>CM040125.1:125704867-126372153 GCA_022559845.1 Amorphophallus konjac
GAAAGAGGTATGCCAGGGACCTCTGATCGTTTTGCCAATAGGAGGACTCATACATGAAGTCCTTGAGGTGAATGAAGGGGTTGCCGGTACCATTGTATCTGTGGTACGTGGGCATTTCGGAGGGAGGGAGATGAATGACGGGGAGGATTGGCAAAGCAACCTCCGGGGTGGCTTTCACGTCCACCATTCTTCTCAGATTTTGAAACTGCTCGTCCATGCGATTGAACCTATTGAGGAGCGATTGGGCGAGCTCCTCTGGGGGTGAAGGTGGCACTTGCCATTGGGGGAGAAACTGTCTCCCGGAGACTTGAGGGGGAAACCCGGAATGAGAGGGAACTGTCGGACCACCGACAGTTGGCCCTGGCTGAAACGGTGTGTGAGGAACACCGGGAGTTTGAGATTGTGACGGGAATTGGAATGAGGGAGGTTGTTGGCTCGCTTGTCCTTGAAGCGAGGGAGACTGGATGGCTTGCGCCAATGAAGGAGATGGAATGGCCTGCACGGACTCGTGGAGAGGTGCGATAGCCGGAGTTGACTTCTGGGGCGTGGGGGAAACAGATTTCCCCTTTAGAATGGCCTGGAAGGCCCGAAGCTGTTCAGAGGTAAGCTCCGTGTTGGCGAGGACGCCCAGTAAGGAAGTGATATCCTGTGGCGGGGACGTGTCCCCGGCAATAACCTGCACCTCATGCGAGGGGTCATGAGAAGGACCCGAGTCCATAGCATAGACTCGCGGGTCGGCTGTCAAACCACGGCTAGCGTGGTTCTCCTCAGAAGACTCGTGAGACATGCTCACAGTTCTCCCAGAACGCAAAAACATACACTAGCAAGTAGGTAGCAGAGATTATCAAACAAGTGGATGCCTTTACGCCTTTTTTTTTGTGACCTGGATTTTTGATGCTTAGCCTTTGACTGACGTTTGCCCCGTGTTTCAGCGGGCCCACCAGACAGCGGCAGCCGCGATGGCTGGTGGAGCGCGTTCCAGTTCGCGGGGCCCTCCTCCGGAGGTTTCTGCCCTCCAGGAGCAGCTGGCGTACGCGGTGGCTCGGGCTGAGGAGGCCGAGCGTGACCGCGAGGCTCGAGTGAGTGCTTGCTTGGCCGCGACCCTTTTCTAGCTACTTTCCTTCTATCACTGTTCTCTTACGGTGCATGCGTGCCTTGACAGGTGGCCGAGATCCGAGAGGCCCTGGCACGTGCTGTTCGTGCTGAGCAGGAGCGCGATGCCCGGGTGGCAGAGCGTGACGCCCGGATTGCGGAGCTAGAGGAGGAGCGGCGACGGGAGGCTGAGGAGCTTCCTCGCGACGTAGTGGATCTGCGGATCGCCCTCGAGCTGTCTAGGAGAGAGGCGATGAGGGAGAGAGAGGAGAGGGAGAGGGATAGGGAGAGCATGGAGAGAGAGAGGGAGAGGGATAGGGAGAGAGAGAGGGAGGAGCGACAGCGGGATCAGACCGAGAGGAGGGCTCTAGAGGCCCAGCTGCTGGAGCTCCGATTGAGTCTTAGCACGGCGGAGGGGAGGCTTCGGGAGAGCGAGGAGCGGTACCAGAGGGCGAAGGAACGCGGGGCACGACTTCGTCAGTCTGGTTCTTTTTCCATGGGCAGCTACCTGGTTTCTTCGGCCGAGGAGCGTCATCGCGCCTTCGAGGCTGGAGTGCCACCGCAGGGCGAGGCGAGCACGGCTTCTCAGGGTTCACAGAGGTCGCGGAGGCCCCCTAGGGATCGTCGCCGAAGCCCAAAGTGGTCAGAAAGACAGGCGCTGGTGTCCCGGGCGGAGCCACAGAAGGGGTCGTGACAAATGAGCAAGTCAGTGCGGTCAACAATGCCAACTATGCAGTCAACCCAAGGCCTCAACAAATGCCCCGACTACCCCTTCAACCAGGTCCTTTCCCTCTCCGTCCTCCACCCCAAAATAATCCACCCCAGGATAATATGCCTCCATTACGCCAACCCCAGCAACAACAACCACAACCTCAACAACAACAACCACCGCTTCAGTACAACCAAGTTCCACCCCCGGGGAACTATGGTCCCCAACAGCAACAAAGGAGGCTGCTCGGTCCTAAGAGAGCCTACTATCCACCATTGCCAGAAACCTTAGCAGATATTTTTAATGCCCTCATGGCATCAAAGCAACTTGCCCTACCCAGAGAAAGGCCCGCCTGGCCCCCCAATGTTGATACCTCCAAATACTGCGTCTACCACAGGCAGCCGGGACACACAGTGGATTACTGCTTCCATTTCAAAGATTACATCCATGATATGAATGATGAACATCAAATAGATTGGGATGAGATGAGACGGTACGTCGCGGCTCTCAAGGCTAGGAGACCTCCTCAGAGGCCACAGCAGCAGTTACAACAGCAGCAGCAGCAGCAACCACAACAACAACAGCAGCCTCAGCAGGCCCCACAACAACAGCCCGACATGGGCATAATCCGGAATCCACTACCGGAGCACCAACAGCCCAATCATCAGATTAACCCCATCTCCTCCTTCCCGGAAGTCGGGAGAGAGCAGGTGTGGCACCAGGAAAGTACCTCCATTCTTTATACCTCCAACCCTATCGTCATGCAACCCCCTCACCTTGCCCGGGTAGCACCTCTCTCTCATCAACCCGCATCGGTATCGCCTTCACCATTTCCACTACCATTACGCCCTCTCATCCGCACCCCGACCTCCTATCAACCGACACTTTCTACTACGCCTTCACACCCTCTCACCTTCTCCCACTCCCCCACTTTACCATCCACCTCTACCACATTTACCCCTACGCCTTCTAAACCCCTTATCATCCGTCCACCATACATAACCCCGTCTTTCTCCACCACATCACCACTAATGCCTTCAAAACCACTCATCACCCACCATCCGCCTCAAAACCTTTACCCGTTTCAAACCTTACCTCCACCTCCACCTTCCAAACCCCTTATCCTTCATAATCCGCGCGATATCCCCTCTACCTCCGCCATGCCTCCACCTAACAAACCCCTCATCAGAATCCCTGCTCCCGTCATCACCCCTGCTTCATCAACCATTCCTCCACTACTACCCCTCAAACCCCTGTTAAAACCCACTGCTACCCCCACAGAGGTACAAAAGCCACAGGCAATGGTGCTCCGGAGTGGAAGGATTTTCCACAGGGTTTTCCCCCACAACAGTCAGAATCCGAGCAATCTCAGCCAGAGAAGGATGATGCAGAACAACCAGAAAGAGCTATCCCTAGAACACAGTATGATCTACTGAAACACTTGGACAAGACGCCTGCCCGGATCTCCATCCTAGAGCTACTTCAAAGATCCACATCCCACCAGGCGGCCTTGATGGAATATCTTCAAAAGGTCATGGTTAATGAAGACCTCCCCGTGGAGAAGATTTCGACCGTCCTAACCCCAACAGACACACAACCAGTCATCATGTTTCACAACTACGAGCTCGCTCCCAAGGAATCTCGGAAATATGCATTGTGCATTTCAATAAAAATTAATGGGGTATCCATAAACCCGTGTCTTGTGGACACGGGTGCATCCATAAATGTGATCTCCATGAGCACTCTTCAGTTGTGTGGGGTCAACGAGGAACAAATAAGACCTTCCTCGATCACGGTCACGGCTTATGACAATAGCAAAAGGCCGCCGCAGGGGATGATTATTCTGAAGGCAGAACTAGGCCCCATGGCAATCTCCACGGAATTCCATGTCCTCGACATGGACCCCACATTTAAGGCTATACTGGGTCGCCCTTACATCGAAGCCATGGACGCTGTGCTATCCACCAACCATCAGTGCCTGAAGTTTCCTTACAATGGGAGAATTATTAAAGTGGTCAGCACACCTGTCCTTCACACAGTGGATGCTATCAACACCTCTCTGCCTTCTGTTTGGCCGTCTCATCGGCCCATATTGTCACTGCTGGACGTACGTGATCCATCTCATGTTCCACTAGCACCAAAGGAGCCGGTCAGGGCAACCGCAACATCCTGTCTCCCTTTTCACTCCAAAGGTTGGGAGATTATGAGGAACATCGGCTATCAACAGGGAAAAGGTCTGGGCGCACAGTTACAGGGTATGCTCAAGCCGCCAAAAGAAATTAGGCCGAACCGTAGGTTTGGCCTAGGCTTCAAAGGACCGTTCAAGGCAGATTGGAAGCCCCTCACATGGACTCTATCAAACCACTTCAACAGAGGGCCCGTTGTTCAGATGGGAGATCACCCACGAGAAGCATATGGAGGATCACATGCTGTATATTTGGCTGAAAAATGTCCGAGGATCACCAAAAGAGGCAAGATCAAAGATCCGGAATGCAAGTGGGACAAATGGTTCGACATATGGGATATTTCCGTTGCACTGGAAAGGATGTTCTCATCTCCACAGCTTGAAGGACCACCATTGATCTCCGAAATACCAGAGAATATTACCACTCTTGCCAAGGTTCCAAACTATCCTCGTCCTCGCCAGAAGGACTCTGTCATCGACAGATCTTCATCCGTCCTCAACATTGCCATCGGCGGCTCATTAGCCGCCATCCTCTCCATCCACTCGTCTCAGCCTTTGCTGATATCTTCTTCCTGGGCCAGACAATTGTCTGATGATCTTCCCAGGTCCCCTTCTTTGCTTACATACCTACGCGGGCTTTTCAACCCGCGTCAGGTCTTCAACCATGATCTGCTCTACGAGCCCCACAATCCTCTAGCCATAACCACTTTCCTCTCTCCTCCAATCTCTTTTCACTGCTTTGTCATTAAAAATGAAAACGAAAAAAAAACGTCAATTTTCAAACTCTCCAACAACACATCTTCGTTGAGGAAACCTCCTACATCTCCCACGGGTGCGTACCGCCTTGCGGACCACCCGTCCAAGGTCCGATGAGCGACCTTTTCTACCCCTCCTCTGAGGGGTCTTCTCCTGTACATTCTACACCATCCTCTTCATCTTCCTCTTCTTCTGTAAATATTGTCAATCAATCTAGGAATGATAGGCCAAGGGTAGTACCTAGGAAGAAATCCAAGGGTAGGCAGATCCCTCGTCGATTCCTTCTGGATTTGGCCGCCAGGTGTCAGGCCCTTCTTGCCATCCCCCAGTTGTTAGAAAATCCCATCCAGCTACCCGAAATAGAATGCGAGGGTGACTGTGCATCTGATGAAGGGTATGGAGTCTACGAGATCACGAATGAAGAATGCCCCACTGAAGATGAGGGTGAAGAATATGAGGATGCGGCGGGCGCATACGCTAGCGGAATGAGGAGATTCGACGAGCCGTCAACCGCCGTAGAAGAATCCACCAAAGAAGTCAACTTGGGGACTGAGGAAGACCCTAGGATCATCCTCATAAGTGACAACCTACCACCCTCTGAAGAAGAGGCATTAATTGAGATCCTCAAGGAATATAAGGACACGTTTGCATGGAGCTACGATGATATGCCGGGTTTGGATTCAACCTTGGTCGAACACCGTTTAACCCTAAAACCAGGGTCCATCTCGGTAAAACAAAGGTTAAGGCGTTTCCACCCTCAGATGGCTTTGAAAATGAAAGAAGAGGTCGATAAGCTCCACAAAGCCAGGTTCATTAGAGTCGTTCTTTATCCTCAATGGGTGGCGAACATTGTCCCGGTCATGAAGAAAGATGGGAAAGTCAGGATTTGCATCGACTTCCGGGACCTTAACCGCGCGTGTCCAAAGGATGATTTTCCCTTACCTCACATTGATGTGTTGATTGATAACACGGCAGGTTTTGAAACCCTCTCTTTCATGGATGGATTTTCATGATACAATCAAATTCGTTTGGCAGAAGAGGATCAGGAAAAGACGTCATTCACTACCCCTTGGGGAACATATTGTTACGTGGTCATGCCGTTTGGGTTAAAGAATGCTGGAGCTACTTACCAAAGAGCGATGATGGCCATATTTCATGACATGATGCACATATATCTGGAAGTTTATGTGGATGACTTATTGGTGAAATCAAGGACCAAGATGGAACATCCAGAAGTTTTGGCTAAGGTCTTGCAAAGGTCAAGAGAATTCCAATTGAAAATGAACCCGAAAAAGTGTGTGTTTGGTGTGTCGTCAGGTAAATTGCTGGGGTTCATTGTGAGTAAAAGAGGGATCGAGATAGATCCCGACAAAGCCAAGGCTATCAGGGATATGCCGCCTCCCAAGAATTTGAGGGAAGTCCGAGGTTTAATCGGCAGGCTGCAGTTTATTCGTCGGTTTGTGTCTCAACATTCACAAAGGTGTAGACCTCTCTACGAGTTGACCAAGCCAGGAGTAGAATTCCACTGGAATTCTAAATGTCAGAAAGCTTTTGAAGGGTTGAAGGAATATCTGGCTAGTCCACCCGTTCTCATTCCACCTAAACCAGAAAAACCTCTGATCCTTTACATCTCAGTCTTGGATGACTCCGTGGGAGCCGTCCTTGCACAAGCTGATGAAGAAGGCAAGGAACGGGCAACCTATTACTTGTCCAAACTTCTCAATCCCTGTGAGCAGAAGTACACCGGCATGGAGAAAACCTGTGCTGCCCTCGTTTCGGTAGTGCAGAAATTGAAGCACTACTTCTTGGCTCACGAAGTCCACTTGATTGCTCAGATGAATCCTATCAAATTCCTTCTGGAGAAAGCCGTCCTTACGGATAGGCTAGCACGCTGGCAAAGTTTTCTCTCTCAGTTCGACATCACCTACATCCAGCAAAAGGCGATTAAAGGTTATACCATAGCCGAGCATCTCGCTCACCATCCTCTTCCCAAGTTCGATCCCGTCCAATCAGAGTTTCCAGATGAGGAACTAATGTCCATCAACCAATCAGATGAGCCAATGTGGACGCTATATTTTGATGGAGCTCTGAATTCTCAAGGGAGAGGAATCGGCGTCGCCCTCCTGTCGCCAGAAGGCCTCACATTCCCATTGGCATACCAGGTGAAATTTCCAGTCACCAACAATATAGCCGAATATGAAGCTCTTCTAGCTGGCCTAGGACTCGCTCATTCTTTTCGTATCACTGAGTTGCGAGTCGTAGGTGATAGTCAACTCATCCTTCGCCAGGTACTCACTAAGTATCGCACTCGCGATCCCAAACTCAAGCCATACCAAGAACTCACTGCTGCCTTTGCCAAACTGTTCACAAAACTGATCTTTGTTCATATCCCTCGTCATCAGAATATTCTCGCCGATGCCCTCGCCTCATTGGCATCATCCATAAGGTTCCCTCTAGGAAGATGGTTTAAGTCCATTTCCATCTACAAACTTCACGCCCCTGCAATCGATGATGCTTCCTACGTAAACATCAAAGACATGATAGCAAGGAAGATCCTGCAGGAAGATATCCTTGAGAAGAGGGAGCTCATGTTGGCAGAGGCCGAAGAAGAACTGGCTGATGAAGAGAAACCATGGTTCTATGAAATTGTCAAATATTGCCAAGATCAGTCTTATCCTGAAGGGGCCACCACAGAGGACAAGAAAGCCATAAGAAGGGTGGCTCAGAAATACACATTGATTGGAGGTCTACTCTATAGGAGGAGCCTTACTGGTATTCTGTTAAGATGTCTTGGTGACGATGAGGTTTGGAAATGTGTAGAAGAGACGCACTCGGGTGTGTGCGGTGGCCACGTGAATAGTCAGATGCTCGCCAAGAAGATCATTCGTCAAGGCTTTTATTGGCCCACTATGGAAGAGGATTGTGTTGTCTATGTCCGTAGGTGTGTCAAGTGTCAACTTCACGCCGATAAAATCCATTCACCATCTTCCTCACTTCATCCAATATCCTCCCCATGGCCTTTCTCCATGTGGGCATTCGACATCATTGGTCCCTTAGGTGATCCCAATTCCCTCACCAAGCAGAAATCTTTCATCCTTACTGCGACGGAATACTTCACCAAATGGGCCGAAGCCGAAGCTTACGCGAAGATCAAGGCGTCAACAGTCTGCAAGTTCATCATGAAGAACGTTCTCGCCAGATTCGGCGTCCCAAGCACGATCGTCACCGACAATGGGCCACAATTCATTTCTCAGGACCTACAGGACCTCTGCAAAAGGTACGCAATTGCATTGCATCATTCATCGCCTTATTACCCACAAGGTAACGGCCAAGCGGAGGCCACCAATAAAACATTGCTCAAAATCATCAAAAAAACCTGCGAGTCTAGTAAGTTTTCAGACTGGCCAGAAAAGCTTATCGAAGCCCTATGGGCCTATCGCACCTCAATCCGTACCCCCACCGGGCAGACTCCATTTGCCCTCACTTATGGTATGGAAGCGGTAGTCCCGTACGAGACTCTGATCCCTTCTCTCAGGGTATAATTGGATGAGGAATTTCCCCTCGACGATCGTCGTAATTCACTCCTCGCCCAGTTGGAACTCTTGGATGAGAAACGGCTGGCCGCCTCCGAACACGCGCATGTGTATCAAAATAGACTCGCTCGCTTTTACCAAAAGAAAGTCGTTGAGAGAAAATTCAAAGTCGGTGAGATGGTCGTAAAAAGAATTTTTGTCAAACCTAGAGGGCCGCGTTCTAAGCTCCAACCCAATTGGGAAGGACCATTTGTAATTCAAGCTGTGTACCCTGGCAACGCCTACAAGCTAATCAACGCCGAAGGGACCGAGTTATCCCACCCTTGGAATGGGCTTTATCTTAAGAAATACTACCCTTAGCACAAAACAAAAAAAAAATGAATGATGAAAAGATAAAAAAACATCAAAAACAAGGAAATATTGACCCACACGTCCCGCCTGAAGCGAGGAAGACCCGCTACAACCCAGGGCTGGCCAGCATCGCCCATGCCCAGGTAGGGCCTCCACACCACCTGCATCACCATACATACATCATGTTAGTTACTATTCAGTCACATGCATAAACACAAAAAAATCATACGCATCATACCATGGCCTCGGGATACTCGCTCAGCTCCCGACGAAGTGACGCCAGCTGGTAGCCGTGGGGTGCTGCAACCACGACCGGCCTCCACTGCCGCGCCAGAGGCACGGCCCTCCTGTTCCCATGCCTAGCCCTCCCCATCGGGAAATAGTAATAGCTCCACACCTGCATCCATCATACATCATTAGTACAATAATTGCATATTTAACTGTGGGAATGCATAAATAAAATGTTTACCTGGAGGAAAGGTGCGAAGCCGCTGACTGTCGTCTCCTTCTCCGAAGTCTGGGAGAGATCGGCAATCAGATGGGCAAGCAGAGCCGCTCCCCACGCATAGTGCCCCACTCTGTCCAGATCCGCCAAGATCCCGAGGAAACGGCAGTGGATGCCATCCCCCTTCGTCCCCAGCAGAAGGCGGCCCAAGAAGAAGAAAAGAAACCTCCGATGGTCTAGATCCACCAGCTCCCGCTCGCTCGGGTCCTGGGTGAAAGCAGCACGAGCATCCCCCTCCAGTCGAGCCAAGAACTCTGCTCCAGTCTCGCTAACCCGCTGACGCGGGTCGACGAATCCGAGCGCCTCCATGATCTCCACTCGGCCGACTACCCTGCTGTCTCTATCAGTCACGCTCGTCTCTAACCACAGCAGGTCCAGGGCACTCTCTCGGTAGTCGGGGTAGGTGACCCCGCTGACTGCCTCTCCGTCAACTCGTAGCCCGGTGATCCGAGCCACGTCCTCCAGTGACGGCACCATGTGCCCCCAGGGCATCAGAAACGCCCGGCTCGGTGCGTGCCACCGCTCCCTCAGTGCCTGGATAAGAGGAAGGTCGAGCCGGAAGGGCTCGATCCTAAGGAAAGCTCCAAAGCCCATGGCGTCCACACGCGCCCTCTGAAAATCCGGCAGCCCACGGTATGTTGCCACCACCAAGGACCAGCTGATCCGGCCCTTCATCACGCCCTGCAAGCCACAAAACCAACAAAGAACACATCAGCATCATGAACAGTAATCAACAATAACACTGTATATACTATTTTATTTTATTTTTTTTAAAAAAATAAATACATATATATTTTTTTTTGTGAAGGCGTCCAGGCCCCTGGACGCCTCCTTCCTATTTTCTTTATTTCTTTTTTTCGAAAAAAAATCCAAGAACCAAAAATAAAAAAATATATATAATATATATATTATTATGGAGGTGTCCTAGGCCTTGGACGCCTCCTTATTTTTTAAATTTATTTTATTATTTACGTAAATCAATAAATAAACAAAAAGAAAAAGAAAAAGTGGAGGCGTCCAGGCCCCTGGACGCCTCCTTCTCTCACTACCCGGCCTTCTCTCACAGCCTCTCGCACACCCGTTTTAGCCTATTGAACCACAGAGTGAGGATTCCGAGGTACTTACCGGGTCGTGATCGTCCTCTCCCGCGTCACCAGCATCCGCAGCAGCCTCCGCGGCCAGGAGAGGCACCTCCATCCCCTCCTCCGCAGCAATCTCCTCTGCTGCAGCCTCCTCGACATCATCCCTCAACCTCCTCGCATGACGAGCCAGTCGTTTTCGCTTCCCTGGACCCTGGCTCGATCCTCCTCGCTCCATGGGGACTAAGAATAGGTCGTCTGGGTGACTGGGTCGTCAGATTGAACAGTAAATGAGCAAAAGGGGGGGGGGGCAGCCCTTAAATAGGAATTTCATTTTTTGGGGCGTCCAGGCGCCTGGACGCCCCCATTATTTTTATTTATTTCAAAATTTAAAAAATTTTGGGGCGTCCAGGCGCCTGGACGCCCCTAAAACAAAAATATTAAATAAAATAAAAAAAATAATAATAGTTGGGGCGTCCAGGACCCTAGACGCCCCCAAAACAAAAAAATAAAATAAAAATAAAATAAAAATTAGGGGCGTCCAGACAGTTGGACGCCCCCAAAACAAAAAAAAATTAAATAAAATAAAAAATAATAGGGGCGTCCAGACACCTGGACGCCACCAAAAATAAAATAAATAAAAAAATAAAAAAATCAAAATAGGGGCGTCCAGGCCCCTGGACGCCCCCATAATAAAAAATTTTCAAAAAAAAAACAAAAAAAATATAATATATTTATATAAGAATATGTATATAATCCAAACAAAATAAAAAACACAAAGAAAGAGAAAAACCATAAAAAAAAGATAATAATTAAGGGGACGGGGGTCCGAAACATCGAAATGCCAAATTTTATTCCATCAGAAAAGCAGAGTGAACTACATCAGGGGCTTAGGCGCTTTAGGCCTTAACTTCCCCAGTTCGATTACATAAGCCCTCCACGGCTCGCATTCTTCCACCACGTGCGCTAACGCCTTTCCCGCAACACTTGTCTTCCAGGGTGCTTTAATGGCCTTCGCTTCCTTCGCGTCCGCTTCAGTACCCAACTCCCTCTTCTTCAAGGGAACGATGCCAGTCGGTGGCGGGAACGAATGGCGTGGGATGCCAATCTGCAGGCAGCACCGATGCGCGTTGTAAAGAACAAACTCGGTCGCGCCGATCAGTTGAAGATCGACTTCGGGAGAAGGCCTCATGAGGAGATCAAGCGAAAGCAAACATGCCGGTGCGCAAGTGAAGAAGCCTTGTGTCACGGTGCGGAAGTGAGACCGCCAATCTTCACGTTTCTTCAGCCACGGAACGCGGTTCACTACAGTACCACCAAAGCCTAACACGTCGGCTATGTGGTGAAGCGGGCTTTGTTGGAAGAGCTTCGAAGCGGTTGGCATTCCCTCGCGGTGGTCGAATTTGAAGTGCAAATCAAGCCAGCAATTCAAGACAAGTGCGCAACCAAAAGGAGGCTTACCCATACTCGAGGCGGTAAGGCCGCTGTAAAGATAGGCAAGGACGGCGGGTCCCACCCTCTTTCCACGCCAGATCCCGCAGATAGCACTCAGCTGGTCTTCCTCCACTATGTTGTCGGTATAAGGAAACAAGAGAGCACCCGCCAGACAGATAGTGAACCCCTTCATGATTCCCTCCAAATAGTCATCGTCTGGTGACCCTCTCAGGGCGTCCATGACCCACTCCGCGAGCTTTTGGAGATCGATCCCCTTCTGAGTACGGACCTTTCTAGCTGCGTCGGGCGGCATGAAGCTTCCAAGGACGCTTTCAGAAGTACCCCGTGTCAGCATCCGCATAGCCTTCACCTTCCCGTCACTCTTGAATTTCTTCAGACCAAGCAGAAGTTCCACCTCCTCGAGGAGGATGGTCACCTTGAAGGTCGGGAAGATAAAAGTGTGGGTCTGGGGATGCCAGACCTCCACTAGCGCGCCCATAGCCGCCCAGTCCATACGAATCTTCTCGTAATACTTGGCGTGAATAAGGAGCCCCTGCAGATGCCACTTTGAGAGTATGGCCCTCATACCAATGGAGATATTGGAAGTCAGCTTTGAAAGCCACGGCAGCTTGGAAAACTTCCTCGGGCCTGGGAAGAGTGGATATGGCTAGAAGAGGAAAGAAGAAGAAAGGAAGTAAGTAAGAAGAAGGTTCACGTGGAGAAATTTGAAATGAATCAGCTTACCATATACGACATGATCATCCCACTCAAATGACCCTCGAGGTCGGAGAGTCGCCTGATCTCGCTGCTAGGCCTGCTCCTCTTCATAACGCGGGAAGACTCTCCTTCCATCCTGAAAATCTCTAGATTCTCCTCTCCTTCCTCTCCTGAGCTTCCAAAACCCACCTTGGTGCATTTGAATGAACTAGCCTAAGGGGAGTTCTTATAGGAAGGGAAGGGTGCTACAGGACAGAACATGTCACATCAGTGGTCATTGTCAAGATTTTGTCTGGATCTCCTTTGAACTGTGGTGCGATTCTGCTACCTTTTGATGTTGCTAACCTTTGCTGGCCTGTGCAGGTTTTACTAACGGACGTCTTTGTCCTATCTCCTGTCCCACCTTTCATTGGTTGGTCCCACCATATCATGCATCATAGTATATGATACCTACGCTACTAGAACATGTCAAGGACCTTGCGGCCCGAACGAATCTGGGATTTGAGTTCCCCTTCAACAAAAACGGTGATGATCCCGGAAGAGTTTGGGTTGTACGGATAGGCCGTCAATTTGTGATAGAATGGGGACGACGGTTCCATTCAGTGAGTTGGTACGCGGATAAACGGGCCCCAGCCCAGTATCAGCTCACCGGGTCGGTATCCTGACCCGTTCTTCACAAGTTGACAATATTATCCTTGGCTAATTTCTATTTTAGTTTGTTTTGAATTTTTCTTTAAACCCAGCATGCATTCATATAGGACTTTGATTTATTGTGGAAGATCATTCAAGCGATTCGATTGTGAAAGCCGTTGTGTTTCAATTCCTACAAATA
The DNA here is from genome assembly GCA_022559845.1 of Amorphophallus konjac. NCBI lineage: Eukaryota > Viridiplantae > Streptophyta > Magnoliopsida > Alismatales > Araceae > Amorphophallus > Amorphophallus konjac. The sequence continues at coordinate 125,718,061 of CM040125.1, forward strand.
TGAGATATTCCACTCTGAATGAAATACTGAGTTTCTTTGAGACAGCCCTACGCTGCTCTTCCAAAGGAGACCCTTGTTTGGACAGACCCTCAGATATTCCTTTACCTTTTTGACCAACCTTGGCCGCAGCACTTCCACATTGGCTGGTAACCGCTCCCCAAAGGTGAAACCTCCGGTTTATGACCCAGGTACTTCCACACCGAGAAGTTGGTCTTCTTTTGTTTCGTGCCTGAGTGCACATCTCACCCTCCCTTATTTGATCTCCGTCCAAGCAATCGTCAATATTTGAAAGACCTCATTCAAGGTCGCCTCATTGAAACTTCAGGAAAGATTCCAAACAGTAACGTCACAAGCGTGTCTCATCACACCTTGGCATCAACTTATCAGTCCGCTCCCACTTCATTTCAGTCCACTTCGATACCATTCCACTACGTGTCGCTCCCTTGTAAAGCAGACGCCAAGGCGGGGCAGCTGTAGACACGCCATTCTTGACGTCTCATAGAAAGTCTCATATTACTATACGACGCCCCGCGATGGCCTACGCATTTCGAATCGCTCGAGTGCTTCCTTTTCCTGAGTCTTCTTCCGCCTTTTTCGGCATCCGGAATCATCTCGTCACGGCATTCGGATGGCATCAACACCAGTCAGACGCATCAAGAGGTTCCGGGACCAAGAAGGGTGTCTGCCGGGCGCCCGCCGACGCCTGATTTAAAGACCCGGGTGGGTCTTAATGGGGGCGTCCAGGCCCCTGGACGCCCCCATCTTTTTAATTTATTTTAATTTTTTCTCAGGGCCCTAAAAATAAATAAAAAATATATATATTAATGGAGGCGTCCAGGCCCCTGGACGCCTCCATTAAAATAAAAATAAAATAAAATATGATTAAAATGCCACTTGGCATTAAAAACAAAAAAAATCAATATATATATTATTGGAGGCGTCCAAGCCCCTGGACGCCTCCATAAAAACAAATTATAAAAAAATCAAAAATCCAGCCCTGGCATAAAAGACAAAAAATAATAAAAATAATATATATTTGGAGGCGTCTAGGACCCTGGACGCCTCCATAAACTCTCTCACGGGCGCCGCCCACCGAACGACGGTTTGTCGTGTGTGAAAAAAGCCAAATTTAGAGACGTCCGGTCAGCTGGACGCGCCCATTTCTGAATCACGAGGCGCCGCTGACAAAACCACGCGTTGTGCCGAACCGCGTGCGGCCGACGTCGGTTTTCGGTGGACCTACTTGAGGCGTCCGGGACCCTGGACGCCCCTACAAAAGTATTCCAAAAAAATCAATAAAAATAGAATAAAATATTATTTCGGCCCTGATGGAGGTGTCCAGGGTCCTGGACGCCTCCACCTTCCGGAGCTCTATAAATAGAGGCCCACCCCCTCAGTTCTAGGGGAGCTAAGCAGTGATCCGATAGGCTGTCGGAGCCCAGAGGCTACGGAGTCATTTTTCTAACCCGTGGGGTCTTTTTTAGGTGGAGGTTCTGCCGGCTTCTCGGGTGCCCACGCTCGCGAGAGGAAGGTCGTCTTCATCCACCGCGCTTCTACGTCGTCCCCACGCTGCCGGAGCTCCGCCGAATTTCACCACCGGCACATCCAATAAGCCAACTCTTTCCTTTTCTTCGTAGTTCTTTTACATTCATCATCTCGCATCCATCATCTCATTTTCCTCCTACTCGAGTCCGAGAGGGGTTTAAAAGATAACACCAACCAGGTGTGTGTCTTCCCGTTATTTCGTCATTTTTATTGCAAGGATATGAATACTACACATTCATCTTTCTAAGCCACTTGTCATTTGTTTGTCGTTGTTTTGCAAGGGTAGCCGAGGAAAGCCCTCTCCGTCGGCCGACCGGAAGGAGAGGAAGAAGCAACCCGCCATCTCCCGCTCTTGAGGTAGGCGCGATCACTTTCTTATTTTGGGGTCTTTCGGCCCCTGGCGATCTCATCCTTTCATCGAGGCCGCGGCGAGTCACTTCCCCAATGGCCGTTTAAATTTCTGTTCTCATATTCTCTTTATATCCTGTTATATTTCGTTCATATCATCGAGGCCGCGGCGAGTCACTTCCCCAATGGCCGTTTAAATTTCCGTTCTTACATTCTCTCTATATTCTTTTATATTCTACTCATATCATCGAGGCCGCGGCGAGTCACTTCCCCAATGGCCGTTTAAATTTCCGTTCTTACATTCTCTCTATATTCTGCTATATTCTGCTCATATCATCGAGGCCGCGGCGAGTCACTTCCCCAATGGCCGTTTAAATTTCCGTTCTTATACTCTCTCTATATTCTGTTATATTCTGCTCATATTCTCGAGGCCGCGGCGAGTCACTTCCCCAATGGCCGTTTAAATCTCTGTTCTTATATTCTCTTTTATATTCTGCTATATTCTGCTCATATTCTCGAGGCCGCGGCGAGTCACTTCCCCAATGGCCGTTTCACTTCTTGTTATTTAATTTCTGCACCATTCCCGTCCCCCCGAGGTCGCTGCGAGTCACTTCCCGCTATGGCCGTTTGAACCCCATATCTTGCTATATTATACTTGTCCCGCTTGCCCCGCCGGAGCAATCTCCCGTGGTGGCCCCTTCTCTCTCTTCTCTCATCTCTGTGTTGCAGCAAACAGCAAAACAAACCAAAAGAGGAGCCCGCGCGCTCTCCGCATCCTCTTCCCCGCTCCATCGAACTCCGAACCGCGTGACGTCGCTCACAGCATCTACTCCCGTGTGGATAGCTGTGGTCTCCTTTCCCAAGGGAATGGGAAGATCTGTTGGGGGTGGGGTGATGATGGTTGGTGCATGGTGTACCCGGGGTTGTGGGTAATGGGAAACTTTGGTTAGGATAGGGAGGGGAAGTAGTGGAGGCCTAGGACATGGGAGATTTGGGGTAGGGAGTGGGCAATGGGTTGGTTGAGGTGGCTTGGCTTGGTTGGTCTTGGGGGGAGTGTCCCTTATCGGGGAAGATGGAGGGGTGGGGGGCAATTGGATTTGAGTGTGGGTTGGATAAAGGAGTTTGGGTTGGGGGGTGGCGGCACTCATGGGGGGAACCGGGTCGGTTATGGGCCTCTTGCCCTTGGGGTCGACCGACTGTGGAAGGGTGGAAGTGGGTCGCCCTTGGTTTTGGGGAGAGTTGGTGGTAGTGATTGGGGTTAGAATTATTGGAAGTGGTGGAATTTGGGCCCTAAGGGAGGTCTTGGGTTGGCCGGGTGGGGATGGAGAAGATGAGAGGTGTCGTGGAGGTTGGGCCCTTATGGAGGCCTTAGACTGACCGGGAGAGAAAGGAGGAGTGGTAGTGCTCCTCGGGTTATAGCTCTCCGAGTAGGAAGGGGGACGTTTGGGAGCGTCGATCTTCCTAAGTTCTAGCTTCATCTCCTCCCATGAGCTTATGGGTTCTCATCTCCTAACATTCCTTAAGCCTATAATGTTCCGCCACTTTTCCTTGGCTTGACCCCGAAGTCGCCCCTTGGCAACACGGACTCTCGCGGGTCCATATACCATAGTCCTATCAAAGTCTTTTTCCATGGTAGCCTCCCACTTTGGTAGGCATTAGGGCTCGACCCGTTAAAGCGAAGGTCCTCTTCTAAAATGATGAACAAGAATAGTGGGTCGATCGGACCCTTGTGGAGGGCCGAGTTGTATGGAATTGACCAAAGAGGGATAGCCATGATGATGCACCAATTGACGAATGCAAATGCACTGTAGGACCAACTTGTAGAGACACATGCAAGGATGCCGGGGGGTTGACATGATGAGCCTAGGACCTAGACTCGCAAGCAACACAACGGACTCGGCGAAATCATGCAAGCGGACTCACCCGTGTGGTGCACACTCGGGCCCTTGGACGGACCGATGGTAATGGTGAGGGCCCGAAGTGGGACCTCGCTGTTCTGGGGTTTGGCTAGCTTGAGGTTGAACTCCTAAGGGTGTGAGATGCCCAATTCGACGGGCAGTCAGCATGCCGAGGGTGTGGGATGTAGGGTCTCTCTTACAACTCACCCCGCGGTGGCACTCAATTAGATGACTATTCGGGATCGGGCACTCGCCTCACCGCCGATGGGCAACTTAGATGCAATAATAGTCAAGCAAAGAAATGAAACCGGTAGAGGATGGGGGCCCGAATCTCACCTGGTCGGCGTGAAGACGTCGACCCCGGCCGAAGACGAGGGCGAGCGAGGAAGCGTGGGCTTACCCGCACGCCGCACCGAGGAAGCTTCAACCTGAAATTGATAATTACATGCACTACACCTCTCGCAGGAGGGGGGATCTCGGGGTGGGGGTTAATTGATTATAACCAAAACTACCTCCACGCAGGGAGGGGCGGTCAGCCGGCCAGGCAAGGTGGGGATTTTGGACGACAAACACCGACTGGTCGAACTGATTTTTGCCCGGACCGAACTCGTAGGATAGAAAGCCGTTGTCGGAGGTGCCACGAACTCCTTCGAACTCAGATGAAGGCGGGACAAGCACCAAATTTCTCTGGACTGGCTCAGGAGAGCCAGTAAAATTTGCAAATCGATCGGAGACCGTGGGAAGCTGGGGCAGCTCTGAGAGTCGGGGTGGACTGCCGCGGACCTGACTGTTCCAGAACTGCAGGTGCCAAAAGGTAACCTCGCCCCAAGCACCTCTGCACTCTGATGAACGCGTAGCTAGTATCAACCCGACCGGGGGAGGGTCCTCTTCTAAAAGGAACTGACGGGGCTCCGAAAATAAGTCAGAGTATAGCAGAGGAAGCAGAAGAGTGACAGGGGATCAGGTCAGACTCTGGTGGGACTGACCTGCGCACATTGGGAACATCTGCTGAAACGGTGAGCTCCGGAGTCCAAATGGCACCCTTCTTCTTGGGGCTCGCATAGGACTTGGAGGAGAAGATCTCTGCCAAAGAATCGCATCCAAACTCACACAGGAGCGGCTGTGGTCGCATCTTCTCTTGGGCTCAAGTTCCCTATTGGAGCGGCATTGCACAGTCGGGGGAGAATGGCTCGCCTGGGCCGCAAGGATGACCGATGAAGGCGAGACCACCTCCCCTGCGAAGCTGCCTCCAAGAGCTTTCCAGCAACACAAGATGTGCAGCCTGAAGCTTCGTGATGACATCGTGGCTTGCTCTGCAACCAGCAGCAAGTCTGTTGCTTGCGACCTGAACAGGGTATGGTGGTGGAAGGGGATGATAGTGGGGAGATGTGGAAGGTGAAATGGAGTGGGAAGGGGCTGGGGCATCCCCTGACTGATAGGGGGTCAATGGGGGGTCGAACCATGCTAGGAGATGAGGAAAATGGGGCTGGGTGATGGAGTTTGCAGTCAGTGGGAGTGGGGCTGCGAATTTGGGGGCTAGGAGGGAGAGGGGGAAGGTGAGGGGGCACAAGTGGGTGGAGGGAATGTGAATTTGAATTTCTCTTAATGGGGGGTGATCAATGGTAGCCTTGGGAAGGGGAAGGGATGAGTTGGGGAAGGGAAGGGGTGCTTGGGAGATTGAAGAGTCACTTGGGGATGGTGAAGGGGTGTGAGTGAATGGGTGTCTAGGAGAAGGGAATTCCACCTAGGGGTTGGAGGGGAATTAAATGGGAGGTATGGGGAAGGGGGAGGCGTTTAATGAGAAGTGAATGGGGGAGAGTGAGAGAGGGAATTCAAAATTTGGGGGAGGGGAGGAGAGAGAATGGGGGTCGCCCCCTTTAGAGAGAGAGGGAGAGATGGGTTTCTCACCCTTGGAACAAGCAAACTGGATTTCAAATTTTCTCAACTATTCATTAGCTTCAAATGGAGGAAATGGGGTCCAATATATATGCATCCCACATTTTACAATAAGTCTCTGACTTTTTGGATTAATGACCAAACTAACCAAGGGGAAAGGGGGTGCCCCTAGGCTAGCCCACAAGTTGGGCCCAATTAGCTAATCTAATGGCCCAATTAACATATGACTTAGGTAGATGACTCTCTTAACCTAGGTACTTGCCTCAAATAAAAGGAAAATTACATAATTGTGACTCAAATAAATAATAAAAAGTACATGCCAAGACTCAGAAAAATGTGGCGAACAAGATGACGCACAACTGGCGAGCAACGGGATCCTCGAAAAATATGGAATGGTTGGGGATGTCCCCATCGGGGCATATGTGCAAGAGAGCTCTGGAAATATGAAATGACACGTTGCAAGAGAGCTCTGGAAATGCAAGCGAGCAACTCATAATTTTGGTCTTATGTGGTTGCTCTGATCGACATGACTATTTAACTGCCACGTTCCGAGAAAATGACACGTTGCGCAGCTATCTGTTCGGGACATGACACGGCCTCTGAATTTCGACTCTAGTGATAGTGGGGCCACATCCTACACACAGCACCATGCCATCGCGAATTTGCAATCTAAGGAACGAATTGAATATAAAATTGAGCAAGGTCTCGATGTCCTCGAAGATATAATCTAGAGTGTGGAGGCCCGGGTGTAAAAAGAATAGAAAAGAAGAGAAAAGAAGAAAAGAAGAAAATAGATTAAAAAAGAAGAAGAGAGAGGAATTTGCCGATTCGATCGACCAAATCGTGAGATCGGTCGACTGATCCCGACGTGCTCTTTTCACCCAGATCTGATGGCTCATCCCACCACCGGAAAACACTCCATATCCTCCCACCAGATGGCACACTTCCTCACCACTGGATCAACGCCTCACACCCTCACTTCCCACCGGATCACCACCCACACTTCCCTCCAGATGTCATCTCTTTCTCACCACCTTTCTGTTTATCTGGCGACATCTTGCCACCGGATGACAACCTATCTCACACACCTTTCCTCTCTCTCTCCGTCTCTCTCTCACCCCTTGCTTACCTATGCTCCCCTTCCACTGCCATCATAACCCCTGCATAGGGGAGGAGCCACGAGGAGAGAACGCCAGCCTCTGCCATTGCCTCCCGAGCAACAACTCAGCAAATTTACTACCATATGAGCAAGTCCTAAAAATCAGCTTGTGGGAACGGTTTGGGCAGGCTGTACAAGTGGATATCGATTCAAGTGACTTCTCTTGGGATACACTTTCATCGCTACACCATACGGAACACACGAGTAGCACGGAGCAGTCTGAAGCTGAAATGAACAAAGCTCTTGATGTTCCTGTCACCTCTGGTGGGGTAGTGTTCTTTGCTCTGTTCAACTCTCCAGAGAATAATTCTATATCATCAAAAGAAGCAGTTGCAGTTATAATGATTGCTTCTTCTAGGATGGGCTATACAATCAGAATGGCTAGGCTGTGAATTTGCCAGACAGTTTGGAGTTCAAACACCACAGGCAATAGTTATCGTCATTTCTAGCCCTGAATGGCAAAGAGTCAAGGATGCTGCAGATAAAGCCAAAGATATGGCAATTTTAATGCATGATGATGTTGGAGAAAGGACATACTCAGAATTAGTAGAAGCTCTTGAGCTGAGTTGATGCCTCCTCCTCATGAATTATATTCATGGTTCACCACTGTTGGAAAGCCAAGATGCATTTGGTTCACAAGATGTTGCCAAAAGAACTGCTGCAGCACTTGGCAGGGTCTTAATGTTGGACCTTATACTTAGAAATGAGGATAGACTTGTCGTCAGCTTGGATGGAGGGAATTTTGCAAATTTGTTGTTTGCAGAAAATGTAGTTCCTACAAGCATGAATGCATTAGACGAAGCCTTAGATTCTGATCCTAGGAGATATTGTCCAAGGGTGACTAAAGCCCTTCAGAAAGGAAGAAGAGCAAGCTCTTTTAATAGCAGAATACACCGACCGAGCCCTGATGTAATATCAAAAAATTTGTATGAGCTAAACAATGTCAATCCCACAAATTTGAGGAATCCAGTAACAGAAGAAATAGAAATTTGTGATTGTCAAATTACAACCATTGATTCCGATGTTCCTCGCAGGCCACTCGCAGGAAAATGGCTGAAGGATCAAACACATTATCGAAGGGTAGTTGAGCTCCTGCTTAACAATACAGAGCCATTCTGAATCTGAAGATGTTTGTAGCAGATGACCTTCTTGTCTTGCCGTCATCTCCCGCGCATATAACCGGTGGGGCTACTGTAGCACCTGGTGGCCTCTAAATGTGGGTGATCTGGTGGCCTCCCTCCTTCTTAGTGATCCGGTGGCACCCAAACATGAGTGATCTGGTGGCACCCAAGTGCCCAAGTGACACGGTGGCGCCCAAGCCCAAGTGAACCAGTGGCCTTGCCACCTATGTGTACCGGTGGCCTTTCCACCTATGTGAACCGGTGGCACAGGCGGCCTTCTTCATCTGGTGGCTTGCTTTAGCCCCTCATCCGGTGGCATGCTAGCATGTGCTATCCAGTGGCTCCGGTGATAGCGTGAGCCTATCTCTGCCACGCTTTCATGAAAATGTCAGAGCATCATTTTTTCAAGAACCACTGGGTATTACCCCTACCTAAAGGTCACTGCTCTGGGCCCCTGCCAATCTGCTATCCACCAATGAGGGGTCAAAAGTTGGCAAGATGCCAGGCCCTCCACCGGAGACGGCGTCCTCACAAGCGGTCGTAAAAATAAGACCTGCACATAGAAGAGAAAAGGGGCCAGAGAGGAGGCCAGAATAGAAGAGAAGAAGAGACGATCAGAAGAGAAGAGAGAAAAAAAAAAAGGAAACACAGGCCACCTACCACTCTCCAGCGGCCTGCTGCTCCGACCACTGCCTATGCGAAGAGAAAGAGCGAAGAGAGAAGAGAAGAAGAGAAGAAGGGTGAGTGGGAGAGGGTGTGAGATTTGGGAGGGGAGGAGCCAATGCTCTGTCCCCTCTCCACTGTGTATCGTCCCTTTCCTTCTTCCCCTTTTGTTTCTTTTATTCGATGTATTAACTTCTGTACTCCCCTTTCGCAAGGAATAAAAGAAGTGTTTTGAGATGTGCTTGTGCTTTGAATTTGTGTCTCCGCTCTGTCCACCTTCTCTGTTGTCTTTCTTTTCTTTTTTTCATGCTCCCTTCGTACCATGGATTCCCCCCTTTCAAACCGGTGGCATAGTCCTCATTGGAGCTGGCATTTGGGGTTTCATGGATCTCCAAGCTCCACGAATAGCCCTCCTTCAGCTCACCTCCTTGTCAAGGGGGATGGTTCCTGCAGGATGATGGTCCAAGGCCTGCTTCGCTTAGTGGGCAGTGCTTGAGACTGACCCCTTAAATGAGCTTTTTCCCCCCTTTGTTGGAGTCTTTTGCTCCCCGTTCATGGTCCTCCAGCCTCTTTTGTAATCCTTTGAAGTTCCCTCTGTCCTCGCTCTAAACCACTGCAAAAACCCTTCATTGACGTCTCTGCTTGGAGTCTCATCCGGTGGCTATTTTGAGCCCGTGATCCGGTGGTGTCACCACCTTCATCCGTTGATCCGGTAGCGCAGTCCACCTCGATCCGATGTCTCGTCTTAGCCTCCGGTGGCACTCCATGAGCCTGTGAATCGATGGCCCTTTGCCCCCTTGATTCGGTGCCATTTTGGCCCTTGTGATCCGGTGGCCCAGCCACCTTCCAACCTCATCGTGATCCGGTGGCTTACCCCCCCTTGATCTGGCAGCTCCTTTGAACCTGTGAACCGGTGGCCCTTTGCCCCTTTGATCCGGTGGCTCCTTTGAGCCCGTGATCCGGTGGCCTCGCCCGCCTCTTGATCCGGTGGCTTAGCCACATTTCCTCGTGATCCGGTGGCCCACCGCCCTTGTAATGACCCGGGATCTGAATACCGAGAAAGCCCAATAACCCAAATCCCGAACCGCCACCCACGAGCCTGAAGACTCAGAAGGGTTAAAGGGATGGTGTGGAAGTACATAAGAATCTAAAACAATTGTAGAACTACACAATTTATATGAATAAGTAGGAAATAATAAATAACACTAAGTAAATTACGTGGTCCACAATATAACAACATTCTAAAATATAACAGTAGTCCACAACTAGTACAGTACAGAAATAAAGGTAAAACTACACGGGGCATAGCCCGACTATGGGATTGGCAACTAACCCTAGGCAGCAGAACCACGCGGAGCCTCAGAAGTGCTCATCAGAAGGCTCGCCTCACCTGAAACCACGGGAAACGCATGGAATGAGCCTTATAACAAAAGGCATAGTAGGGATCACTCGGATCCCCACCTCGTAAAACGAGAAATTGCACGGGAGGTAGCTAAAGTAGGCACTAGCAAGACGTAGAACGGGGAGCAACAAGAATAAGTAAACGAAAAAGCTCAGCTACGTCTAGTACCGACCCCATGGCACAACAACCAAGATAACGCGATAGAAAACCAAGAGTCACTACAAGGCAAGGACAAGAGTATCGCCCACTAGAAGCATAGCCGGACGCGTCCCCTGATGACTTACACCGCGGCGCAGTGTCTCCCTACTCGCCCCAGGCAGAAACTGAGACACACACAAGTATCACTGACAAGGGTATACTCGGAGTCGTGCTTGTCAGCACGCGTCTGAAGTCCCCGACTGTAGCAACCCTGGTAAATTGAAGGAATGTAAATAGGTTGAAAATTAAACCAAGGTTCAAGGCCTAACTCATATATATATATTTAAACCACATATATATATATATATATATATATAAAATGGGGCTTACATCATACAATAAATGGGCCAAAAATTGAATAGCACCCCCTCTTAAAGCCCCATTTCATAAATTGAAGACCCTTCACGAAGGCGCCAATTATATGAATGACGCCTCTATCATGGGCTCTATTTACCTAAAGGGCACCTCTATTCTAGGCGCTATTTCCCTGCAGAATCAAAAACGGAAACCGTTGCAGTGTTTTGTTCCAACTAGGATGTTGAATGCTGTTCGGGAAGGTCCTGATCTGGAAGGATTAATACGTAGGAAGTCTAATTCTAGCAGGATTCAACCTCTAAGGAAATACTAATCCCGATCGAACTCCAAGCTTCGATCAAAACCTTTTTCCTATAAATACCAACCCCCCTCCGTCGAGCCAACCTGCTGGCTCTTTTTCTTCAACAACGACCCGTTGTCGTCTCTGTTCTTTGCTCACCGACGGTTGTACGTGAATAAAAGAATTCTCTCTTCTTCTGCTTCTCCTTCGGCTGCACAGGAAGGATAGACCCCCTACTTCCTCTTCTTTCCTCTTGCACGAACGGGTCCTGCACCGACGACATCTTCTTCCTCCAACCTGTTCAAAACTGAACGTGAAGAGCCGCAGCTTCTTCACTGCTGCCGCCGCTGTTGATCAAGTACTACCATTGCTGCAGTTGCTCTTATGATATATATACATCTTCTTCCTACTGCCGCTGCCATCCTGCAAAATAGAGTATCGGATATTTTGATATCTCATCACTATTCTTCACGTTATAGCATCCAAACCTCAAAACCAAGGTAGGTGTTCTCAAGTACAAGCCCAATCTAATAGCTACAAGATCATAAGCATGCATATAGGCTTGTTAGATTGATTTACGTAGAGCTTGATATGTTTCTGGGAGTTTCAGTAAAATCGTGCCTCCCTCTAGGGCGCTATTTGATATAGCAACCATGCAAACAGTCGTCAGATTAGTTGGTTAATTAATAATTACACATGTTCAAAACTTAATAACTATGAACCATGACATCTAACTTAATGCATGAGTATACTGTTAGATTCATGCTATTTTTCTCTGCATGTACATGTCTCTAGTTTCTCGATTGGACATACTCCAGAAATCATGTGTCTATGATTGTACCTGCCCGGTGCGTATCATATGACAAAGAAATAACGACCGTCCTCAGGTCGTCAATTTAATGAACGCCCCCACACACGGGTGCTAATTAGTGATAACCTGTGACCATTAAACTATTCGTGACAGAATTACATAGATAATGGAAATAACGACATGAACCATGCCATCAATTTGAAATATGACGCCCCTGACTAGGGCGCTATTTAATGGATTGAAGTCTTGAGCTAAGTCGTCATTTACGTAATAGCTGAAATGGAGAATTTTTACAGATCTTAATATATATAGACCCTAGATATAACAACTAAATGAACAGTCGTTATATGTTAAACTAGCGACCCTACCCAGGGCACTATTTCATGAAATGAAGACTTGACCCCAGGCGCTATTTACCTAATTTCTGTTTTTCATGATTTTCTGTAACCCTTGATAGTGGGTTATTTATATAGGCACTATATTCCATTCCGTGAGTATAGTCCCACGATTCATGATGTTTTAACGATTACCCCTCAACTCGTGGTGACATACGAGCTCTCCGTTGGACATTCCGTTCCTTCGGACTGGTAAGTTAGTCATTGGGACCTCCGTAAGACTCCTCGTAGCCTTGGATTCCCTCAAGGCCGATTGAGCAGGTTGTACCACTAAAACCCATAATACTTTTGATTGTCGTGTCCCTCTAAAGAAACATGATAAACTGACCCTTATGGTATGCTACCTAGCCATCATGAGAATGATTCTTGAACTAATGGAATGGGGAAACCATGCCATTATTATCTATCTTGGAATATGTATCTTTATGGAGATACCAATTCTTTTTACCTTATCATGTTCAAAGAACTAGCAGCCATGAACATATGGATGCTTATTTTTAATGTCATGGCACCCACTAGGGAGTCGATTCCACCTAGTTTTACGTGAGTATCATGATTATACCGTTTTGACCGTACAATGTCCTTCCATGAAATTTCTATCCTTGTAATTCTATTCCACAAGATCTACCTTATATTCCTACAAGGGTTCATTCCCTTGAAATTCTATATATTGGCTATAACTAAAGTGGATGTCGAAATACATGATTCAATGTTGGCGCATATAGGGCCCGATCTGGTCCTAGGAGGAGCACCCAAAAGTACTTGTGCCCATGGGAGCTATTATTGATCACGGTGTGGCATTGCACCGAAGTGCATGACTTGCTTGAATGGACATTTCCACAAACTCTTACACTTGTTCTTGACTTGACGTGACTTGACATGCGTGGCCTGGAAGTGTATTTACTTGCTTGCTTGATAACATGATAGCCAATTCTTGACATGACTTGCTAAACGTATATGCTCGTCTATCTTGATATAATTACATGAAATCTTAGATATCTTGCTAGTCCATTCTAAGTTCTCTCTTGCTATATATATATATATATATATATATATATATATATATATATATATACTCTTTCTATTGTCGTTTCCTGCGAACATGCATAGCTTTACTTGCATTCCATACAACATGCAATTTACTTAAAGCAAGCTAGCACTAGAGATATAATTCCTACTGAGCGTTCGCTCACCTAGTATTTTTTCCTATTTTTCAGGTAAGTTCGATGACGAGACACAATCGGATGGGGATGACAATGAGTGAAGAGTTTAGAGCCATTCTGACCGTCCAAGCAATTATCTAGTCTTGTCTTTTCTATCTTTATAGAGTCAACCATTGTACTTTCCTTTTATTGAGTCCTAGTTCTTTTATCAATAGTTGTAATAGAAGTACTTTAAGGTTTATGATTAATAAAGGACTTGGTTATCATTACTTGTGCGCGCTCTGTCTATGTATGTCGAATACACTTATGCTCTGATTGACATGATTGATATAAACTCGTCGCGCATCTCCTGGTTCCTTCCGCGCTCGGGGCGTGCCAGTTTCTATGGTATCAGAGCCTAGGATATTCAATTCCTAGGAAACCCAAGTCCAAGGATAGGTTTTGAATCTTCACCAGGTGAGAATTGGGTAGAACCATGGGTTAAAGTAACTTAGGGAAATAAAACTCTTGGTCCAATCTCTTATTAATTAGTTGTTTAAAATCCTTGTAGGACGATGGCTGCCTAACGTGCTCAGTGGCGTAATATGCAACGCACTATTCAAGGCATGACTCAGGTGCTACCGCAAGTGGCACAAGGAACGGTGAACCGTGGAGCTAGTGATCTCCACCATAGTTTTAGAAATATGAACCCACCAAGGTTCATTGGCTCATCAGATCCCGATGATGCCGAGCATTGGCTCTGAGAGGTGGAAAGGATATTCCATGTTATGCAATGCACGGACGAAGAGAAGGTATTGCTAGCTACGTTCCAATTAGAAAGAGACGCCTGTTCCTGGTGGGAGTCCGTAGAAGCCACCCTAGGTGAAGAACCCATCACATGGGCTGAGTTCACCGAGTACTTCAATGAAAAATATTTTTCCGACTAAGTGCTAGAGAAGAAAGCCACAGAATTCGCCTCACTCAAACAAAGAACTCTATCAGTGGCCAAATATGAGGCCCAATTCTCTAGGCTGTCAAGGTACGCAAAACACTTAGTAAGTACCGAGAAAATGAAAGCAAGAAGATTTCTCAATGGACTTCGACCCCATTATATCATACAATTGGCACCGATGGACATTCTGGTCTACTCGGATATGGTTCGAAGAGCTCAACTATTAGAGGATGCCACGGAGCTGTCTGACAAGATCCGGGGGAAGATCAAGAAAGAGCCTATTATAAGCCCTGGAAATTTCAAGCCCTCCTTCAATAAGAAGAGAGCCAATGATGGAGGTACTTCCTCCAAGGAGCAAAAGTTTAAGAAGACCAAACCTTTCTCCATTACTACCACACCTTCCAAGGAGGTGTGTAAACATTGTGACAAGATCGGCCATAGGGCCGAAGAATGCTGGAGAAGACTCGAAGCTTGCCTCCGTTGTGGGAGCCGTGAATATCGGATTCCCGAGTGTCCATTACTCAATTACCAAGTCGGAGACGAAAAGCGCCCGGTAAAGAAGAATGCACATCTCCAAGCTATTAAGGAAGCATGTCAAGACGGAAGCGGACTAGTGGAAGGTACATTAAAGGTATGTTCTAAGTCTGCACATGTCTTATTTGATACTAGTGCATCGCATTCTTTTATTTCCAAGAAGTTTGTTGACCCATTACCTATGGAATCGGAATGGATAAAATTAATTATTTCGACTCCTCTCGAAAACAAAGCCGATATTACTCATCATTATCAAAATTGTGAAGTCTTGGTAAAGGGAAGAAATCTACCTATCGACCTAATATGCCTAGAAATGAGAGACTATGATATCATATTGGGAGTCGATTGGTTATCCAAATACCAGGCAACTGTTGATTGCCGTAACAGCAAGGTTACCTTCAAGGAATTTTCGGTGCTGGTCTATACTAGCCCTAAGAGTCGAAGCAAGTCGCCTCTTATTTCGGCTCTTCGAGCTAGCAAGCTAATAAGGAAAGGATGTGTATCTTTCTTTACTTTTGTCACCATTCAGGAGAATAAGGAGTCTAAGTGAAGACATTCCAGTTGTACAAGAATTCCCGGACGTGTTTCTGGAAGATTTTTCTGGACTACCCCCACAAAGAGAAGTGGCCTTCACCATCAACTTGGTCTCTGGTGCTGGTCCTGTTTCTAAGGCACCATATAGGATGTCTCCTGCCGAACTCAAGGAATTAAAGGAACAATTGATGGAACTTCTAAAGAAGGGATTTATTAGGCCGAGTACTTCCCCGTGGGGAGCACCCGTGCTATTTGTAAAGAAGAAGGATGGATCCATAAGGTTATGCATCGACTATTGATAGTTGAATCATCTCACTATCAAGAACAAGTATCCACTGTCGAGAATTGATGAGTTATTTGATCAAATATCTAGATCCAAGTATTTCTCGAAGATTGATCTCAGGTCGGGATATTACCAACTAAGAATCAAAGATGAGGACATTCATAAGACCGAGTTCAGAAGCAGGTATGGGTACTACGAATTTGTTGGTATGCCTTTCGGACTAACAAATGTCCCTGCAGCCTTTATGCAGTTGATGAATAGTATATTCAGGCCTCATCTAGATCAGTTCGTGGTGGTTTTCATTGATGATATATTGATTTATTCAAAAACCAAGGAAGAGCATGAGGAGCATTTAAAGATTGCATTATAGATATTGAGGATAAATCAATTATATGCAAAGCTCAGTAATTGTGAATTTTGGCTGGAAGAAGTATCTCTTCTAGGTCATGTGATTTCAAAGGATGGACTGTCCGTAGATCCATCAAAAGTTGAAGCTGTAAAGAATTGGAAAAGACCGACCAATGCTAGCGAGATCCGTAGTTTCTTGGGTCTTGCAGGCTATTACAGACGATTCATCAAGGATTTCTCCAAGATCGCCGTACCACTCACTAGGCTAACTCGCAAGGAGATACGTTATGAATGGAGCGAGGAATGTGAAACAAGCTTTCAAGCTCTCAAGGATCACCTAACTACTGCCCCAGTCTTATCTTTGCCAGTGGAAGGAGAGGAATTCGAGGTATACACCGATGCGTCTAGAATTGGCCTCGGATGTGTCTTAATGTAACAAGGGAGAGTTATAGCTTACTCTTCCCGCCAATTGAAGAATCATGAAGAAAACTATCCAGTTCATGACTTGGAGTTGGCTGCGGTAGTATTTGCATTAAAAATCTGGAGACATTACCTATACGGAGTGCAGTTTACTGTATACTCCGATCACAAGAGTCTCAAGTATCTCTTCTCTCAAAAGGAATTGAATATGAGATAGAGACGTTGGCTAGAATATCTCAAGGACTTCGACTTCACAATATAATATCATCCGGGAAAGGGTAATCCTGTAGGTGATGCCCTCAGTCGGAAGCCAAGAGCAATATTAGACAATTGCATGATTCAGGAGTGGAAGTTGGTAGAACAGTTCACTAGACTCGATATAAGCATGGACAAGGAGGGCAGGTATGTTACACTATCACATATGAGCATACAACTAGATCTACTCTCTGAAATACATGGACTTCAAGATAATGACCCCGTATTAGTGGAAATCAAGGGCAAAATAGAAGAACAACCTGATTTCAAGATAGCCTCAGATGGAAGGTTGTTGTTCAGAGATAGAATTTCCATACCATATTGTTCAAAGCTAAAGAAGAAGATCTTAGATGAAGCTCACAGATCAAGATACACCATTCATCCAGGATCTACAAAAATGTACCAAGATTTGAAAAGGACCTTTTGGTGGCCCAACATGAAAAGAGAAGTAGCTGACTTCGTGTCTCGCTGTCTCACATGCCAACAACTTAAGGTGGAACACCAAAAGCCTGTCGGTAAGCTACATCCTCTTGATATTCCCAAGTGGAAGTGGGAGGATATCGGTATGGACTTCATTATGGGATTATCTAAATCTAAAGGAGGACATGATGGAATATGGGACATCATCGACCGTTTGACCAAATCAGCACACTTCTTGCCAATTAAGAGCCGATGGTCAGTTGATGTTCTTGCTGCTGTATACATTAAAGAGATAGTTAGATTACATGGAGTTCCTGTATCAATCGTGTCTGACCGAGACCCGCGCTTTACTTCTCACTTTTGAAAGGGTCTACAACATTCATTGGGGATGGGACTCAATTTTAGTACTACTTTTCATCCTCAAACAGATAGTCAGACCGAAAGGACGAATCAGGTGGTAGAAGATATGCTCAGAGCTTGTATCATCGATTTTGGTGGAAGCTGGCATGATCACATGCCTTTGGTCGAGTTTTCATACAACAATAGTTACCAGGCAAGCATACAAATGGCACCTTTCGAAGCCTTGTACGGAAGGAGTTGCCGGTCACCCTTGTGTTGGGATGAAATTGGCGAGAAATAACTATTAGGCCCAGATATGGTAAGGGATACCACCAAAAAGATTCAAGTGATTAGAGAGAGACTTCAAGTGGTTCAGTCTAGATAGAAGGCTTATGCTGACACAAGGAAAAGAGATCTCGAATTCTATGTCGGAGATCACGTATTTCTCAAGATATCACGTGGACGAGGAATTAGGAGATTTGGTGTTAAGAGCAAGCTTACACCAAGGATTATCGGACCTTTTGAGGTACTAGAAAGAGTTGGCAAGGTTGCATACCGCGTCGCTTTGCCTCCTCAATTGTCCGAAGTTCATAACGTGTTCCACATATCCATGTTGAAGAAGTATGTGCACGATCCGTCACATGTCATAGACCACGGAGACCTAGTGATACAAAAGGATCTCACTTATGAACAAAAACTCATGAAGATCCTTGATCGCGAGGTACGTGCATTAAGGAACAAGACAATTCCCATGGTCAAGGTTCAATGAAAGAAATGCTCAGAACAAGAAGCCACGTGGGAGACTGAGGAGTCCATGAAGAAGAGATTTCCCGACTTATTTGAAAATGGTATGTACTCCGCACCCTCCACGTCTATATACGATTGAATTTGGGGACCAAATTCTTTTAAGTGGGGGAGTGTGTAGCAACCCTAGTAAATTGAAGGAATGTAAATAGATTGAAAATTAAACAAAGGTTCAAGGCCTAACTCATATATATATATATATATATATATATATATTTAAACAACTTATATATATATATATATATATATAATTAATGGGGCTTACATTATACAATAAATGGGCCAAAAATTGAATAGCGCCCCCTCTTAAGGTGCCATTTCATAAATTGAAGACCCTTCACGAAGGCGCCAATTACATGAATGACACCTCTATCATGGGCGCTATTTACCTAAAGGGCGCCTCTATTCTAGGCACTATTTCCCTGCAGAATCAAAAACAGAAACTGTTGCAGTGTTTTGTTTGAACTGGGATGTTGAATGTTGTTCGGGAAGGTCCTGATCTGGAAGGATTAATACGTAGGAAGTCTAATTCTAGGAGGATTCAACCTCTAAGGAAATACTAATCCCGATTGAACTCCAAGCTTCGATCAAAACCTTTTTCCTATAAATACCAACCCCCCTCCGTCGAGCCAACCTGCTGGCTCTTTTTCTTCAACAACGACCTGCTGCCGTCTCTGTTCTTTGCTCACTGAAAATTGTACGTGAAGAAAAGAATTCTCTCTTCTTCTGCTTCTCCTTCGACTGCACGGGAAGGATAGACCCCCTTCTTCCTCTTCTTTCCGCTTGCGCGAACGGGTCCTGGACCGACGACGTCTTCTTCCTCCAACTTGTTCACTACTAAACGTGAAGAGCCGTAGCTTCTTCACTGCTGCCACCGCTATTGATCAAGTACTGCCGTTGCTGCAGTTGCTCTTATTATATATATACATCTTCTTCCTACTGCCGCTGCCATCTTGCAAAATAGAGTATCCGATATTTTGATATCTCATCACCGTTCTTCATGTTATAGCATCCAAACCTCAAAACCAAGGTAGGTGTTCTCAAGTACAAGCCCAATCTAATAGCTACAAGATCATAAGCATGCATATAGGCTTGTTAGATTGATTTACGTCGAGCTTGATATGTTTCTGGGAGTTTCAATAAAATCGTGCCTCCCTCTAGGGCGCTATTTGATATAGCGACCATGAAAACAGTCGTCAGATTAGTTGGTTAATTAATAATTACACATGTTCAAAACTTTATAACTGTGAACCATGACATCTAATTTAATGCATGAGTATACTATTAGATTCTTGCTATTTTTCTCTGCCTGTACATGTCTCTAGTTTCTCGATTGGACATACTCCAGAAATCATGTGTCTATGATTGTACCTGCCCGGTGCGTATCATATGACAAAGAAATAAGGACCGTCTTCAGGTCGTCAATTTAATGAACGCCCCCACACACGGACACTAATTAGTGATAACCTATGAACATTAAACTATTTGTGACAGAATTACATAGATAATGGAAATAACGACATGAACCACGTCGTCAATTTGAAATATGACGCCCCTAACTAGGGCGCTATTTAATGGATTGAAGTCTTGAGCTAAGTCGTCATTTACATAATAGCTGAAATTGAGAATTTTTACATATCTTAATATATATAGACCCTAGATATAACGACTGAATGAACAATCATTATATGTTAAACTAGCGACCCTGCCCAGGGCGCTATTTCTTGAAATGAAGACTTTACCGCAGGCGCTATTTACCTGATTTCTATTTTTCATGATTTTCTGTAACCCTTGACAATGGGTTATTTATATAGGCACTATATTCCATTTCGTGAGTATAATCCCACGATTCATGATGTTTTAATGATTACCCCTCAACTCTTGGTGACATACGAGCTCTCTGTTGGACATTTCGTTCCTTCGGACTGGTAAGTTAGTCATTGGGACCTCCGTAAGACTCCTCGTAGCCTAGGATTCCCTCAATGCCGATTGAGTAGGTTGTACCACTAAAACCCATGATACTTTTGATTGCCGTGTCCCTCTAAAGAAACATGGTAAACCGGCCCTCATGGTATGCTACCTAGCCATCATGAGAATGATTCTTGAACTAATGGAATGGGAAAACCATGCCATTATTATCTATCTTGGAATATGTATCTTTATGGGATACCAGTTCTTTCTACCTTATCATGTTCAAAGAACTAGCACCCATGAACATATGGATGCTTATTTTTAATGTCATGGCACCCACTAGGGAGCCGATTCCACCTAGTTTTACGTGAGTATCATGATTATACCGTTTTGATCGTAGTATGTCCTTCCATGAAATTTCTATCCTTGTAATTCTATTCCACAAGATCTCTCTTATATTCCTACAAAGGTTCATTCCCTTGAAATTCTATATATAGGCTATAACTAAAGTGGATGTCGAAATACCTGATTCAATGCTGCCGCATATAGGGCCCGATCTGGTCCTGGGAGGAGCACCCGAAAGTACTTGTGCCCATGGGAGCTATTATTGATCACGGTGTGGCACTGCACCGAAGTGCATGACTTGCTTGAATAAACATTTCCACAAACTCTTACACTTGTTATTGACTTGACGTGACTTGACATGCGTGGCCTGGAAGGGTATTTACTTGCTTGCTTGATAACATGATAGCCAATTCTTGACATGACTTGCTAAACGTATATGCTCGTCTATCTTGATATAATTACATGAAATCCTGGATATCTTGCTAGTCCATTCTAAGTTCTCTCTTGCTATATATATATACTCTTTCTATTATCATTTCCTGTGAACATGCATAGCTTTACTTGCATTCCATACAACATGTAATTTACTTAAAGCAAGCTAGCACTAGAGATATAATTCCTACTGAGCGGTCGCTCACCTAGTGTTTTTTCCTATTTTTCAAGTAAGTCCGATGACGAGACACAATCGGATGGGGATGACAATGAGTGAAGAGTTTAGAGCCATTCCGACCGTCCAAGTAATTATCTAGTCTTGTCTTTTCTATCTTTATAGAGTCAACCATTGTACTTTCCTTTTATTGAGTCCTAGTTCTTTTATCAAGAGTTGTAATAGAAGTACTTTAAGGTTTATGATTAATAAAGGACTTGGTTATCATTAATTGTGCACGCTCTGCCTATGTATGTCGAATACACTTATGCTCTGATTGACATGATTGATATAAACTCGTCGGGCATCTCCGGATTCCTTCCACGCTCGGGGCGTGACACCGACAAGTGTGCACACTGTAACTGACTGCGCTATGTCAGGCCCTCTGGTTGGTTCTTCCTCCCGGCCCGGACTCGAGCCGCCACAGTAGGAGGCCCACGGCAACCAGCCTACAACCGTCTCTCTCGGGTAGCCTCGCCACCACTCCCTGGTGGGACAACACGCGTGTCGGAAGGTAACGACTAGTGGAGCGTCACTGAAGGAGTAGAGTCTCTAGCCAACGGAAAACCACACTTGAACCGGACAAAGTACAAGGATAGCTCCTCGTACCGACACCAACTCACGGTGACACCAGTCGAACTACGCCACATCCCTGGGTCTCCACGACACCCACACACGGCCCTCAAATGATGCCCAGAATCAGTCAGACCGTAGGTCAGCACGGGGATCGAGATCCAGTCACCTAGGCTTATAATCGGCAAGATACAAGCTCCGTTCGGACAAAAACATAGGTGGCGGTCCACACTGGACCGTCCCTAGTTAAAAACGGTCAGATGCTAGACCGCATGATGAAGTGTTGACCCAGAATAGATGGCGGACAAGAAGGGGGGTTGAATTGTCCCCCTGGCAAGATGGCGGATTTTAAAAACAATCTAAGCTTATCACAACGGAATTAAAATTAACTATATTAATTAGCCTAAACTCAAGTGAGAATTAGGTTCAATCGATCTTTCCGTTCTCACACGGATTATCAAAGCCAAGAACAATTAAATCTAAGCCTAACACAGATAGCGGATGAAGCAATGTGTAGAGGTGCAGTGAATAAAAACCTATCAAATGACCTGTGAAAGGAGGTAGATGAAATGGACAATCACACAGGCAATCCACATACAACATGAATATTTTTAGGTGGTTTGGGACCACGACGGGCTCCCTACGTCCACCCCTCACCGAACCCCGGTGAGCCTTCACTAAACGCTACAAAATGTAGCAACACGGGGACTAGCCCCAACACTATACACGCTGCTTCTGCAGCAATGCACAACCACGAGGCCTAGCCCCAGACCGCTGGCACCGTAGCACACACACACGCAGTCGGGGAGCACACCCTGCACACAAAATCCACACCGAGACACAGCTTCGTTTACACACAGACTCGGGGAAAAAGTACCCCGCAATAAATCCACACACGTGGAGACACAGCTCCACCCACACACGATGTATTCTCAGTTTAACAAAAAGAAAGAATATACAATGAACGCCCAAACTTTCAATCTATTCTCAAGTAAAGGAGTAGAAATGGGAGAAGAAGAGATCCCCCTCAAATCTTCATTGAAGCCCATTCATAGAAGTGGTAGGGTGCGCTGGGGAGTTTGGTCCGCGGAGTGGAAGCCGGGTAAGACCGCAGGAGCCGGCCAGGATAGGATCTTCAGCAACTACACTTGGACCTGGAATCAGATCAACAGTTGTTCCTTGTTGATGGCGTTCTCCTATTCCTCATCTTCCTCCTCCAAGTAATGGCGTCGCCCTCCTCTTCCTTCTTGTAGCAAAATGAAAACGTTAAGCCCCAAGGATGTCTCCTTCGATGGAGATCGCAGGGTATTTATACACATGGAAAAGAGATGACAAATGGCAATAAAGCCCACATGAAAACCACTTAAAAACACACCCAAACAAGGGTAGAAACCCTAGGGGTAAGTGGGTAAAAATCCAAGGCTAATGGATCTGAAACAATAGGTTTCGAAACCAAGACGGCAGAATCGTTCTGGACGCACCAGAAGAAGTGTTGACTCAAGGAGTCGTTACTTTTTTTGTTGTGTTCTGTCCCGTTAAAAAAAATGAAACACAAGAGGCAAGTGTCGACTCCTTGAGTTGACACATCCATCCTTCAAACAAAAACCAGAGTGCGACGTGAATAGTGTCGACTCAAGGAGACGACACTTTTTTACGTGCCCGCTGGAAACTCTCAACCAAGCCACAGACCAGGAAGTGTCGACTCCTTGCGTCGACACTTTTCCTGACACCAGAGAAAACCTATTAAAAACACCTTTTAAAAACTAAAATGCTTCATTTATGCTTAAGGCCCTTCACCCCAAGAAATAAATGCTTTATTCACCGAATGCTAGACCAAACCCATGAAGTATGCTTCAAGCCCAATCTAGGTAATACGAGTGAACTTTAGAAATAGATTCTTACCAAAAGTCCAATGTGAAGTCCCGCGATCAATGACACCCAAGAGGGGGGTAAATTGAGTGTTTACAAATTTTAAGAAAACTTTTGACCTATTTTAAAATGTATGATAAAACACTAATTTAGAAATTCAAATCTATTCAATCACAAGTTGGATTTATCAAAGTCTTTTTGGTGATGAGATAGATTATGCAAGATGAACATGGATAAAACATGAACAATAATGTACACTAACACTCACGTAGAATGGGGGTAGAATAAAAGGACCAAACCACACAAATCAAAACACAATGCACTGTAGACACGCTATTCTTGACGTCTCCTGAGAATGTCTCATATCACTATACAACGCCCCGCGACGGCTTACGCGTTTTGAATCACTTGAGTGCTTCCTTTTCTTGAGTCTTCTTCCGCCCTTTTCGGCATCCAGAATCGTCTCGTCACGGCATTCGGATGGCATCAACACCAGTCGGACGCATCAGAGGTTCCGAAACCAGAAAGGGTGTCTGTCGGGCGGCCGCCAACGCCTGAACTGAGGACCCAGTGTTGTGCCCCTTGTGCTTTGTTGATGATGTGGTGTTTTAATGATAGCAACATGAATGAGTCACCACTTTGTCATGAATATGTCTGACCTTTTCTGTGGGAGATTGCATAAGTCCATGTCTGAATTGTGAAGAATGCATGTGTATGCTTGAGTCATGCTGTGATAAATTGGTTGGTGCTTGATTTCTGTTCTGTGCATTGCTTCTCTGCTGATATGTTCATGCATTGTCTTAAGCTAAGTCTACACAGACCTTAGTGTCTCATTTAGCGTCTAAGGCAAAGTCTACACATTGGCTAAGTGTGTACATCGCTTACATTTCTTGAGATCAAGTCCATACGTTGCACTGTTTCTTCAAGTCTGTACAGTGTCAAGTCTGCACATTGGGCTTTCACGTGAAGTCTACACATTGGTCTCTACTTTGAAGTCTATACATTGGCTAAGGGTTTTCAAGTCCATACACAGTCGTCTGATGCATATTGATTAACAGGAAATCTGCTATGAGGTAGTACATTGGATGTCCGTACTGTTTCTGTCATACTTCGTGTTATTCTTGTGTTTATGTCCGTGTTATTTCTTTCTTAGCTCGTGTCGTTTTAGTTTTAGTACTGTTTATGTTTTCAACACGCCGTGTCGTCCTTTCGTACCTCGTGTTACTTTAAGTTGTGTGCTGATTGACTTCGTGCTGATTCTTCTGAAGCAGATCGAATTGTTCTGATGAACTTCGAGTTGCTTCTGTATGAACCTCGTGTCGTTAGCATTTAGTTGTTCATCTCGTGTCGTTTCTTTTCTGCTCCCACTGCTTCATCACGTGTCATGATAGCCGTGGCATCTGTCTGTCTTCGTGTTGTTTTCAGTATGTGTCAATTTCATCTTCGTGTCGTTTTTACCTCGTGTCGTGTTAGCCCGTGTCAATTACTGTTTCGACTTCATGTCGTTATCAGTCCGCATCTTCCTTATGTTGAAATCACACCTCGTGTTGATTTCTGTTCTCAACTTCGTGTCGTTTTCCTTCTTGTCCTTTTTTTTGACTTCGTGTCAAATCACTGTCTGTCTTCGTGTTATTTTCAACCCGTGTCGATTACTATTTTTACTTCGTGTTGTTTTCAACCCGTGTCGATTACTGTTTCGACTTCGGGTTAGTTTCACTACGTGTCGTGTTTTCCACACCACGTGTCGTTGTCGCTTTAGTAACCTCACCTCGTGTCGGTTACTGTTGTCTCCATGAATTCGTGTCGTTGTTGTTCCACTGCGTGCAGAACAGTGCAGCACCTCGTGTTGCTTTCTGTATACCACCTCGTATCGTTTCCCAGTGAATCTCGTGTCATCTCTTACGTCTACTCGTTCAACCCCGTGTCAACTTCTGTGTTCGTCTTCATGTTGATCTTTATCATTAGACCTCGTGTCCTTCTCACTTTGACCACACTTTGTGGTGCTTTACGTAGACCTCGTGTCGTGCCTGTTTGCAACCACTTCGTGTTGGTTTCTGTTTTGTCTACATATATCTCGTGTCATTCTTTTTTTTACCTTGTGTTGTTTTATAACCTCACTTCGTGTCGTTCTCTTTGTTGTGTCAGTTCTGTCACAGTGTATCTTGTGTCATTCTTTCCTTACTTCGTGCTGTATTCACCTTGTGTATCTCGTTTCGTTCATTTCCTACCTCGTGTAGTAGTTACCTTGTGTTGCTATTACATACCTCGTGCAGCCTTAGCTTTAAATGAGCATACAACGAACTCTGAATGATTAATGATGTTAATCTCATTACAGGTCCGAGGAAGAACATTCCACACACCTGAGCTGCACGTGATCCGAGACAAGAGGAACCAATCCCATAAAGACACGTGGCAGGAAGGTTCTGGATCGAGCGTGGGAGGCACACGCATTTTGTGCCCTATCCACCTGCTGCTGCTGCTATATAATGCAGCCTTCGTCAACAGATGAAGTATATCGAAGAAGAAGCCCGGAGAGCGAAAAAGTCCTTCGATCCAGAAAAAGAAAAGAGGAAGAAAAAGAGAAGAAGAGAGAATAGCAGAGAGCATGAGCCAAAGAGAATAGAGGAAAAGAGATCGAGAGAGTGAAAGAGCAGAAGAAGAAAAGAGCTGCAGTAGAAAGCAGAAGAAGAAGAGAAGAGAAGAGACAGAGTGAGCCTGCGAAAGAAGAAGAAAAGAAAGAGAAGAAGAGCAAAAGGAAAAGAAGAAAAAGAGAGAATTAGAGAGCTCGTAAGGGTTAAGAGAAAAAGAGAGTGAGAGAGAAGAGAAGAGGAAGAGAAGCTTACCTAAAGATCTGTCTACTGGACCGTGGATCAAATCCAGGCCAGTCAGCTCCATGCGAGCTACATCTGTGTTATCTTTCTTTACAGCTTTCTGATCGCTGTGTATTTTTCCTTTCTTAGTTTTCCTTTTTTCATTTGGTTAGCTGTGTTCTTCCGATCCTCTGGATTGAGGTCGGGTCCCTCCTGGTCTGGAGGAAGAGTGGTCTGCGACCTCTAGTTTGCAAGTGGCTGGAAGTCACTTGTGTGTTCCCTCCGGTTTGGAGGAAGGGAGATCTGATCTCCAGTTGCAAGTAGCTGGGAGCTACTTGTGGGTTCCTCCTGTGGATCAGGAGAAGGGAGATCTGATCTCCGGTTGCAAGTAGCTGGGAGCTACTTGTGGGTTCCCTCCGGTTTGGAGGAAGGGAGACTTGTCTCCGGTTCTGGGCTTGTGGATTCAAGTCCAGGGGTCCCTCCGGTTGGAGGAAGAGAGGTCTTCGACCTCTGGTTTGCTGGTGACTGGAAGTCACCGGTTGGTTCCCTCCTGGTCTGGAGGAAGAGGGGAGGTTGTTCCCCTGGTCAAGCTGTGTGGCAGCACCTGTTGCAGACTGAGTCTGCGGTTTTCTAGCGTGAGCTAGTGGAAGCCACACTCGGGTTGAGTGTGGGGTGGATGTAGGTCTGCTCGACCGAACCACCTAAAAAATCTACTGTGCAGTGGTTTGTTTTGTGCGTTAGCTCCTTGCCTCCTACCTCCCATTCACAGGTGATGCATGCTGGTTAGCTGTGTTATCTTGGATTATTTATATTGTTCCTATCAGCCGTTACCTTGAGCATTGCACTTTGCTAGGTGTGTTTGGGTTGCACTCTCTGTCTGCATTTCTAGTTTGATCAGGTGGCTGCATTGTTGCAGTCCAACTGGTTGATCAATTGGTTGATTATTATCTTATCTCAGAAAGCTCATTATCCATATTCCGCATATCCGAGCTTTAGAGTTTTTTAATTTAGGCCATAATTTTTAGAGGGATACATTCACCCCCCTCTGTATCCGGGCCTTGCACCCTAACACCCAGGTGGGTCTTTATGGGGGCGTCCAGGCCCCTAGACGCCCCCATTCTTTTAATTTATTTTTCGCAGCCCAAAATCAAATAAAAAATAATATATTAATGGAGGCGTCCAGGCCCCTGGACGCCTCCATAAAAATAAGTAAAAAAAATATAAAATGCCAGCTCTGGCATAAAAACAAAACAAAAAATAAAAATAATATATTTATGGAGGCGTCCAGGCCCCTGGACGCCTCCATCAACTCCCTCACGGGCGCCGGCCACCGAAGGACGGTTTGTCGTGTGTGAAAAAATCCAAATTATGGAGACGTCCAGCCATCTGGACGCGCCCATTTCTGAATCACGAGGCGCCGCTCACGAAATCACGCGTTGTGCCAAACCGCGTGCGGCCGTCGGTGGGGTTCGGTGGACCTGTTGGAGGCGTCCGGGGCCCTGGACGCCTCCACAAAAATATTCCAAAAAAATAAATAAAAATAGAATAAAATATTAGTTCGGCCCTGATGGAGGTGTCCAGGGTCCTGGACGCCTCCACCCTCCGAAGCCCTATAAATAGAGGCCCACCCCCTCAGTTCTGGGGGAGCTTCTAAGAGATCCGATAGGTTGCCGGAGCCCAGAGGCTACCGGAGTCATTTCTAACCCATGGGGTCTTTTGTAGGTGGAGGTTCTGCCGGCTTCTCAGGTGTCCAGGCTCGCGAGAGGAAGGCTACCTTCATCCACCGTGCTTCCACGTCGTCCCTACGCTGCCGGAGCTCCACCGGATCTCACCCTCGGCTCATCCAATAAGCCTTTTCTTCCCCTTTTTCTCCATAGTTCTTTACATTCATCATACTGCATCCTCTATCTCCCTACATAAGGGCGCCGTCTCTTGCATACTTCTTGCATTCATCATCGCATTTTCCTCCTACTCGAGCCCGAGAGGGGTTTAAAACCACACCAACCAGGTGTGTGTCAGGTCACGATCTCGTTACTTTTATTGCAAGGAATTGTTACTACACTGCCATTTTCTAATTCCGTTCGTTTATTGTCTACTGTTTTGCAAGGGTAACCAAGGAAAGCCCTCTCCGTCGGTCGGTCGAAGGGAGAGGAAGAAGCAACCCGCCATCTCCCGCTCTTGAGGTAGGCGCGATCACTTTCTTTATTTTGGGGTCTTTTGGCCCCTGGCGATCACATCTTGTTCTCGAGGCCGCGGCGAGTCACTTCCCCAATGGCCGTTTAAATTTCCGTTCTTATATTCTCTTTATATTCTGTTATATTCTGCTCATATTCTCGAGGCCGCGGCGAGTCACTTCCCCAATGGCCGTTTAAATTCCCGTTCTTATATGTTATATTCTTATCTATTCATATTCTCGAGGCCGCGACGAGTCACTTCCCCAATGGCCGTTTCAATTCTTGCTATTTAATTTCTGCACCATTCCCGTCCCCCCGAGGCCGCGGCGAGTCACTTCCCGCTATGGCCGTTTAACCCCCATATCTTGCTATATTACATTTGTCCCGCTCGTCCCGCCGGAGTAATCTCCCGTGGTGGCCCCTTCTCTTTTCTCTTATTTCTGTGTTGCAGCAAACAAAAGAGGAGCCCGCGCGCTCCGCGTCTTCTCCGCTTCCCCGAACCGCGTGACGTCGCTCACAGATTGGCGATCACGGTGGGACCTCTACTGCTTCCTTTTGGCTACCCTTGCAAGTTCGGCACCGTCCGTGCCTCTCCACCTTGGCGCCCTCGCGCTCCCCCGTTGTGCTCACGGCAGCACTGTCAGTTGTGATTGGTTGGGTGTTTGTTATATGTTTGTTATTTCTGTTGTTTTCTTACTCTATATCTCTGTCAGCATTCCATTGCATACATCCATCCCTCTTTTATATCATTTTTTCATTTTTTCTAAGGATCACCCTTTCCCGGTGAAGGAAGGACTCTCCGTTTGAGAATTCATCTCAACGGACTAGAATCTCCTCCACTGGGACCTCCGTAAGTCCCCGACATCGAAGAATCTCCTCTTCGTTCACTGGGCTGGTTGTACCATTGAAGTTCCCCGGAGTTAGTCATCCCATTCGTGGTGAGACGAGAGACCCTAGCTGACACGGCGGTGAAACAAAAATAAACTAGGGTCCCTATTTTGTGTGAACTTCGGATCTTGCTAAAAACACAAACAAAATCATCAAAATCAAAACACAAAAAAGGCGTAAAGGTATCCACTTGTTTGATAATCTCTGCTACCTGCTTGCTAGTGTATGTTTTTGCGTTCTGGGAAACTGTGAGCATGGCACACGAGTCTTTTCAGGAGAACCACCCTAGTCGTGGTTTGTCAGCTGACCCGCGAGTCTATGCTATGGACTCGGGTCCTTCTCATGAGCCCTCGCATGAGGTGCAGGTTATTGCCGGGGACACGTCCCCACCACAGGATATCTCTTCCTTACTGGGCATCCTCGCCAACACGGAGCTTACCTCTGAACAGCTCCGGGCCTTCCAGGCCATTCTGAAGGGGAAATCTGTTTCCCCCACGCCCCAGGAATCAACTCCGGCCATCGCACCTCTCCAAGAGTCCGTGCAGGCCATTCCATCTCTTTCATTGGCGCAAGCCATCCAGTCTCCCTCGCTTCAAGGACAGGCGAGCCAACAACCACCCTCATTCCAGTTCCCGTCACAATCTCAAACTCCCGTTGTTCCCCACATATCGCTTCAGCCAGGGCCAACTGTCGACGGTCCGACAGCTCCCTCTCATTCGGGGTTCCCCCCTCAAGTCTCCGGGAGACAATTTCTCCCCCAGTGGCAAGTGCCACCTTCACCTCCAGAGGAGCTTGCCCAATCGCTCCTCAATAGGTTCAATCGTATGGATGAGCAGTTTCAAAATCTGAGAAGAATGGTGGATGTGAAAGCCACCCCGGAGGTTGCTTTGCCAATCCTTCCCGTCATTCATCTTCCTCCCTCCGAAATGCCCACGTACCGCAGATACAATGGTACCGGCAACCCCTTCATTCACCTCAAGGATTTCATGTATGAATCCTCCTATTGGCAAAACGATCAGAGGTCCCTGGCATACCTCTTTCGGAGATCATTGGATGGTCCCGCGCTAGAGTGGTTCTATTCTTTGGAGCCCCGCGAGGCCGAGAACTTTGAAATAGTCCAGAGAAGGTTCTTGCAGAAATATAGGGATAGGGTCGGTCCCTCACTCTCCATTAGCGACCTAGTGGCCGAAAAGATGAAGCCCGATGAGGATTTTGTCTGCTATGCTGATAGATGGAGGTCTCTGGCGGAAAAAATAAGGGACACCCTCTCTGAGCCCGAACAAGTGAAGATGATTGTGTCTAATGCAACCCCACAGTTCAGACACGTCCTGGCCATGAATAAACTTACTACAATGGAGGAACTCTATGAAAGGGCCCGGTACATCCAAACTCAGTTAAAAGACTCCCCCATTATGAACATGTTTGAGTCACCGAAGCCCAAAGTGGTCAGAAAGACAGGCGCTGGTGTCCCGGGCGGAGCCACAGAAGGGGTTGTGACAAATGAGCAAGTGGGTGCGGTCAACAATGTCAATTATGCAGTCAACCCAAGGCCTCCACAAATGCCCCGACTTCCCCTCCAACCAGGTCCTTTCCCTCTTCGTCCTCCACCCCAAAATAATCCACCCCAGGATAATATGCCTCCATTACGTCAACCCCAGCAACAACAACTACAACCTCAGCAACAACAACCACCACTTCAGTACAACCAAGTTCCACCCCCGGGGAACTATGGTCCCCAACAGCAACAAAGGAGGCCGGTCGGTCCCAAGAGAGCCTACTATCCACCATTGCCAGAAACCTTAGCAGATATTTTTAATGCCCTCATGGCATCAAACCAACTCGCCCGACCCAGAGAAAGGCCCGTGTGGCCCCCGAATGTTGATACCTCCAAATACTGCGTCTACCACAGGCAGCCAGGACACACAGTAGATTACTGCTTCCATTTCAAAGATTACATCCACGATATGAATGATGAACATCAAATAGATTGGGATGAAATGGGACGATACGTCGCAGCTCTCAAGGCTAGGAGACCTCCTCATAGGCCACAGCAGCAGTTACAACAGCAGCAGCAACAACAACCACAACAACAACAACAGCCTCAACAGGCCCCACAACAACAGCCCAAAATGGGCATAATCCAGAATCCATTACCGGAGCACCAACAGCCCAATCATCAGGTTAACCCCATCTCCTCCTTCCCGGAAGTCGGGAGAGAGCAGGTGTGGCACCAGGAAAGTACCTCCATTCTTTCTACCGCCAATCCTATCATCACGCAACACCCTTGCCTTTCCCGGGTAGCACCTCTCTCTCATCAACCCGCGTCAGTATCACCTTCACCATTTCCACTACCATTACGCCCTCTCATCCGTACCCCGATCCCCTATCAACCGACACTCTCCACTATGCCTTCACACCCTCTCATCTTCTCCCACTCTCCCACATTACCATCCACCTCTACCACATTTACCCCTACGCCTTCTAAACCCCTTATCATCCGTCAACCATACATAACCCCGTCTTTCTCCACCGTATCACCACTAATGCCTTCAAAACCACTCATTAACCATCACCCACCTCAAAATCATTGCCCGCTTCAAGCCCTACCCACTTCTACTTCGTCTCCACCTCCACCTTCCAGACCCCTTATCATTCATAATCCGCGCGATATCCCCTCTACCTCCACCATGCCTCCACCTAACAAACCCCGCATCAGAATCCCTGCTCCCATCATCACCCCTGCTTCATCAACCATTCCTCCACCATTACCCCTCAAATCCCTGTTAAAACCCACTGTTACCCCCACAGAGGTACAAAAGCCGCAGGCAATGGTGCTCCAGAGTGGAAGGATTTTCCACAGGGTTTTTCCCCACAACAGTCAGAATCCTGAGTAATCTCAGTCAGAGAAGGATGATGGAGAACAACCAGAAAGAGATATCCCTGGAACACAGTATGATCTATTGAAACATTTGGACAAGACGCCTGCTCGGATCTCCATCCTGGAGCTTCTTCAAAGATCAACATCCCACCAGGCAGCCTTAATGGAGTACCTTCAAAGGGTCATGGTGAATGAGGACCTCCCTGTAGAAAAGATCTCTACCGTCCTGAGCTCAACGGACACACAACCGGCCATCATGTTCCACAACTACGAGCTCGCTCCCAAGGAGGCTCAAAAATATGCACTGTGCATTTCAATAAAAATTAATGGGATATCCATAAACCCGTGTCTTGTGGACACGGGTGCGTCCATAAATGTGATCTCCATGAGCACTCTTCAGTTGTGTGGGGTCGACGAGGAACAAATAAGACCTTCCTCGATCACGGTCACGGCTTATGACAATAGCAAAAGGCCGCCGCAGGGGATGATTATTCTGAAGGCAGAACTAGGCCCCATGTCAATTCCCACAGAATTCCATGTCCTCGACATGGACCCTACATTCAAGGCTATACTGGGTCGCCCTTACATCGAAGCCATGGACGCTGTGCCTTCCACCAACCATCAGTGCCTGAAGTTTCCATACAATGGAAGGATTATTAAAGTGGTCAGTACACCTGTCCTTCACACAGTGGATGCTATCAACACCTCTCTGCCCTCTGTTTGGCCATCTCATCGGCCCATATTGTCACTACTGGACGTACGTAATTCATCTCACGTTCCACTAGCACCGAAGGAGCCGGTCAGGGCAACCGCAACATCATATCTCCCTTTTCACTCCAAAGGGTGGGAGATCATGAGGAACATCGGCTATCAATAGGGTAAAGGTCTGGGCGCACAGTTACAGGGTAGACTCAAACCGCCAAAGGAAATTAGGCCGAACCGCAGGTTTGGCCTAGGCTTCAAAGAACCGTTCAAGGCGGATTGGAAGCCCCTCACATGGACTCTATCAAACCACTTCAACAGAGGGCCCGTTGTTCAGATGGGAGATCACCCACAAGAAGTATATGGGGGATCACATGCTGTATATTTGGCTGAAAAATGTCTGAGGATCACCAAAAGAGGCAAGATCAAAGATCCGGAATGCGAGTGGAACAAATGGTTCGACATACGGGACATTTACGTTGCACTGGAAAGGATGTTCTCGTCTCCGCATCTTGAAGGACCGCCATTGATCTCTGGAACACCAGAGAATATTACCACTCTTGCCAAGGTTCCAAACTATCCTCGTCCTCGCCAGAAGGACCCTGTCATCGACGGATCTTCATCCGTCCTCAACATTACCGTCGACGGCTCATTAGCCGCCATCTTCTCCATCCACTCGTCTCAGCCTTTGCTGATATTTTCTTCCTGGGCCAGACAGTTGTCTGATGATCTTCCCAGGTCCCCTTCTTTACTTACATACCTACGCGGGCTTTTCAACCCGCGCCAGGTCTTCAACCATGATCTGCTCTATGAGCCTCACAATCCTCTAGCCATAACCACTTTTCTATCTCCTCCAATCTCTTTTCACTGCTTTGTCATTAAAAATGAAAACGAAAAAAAAAACGTCAATTTTTAAACTCCCCAACAACACATCTTCGTTGAGGAAACCTCCTACATCTCCCACGGGTACGTACCGCCCTGCGGACCACCCGTCCAAGGTCCGATGAGCGACCTTTTCTACCCCTCCTCTGAGGGGTCTTCTCATGTACATTCTACACCATCCTCTTTGTCTTCCTCTTCTTCTGTAAATATTGTCAGTCAATCTAGGAATGATAGACCAAGGGTAGTACCTAGGAAGAAATCCAAGGGTAGGGAGATCCCTCGTCGATTCCTTCTGGATTTGGCCGCCAGGTGTCAGGCCCTTCTTGCCATCCCCCAGTTGTTAGAAAATCCCATCCAGCTACCGGAAATAGAATGTGAGGGCGACTGTGCATTTGATGAAGGGTATGGAGTCTACGAGATCACGGATGAAGAATGCCCCACTGAAGATGAGGGTGAAGAATATGAGGATGCGGCGGGCGCATACGCAAGTGGAATGAGGAGATTCGACGAGC
Source organism: Amorphophallus konjac (assembly GCA_022559845.1). NCBI lineage: Eukaryota > Viridiplantae > Streptophyta > Magnoliopsida > Alismatales > Araceae > Amorphophallus > Amorphophallus konjac. The sequence goes on from CM040125.1 coordinate 125,752,313, forward strand.
CGTCAACCACCGTAGAAGAATCCACCAAAGAAGTCAACTTGGGAACTGAGGAAGACCCTAGGATCATCCTCATAAGTGACAACCTACCACCCTATGAAGAAGAGGCATTAATTGAGGTTCTCAAGGAATATAAGGACACGTTTGCATGGAGCTACGAGGATATGCCGGGTCTAGATTCAACTTTGGTCGAACACCGTTTAACCCTAAAACCAGGGACCGTCTCGGTAAAACAAAGGTTAAGGCGTTTCCACCCTCAGATGGCTTTGAAAATGAAAGAAGAGGTCGATAAGCTCCACAAAGCCAGGTTCATTAGAGTCGTCCTTTATCCTCAATGGGTGGCGAACATTGTCCCGGTCATGAAAAAAGATGGGAAAGTCAGGATTTGTATCGACTTCCGGGACCTTAACCGCGCGTGTCCAAAGGACGATTTTCCCTTGCCTCACATTGATGTGTTGATCGATAACACGGCAGGATATGAAACCCTCTCATTCATGGATGGATTTTCAGGATACAATCAAATTCGTTTGGCAGAAGAAGATCAGGAAAAGACGTCATTCACTACCCCTTGGGGAACATATTGTTACGTGGTCATGCCGTTTGGGTTAAAGAATGCTGGAGCTACTTACCAAAAAGCTATGATGGCCATATTTCATGACATGATGCACATATACTTGGAAGTGTATGTGGATGACTTATTGGTGAAATCAAGGACCAGGATGGAACATCCAGAAGTTTGGCTAAGGTCTTGCAGAGGTCAAGGGAGTTCCAATTGAAAATGAATCCGAAGAAGTGTGTGTTTGGTGTGTCGTCGGGTAAATTGCTGGGTTTCATTGTGAGTAAAAGAGGGATCGAGATAGATCCCGACAAAGCCAAGGCTATCAGAGATATGCCGCCTCCCAAGAATTTGAGGGAAGTCCGAGGTTTAATCGGGAGGTTACAGTTTATTCGTCGGTTTGTGTCCCAACATTCACAAAGGTGTAGACCTCTCTATGAGTTGACCAAGCCAGGAGTAGAATTCCACTGGAATTCTAAATGTCAGAAAGCTTTTGAAGGGTTGAAGGAATATCTGGCTAGTCCACCCGTTCTCATTCCACCCAAACCAGAAAAACCTCTGATCCTTTACGTCTCAGTCTTGGATGACTCCGTGGGAGCCGTCCTCGCACAAGCTGATGAAGAAGGCAAGGAACGGGCAACCTATTACTTGTCCAAACTTCTCAATCCCTGTGAGCAGAAGTACACCGTCATGGAGAAAATATGTGCTGCCCTCGTTTGGGTAGTGCAGAAATTGAAGCACTACTTCTTGGCTCATGAGGTCCACTTGATTGCTCGAATGAATCCTATCAAATTCCTATTGGAGAAAGCCGTCCTTATGGATAGGCTAGCACGCTGGCAAAGTTTTCTCTCTCAGTTCGACATCACCTACATCCAGCAAAAGGCAATTAAAGGCTATGCCATAGCCGAGCATCTCGCTCATCATCCTCTTCCCAAGTTCGATCTCGTCCAATCAGAGTTTCCAGATGAAGAACTAATGTCCGTCAACCAATCAGATGAGCCAATGTGGACGCTATATTTTGATGGAGCTCTGAATTCTCAAGGGAGAGGAATCGGCGTCGCCCTCCTGTCGCCTGAAGGCCTCACATTCCCATTGGCATACCAGCTCAAATTTCCAGTTACCAACAATATAGCCGAATATGAAGCTCTTCTAACTGGCCTAGAACTCGCCCATTCTTTTCGTATCACTGAGTTGCGAGTCATAGGTGATAGTCAACTCATCCTTCGCCAGGTGCTCACTAAATATCGCACTCGCGATCCCAAACTCAAGCCATACCAAGAACTCACTGCTGCCTTTGCCAAACTGTTCACCAAACTGATCTTTGTTCATGTCCCTCGTCATCAGAATATTCTCGCCGATGCCCTCGCCTCATTGGCATCATCCATAAGGTTCCCTATAGGAAGATGGTTTGAGTCCATTTCCATCTACAAACTTCACGCCCCTGCAATCGATGATGCTTCCTACGTAAACATCAAAGACAGGATAGCAAGGAAGATCCTGCAGGAAGATATCCTTGAGAAGAGGGAGATCATGTTGGCAGAGGTTGAAGAAGAACTGGCTGATGAAGAGAAACCATGGTTCTATGAAATCGTCAAATACTGCCAAGATCAGTCTTATCCTGAAGGGGCCACCACGGAGGATAAGAAAGCCATAAGAAGGGTGGCTCAGAAATACACATTGGTTGGAGGTCTACTCTATAGAAGGAGCCTTACTGGTATTCTGTTAAGATGTCTTGGTGACGATGAGGTTTGGAAATGTGTAGAGGAGACGCACTCGGGTGTGTGCGGTGGCCACGTGAATAGTCAGATGCTCGCCAAGAAGATCATTCGCCAAGGCTTTTATTGGTCCACTATGGAAGAGGATTGTGCTATCTATGTCCGTAGGTGTGTCAACTGTCAACTTCATGCCGATAAAATCCATTCACCATCTTCCTGACTTCATCCAATATCCTCCCCGTGGCCTTTCTCCATGTGGGCATTCGACATCATTGGTCCCCTAGGTGATCCCAATTCCCTCACCAAGCAGAAATCTTTCATCCTTACTGCGACGGAATACTTCACCAAATGGGCCGAAGCCGAAGCTTACGTGAAAATCAAGGCGTCAACAGTCTGCAAGTTCATCATGAAGAACATCCTCGCTAGATTCGGCGTCCCAAGTACAATCGTCACCGACAATGGGCCACAGTTCATTTCTCAGGACCTATACGACCTCTGCAAAAGGTACGCAATTGCATTGCATCATTCATCGCCTTATTACCCACAAGGTAACAGCCAAGCGGAGGCCACCAATAAAACATTGCTCAAAATCATCAAAAAAACATGCGAGTCTAGTAAGTTTTCAGACTGGCCAGAAAAGCTTATCGAAGCTCTATGGGCCTATCGCACTTCAATCCGTACCCCCACCGGGCAGACTCCATTTGCCCTTACTTATGGTATGGAAGCGGTAGTCCCGTACGAGACTCTGATCCCTTCTCTCAGGGTACAATTGGACGAGGAATTTTCCCTCGACGATCGTCGTAATTCACTCCTCGCCCAGTTGGAACTCTTGGATGAGAAGCGGCTAGCCACTGCCGAACACGCGTGTGTGTATCAAAATAGACTCGCTCGCTTTTACCAAAAGAAAGTCGTTGAGAGAAAATTCAAAGTCGGTGAGATGGTCGTAAAAAGAATTTTTGTCAAACCTGGAGGGCCACGTTCTAAGCTCCAACCCAATTGGGAAGGACCATTTGTAATTCAAGCCGTGTACCCTGGCAACGCCTACAAGCTAATCAACGCCGAAGGGACCGAGTTATCCCACCCTTGGAATGGGCTTTATCTTAAGAAATACTACCCTTAGCACAAAACAAACAAAAAAAATGATGAAAAGATAAAAAACATCAACAACAAAGAAATTCCGAAAACCACTAAAAATATGGAAAATTCAAAATGCCGATGTCTGGCAGTCACCATGTAGTTAAGTCCCTGCATCTAACCTTCATGTTAGGATAGGGCCCATTAAGGCTTGGTAGGCACCGGGTCTTGGTTTGCCAGAACTGTGGAGATCCCTATCTGGCCACGTCGGCCTATGTTCGCTCGAAGGAAGCTAACATGTGCTCACTTATGTATTTTATTCAAAAAAGTCGGTAGCATCACCTACGGTGGGGCCCCACCCAGAAGATCTCCGGAAGCTGTAATCTTTATTCTTTTCTCTTCGACCAAATGAGACAGTCAGCGCCCTTAAAACGCTGAGCATGAGAAACCGAAACTCAAACCCCAAGGGCAAGAGTAGGATCCATTTCCTCGAGCATCGATCAGAGCACGAGAAGAGGGCAGTGTCCCCGTAGGCATACGAAAGGGAGCTTACAAACGTCAAACGACTATATCTCCCTCACAAAAAGAAATACAAAATCAAAATCAAGAGCCTGGTCATGGCCGTGCCTGATGCGATAAATGGAACCCCTCAAAGCAAAAGTTTGAATCCACAAAAAGGGGGGGGGGCTATGGAATGTAAATACTCGAGATTTGGTCCGAAGTTGCCCGAAAGGAAAGAGTTAATGGGCCCTTATTCGCTCACCGGGTTAACGGCTTTGCCAGTCCTCTCAGGAGGTTTATCCCCTACACTCTTCCTTCTCCCTCTAAAGATGAAGGTTCGATGGAGTTTCGAAAGGTAAAAACTGCTCAGGGTCTGCGACCTTATTTTAATATACACATTTGGTTGCCTACTTTGAAAAGTAAAAGCTATCACTGCGAAGGAGTCTCGTGTTTCTGGCTGGTCAAGACCCCTATTTACCACCTTGATGTCTTCTTGTTTAACCTCGGGCTTAGGCCAATGCAAGCGCGTCACCTATGGGTGCGACGGCGTCTGATTCCGGGTCAGCGTCGCGCGGTTGGTCATTGGGGTTCCAGGGTGTTCCATCATATACCATCTAAAGTTGTGAGGAAACAGACCCGAGTCGGGTAAATCTCTTACCTCAAACACCTTTTGGGTGAATCCCTGTGGTCGGAAGCGACTGGGAGCCTAAGCATGGCATGACGGTATTGTCATCAGGGTAAGTCTTAGCCGGCGGGATCATCATTCGAGGGGTCTAGAGGCCCAAATCAACCTAGATGTGCACTTAGGATACCTGGGAGGTCAGTAAGAAACCCCTGTTCTCACGTAGGTTAGGTGCCATTTGGGTGCTTGCCAGGCATTAGCAACAAAAAATTGAAATGATAAAAACAACAAAAATGGAAAAGAGAAAATGTACATATTTACAAACAAAAAAATCTTTTTTATGATAAAATGAAAAAATGCCAAATATAAAAAAGAAAACAAATTAATTTTACATGATTGCATTTACGTGCAGCATCCCACTTTTAAATTTCGCTTGCATCCGTGTGTTTGTGTGCCGCATTCATCATCATATCTTTATCGTGCCTTTATTAATAAAGGCTTGGCCCCTTGACCAGTTTCAAGGACAGTCACAGGACCATTTGCTTATTGAGCAAGGGGCCAAGTCAGAACAGAAATTCTGATTTGTTTGTTTCAGTGATGTGTGTAGGGATTCAGGCAACATAAGCAAAGGTGAAAAATAAACAAACCGAACCTTGTATTTTATTCCAAAAACCAAAAAAATTACATCAAGTTCCGCCCTCTCTCTCTGCATTACTCGTCCCACTACTCTCCGGGCAAAACGCTCTCAAAGGTGCTACCCAACTATGAAAAGCGGTACTCATACCGCTCTGTACTCCCCTTCCTATTCCCACATCCCGGCGTTGATCCACGGAAGCAGCAGAGAAGCTACCAACACGAAAGTCACGCTCTCGTGCTCTTCGGTAGCGCTCCTCACCATCTCTCAGCCACTGTTCAGCAAGACCGAGGCTGATTCGGAGTTCGAATAGTTGGGCCTCCATGGCCCTTCGTTCCTCCCTTTCAGTCAATCTGTTGGCTCTTTTTCTCTCTGCGTCTCTTTCTTTCTCTGCACGTTCTCTCTCGCGGTCTTCCCTCTCCAACTGGAGAGTGATCCTCAGTTCCACGGCATCCCTAGAGGAGTCGTCATCAGGATGCCGCCGCAGTTCCCTCTCCAGTTCTGCTATCCTAGCCTCCTTCTGCGCAGCTTGGACAAGCGCTTCTTCCGTCTCCTTTTCCTACCGAGTGTACCATCTCAGATACGCGATAAGGCGTAAAACAAAGAGAACTCAACACTGAAACTTTTACCTATATACAGAGCATCCCTTCTGCCTCCGCAGCACGCTGCGTGGCATGAGCAAGTTGCTCATGAAGCAAGTCAAGTTCTGAGGTGGGAATCCATAAGCTGGAAGAGGCACAACCTACTCCCATCGTCGGGGAAGCCGCGCCAATCTGTGCATGCTACGACCACGTGAATTAGCAGCCAACATCTGGAATCTGCGGTTCTAATTAGGAACGCACTGTACACCTACCAAGGCGCTCGTAGCTCCGTGGGCATCACCCAACCGTTGCTCCATCTCTGCCAAGCGAGTTCGTAAAGTCGCTATCATCGTATCACGGATATCCTGCAGCCATACGAGTCAGCATTTCCACCAGAAAACTAAAAAAAGGAGAAAAAAGAAAAGAGAAAAAGGGGAAACCTACCTCCACAAATCCCCGGGGTTGGAACCGCTCTGCATACCTTGTCTTGTATAGACGCAGGTAATCCTCGCTATCCCGTGCCTGTGATTCTACAATTGTGCCACCCCGTTGCCAGTCTTCATACTGTTCAGGGAACCGCACGCGCCAGTCAATGCAGGTCACCGGTCCTCGTGTCTTTCTCCCGATACGAGGTGGCGCAGCCGTATCCACCCATTCCTGAGCCAGTCCTAAAGTCCTCATAATCAATCGTAGCCGAAGCGGCTCGATTTCATTCAGGCAGTGCATCCACAGTTCCCGTCCAAATCGGGCATGACTTGCTAGAACCCACGGCTGGTCGGCATCGACCATGTCTGAGTAGGGTCTCCAGTTTACCATCGCTGCAAGGAACTCCTGTAGCTCCCGCCTTAGCACCATCAGTTGGTAGGTTAGGGGTGCCGCACTCATGATGGGTTCCCACCGCCTGGCTAGCGGCACCATCGCGAGTCGCCAATGTCGAGCTCTCCCCATGGGGAGGTAATAATAGCTCCACAGCTGCTCGGCCCAGGTCATCAGTACCTTGCAAAAACACACCAAAATATATACAAAACAAGCAAAATCAAAAATACCTGGATGAATGGTGTGAAACCACTCACAGCCATCTCACGATCCGCTTCTTGGAACAGGCCTGCAAACAAGTGTGCCAGCATGGCAGCTCCCCAGGCATAGTACCCTACTCTTTCAAGGTCTGATAGCAGCTCCAGGAAGCGACATTGGATACCATCCCCTTTCGAGCTCAGTACCAATCTCCCCAAAAGGAAGAGGAGAAATCTCCTCAAATCTATGTTGCATCTTTCCCAGTTGCCGAAATCTATGCAGTACACGGCACGGCATCCTATTTCCATCCTTTTCATGAACTCTTCTGAGGATTCGTCGTCCCGCCGACGAGTGTCGGTGAGCCATAATGCATCCATGAGGGACGCCCTAGCTACCGACCTATTTTTCCGACCATCTAGGTCCAAACCTAGTAACTTCTGGGCACCTTCTCGGTAGTCCGCGTAAGTGACTCCGGTCACTGCCTCGCCATGCACCTTGAGGCTCGTAATTCGGACCACATCTTCCAGGCTGGGCACCATGTGCCCCCAAGGCATCAGGAATGCCTGACTCACTGGGTCCCATCTCTCACACAAGGCTTGGATCAGGACCAGGTCGAGCTGGATCGGCTCGATCCGAAGAAAGGTGCCAAATCCCATCACGTCTAGCCTGGGCTTCTGAAAATCCGGGAGACCCCTGTATGCGGCCACTGCTAACTCCCATGAAATGTGTGATTTCATCACACTCTGTGCGTGCATAAGAAATGGAGAGGAGGTTTGGTCAGAAAGAAAGGAAGGAGAAAGAATGAGAAAAGGGCAGGAAAGCTCAGCTTACGAGTTGTGATTGGGCCCTTTTGCTGAAGTGCCCTTCGAGGTCCGAAAGCCTCCTGGAATTACTACCACTGGACCTGCTTCTCTTCGAGGAGTGGGAAGATTCGCCCTCCATCCAACTCTCGGAATTTTAAACTCCTCCTCTCTCGTGAGAACTTGTGCTCCTCGAGTTAGCTCTCGATATACCTGGGAGGATAAAAGGGACAAGAATTTATAGAAATGGAAGGAGTGCAGGCCAAGATTGCCTCCATCACCTTTAATGATAGCCCTCGTAATGAGGCACCTACCATGCGGTCCCGTGTGTCACTTCACCGCTCGCACAGGGTGATTGATTGGACGAAGAATATGACGACTAGCCCCCTATGTTGTCTAGGGATACCCTATCATGTTTTGGAGGACGTCCGCAAAACTTGACACAACATCCGGGAAAAGGGACTAGGGCCGTCATTATTGACTTCGACGGCAGATTCCCATGGAAAATGGTCACAACAAGACGCGATTCTCCGCTTGGGGTGGAGTCTCGGTAGACCAATCACATGGGAACAGTGAAAAGGAGAAGAAGTGTAGGGAAGAAGGAACGCGCAAGAGAACAAACAAGTAGCAGAAAATCAAATCACTCCATTCATAATTCTACATAAGCTGTCATAAACACTACAATCATAGAGAGGTGGCGGGTCCACTAGCTCGCCAACTCTTGCCATTATTTTCATGCTCGTCCGTCTAGGCGTCCCTCTCCTCTCCCCTGAGATGAGGGTCCCTCAGAAGCCTCCGGGATCCCTGTGCAGTAGCACCCGCCTCGCCTCGTGGCGCCGGCTCCACAGCAATGACTCGCTGCTCCTCCCCTGGCGTGGCAAAGAAGCCACTAGCGGCAAAGCGACCAGACTGGCGCAGTCGCTCCCCGAACTCTCGCGCTCTCTCGTAGCGCGTCTCCATCCCTCCTAGCCTCTGCACGACGGCCTGAAGGCCCAGCTGGAGCTCCCTCACTTGGGCCTCCAAGGCCCTCCTCTCGGTCTGATCCCGCTGTCGCTCGGACCTTCTCTCGGCTTTCTCTCTCTCTACCTCTCTCCTCATCATATGCAGAAGAACCCTTAACTCCAGGATGTCTGGAGAAGGTCTCTCCTCACCGCGATGTCGCAGTTCTGCTACAGTCGCCACCCAGGCATCACGCTCCTCTTCCGCCCGGGCAGCCCGAGCCACCGCACCAGCAAGTTGCTCCCGAAGGGAGGCAATCTCGAGAAAAGGGGTCGAGGAACTGGAAGATGCGCCGCCAGTCACTCCCACCGTCGCTGTCTGCTGGGCACACTGGAACGAACAAACAACAGCCGTCAGCTAAGCTCCACATTTAAAAATAGAAAATGTAGCACTTAGCTTACCAAGAGCGACAGTTCCTGTTGAGTGGCGGCCAGCTGCCGCCTGACCTCGGCTAATTGGGCACGCGACCCGTCGACGTCGTGCGTATCCCCGACTTGGGGAAGCCCCGCATAACTCTCTCTCTACTGCCGCAGGAAGTCGACACTATCCTGCACCAGTACGCTCCCTTGCTGCCCAGGGAGACATATGCGCCAATCTTCAAGCTTCGCCTTGCCGTGACTCTCCTTCCTGACGTAGCTCGGCTCGTCTGCACTCGCCCACTCATCGGCCAGGCCCAGGGTCCTCGCCATGTCCTGCACCAAGAAAGAAGGACCCCACATCAGTCAAAAAGAACGCGTCCCTTGTCTAGGACGCGTCCATCATTTAAGTGCAACACTCGCCGAACCCTTTCCCCCCTCACGGCTTGCTTCAAAACTCAAAATGGATCAAAGAGGGGGAAAACCAAGCACTCACCGAGCCGTGTTCACCTCCTTCCGCGCCATTGGGCCCCTCGGGTCCCTCGGGGGCCCGAAGCGGCCCTTCCTCCTCCATGGATGCCGTTTCGTGCTCTTACGCGTCCCTCCTCGGACGAGGGGTCCTGCGTCCCTCTCCACCTTCGCCGTAGTCTAGACCACCAAACTCCATCGATCAAGAGAGGAAGGAGACGAAAAGGGGGATGAGCAAGTTTCGGCGGAAGGCGGGCTCGTTTGCGGGTAAGGCACGTGAGAAGAAAGGCCACCCGGCGCTTTAAATTTGAATTCGAGGATTAAGACGCGTCCTCACGCCTGGACGTGCCCAAAAAGGGGGAGAAAACAGAATCCCCCCGTACAAAGCGTAGTTCCCCGCTGTTCAGGGTAAGGTCTCGTGAAGCGTGCCTTGAAGGACAACTCAGTGCAAAGAAGAAAGTGTGGGAGAGAGAAAAGTACACACAACACAAGAAAGCCATTTTCATTTCATATAATAGCCGAAAGTACATCATGCAGTAAGGAGGGTGGAGTGTACAAGCAACTCTCTAACTCTCACCATCACCCTCCTGGTAATCTCTCTCCTCCCTCCTCTGACGGGAATCCCTAGGGGGCCTCTGCGAACCCTGAGAAGCCGTGCTCGCCTCTCCAGGTGGCACCATGCCGGCCTCCAAGGTGCGGCGACGCTCCTCGGCCGAAGAAACTAGAAAGCTGCCCACAGAAAAGGAACCAGACTGACGGAGTCGCGCCCCGCGCTCCTTCGCCCTCTGATACCGCTCCTCACTCTCCCGAAGTCTCCCCTCCACAGTGCCAAGACTCAGCCGGAGCTCCGACACCAGGGCCACCAGAGCTCTCCTCTCGTCCCAATCTCGATGTCGCTCTGCCATTCTGTACTCCCTCTCTTTCTCTATGGTCTCCCTATCCCTCTCCCTCTCCTCTCTCTCCCTCATCGCCTCTCTCCTCGACAGCTCGAGGGCGATCCGCAGATCCACTACGTCGCGAGGAAGCTCCTCAGCCTCCCGTCGCCGCTCCTCCTCTAGCTCGGCAATCCGGGCGTCACGCTCTGCCACCCAGGCATCGCGCTCCTGCTCAGCACGAACAGCACGGGCCAGGGCCTCCCGAATCTCGGCCACCTGTCAAAGCACGCATGCACCGTAAGAGAATAGTGATAGAAGGAGAGCAGCCAGAAGGAGAGTCGAGGTCAGGCAGACACTCACTCGAGCCTCGCGGTCACTCTCGGCCTCCTCAGCGCGAGCCACCGCATACGCCAGCTACTCCTGGAGGGCAGAAACCTCCGGAGGAGGGCCCCGCGAACTGGAACCCGCTCCACCAACCATCCTGGCTACCGCTGTCTGGTGGGCCCGCTGAAACACGGGGCAAACGTCGGTCAAAGGCTAAGCATCAAAAATCCAGGTCACAAAAAAAATGCATTGCATAGACTCACCAGGATCTCCAACTCCTGTCGGATGGCCACTAACTGTCGCCTGGCGTCTGCCAGCTGGGCCCGCAGGTCAGCAATCATGTTGTCACGAGCATCCTACATTGCACATAAGTTAGTGCCACATGCATATACATATAGAAGGATGAAGCATTTTCATTTCACTTACCCCTGCCATACCACCAAGGAAGAGGCGATCCCCGTACGTAGCCCGGTACCGTCTCAGGTAATCAGTACTGTCCTGTACATGGGACACCACTGGGACCCCGCCCTGCTGCCAGTCCTGGTACTGTGCCAGGAAGCGTGTACGCCAGTCCACAATCTTCGCCTTCCCCTTGGTCTTCCGCCCGATGCGGCCCGGCTCATCTACATCAACCCACTCTTGGGCTAGCCCCAACGTCCTCATAACCAGCCTCAGCCGAAGCGACTCGATCTCGTTCAAGCAATGGACCCACACGTCCCGCCCGAAACGAGGAAGACCCGCTGCAACCCAAGGCTGGCCAGCATCGCCCTTGCCCAAGTAGGGTCTCCACACCACCTACATCATCATACATGCATAATATTAGTTGCCATTTAGTCACATAAGAAAACACAAAAAATCATACGCATCATACCATGGCCTTAGGATACTCGCTCAGCTCCCGACGAAGTGACGCTAGCTGGTAGCTGTGTGGGGCCGCTACCACGACCGGCCTCCACAGCCGCGCCAGAGGCACGGCCCTCCTATTCCCATGCCTAGCCCTCCCCATCGGGAAATAGTAATAGCTCCACACCTGCATCCATCATACATCATTAGTACAATAATTGCATATTTAACTGTGGGAATGCATAAATAAAATGTTTACCTGGAGAAAAGGTGTGAAGCCACTGACTGTCGTCTCCTTCTCCGAAGTCTGGGAGAGATCGGCAATCAGATGGGCAAGCAGAGCCGCTCCCCACGCGTAGTGTCCCACTCTGTCCAGATCCGCCAAGATCCCGAGGAAATGGCAGTGGATGCCATCCCCCTTCGTCCCCAGCAAAAGGCGGCCCAAGAAGAAGAAAAGAAACCTCCGGAGGTCTAGATCCACCAGCTCCCGCTCGCTCGGGTCCTGGGTGAAAGCTGCACGAGCGTCTCCCTCGAGTCGTGCCAGAAACTCCGCTCCAGTCTCGCTAACCCGCTGGCGCGGGTCGACGAATCCGAGCGCCTCCATGATCTCCACTCGGCCAACTACCCTGTTGTCCCTGTCAGTCACGCTCGTCTCTAACCACAGCAGGTCCAGGACACTCTCTCGGTAGTCGGGGTAGGTGACCCCGCTCACCGCCTCTCCGTCAACCCGTAGCCCGGTGATCCGAGCCACGTCCTCGAGTGTCGGCACCATGTGCCCCCAGGGCATCCGAAACGCCCGGCTCGGTGCGTGCCACCGCTCCCTCAATGGCTGGATAAGAGGAAGGTCGAGCGGAAAGGGCTCGATCCTAAGGAAAGCTCCGAAGCCCATGGCATCCACACGCGCCCTCTGAAAGTCTGGCAGCCCACGGTATGCCGCCACCACTAGGGACCAGCTGATCCGACCCTTCATCACGCCCTGCACACCACAAAACCAACAAAGAACACATCAGCATCATGAATAGTAATAAACAATAACACTGTATATACTACTTATTTATTTTATTTTATTTTTATTTTTAAAAAAATATTTATGTTTTTTTGGAGGCGTCCAACACCTTGGACGCCTCCTTTACATTTTCTTTATTTTAAATTTAGAAAAACCCAAAAACCAAAATAAATAAAATATATATATATATTATCATGGAGGCGTTCCAAGACCTGGACGCCTCCTTATTTTCTAATTCTATTTTTATTATTTACGTAAATAAATAAATAAAAAAAGAAAAAAAAAAGAAATATGGAGGCGTCCAGGCCCCTCGACGCCTCCTTCCCTCACTCCCCGACGTTCTCCACACAGCCTCTCGTCCGCCCGTTTGGCCCAGTGAACCAATAGAATGGAAGTCTAAGGGGCTTACCGGATCGTGCTCATCCTCTCCCGCGTCACCAGCGCCCGTAGGGTCCTCCACAGCCAAAAGAGGAGCCTCCTCCTCCACGGCAATCTCCTCCGCCACGGCAGCCTCCTCAGCGTCATCTCTCAGCCTCCTCGGACGACGAGCCCATCGTTTCCGCTTCTCCCCACCCTGGCTCGGGCCTCCTTGCTCCATTGGAATTGGGAATAGGTCGTTTAGGGTGAACGAGTCGTCAGAATGAACAGTAGAAGTGAAAGGGGGGTGAGGCCCCCTTATATAAGAAAAACCCATTTTTGGGGGCGTCCAAGCGCCTGGACGCCCACACTTTTTTCTTTTTTTTCAAAAATTCAAAAAAATTTAGGGGCGTCCAGGTGCCTAGACGCCCCCAAACAAAATTAACAAAAAACATAATAAAAGGAAAATATAGGGGCGTCTAGGCGCGTGGACGCCCCCAAACAAAATTCAAAAAAAATAATAAAAATAAAATATAGGGGCGTCCAAGCCCCTGGACGCCCCCAAAATAATAAAATAATAATAATAAAAAATAAAAAAATAAAAACTTGGAGGCGTCCAGGCCCCTAAACGCCCCCATTAAAAATATTTTTTAATATATATTTACATATGATCATATTGTGAATAAATAGATACATAAAAAGAAAGAAAACACAAAAATAGGAAAACGGAAAAATAAAAATCATAACAAAGGGAACTGGTCCAAAACTTTCAAATGCCAGATTTTATTCCATCAGAAAAGCAGAATGAGCTACATAGGGGCTTAGGCGCCTTAGGCCTTAACTTCCCCAGTTCAGTTACTTAAGCCCTCCACAGCTCACATTCTTCCCCCACGTAGGCCTTTCCCGCAACACTTATCTTCCAGGGAGCTTTAATGGCTTTCGCTTCCCTCGCATCCGCCTCCGTGCCCAACTCCCTCTTCTTCAAAGGGACGATACCAGTCAGTAGTGGGAACGAATGGCGTGGGATGCCGATCTGGAGACAACACCGATGCGCATTATAGAGGACGAACTCGGTCGCGCCGATCAGTTGAAGATCAACTTCGGGAGAAGACCTCATGAGGAGCTCAAGCGAAAGCAAACACGCCGGTGCGCAAGTAAAGAAGCCTTGTGTCATGGTGTGGAAGTGAGACCGCCAGTCTTCACGTTTCTTCAGCCACGGAACGCGGTTCACTACAGTACCACCGAAGCCTAACACGTCGGCTATGTGATGAAGAGGGCTTTGTTGGAAGAGCTTCGAAGCAGTTGGCATTCCCTCGCGGTGGTCGAATTTGAAGTGCAAATCAAGCCAGCAATTCAAGACAAGTGCGCAACCAAAAGGAGGCTTACCCATGCTCGAGGCAGTAAGGCTGTTGTAAAGATAGGCAAGGACGGCGGGTCCCACCCTCTTTCCACTCCAGATTCCGTGAATGGCACTTAGTTGATCCTCCTCCACTATGTTGTCGGTATGAGGAAACAAGAGAGCACCTGTCAGACAGATAGTGAACCCCTTCATGATTCCTTCTAAGTAGTCATCATATGGTGCCCCCCTCAGGGCGTCCATGACCCACTCCGCGAGCTTTGGTAAATCAATCCCCTTTTGATTACGCACCTTCCTGGCCGCGTCAGGCTACATGAAGCTTCCAAGGATGCTTTCGGAAGTCCCCCGTGTCAGCATCCGCATAGCCTTCACCTTCCCGTCACTCTTGAATTTCTTCAATCCGAGCAGAAGTTCCACCTCCTCGAGGAGGATGGTCACCTCGAAGGTCGGGAAGATAAAAGTGTGGGTCTGGGGATGCCAGATCTCCACTAGTGCGCCCATAGCCGCCCAGTCCATACGAATCTTCTCGTAGTGTTTGGCGTGAATAAGGAGCCCCTGCAGATGCCACTTCGAGAGTATGGCCCTCATGCCGATGGAGATGTTGGAAGTTAGCTTTGAAAGCCATGGCAGTTTGGAAAACTTCCTCGGGCCTGGGAAGAGTGGATATGGCTGGAAGAGAAAAGAAAGAAGAAGAAATGAAGGAAGTAAGAAGAAGGTTCACGTGGAGAAATTTAAAATCAGCTTACCATATGCGACATGATCGTCCCACTCAGATGACCCTCGAGGTCGGAGAGTCGCCTGATCTCGCTGCTAGGCCTGCTCCTCTTCATAACGCGGGAAGACTCTCCTTCCATCCTGAGATCTCTAGATTCCTCTCTCCTTCCTCTCCTGAGCTTCCAAAACCCACCTTGATGCTTTTGAATGAACTAGCCTAAGGGGGAGTTCTTATAGGAAGGGTAGGGCGCTACAGGACGGAACATGTCACATCAGCAGTCAATGTTAGGATTTTGGCTAGATCTCCTTTCAATTGTGGTGCGATTCTGTTACGATTCTGTTACTTTCTGATGTTATTAACCTTTACTAGTCTGTGCAAGTTTTACTAACGGACGTCTTTGTCCTGTCTCCTGTCCCACCTTTCAATGATTGGTCCCACCATGTCATGCATCATAGTATATGATACCTACGCTACTAGAACATGTCAAGGACCTTGCGGCCCGAACGAATCCGGGATTTGAGTTCCCCTTCAACAAAAACAGTGATGATCCCGAAGAATTTGGGTTGTACGGATATGCCGTTAACTTGTGGTAGCATGGGGACGACGGTTCCATTCAGTGAGTTGGTGTGCGGATAAACGGGCCCCAGCCCAGTGTCGGCTCACCGGATCGGTATCCTGACCCGTTCTTAACAAGTTGACAATATTATCCTTGGCTATTTTCTATTTTAGTTTGTTTTAAATTTTTCTTTAAGCCCAGCATGCATTCATATAGGACTTTGATTTATTGCGGAAGATCATTCAAGTGATTCGATTGCAAAAGCCGCTGTGCTTCAATTCTTACAAATATGAGATATTCCACTCCGAATGAAATACTGAGTTTCCTTGAAACGGCCCTACGTTGCTCTTCCAAAGGAGACCCTTGTTTGGACAGACTCTCAGATATTCCTTTACTTTTTAACTTGTTTGACCCACCTTGGCCGCAGCACTTCTACATTGGCTGGTAACCGCTCCCCAAAGGTGAAACCTCCGGTTTATGACCCAGGTACTTCCACACCGAGAAGTTGGTCTCTTTTTCGTGCCTGAGCGCACATCTCACCCTCCCTTATTTGATCTCCGTCCAAGCAATCGTCAAGATTTGAAAGACCTTCTTCAAAGGTTGCCTCATTGAAACTCCAGGAAAAATTCCAGACAGTAACATCAAAAGCGTGTCTCATCACACCTTGGCATCAACTTATCAGTCCGCTCCCACTTCATTTCACTCCACTTCGATACCATTCCACTACGTGTCACTCCCTTGCAAAGCAGACGCCAAGGCGGGGCAGCTGTAGACACGCTATTCCTGACGTCTCCTGAGAAAGTCTCATATCACTATACAACGCCCCGCGACGGCTTACGCGTTTTGAATCACTTGAGTGCTTCCTTTTCTTGAGTCTTCTTCCGCCCTTTTCGGCATCCAGAATCGTCTCGTCACGGCATTCGGACGGCATCAACACCAGTCGGACGCATCAGAGGTTCCGAAACCAGAAAGGGTGTCTGTCGGGCGGTCGCCAACGCCTGAACTGAGGACCCGGGTGGGTCTTTATGG
The DNA here is from genome assembly GCA_022559845.1 of Amorphophallus konjac. Lineage (NCBI taxonomy): Eukaryota > Viridiplantae > Streptophyta > Magnoliopsida > Alismatales > Araceae > Amorphophallus > Amorphophallus konjac. Next base: position 125,768,692 of record CM040125.1, read on the forward strand.
GGGCGTCCAGGCCCCTGGACGCCCCCATTCTTTTAATTTATTTTTCGCAGCCCAAAATCAAATAAAAAATAATATATTAATGGAGGCGTCCAGGCCCCTGGACGCCTCCATAAAAACAAGTAAAAAAAATATAAAATGCCAGCTCTGGCATAAAAACAAAACAAAAAAACAAAAATAATATATTTATGGAGGCGTCCAGGCCCCTGGACGCCTCCATCAACTCCCTCACGGGCGCCGGCCACCGAAGGACGGTTTGTCGTGTGTGAAAAAATCCAAATTATGGAGACGTCCAGCCATCTGGACGCGCCCATTTCTGAATCACGAGGCGCCGCTCACGAAACCACGCATTGTGCCAAACCGCGTGTGGCCGTCGTTGGGGTTCGGTGGACCTGTTGGAGGCGTCCGGGGCCCTGGACGCCTCCACAAAAATATTCTGAATAAATAAATAAAAATAGAATAAAATATTAGTTCGGCCCTGATGGAGGTGTCCAGGGTCCTGGACGCCTCCACCCTCCGGAGCCCTATAAATAGAGGCCCACCCCCTCAGTTCTGGGGGAGCTTCTAAGAGATCCGATAGGCTGCCGGAGCCCAGAGGCTACCGGAGTCATTTCTAACCCGTGGGGTCTTTATAGGTGGAGGTTCTGCCGGCTTCTCGGGTGTCCAGGCTCGCGAGAGGAAGGCTACCTTCATCCACCGCGCTTTCACGTCGTCCCTACGCTGCCGGAGCTCCGCCGGATCTCACACTCGGCTCATCCAATAAGCCTTTTCTTCCCCTTTTTCTCCATAGTTCTTTACATTCATCAAACTGCATCCTCTATCTCCCTACATAAGGGCGCCGTCTCTTGCATACTTCTTGCATTCATCATCGCATTTTCCTCCTACTCGAGCCCGAGAGGGGTTTAAAACCACACCAACCAGGTGTGTGTCAGGTCACGATCTCGTTACTTTTATTGCAAGGAATTGTTACTACACTGCCATTTTCTAATTCCGTTCGTTTATTGTCTACTGTTTTGCAAGGGTAACCAAGGAAAGCCCTCTCCGTCGGCCTGCCGAAGGGGGAGGAAGAAGCAACCCGCCATCTCCCGCTCTTGAGGTAGGCGCGATCACTTTCTTTATTTTGGGGTCTTTTGGCCCCTGGCGATCACATCTTGTTCTCGAGGCCGCAGCGAGTCACTTCCCCAATGGCCGTTTAAATTTCCGTTCTTATATTCTCTTTATATTCTGTTATATTCTGCTCATATTCTCGAGGCCGCGGCGAGTCACTTCCCCAATGGCCGTTTAAATTCCCATTCTTATATGTTATATTCTTATCTATTCATATTCTTGAGGCCGCGGCGAGTCACTTCCTCAATGGCCATTTCAATTCTTGCTATTTAATTTCTGCACCATTCCCGTCCCCCCGAGGCCGCGGCGAGTCACTTCCCGCTATGGCCGTTTAACCCCCATATCTTGCTATATTACATTTGTCCCGCTCGCCCCGCCGGAGCAATCTTCCGTGGTGGCCCCTTCTCTTTTCTCTTATTTCTGTGTTGCAGCAAACAAAAGAGGAGCCCGCGCGCTCCGCGTCTTCTCCGCTTCCCCGAACCGCGTGACGTCGCTCACATGCACAACGATTTTTAAGGTGGTTCGGATGCAACGATGACAATCCTACGTCCACCCCTCACAAAACCCGCGGAGGCTTCACTCGAGGATAAATCCCCAAACAGAGATGACGCTCCAAACACACACGCCGGATGACGCCTGCACACACAGACGAGGACGTGCCCCAATACACACACACACACACGGAGACGAGGTCTCCAACACGATCCAACAACTGGATCAACAATACATGCACACGCTGCGATAGATGCAACACTCCATACACTAAAACGACCGGATGTAAATAGATCCACACACACACACGCAGATCTAAGAAGATCCACGCACACACACGAATCAGACAAGACAACTACACACGACCACAGATCCAAAATGATCCACACACACACGAATGTTTCCAGATTACAACGAAAATGACTTGAAGCTCAAAACATCAAGACGAATAAGACAGAGTTTAGAAATCTCCTAATTTGGTCTCCACTGAGTGTATGATGTAGAACTTGGAACGATGCTTCCTGCTTCACTTGAATGGCTTTTGATGGAGCTTGAAAGGCTTGAGAAGGGATGAAGAGATCTTCCACGAGTTTACTGTTCACGGAGCTAAACTTGTTCTTCCTTCTCCCTTGGACAACTCCTTTGATCTTCCTTGAAGGCCTTGCTTTCTTCTTCACTTCATAGGAGGTTGTTGGCATCAGATGTACCTTGAATGGCTTGTAGATAGATGAAGATCTTGCTGCACGAAGTACTGTTCACGGCTACAGTACTCTTCCTTCTTCCCTTGGGCAACCTCCCCTTAATCTCTTCTTGGAGCACTTGGAGTCCTTAGGGTTTATGACCCCAATGAGATCTTTTAAAGATCTTGGAAGGTTAGGAGACAACCCCCAGACCAGATCCACAAATCCTTCCTTGATTGGGGGCAGTGGGATTAAAGAAATGGGTGAAGATTCCTCTCCACGGGCTTGAAATCAAAAGTCAACAAAAGGGACCTCGGGGCTGTCGGTCGACCGGAAGCATTGGGTCACTCCACCGAAAATCTACAGACATAACTTTTTTCAGTTCGGGCAAAATTGGTCGACCGACCCCTATGCGACGGTTGACCGAACTCCTGCAGAAATGGGATTTTTGGGTTCTGTCAATTCTGGTCGACTGGCCAAGGTCCGTTGGTCGATCGAAGTGACCCATACCTACAAAAATAAAGTGTTAGCCCATAGAAACATATCCATAAGTCAAGATTTTCATATCCTCATTAATTCCATGCATTTTGGGTTTGATTTAACTTAGTTTATACATTTGGAAAGCTTAAACCCTTTGAGCATTTGTCATTGATTGGAATGAGGAACTTTTGCATTCAAGAACTTATGCATTCAACCATGTAAGCTATCAATTCATGCAACCATCGCGAACCCCAAATACCATGAGTGAAGTCTATAAAAGGAGAGGTATATGAAACACCCATGGTGAGATCAATGCTATAACAAGGTAAGAATCTTACCAATAGTTCTTGACAGTAAATGACATATACCACCTGTTGAATTGTAGAGAAGTAAGATGCTTATCCACACGTTAGGTTTACCAGGCGACTGTCATGAGTTTGATCCTACAAGTTATTGTAGTCAAGGTTTAATACCATGCTTGTTCACATTCAAGAGGTTATGAAACCTCTTCCCTCTTGTAAAATCAACTCATTCAAGAGGTTATGAAACCTCTTGCGTCTTTTAAAACCAACTCAATCAATCATGAATCCTCGTACCATAAAGTTAAGTTCTCATCAAACTCATCAAACTATAAAGTTTAATTATCATCAAAAACATATGCAAGCCATATACAATAATCTCCCCCTTTTTGATGATGATAAACTTTATGACTGACATATTCAGACCATATTCTTTGACATAGTCAGACCATATTCTTCTTCCCCTTTGACATGATCAAAAAGTGGGAGGAAGATAATGAAGTTCAAACTTTAGCAAACAAATCCATAAAGCAATGAGGAGCCACATCAGAAGTGCGAGTGAAGCAATAGCAAGGCAAGGATATGGTGATCAAACCATGTTGATTCTTTGTGATGCCAATTGTTGATTATTGGGGTCAGAAAGGTGTGTAGATTAAATAGGCAGACCCAGATTCACAATTCAAGATGATATCATTCAAGGCAAATGCATTCAAGCACGTATGGATACCAATTGAAGTTAATGATTGGCCTCAAGGATATGAGCTAGTGGTGGAAGATGTTCACAAGATGATGTGTTTAGCATGATAGCATTGAAAGGTTAGAACCCATTTCAGATTTTCACAACATGCAAGAGCAGGGTGGCACATCAAAATGATTTTCTTTGTTTTTCAAATTTTCTGATTTTTATATTTTATGGAAAAGCATAAAAACGTAATGCAAGCATGATGGCACTATGAATGCAAGCATATGATGCAATGAAAACCAACTAGGCCAATTGTTGAGCTCAAAAGCCATGTTGAGTATTTCTATGTGAGGCTCACAAAATGTTGATTTTTATTATACCAATTGAGGGCAAATACTCCATATAGCAGGTGTACAGAAATTGAAGTCCAAATTTTTGGGATTTTCAGTGAATTTCAAATTTTTTATTTTCTTATGAATATGCATGAAGCGATATACATAGAACTGATGACACATGAAGTCCACACAATGCAACCAGACAGATATGTATATATATACATGCAAGCATATCTCCCCCTTACTAATTTAAGAAGGAAATGTGATAAGAAAGATGCATGAGAGTCATGACAATCGGAGTGCACATGTGTAGCACATAGGAGATCGTGCAGTCATATAGGAGAATCGTGCAGTTGCTAAGACGGTCAATCAATTTTCTGAATACATAATAAATCAAATTTCCAGATGTGTAAGTGAGTAATATGAAAAATGATAGTTACAATATGGACATTCAGATTTTTAGATAAACATAAGGAGATATTTTACAGACTGCACTTCAATTTTGAGAACATCGTATTGGAGGCTTCGCTCTACCTCAAAATTTATGTCACATCACTTTTTCAATGATTTCATAGGGACAAACATAATTTTTTAAAGGATGATCAGGTTCAAATAATTCCTTTTTACGTGAGTAGACATATGGAGCTCATGCTAGAATCCCCGGTTACTCAGAATACTGAATCATTTCACCTCATTTTGAACAGAGGTACTTCAGTCAACACTTTTAAAAAATGAACCACATTACGTCTCAGGTGACATGTGCCCAATTTACTCAGTGAGACGTAGCATTACTCTGCCATTCATTTTCATTTCAGATTTTTCAACAAGGATAGGTAGGTAACTTTTTCCTCGACTATCTCTTCAACATACATGCAGCAAGTTTAACATATTTAGAGTGTTGAAAAGAAATTCATATATCCTTATATTTAACACTCATTTCACATTATGTGCAGGATGTGTAAGAATTTGATTCAGCATGTATACCAAAAATATCATGAACACATAATAGTGTAACTCCCCCTGAATAGATGCACTTATGAGATATGAATTCTCCAGAGTGTATGACATGAAACACACCAATAATGACTCAAATGCAACTTTATTTAGCAAGAAGTATGTGGTCTTAGAAATTTCAAAGGATGGGGGTGAATAGCATATAATATCAAGCAAGCACACAGAGGGAATATATGAAACATGCAATGCAAATATGCAATCTAATGCAAAATTGCTGATACCAATTGAATGGATACCAATTGAATGAACTAAATGTAACTAATGCATGAGTTCTAATGCAATGCAACCTATAAGCATATAATAATACAATGCAATATGCAAAGGCAAGACGCAAGAGCTTATTTTTCAAACTAGTGAGACAAATGGCATTCACATTTTATTAATGAATCAAACAAGCATCTTTCATGACATGACCTTTACGAATAAGAGTGCTTAAATGATCAAAATTAAGCAATGCAACCCAATTTTTAGAATTGTTCAAAATCTGATTTTTAGAAGTCTTTCACAAGTTTTGAAATGAGAAATATTTTATAGCCAATCACCTCATACACATTTTTCAAGATCTTCAACTTGGTTGAGCCAATTTGACAAATTCATCACATCAAACTAGAGCAGCAACATGTCAAGTTTTTAGAGTTGTATACCTGAGTTCAGCAGTCATTACCACATGCCTTCAAGATCCAGAATCACTAATGTCATGAAGGTCAATATTTTGCAAGCCCAATTCTTATACTCCAAGCAATGATGCGGCATAAGCTTTGAACACTTATCAAGCAACTTACAGCTTCACTTCACATTATGCATGAGTTATATAAATGTCGTTTCAACAGAAAGACATGCATCCTATGACCTAAATGGACACGTGACTCATGGTACCAGGCAGAGGTATAATTTCACGCATGGTGATGAGCTTCAGATAAGAATGACTTACCCTTTCTCAAGTCACCATTTGATATACCATGTAATCATGCAATGATAGCCAAATGAATGAATTTTCATTTTCATGAAATGCAGTCATGCAATGGTGATTTATGAAAAATGCAATGCATTCTAATGACAAAAATAAAAAAATTTATTTTCATTCATGGAGAAATGGTTAAAACAAATATGTTTTTTTTATTTTTAAAGAGAGCTCAGAAGTTTATTTTCAATACTTGTGCCTTGAGCATCCATCATCTTCCAAGCCTTCCACATGCAATCCAAAGAAATTACAAATCAGTTCATCCATTATGCTCATTTCAAAATTTCTTTGCATAATCCCTGCAAATTATTCACAAAAGGCATTATTAGTAGCTTCCAAAATTGATATTGTCCACATACACTTGAGCCACAAAGATGTCTTTACCTACTTACCTTGTGAAAAATGTTTGATCAACCTTACCTAATGAATCTGTTCTCAATCAAAGGAGATGTGCACCTTTCATACCATGCCTTGGGTACTTGCTTTAGCACGTACAAGGACTTTCACCAGCTTGTACTTGAGTCGATCTTGGAGGTTGTTCAGGTTCTGGTATCCCATCTCCTGGTGGCAATTGAGAAAGTTCTCATCATTTTTCATCCTTGTAAGGTATTCTTCTAGTTAATTAAAGCTTGGTCATGACTAGCCCATCATCATTTAGATTTTGGGAGTATAATCTGCATCCAAAGGTAAAAAAACTTGATTTGTCAATTTTAATTCAAATTTATTAACAATGACATGACAAATTCCCTTTAACAACTAATATCCCCTTAATAGCTTCAAACTTCATGCATGACTCAGGTATGTACCTAAACACTAAGCCCATATGACGAATGTGGTTGCTCCCCCTTAGTGTGTGCATGAATGTAAGATGTTCAGTAACATCCTAATGCTACATGCTGTCATGAATGTGATGAAAGAAAAGAGAAATGCAATGCATTATGACATGAATTCATTCTAGTTGAAAAGTAGTTTCTTCAACTTCCGTGCATGACAACATGTGAATGTGTATGTAAACTCAATGTATGTAGTGAAATCATGATTTGATGAATCTTCAAGCTCCCCTACAACAAGATGCTAAGTGATATACACACAGATATGCAAACAACTATGGATGGAATGTATGTACGGACATATGTAATGTCACAAGATTCAGCACATTTACTGGAGAGAATAAGAGGGATATCACTTGAGTGTTTAGATTTCAAATTTGATTTTTCTTTTAACCTTGCATGAGTCACTTGACTCGTGTGCCTTACCTTCTTGACGAAAATAGATTTCATACTTTACACTCCATGGCACACCTGCAAAACAGATTTCTCATTTGACAATCTTAGGTACCCGAATCCTTTTGGGTCCTTGTGGGTTAGCTGCAACATTGGCATGTAATTTCTAATTTTTAACAACAGTCAATTCATCATCTTTCATCAAAAGACAACCATACATCATATGTCCATGTTTACCACAGTAATCACAACATGACTTTGAATACTTAAAAGTGTGAGGATTCTTTGAAGCATGTGATTTTTTGTTCCACTCTTGTTTCCCTTTTGTAAAATGTTTCATTCTTTTTTCACATGCTTCTAAATCATCATTCTTCATCGTAAAACAATGATGCATAGCATGTCCATGTTTTCCACAGTAAAAATATGTGAGTTTCTTTCTAGGTAGATGTGTGTGTGTGGCAGAAGTATGTTTAACATGTATGGTGGTGCTAGTAGCATTTTTGAATTTTTGATGCAAATTGATTTTCTTTGTGGATGCATGTGTGTGTGCAACATGATTTTTCTTTTTTAGATTTTCATTTGATCTTTTTGTTGTCTATGAAGAAGATTGATTAGGAGACCCATTTGATGTGCTCGCTATGTTTAAAATGTGCACAAAGGATGTATAAACTTTATTTTCAAACTTCTTTTTGTTCACAAGATTATAATATAGCCCTTCTCTTTGAAAATTGACCTTAGTCCCCAAGATTTTGTCTAGATTATCTTTTCCATCAACAAACTTGGACAAAGAATTTTTCAAATTAACGATTTCAGATTCAAGAGATGCAATGTGCAATTCATGGGAAACCATCTTATTTTCACAAGAATTGACTTGTTCATGTAGAGTGGCATTGATGGTTTTATGACTTTCGATTTCTTGCAACAAAGCATGCACTCTTTTAGATTCATCAACATTCACAGATTTCCCTTTTTCAAAAGCAAGTAACCTTTCAGAAATGGCCCTATTCAATTCCTTCAGTTTCTCATATTCTTTTTCAAGTTTCTTATCATGAACAAATTCAATCTGACCATTGTCCATTGAACTTATTCTCTCTCTCTGCTCTTTATTTTCATTTCTCAAGGAAGAAATTTGATATTTATGGAATTCAATGTCAAACACATGAGCATCAATCCATTCCACTAAATGTGAGCATTTTTTACAAGAGGAATTATAATTATTTTGTTCGGCATTCTTTTTCAATTTTTTTATTTTCTGATTTTACCTTCTTATATTTATCATCAAGATCATCATATGCAATCAACAAATCTTCATAGCTAAATTCATTTTCATTATCAGAATCAGAATTTACCCTTGAACTTGATCCAATTTGCTGATCACTCGTGCCTGCCACAAGCAATTGGTCTTGATACTCTTCCTAGAAACCGGTTAAGCCATCCAATATATCCTTTGCAGATCTGCAATGGGAGACAAAGGAAAAATGATTAGAATTAACTGCTGCAATAAGCAACTTTAAAACCAAACAATTTTGATCATATTTAAGCTTATGGTTTGTAGTCCCGACTATTTTGTCTTTAGGCAATTCATAGGGACCATGTGAGATAAGCTTCCATAGCTTAGGATCGTATGAATTAACTAGACTGAACATTCTTCCTAACCACAAATCAAAATTGCAACCATCAAACACCGGTGGACAATTCAGGGTGTACATGTTGGTAGTCATTGATCTGGATCTCTCTAATTGTTAAATCTATGAAAAAATCAAGCCTTAGCTCTGATACCAATTGAAGTCCCACGATCAATGACACCCAAGAGGGGGGTGAATTGGGTGTTTACAAAAATTAAGAAAACTTTTGACCTATTTTAAAATGTGTGATAAAACACTAATTAAGATATTCAAATCTATTCAATCACAAGTTGGATTTATCAAAGTCTATTTGGTGATGAGATAGATTATGCAAGATGAACATGGATAAAACCTGAACAATAATGTACACTAACACTCACGTAGAATGGGGGTAGAAGAAAAGGACCAAACCACACAAATCAAAACACAATGCACAGTGATTTTTAAGGTGGTTCGGATGCAACGACGGTAATTCTACATCCACCCCTCACCAAACCCGGTAAGGCTTCACTCGAGGATAAATCCCCAAATGGAGACGACGATCCAAACACACACGCAGGACGACGTCTACACACACACACGGGGACGCGCCCCAACACACATACGCACACACACACACAGAGACGAGGTCTCCAACACGATCCAACAGCCGAATCAACAATACATACACACACTGCGACAGATGCAACACTCCACACACTAAAACGACCGGATCTAAATAGATCCATACACACACACACACACGCAGATCTAAGAAGATCCACGCACACACACGAATCAGACAAGACAACTACACACGACCACAGATCCAAAACGATCCACACACACACGAATGCTTCCAGATTACAATGAAAATGACTTGAAGCTCAAAACACCAAGATGAATAAGACAGAGTTTAGAAATCTCCTGATTTGGTCTCCACTGAGTGTATGATGTAGAACTTGGAACGATGCCTCCTGCTTCACTTGAATGGCTTTTGATGGAGCTTGAAAGGCTTGAGAAGGGATGAAGAGATCTTCCACGAGTTTACTGTTCACGGAGCTAAACTTGTTCTTCCTTCTCCCTTGGACAGCTCCTTTGATCTTCCTTGAAGGCCTTGCTTGCTTCTTCACTTCATAGGAGGTTGTTGGCTTCAGATGTACCTTAAATGGCTTGTAGATAGATGAAGATCTTGCTGCACGAAGTATTGTTCACGGCTACAGTACTCTTCCTTCTTCCCTTGGACAACCTCCCCTTAATCTCTTCTTGAAGCACTTGGAGTCCTTAGGGTTTATGACCCCAATGAGATCTTTTAAAGATCTTGGAAGGATAGGAGACAACCCGCAGACCAGATCCACAAATCCCTCCTTGATTGGGGGCAGTGGGATTAAAGAAATGGGTGAAGATTCCTCTCCACGAGCTTGAAATCAAAAGTCAACAAAAGGGGCCTCGGGGCTGTCGGTCGACCAGAAGCATTGGGTCGGTCGACCGAAAATCTGCAGACAGAACTTTTTTCAGTTCTGGCAAAACCGATCGACTGACCCCTATGCGGCGGTCGACCGAACTCTTGCAGAAATGGGATTTTTGGGTTCTGTCATTTCTGGTCGACTGGCCAAGGTCCGTTGGTCGATCGAAGTGACCCGTACCTGCAAAAATAAAGTGTTAGCCCATAGAAACATATCCATAAGTCAAGATTTTCATATCCTCATTAATTCATGCATTTTGGGTTTGATTTAACTTAGTTTATACATTTGGAAAGCTTAAACCATTTGAGCATTTGTCATTGATTGGAATGAGGAACTTTTGCATTCAAGAACTTATGCATTCAACCTTGTAAGCTATCAATTCATGCAACCATCGCGAACCTCAAATACCATGAGTGAAGTCTATAAAAGGAGAGGTATATGAAATACCCATGGTGAGATCAATGTTATAACAAGGTAAGAATCTTACCAATGGTTCTTGACAGTAAATGACATATACCACCTGTTGAATTGTAGAGAAGCAAGGTGCTTATCCACACGTTAGGTTTACCAGGCGACTGCCACGAGTTTGATCCTACAAATCAAAGTAGTCAAGGTTTAATACCATGCTTGTTCACATTCAAGAGGTTATGAAACCTCTTCCCTCTTGTAAAATCAACTCATTCAAGAGTTTATGAAACCTCTTGCGTCTTTTAAAACCAACTCAATCAATCATGAATCCTCGTACCATAAAGTTTAGTTCTCATCAAACTATAAAGTTTAGTTATCATCAAAAACATATGCAAGCCATATACAACACAATGGTTTGAAGGCAATGTGAACCTGCACTTTCTGGAAATTTAGAAACATGTATATATTAAGTCAATCCATATGAAGAAAGTAACTTCAAGGCTTTTCATCACATAAGACTATCTCTCTCAACCTGTAATATCAGAAGCTCAATTTCATATCAATCTGAAACCACCACAAATGAGAAAGCCAAGTACAATGCCTTTCTTCCACAAGATAATCTCCTATTAACTGCAAGTATGTATGATGAGTTTCAGCTTTTAATACAAGTGATTCAGAATTCTTCACCACATTCTTCACAAATTAATTTATCAAATATGATTCAAGAAGACCATTTCCAATTAGTATTTAACCAAACCATTCATGAAATGCAAAAGGAACCTGCACTTCATACAAGCATCATTCAATTCAATCTTCAATCATCCTGCAATAAAGAATGCTAAAATGTAACTTCAAGAGTTGTACATTCAGATATGGAAAGCGATTTCCAACTCAAGTAAATGTATACCTTGATCACTTGATATTGAATCTGTAGCACCCCAGAAATTTAAATACGGAGTACATGAAAAATAATCATTTTTAGTCATAGAAAATTATGAGATTTAAAATTTTGATAAAGGAAAAGTGATAATTAGATAGAATAGTAAGTGGGCCCATAACCCATAGGTCCCAAGATCGAAACCTGCCTCTGATACCCAAGACCGTGATTAAAAAGGATGTTAATGCGGAATGGAGAATTATTTTTAAGAAGGTATTTAATTCATATTCTATTGTATTTTAAATTAATAATAAATTAAAAACTAACAATTAGTTAATACCCAGACCTTGTGTATAATCCCGTGATTCTCTAATGGGCCTTACAAAAGGATCTCATAGACCCTACCCTTATATTATAAAGGATTAAGAATAGAATGACATTTTAAATAGGCATTTAACACACAATATAATTTTATTTGAATTAATAATCAATAAACCTTAAAGAAAACATCAATTTTATATTTTATTAACAATTTAGGAAATTTAATACTTCATATTTGTTACTATATATTGTATTTGAAGGAGAAAGGATATAAAGATAAGATTTAAATGTATTAAAGATAATTAAAAAGTAAAGGAATGGACATATAAGTAATTTTGGTCCTTTGGAGTGTCATTGACAAAGAAGACAAAAGATGAATAGCGCCCAACGTGGGGGCGCTATTCTCATTTAACCATATTATTTTATTAGATACATGAATAGTGCCATCTTTTGATTTAAAAGAATTTTAAAAAATTAATTATATGGAAAAATCAAGAAAAATGGAAAATCCATACCCGTAAAATTTCATGTCAATACCCTATCAAATAAAAAAGATACAAATCTAGAAAGATTGTAAACCTTAAAATGGTTTTGACCATGAATTAGGAAAAGTTGTGTTTTAGAAAGGTTTATAGAAGGAATCCTAATACTAATAGGACATATATTATGTAAATTAAGTCCCAATCGGACTCTAATTCATTGGGTGCCCAAAAACCCTATAAATACTAACCTCTAGTCAATTAACTATGTTCTTCTCCACGCGATCGATCGTAAGCAGGTTAATAGCTTCTTCCCTTCTTGTTGGAGCTTCTTGCGGCCAACTTCTACTTCCGTGAACCTGCTGCTACGATTTTGTTCTCTTAAGTGCTGTGACCATCGTGGAGATGGTTGCCTTCTGCTAAGAGAATTATTATTGCTCTTTCTTTGATACCTTCTGTTCGAAGGAGGAAAATCTTCTTCCTTCTAACCTGTCGAGGAGAAGCTACATAGTAAAAGGGGAATCGAGAGTTGTTGAAGCTAAAGTGGGAAGAATAAATCAACTCCTTTTCTTCTATTATTACGGTTATCAAAGGAAGATATCCTTATACAGTTGCTGCATACAGAACATTACATGTTCTTTTGTCCTTCAATCCCTTTGATCAAATACCAACCAAATCAACATTCAAAGGTATGTTTTCTCAAGCTCTACGCCCAATTTAACAACTATATGGGATCATGCATACATATAGTTTATTTTACCATGATTTAATGGCTTTCTGTTTCAATTTCGAGCTACAGTGAAATAGCGACCCAGTCATGGGCGCTATTCTAAATGCGCGACCGTATAGCAGTCGCTTCTTTCATGATTTAATTATTAAACCAACATGTTTAAAATTTAATAACTTGAGATGTGGACATCTAATTAATTATATGCGTGCATTGCTAGATTCTTGGTAATTTTCCCTACCTGTTCATGTTCTTGTCCCTAGAAATTATACTCCGAAATGAAGAGCGACCATCATCTAGATACCATATCTAAATAGCGCCCAAGATCTGGACGCTACTTTATTAAACACGATTGCGCCATGGGCGCAATTTAAAACAGAAGCAAATGATGTGTTAAAAGGCTATAAAATTCCAGGTTTTGTTTACATTAAAACTGGAAATGGAATTTAAAGGAAACGGCTGGGTCATAGGCGCATTTTTGTAATATAGTGGCTGTACCCCAGTCACTATTTAAGAAATAGCGACCATGACCTAGACGCCATTTTCTGTTATATAAGTTTTCCATTGTTCCATGTACACCCTTTCAATGGGTTACACACTAGGCACTATATTCCATCCGTGAGTATAGTCCCGCGTTTCTCGGAGATTCATCGATTACCTTATATTTTCTCGATGACATACAAGCCCTTCGTTGGACATTCCGTTCCTTCGGACCGGTAAGTTAGTCATAGAGACCTCCGTAAGACTCCTCGAAGCCTTGGATTCCCTCAAAGCCGATTGAGCTGGTTGTACCACAAACCCTGTTAGTCATGTCACTCGAAAGGAAACACGACACCCGGCCCTCGTAGAGTGCTGTTATGGCAAATCTGTGAGAGGTCTGTCTCTATCTGACTTTTAGGGTGCTAATTGGATTAACGACTACATTGGTTATTGCCGTTTTCTGTCATGAGCATGTTAAAGGGGTGACCTTATTAGCGGGCACTTAGTGTAAAAGCAACCATAGTGTGGAGGCACCACTTCTTCATTGCTTTGTTCAGAAAATGAGTGACCACCACTGTGGGCGTGACTTCTTAGATATACGACACTCTAATGAGATGTCATTTTCCAAATTTCTCGAATAATCTTGGCTTTGTATGCCATCTAACTCGAATCTCTGTTCAATGAAATCTACCCTACTATTCGTACATGCTTGATCCTTGAAATTCTTGGCCATTAAAGTGAAATTAGTCTAGTCAAATGTTAGGGGCTATGGGTCCCAATTAAATGACATTCAAATGCTAGTGTTATGGGGTCCTGATCTGATCCCACGGGCGAGACAAAGTCCAAACATATACCGGTATTATGATGATCGGGTGTTGGCATTCACCAACTCGGTCTACGGCATTTAGGAGTAATCATAGCGTCGTGAGAACTCCTAAGTGTGTGACCAAATGATATCTAGTGCTAATCTATAAGGGGCAATCATAGTGTCGTGAGCACCCCTTGAAGTAAGGCCAATCCTTCATTGTACTAGTTACATGAAAGCTCTTGTGATAACGTCGTCATAAAGAGAATATTGTACTAGTGTCATTACCGCTCTCGTGATAATGCTAGTCATATAGAGAAGATTGTTATGTGTGATAATGCTCGTCATAAAGAAAAGATTGCTATTGTTATCTCATGAATGCTATATCATGAGAAGTACTTGATAATCTATCATGAAAGTTCTTGCTATACTCTCTTGTTCTCCTTGGCTCTACACTTCATAAAAGTATCTAGCATCTTGCTTACTCATCTTTCTGGTTTCGATCTATCTTCACTTTGTAGTTATAACCTGTGCCATTATAGTTTCTGATTTCTATATCTTGCATGACCTGCATGAGCATGTTAAACTGTAATTGACTTAAAGCTAGCTTGGAGCTTAAGATGTAATTCCTACTGAGCGTTCGCTCACACAGTTTATTTCCAACATTTTTCAGGTAATGACCTTAGTAATGACGAGACCGAACATGACGGGCAAGGGCAAGAGTGAAGAGTACTTCGGCAAATTTAGATAGACCAACTAGTTTTGTTATCTTGTGTGTTATGTTAAGTCTAGTCAAGTGTCTCATTGTAATTTTTCCTTATTGAGTTTTTTCTTTTATTGGGTCCAATTTGTATCAAATTTATATTTGGAATAAAATTTCATTATCATACAAATTATATCTTGTCTTATGATTATGCTCTGATCGACTCGACTGTTTAACTGCCACGTTTCGAGCAAACGACACGTTCCGCTGCTATCGGTTCGGGGGGTGACAGAAGGTGGTATCAGAGCCTAGGCTTTCTAAATCTCTAGGTCATCTAGTCCAAGTTATAGATTGAGTTATCATGGTCAGCTATCCTATAGGAATTCTGTGAGATTTGGGTAGAGCTATGGGTTAATCAATAAAATATGTCCATTTACGCTACATTAATGTTAAGATATGGGTAATCATTAATTTAAAACTTGTTTTGTAGGCTCGAATGGCCGCCGAGAGAGCTCAATGGAGAGAGATGCAACGTACGGTCGAAGGACTAACCCAAGCCTTGCAACAAGTTACCTAGGGCGGAAACCAACGTGGAGCTGGGGATCTACATCGAAAATTCCAAAATATGAATCCCCCGAAGTTTAGTGGGTCTATCGACCCGGATGAAGCGGAGAACTGGGTACAAGAGATAGAAAGAACATTCAAAGTGATGCAATGTACTGATCAAGAGAAGGTGCTCTTAGGAACTTATCAACTAAAAAAGGATGCCCAAGTATATATGGTGGGGATCTGTGGAAGCAATCTTGCCTAACGAGCAAGTTACATGGGACGAATTCTTAGAACACTTTAATGAAAAGTATTTCTCGGAAAGAATTCGCGAGAAGAAGGCTATGGAATTTGCGGCATTGAAATAACGTAGTCTAACCGTAGCAAAATATGAGACGAAGTTTTCAAGATTGGCTCGATACGCACCACACTTAGTCTGCACGGAGAAAATGAGAGCAAAGAGATTTATGAATGGCTTGAAAGTGGAACTTATACCTCAATTAGCTCCACTAGAAATCCAAATATATACGGAGATGGTTAGAAAAGCACAACTCTTGGAAGATGCTATGGATATGATGGAGCAAATGAAAAGAAAGATCGCCAAGAAGGACTTACCAAATGGATCCAAGAACAAGGAAACCGCGAACAGTAAGAAGAGATCTAATAGAGGCAACGATTTCTATAAAAATAAGAAACCACAGAATAATGATCGACAAATTGTTCCGGCCAAAGGAAAATATGAGCATTGTAAGAAGGGAAGGCACAATCTGGACGAGTGTTGGTATAAACTGGGAAAGTGCATCCGTTGTGGAAGCGCAGATCATAAGATCGCCCGTTGTCCACTCTTAAGGGAAGAAGTGTTGCAAACGTTGGAAGGTAACTCGATAAATCTATTTCCTCCATAATTGCATGAATTGAATACGGTGATCTTAGCACTTAGCATGCTATGAGAATGGATCTAGCTAAAATACATGATTCGGACAAGGTAAGTTTATCCCACTGATCTTGGAAAAAAATCAGTTGAATTTGGGGACCAAATTCTTCTAAGTGGGGGAGGGTGTAGCACCCCGAAAATTTAAATAGGGAGTACATGAAAAATAACCATTTTTAGTCATAGAAAATTATGAGATTTAAAATTTTGATAAAGGAAAAGTGATAATTAGCTAGAATAGTAAGTGGGCCCATAACCCATAGGTCCCAGGATCGAAACCTGCCTATGATACCGAAGACCGTGATTAAAAAGGATGTTAATGCGGAATGGAGAATTATTTTTAAGAAGGCATTTAATTCATATTCTACTATATTTTAAATTAATAATAAATTAAAAACTAACAATTAGTTAAGACCCAGACCTTGTGTACAACCCCGTGATTCCCTAATGGGCCTTACAAAAGGATCTCATAAACCTTACCCTTATATCATAAAGGATTAAGAATAGAATGACATTTTAAATAGGCATTTAACACACAATATAATTTTATTTGAATTAATAATCAATAAACCATAAAGAATTTTATATTTTATTAACAATTTAGGAAATTTAATACTTCATATTTGTTACTATATATTTTATTTGAAGGATAAAGGATATAAAGATAAGATTTAAATGTATTAAAGATAATTAAAAAGTAAAGGAATGGACATATAAGTAATTTTGGTCCTTTGGAGTGTCATTGGCAAAGAAGACAAAAGATGAATATCGCCCAACGTGGGAGCGCTGTTCTCATTTAACGACAGTGGCAAGGTCGTTATTTTATTAGATACATGAATAAAATATGAAAAAATCAAGAAAAATGGAAAATCTAATTATGATTTAAAAAATTTTATAAAACTAATTATATGAAAAAATCAAGAAAAATGGAAAATCTATACCCGTAAAATTTCATGTCAATACCCTATCAAATAAAAGAGATAAAAATCTATAAAGATTGTAAACCTTAAAATGGTTTTGATCGTGAATTAGGAAAAGTTGTGTTTTAGAAAGGTTTATAAAAGGAATCATAATACTAATAGGACATATATTATGTAAATTAAGTCCCAATCAGACTCCAATTCATTAGGTGCCCAAAAACCCTATAAATACCAACCTCTAGTCAATTAACTATGTTCTTCTCCACGCGATCGATCGTAAGAGGGCTAATCTTGCTGGAGCTTCTTGCGGCCACCTTCTACTTCCGTGAACCCGCTGCTACGATTTTGT
The DNA here is from genome assembly GCA_022559845.1 of Amorphophallus konjac. NCBI lineage: Eukaryota > Viridiplantae > Streptophyta > Magnoliopsida > Alismatales > Araceae > Amorphophallus > Amorphophallus konjac. The sequence goes on from CM040125.1 coordinate 125,786,578, forward strand.
TCTCTCAAGTGTGTTGACACCCGTTTTATGACCGATAAGTCGGGTCATCTCCTTGTTCACTCTATGTGATGCTCCCAGTTATTCATTCATTCCTTGAGTCTCCTTTATCAGTTTGAAGCTTATTTCATGGGTCTTAGCTCCTTGGTTGAGTATGGTTCTGTGATGTCTCGCCTTGAATGAAGCTTAGCAAGCCCTCTTATCATTTGGATCCTCATTGTTTCTAACGGTCTGCACATGGGGCGTTACTTTCTTCTAACGCATTGTCCCTGGACCGTTACATCTTGAAGAGTCCTACGACTTAAGGCCTTTATTTCAATCCTTATATGTTGGCTTGCCCATTGATTCTAACGGTTTGTCATGCAGCCGTTACTTTCTTCCAACGCGTCCAACCATGGCCGTTACATATCTTGCAGAGTCCCAACTTGTTTGATCTTCTTCCCGTTGATCTTATCTCTTTTGAGATAAGGTTAAATGTAACGGTATCCCCCTGGCGCGTTATTTGCATATGTCGGTCTGTCGAGTAGCCGTTACATCCAACAGAGAGTCCTAGCAGTTCAGGCCTTTTCTCTGCTACTCCGTGGTCGAGATAAGAGTTTGAATTGGTGATTTCTCTTACAAATCTGATCCTCAGAACCTTCTGTTTGTTTCTATGGACTCTTGGTGATATTATCTTCAAGGATTTGCTAGGAGTTATCTTCTTTTCTTGCTGGATTATCCTCTGTTCGACCGGAGAGTTTGAGGGCCTATAAATAGCACCCTTAACTTCATGGCCCGAGAGAGGAAGATCTGGAGTTTACATCGAAGTGCTGCCGCATCCTGGAGCCACATCTAACCAAGGAGATTTGTTTTTCACGTCCATCTGCTTCACGGTGAAGGGAGTATTCGTTCTATTAAGTTTCAAAGATCATCATTATCTTGTGTTCTTATTCTCCCTCTCATCATAGGCATTGTCCCTCTCCTTGTTTCCACGTTCTGCATCTGTTTTTCATCATCTAAACATACTCCTATCTTTTAAAAACACCCACAGGGGTTAAAAAACCAAAACTTTCCCGGTACTTCCCTTTCCTTTTGCATGCTCTTGAGCCTTTTAAGAATTGATACTACGCTTGTTTAAAGGGCTAATCTGGGTTTGTTTTCTTGTGTTTTCACGTTCTTTGGCAGGTTTACAGGTTCACTATGCGAGGCCCAAGTCTTCTGGCCGGCTGGAAGATTTGGAGTTAAAAGAGTCCACAAGCTATTACTGCAGGTTTTCTGACGGTCTTGTGAAGACGCGTCAGACTTCTCTAACGGCTCATTTGGAGACCGTCACATTCCTGTGACGCACGGGGTCTGGACCGTTACATTCGGTTGATCTGTAGATTTCACTGGTTTTCTCTCTCCCGTGGGCGGTTTCTTCATCCACCTATTTCCAAGGTATTTTCAAGTCTCTGGCTTGTGTTTACTTTGGTGGCGATCACGTTCTTTCTTAGTATTGGGCATTAGCTTTCTCTCCGTCTTATATCTCTTATTTCCTTTATTTGCTCCACCCTTGCGGTGTGTTTTTATTTGCTCTTGCTCCACGCCCTGGCGTGTGTTTTTCTTTATTCCCTTAGTTTAGCTTGATGATTGAGATAGCATGCCCATGCTATAGCTTGTTCTGGTTGCCTAGGTTCATGGTTCACATGTCCTTGGTTTGATTGAGATCTTTGATTTTTGCTTATCATCTTTATTACACATAAAAACGAAAAGAGGAAGAGAAGCAAAACAAATCAACAGATAATTTTTTGGCGATCACGGTGGGACAACTTGTGCCAATCGTGTCTTGATCTCTGTTTAAACCTGCCATCATTTCCTTGTTTAGTTTCCTCGGATTTCCCTCTTACTTCCTCTTGTTTCTGGTTCTTTGGGTAGTCTGACGGCCCTCTGTCCCTGCGTCACTCCACTTTGACGCAGGGGCTTTAGACTGTTACACTCCTCATCCTACTGTTTGGGCTTTTCACGGATTTCCCTTCTATTTCTGGTTTATTTTTGGCTCTCTGGCTCATACGACGGTCCTGGGTCCCTACGTTATATTGCTTCTGGCGGTCTGGCCTCTGACCGTTACATATTTCTGACGCGGGTCTTCTAGATCGTTACACTCCAGACAAGTACGCATCCCGAGGTGCATTCTATTTCCGTAGTTTTTGCTGTGATATTCTTGCTTGGGTGTTATCTGACTTCCTCCTTGGTTGGTTTACATACTTACATCATTATGTGCATAATTGTTTGCTAGATTCTAGGTTAGAATTTGCATGCACTCCGGTGCACATAGGTTCATTCATACTTTCATACATTAGATTGCATTTTCCTACCTTGGTGTGCGGACCTCTCGTCTCCATATTCCTTGGGGCCGACTAGGAAATCACACCAGGGGCCTCCATAAGTCCCAGCGAGCCGTGGATTCCCACACAGACGCCGAGCCAGTTGTACCTTTCCCACCCCGTGTCTAGGATTGCATAAGTGAGGGAGTGATCACATTTAGAGTCAAAACAAGCTTTACACCCATCTCCTATCAGGGACCTATTGTTGAGAGCTCACATTAATCAATCCACTAAAGTTCCAAAGGGGAAATCATAAGAATCTTGAAGCATCATCTTAAACAACTTGCTTGACTCTGAGTGTTTTCATCTCTTGTTACTTACATCTTTGTTAGAAATCATCTAAGTTTGGTTACTCATTGTGTGTTTGTGTTGTGTTGTTCGCATTTTGTTAAGGTTGTTTGATGCGGGACGGGACCACGGAAACGACAAGCTCGCGGTTGTCCCTTAACGAGGGAAGCGTCGGACGTGCGCGGTTGAGAAACCGGCAATGAGCTAGGGTGATCGGCTCTCTCGTGTGCCCGGATCGGGTCACGGGACGGTCTCGCACTCTCTCGCAGCAGCGGTAATGAATAAATAAAGCGAGCTAGATATCCCTACACATGCTCTCTAGCAGCGGCATAAACAAACATATATGAAATTAAGCAAATGCCAAGTAAGGAGCGAGGACGATACCTCCACGCGCTCGGCGTGAGGATGACGGACCCGGCCGAAACTCGTACTCCCGGGACAATTAATACACCATATTACAGCAAATGAATTACTGCCCACTCCACGCAGGGAGGTAAAGGGCTATACAAACGGGCCCGGGAGGACCGAATTCGGGTTGACGGGCGGCTTCTCGCGTCTCTTCGGCAGCACCCGAACTAGTGACGGTGGGGCCCACGTGCTGTCCGGAGGGGTCGAGTGGGACCCGGTGACACCGCTATAGTGGGGACACTTAGGGAAGTGTTCCCCGGGCTGGCGGCACGCTGGTTCGCCGGCCGGAGGCCGGGCGGCTCCGATCGGCACCGGTCGGAATAACCGGCCACGGACCTGTCGGTTCTGTTTTCCGGCGCGTGCTCCGGCGAGAACGGACGTTGCGATCAGCCCCGACGTCGGAATGCAACGAAACTGGTGCCGTTGGAAAGATGCTTCGAAGGGCTTCAACCCAAGGTGATTACAGAAAAATAATCAAGCATTTACTTCTGATTGGCGAAATTTTAAGGTTGCTGTTGTACAGTGTCCGAACTCTCAGACTAGCAGGGAACTTTTCTGAGAGTTGCCTTTGACCGATATGAAGACCTCGGATTCAGACTTTGACTTGATCATGAAAGTAGTAGGAAATCAAGTGAGGAAACCAGTAGTATTTTTAGATTTGGATTTGGAGGTGGTGGTGATATTTTATGATTTTGGAAGTGGAGGGTGGTCGGATCTGGGATCTGACTGACAACACTATAGCTGAGGAAGAACACGAATTTCTAAAAATAGATAGAGGGCGGATACAAAATTTAGAAAATTTTTGGATGTAAGGGGTGATGGACAAAACTCCCAGTAAAATTGGGAGGGTTTGGACAAATCAAAAAGATGGCCGGAGGTGGGAAACACAGGGCGGCTGTCACTGTAGACAGAGACAAAACAGAACTAGGAATGAAAGATGTACGAAAATGAGAAAATACTAAACGATAGAATTTGGGCGTGACAATTTAGTTGGAGCTTGGGATACAAGGGAAGAATACACCATAAAAATTGTAGACCACGAAGAGGCCGTGGCAGATAGCAGGAATTTTGAGAAGAGACCTCTGTCCAGTAGGACAGAACACCGAGAACGGTTTCGCGGCGGCTCGAAGGCGGCACGAACGGCGGCGGCGGCGGCGGCACAGACGATCACCGGAGATAGAGGGGAGGGGATAGGAGGTAGAAACACTCTAGAACTTGAGGTTGGAGGAGAGGAACCAGAGGGGAGAGGGTTGGGGGCGCACCAAGCTCTTGGCCATTCAACAACAATTCTGATTTTTCATTGATTTTCTCATGAAAATACAAGCTTATATATGCTACCATTCTAATCTAATGTGGACCCTTGGATCAAGGGTTGGGGATTGAAGGGCTGGGATTAAGTGTGAATGACACATAAAAATTAATAAAATACTAAGGGGAGAGGGGCGCCCCCTTGACCATGGTTAATGGGGTTGAATGGGTAGGTGAGGTAGGTAACCCACTTTGGACTAATTAAGCCACTTGTCTCCCATGTGGTCAAATGGCATTCAACCCTTCTAGATGGCCACCTAGGATGGTTGACCAGCCCCACATAGATGACATGGACCAATGGGAAAGGGCTGAGGGCCCCCTTGCTGGTCCTACTGACAAATTACAAAGAAACCCAAATAATCCGTGGGAATGACGCATTAGCTTATAAAGCCGTACAATTGCGCATATACTTTTCCAAGGATATAAACACAAACTAAAAGGACATAAATGCAAAAGAAAAAGTACATGCTCGGCGTCGATTCCCATCAACTCTCCCCGGGTGGGAGGAACTCGACCCCGTCGAGTAGGGGTATGGATGCTCGAGTATTCCGGCGGATCCGTCACCGTGCCAAGTAACGCGGGTACGCTCCACTCCAAGTGATCGTCACCTGCTCATTCCATATATACTCGATATGCGCAAACTGCTATGGGCTAGAGGTGGACACTCCGGGTGGGGCACTCTCAAAAGGGAAGGGAGCAGGCTCGAAGACTCACTAGGAATCACCGCTGAGTCCCTATAGGTGACTGATCCGGGTATAGATATGGAACCGATCCCATACTCATCGAATGAGTCCACTCGCCTCTTACGCATAAGAGAACGACAACGAGCTTGCACAAGACACATGCAGACTCACCTAACACTAAGACACATATGCAAACAACACAAATAAGAAACGGACTCATGCATGACTCTAGACAAAACTAGTGTTAGTCAGACCCGTACATGGATGACGGCGGATCAGGACACCCGAATATGTGCCATACATGCATTTGACGTAACCGGAGATGGGTGGCATGAGGTACACCTAAATATCCAAGTATGACCCAGTCATGCATGGACGACCCTTTGGATTTGGGAGACTTGAGAGGGCTAGGGAAGCCGGGTGTGGAAGAGCCGGGTGTAGGTGTATCGTGGACGGGCTTGGTGGGTATGGAGGACCCGACCCGTAGGAAAGGGGTATGAAGGTGGACTTCCCCGAAGAAGTGAAGGGAATATGAAGGGTCTAGGGATCCACTAGGGAAGGGGTCAAAGGGATCAAAGAAGGTATGACCCCTTATGGTGGGTTCCAACATGACATGGTCCCAATCATGAAATTCTTGAAGGTGCGGGTGGTCACCTTCCTCCGTCATGGTAGATGGGACCGTGTATAGGAAGTATGACTCCTCCCTCGGAAGCAAAGTCATGAAGTCGGGCTCATCCGGTAGCGGGAGAAGTAGAAGAACCTCCGTGGTGACACAACCCACGGTGCACTCGGAGGTAATGGACCCGAAGGCCGGATGGGTGAAGCTACGACTCGTGGGTTGGTCGAAACCTCGGGCCAACATATGTGTCAACTGCCATTGCCAACCTAAACCAAGGATAAGGTCACCCAATGAGTCAACATGGTGACGAGATCGGAACGTAGTATGGTAGGAGTTGGCGGGCACTAAAGGAAGGGTAGGGTCCATAGACGGGTAAGGGAGTGGGACCAAGCCATCCTTGAGCCAACTAAGAAGCGGCTCGGCTATGTATAATGTACCCGTTATAAATATGGGTGGCTCGGGATGAGGTGGCTCCAAGCGCGAAGCCGAAGGTGGAGTGGGCCGCTGGGGCTGGGTGGCTGGACATACGGGGTCCCTAAGGGTGATCTTACCGGGTAGGGAAGGTGGGCATAAGGTGCAAGTCCTCTTGTCCCAGTCAAGATTGGCCCTTCTCTCTCCTAACCACTTTTGCCCTAAAATGATGCATGAACCAGCAAGTGTGCCGATCCTGCACCATGCACCATCGGTGTAGAGAACTGATCCGATCCTCTTATAGAACTCAACAAAAGCAAAATCACCATCGTGGACAATCTCGCCTGTCTTGGAGAGAGACTCCACGATATCAAGAGAAATCCAATTACCCGACTCCCTATCGGTGAAATGGAGTTCCGTTGTGGACCCGTTGGGTAGAGCGACTTTCATAGTGAGAGGGGTAAAACCAAGGGCTCGGTCCATGAGGACATTTACTTTGGCCACAAAGGTTGACCACTCGGACGTATGGTCTTGGGGAACGGCCATGGGTAGCGGACATGGACATGCATACACACGGTGACAAGACATTAGACCGACTATGCAAGTTTGGAATGCATGCACACTAAGGACCCTAGACGTAAACCAAGACTTGGTACGTGGCGGAGATAAGCGATCCGAAGACCACTCGCGCAAGTGTGCGACCTTCTCGATAGGCGTAGCCTAACGTTCGGGCAACACCTTTTGATATACCAGGTTATTGGGATGCGATGCAAAAGACACTTTTTTTTTGTTTTAAAACAATGATGATCCTAGACTCGACTTAAACCGACTAATGACTCGATGTAAATGACACTCTTTTTTTTTTTGACACCCTAGACTCAAACTCGCTCTGATACCAAATTGATGCGGGACGGGACCACGGACACGACAAGCTCACGGTTGACCCTTAACGAGGGAAGCGTCGGACGTGCGCGGTTGAGAAACCGGCAATGAGCTAGGGTGATCGGCTCTCTCGTGTGCCCGGATCGGGTCACGGGACGGTCTCGCACTCTCTCGCAGCAGCGGTAATGAATAAATAAAGCGAGCTAGACATCCCTACACATGCTCTCTAGCAGCGGCATAAACAAGCATATATGAAATTAAGCAAATACCAAGTAAGGAGCAAGGACGATACCTCCATGCGCTCGGCGTGGGGACGACGGACCCGGCCGAAACTCGTACTCCCGGGACAATTAATACACCATATTACAGCAAATGAATTACTACCCACTCCATGCAGGGAGGTAAAGGGCTACACAAATGGGCCCGGGAGGACCGAATTCGGGTTGACGGACGGCTTCTCGCGTCTCTTCGGCAGCACCCGAACTAGTGACGGTGGGGCCCACGTGCTTTCCGGAGGGGTCGAGTGGGATCCGGTGACACCGCTGTAGTGGGGACACTTAGGGAAGTGTTCCCCAGGCTGGCGGCACGCTGGTTCACCGGCCGGAGGCCGGGCGGCTCCGATCGGCACCGGTCGGAATAACCGGCCACGGACCTGCCGGTTCTATTTTCTGGCGCGCGCTCAGGCGAGAACGGACGCTACGATCAGCCCCGACGTCGGAATGCGACGAAACTGGCACCGTTGGAAAGATGTTTCGAAGGGCTTCAACCCAAGGTGATTATAGAAAAATAATCAAGCCTGTACTTCTAATTGGCGAATTTTGAAGGTTACTGTTGTACAGTGTCTGAACTCTCAGACTAGCAGGGAACTTTCCTGAGAGTTGCCTTTTCCCGATATGAAGACCTCAGATTCAGACTTCGACTTATTCATAAAAGTAGTAGGAAATCAAGTGAGGAAACCAGGACTATTTTTGGATCTAGATTTGGAGGTGGTGGTGATTTTTTTTGATTTTGGAAGTGGAGGGGAGTCGGATCTAGGATCTAACTGACAACACTGTAGCTGAGGAAGAACACGAATTTCTAAAAATAGATAGAAGGCTGATAAAAAAGTAAGAAAATTTTTGGATGTAGGGGATGATGGACAGAACTCCCAGTAAAATTGGGAGGGTTTGGACAAATCAAAAAGATGGCCGGAGGTGGGAAACACAGGGCTGCTGTCACTGTAGATAGAGACAAAATAGAACTAGGAATGAAAGATGCACGAAAATGGGAAAATACTAAACGATGGAAGTTGGGCATGAAAATTTAGGTGGAGCTTGAGATACAAGGGAAGAATAGACCATAAAAATTGCAGACCACGAAGAGGCCATGGCTGATAGCAGAAATTTCGGGAAGAGACCTCTGTCCAGCAGGATAGAACACCGAGAACGGTTTCGCGGCGGCTCGAAGGCGGCACGAACGGCGGCGGCGGCGGCATAGACGATCACCGGAGATAGAGGGGAAGGGATAGGAGGTAGAAACACTCTAGAACTTGAGGTTGGAGGAGAGGAACCAGAGGGGAGAGGGCTGGGGGCGCACCAAGCTCTTGGCCATTCAACAAAAATTCTGATTTTTCATTGATTTTCTGATGAAAATACAAGCTTATATATGCTACCATTCTAATCTAATGTGGACCCTTGGATCAAGGGTTGGGGATTGAAGGGCTGGGATTAAGTGTGAATGACACACAAAAATTAATAAAATACTAAGGGGAGAGGGGCGCCCCCTTGACCATGGTTAACCCACCTTGGACTAATTAAGCCACTTGTCTCCCATGTGGTCAAATGGCATTCAACCCTTCTAGATGGCCACCTAGGATGGTTGACCAACCCCACATGGATGACATGGACCAATGGGAAAGGGCTGAGGGCCCCCTTGCTGGTCCTACTGACAAATTACAAAGAAACCCAAACAATCCGTGGGAATGACGCATTGGCTTATAAAGCCGTACAATTGCGCATATACTTTCCCAAGGATATAAACACAAACTAAAAGGACATAAATGCAAAAGAAAAAGTACATGCTCGGCGTCGATTCCCATCATTGTTCGTTGCATGTGGAGTTGTTTTCGTCAGTTAGAAGCACCTTCTAGGGTCAATTCCTTCTCCAAGTTCTACTCAAATCTGCTTTTCGAATCCGCCATGGCTTCTTTCAATCCTCCCCATTCCCAAGAGGATTCCCTTCCTCAAGGGCTTCTTGAAAACCCTTCTAGGGTTACCTCATTCTCTTCTGGAGAGGGGATAGCCCCTCTTCCGTCCTCTACCTTCATGGAAGGTAGTCAAGCCACCCCTTCTTTCTCTACTCCTTCCGCGGGCTCCATTCTCCAAATGATGACCCAATTGGATCCGGCCCAACTTCAAGCTGTCTATCAGGCCATGCAAGGATCTAATATCTCCCCTCCCACGATTATGCAGGGTCAATCCAATCCTTCCATCCAGCCCACTCCAATTAATCTTACTCCGGTCCAACCCCGGACCATCACCTTTGCTGGCATGGAGACGGGCCAATCTTCTACCTCGGCCCAGCAATCTTTTGACAAGGGGAAGTCTCCTATCCCTTCATTCGTTCAGGTGGATCATCACATGTCTAACCCAATGGTTCCACAAGTCCTTATGGGCCCTTCAGATTTCGCGCGCCCTCAGCCAGGGGTTGTCCAAGCCCACTCCAATCTGGGTCAAGTTCACGCCCAATATCCTTCTTATGGGCCCCCTACTTCGGCCGTTTATCCTTCTACTCCTGCTTATGGGCTCCCACCTTCTGCCACAATCCACCCTTCTGCTCCCCAACTTCAGCCATCATCTCTCACTACCCCTGCTCCATCCAGAGAGCAGGAACTACTTGATAAATGGGCCACCATGCAACAGCAACTCGATTTCCTCCAGAAGCGGGTTGGCCTACAATCCTTGGCAGATGTTTCGGTTCCTAGCTTTCAGAACATCTGGTTCCCTCCGCAATCCGAGCTCCCCAATTATCTCAAATATGACGGGAATGGCAATCCCTTTATCCACGTGAGGGATTTCTTATATGAATCGGCCCAATTCCAATATGATGATCGCCTTATGGCGTACTTGTTCCGCCGATCATTAGACGGTGTTGCACTGGAATGGTTCTATTCTCTGCCATTGGAAGAAGCCGAGAGCTTTAAGGTAGTGAAAGATAAGTTCATTCAGCGGTTTCAAGATAGGGTCGGCCCGGAATATTCGTTCACGGATTTGGTGGCTGAAAATATGAAATCGGATGAGGAGTTTGCCACTTATGCAGATAGGTGGAGGCAAATGGCCGCTAGAGTGCCCGGCCACATTCCGGAGGAAGAGAAGGTCAAGTTACTTATTTCCAATGCTACTCCGACCTTCCGAAATATTCTGGCCATGAACGACATAGCCAACATGCACCAACTCTATAGCCGAGCGCGCTTCATTCAAACTCAGTTCAAGGATTCTCCCATACACTCACTATTTAAAAACCAAAAGCCCAAGTATCACAAGAAACCTCAAGGGCTGGTCACCGAAGGGGTCCAAACAAATGAGCAAGTTCAAGCCGTTGCTTTCCCTTTTCAAACCGCACCCTTCCGCTTCCCTCAAAATCCCCGCACTCCACAAAATCCCGCTCCACAGAACTTCCAAGTCACCCCGCAAAACCCTCCGCTCACCTTCACCATTCCACAAAACACCTACACCGCACCGCAACAACCACCACCACCTCCGCAATACCACAACGTCCCTCCACCCAACGGCTACAACAACAACCCTAACAACAAGCGCCCGGCTCCTAAAAGAGCTCAGTACCCACCCTTGCCAAAAACACTCACAGACATCTTTTCAGCCCTCATGTCGGTGAATGCCATACAGCTCCCTCCGGAACGGCCCAACTGGAATCCGGCCGTTGATCATACGAAGTATTGTATGTTCCACAGGCAACCGGGACATACCATTGAAGGGTGTTTTCAATTCCGGGACCTAGTATATGATCTTCATGAAGGACAGAGGATAGATTGGGCCGAAATGCACCAGGCCATAACAGAAATCAAGGAGAAGAGAAGGCAGCCACCGAGGCAGCAAGTACAGCAGCAACAGGTACCGTAGCCATAGCCGCAGTAGCAACAGCAGCCGGTCCAAGACCTGGGGATTCATCAAAACCCAATGCCAAACCATCCTCCTACTCCGCAGCCTCCGCCGCCGGCACCAGCTCAGGTCAATGTCGGCTAACCCCCAGCTCCTAACCCCGGGTGGTCCTTCAACGACGATAACTCCATGCCGCAGGTCATGGCCCTTCACCACAACTACCATAATCCTCCTGCTTCCCCTATCCTTATACTTACACACCAAACTACTCCTCCACTCGTCCTCCCATTTACCCCTATTCTATCACACGCACCATCACCCGTGCCCCCGTCGCACTCACCATTGCTCACATTCGCTACCATCACCCCCTCCCCGCTCGCGCTTACATCCACTATCGCCATACCTCCGTCTAACCCTCCACTCATCACACCTCCGCCCACTTTTATATCCCCACTGCCGCTCGTTCCCACTGCCACAAACCCCTCGCCTATCATCCTTTCCACCACACCCTCTTCCGCACCGCTCATCCATCCCACTGGGCCTACTAAATCACTTATCCTAAGCCCATCTGAGGCCGCGGCAGCTTATAACTTCACCCTACGGAGCGGGCGCATGTTCCGCCGAAACTATCCCTCCACTTCCAACCCCCAGTCTTCCCAACCGGCGGCTGAACAAGAAGAGGCCGAGCCACTACCGGGGACCCAATATGCTCTATTACATCATTTGGATAGGGTGCCTGCCAAGATATCTGTGCTGGAACTGATTAAGAGATCTACCCTTCACCAAGATGCATTAAGAGACTGTGGGGATGGTTTTATTATTTTATTTTTAATCATTTATTATTTATTTTATTATTGGTGTGCCAGTCACCAGGGTGACAATTTATTATACGCTCGATCTGACTCAATCAGTCGATTGTGAAGTCCGAGTCGGGACCAAAAGTCCGTCATACCATAAAGGCTATGACGTTAATTATGCCCTTCCTAAGAAGGACAACACTTGATTAAACGCCAAAATAGGAGGCCACTCGGGGCGGTAATAATAATAAAAAAAAAGGAAACAGTGTGTGATATTGAAGCTCTTGTCATTCTAAGAATGTAATTAGGTAAATGACAGACTTATTAAATCAGCATGACCTCCTCTTATATGGGTCGTGCCGGATAGAAATAGGACACCGTCCACGCAGCGGCGGGGCGGAGCCTGGACAATCATCGGGGACATGTCCCCTTCCACGTTTCTCATCCGACCAAGGGCCTTACAGCATTTGTATTCCCCGAAGGATCGAGCCAGACGGGAGATGTACGATATACGCTTCCCGGGGCTTGTCGGGGTTAAAGCGTTAATCGATATTTCAGCAGCACCTCCCCATAATCTGGATTATGCCCAGGGGGGAAATAAGCTATCATCCACGGAGTGCCGGGATGAAAGCCGAGAGGAGGAGAGAGGCCAAACCTCCCGACCTATGTATATTTGCCATGGGGCAATGTTTGATTTTCCCCTAGGGAAGCCGGCGGAACTCATGCCGTGGCACAGCCCTCCCGAGCTAAAGGGGTTACTCATAAATCCGATGCGGGACAGTGGAACATAAGGGAGTCTGACTTCCTTTAAATTTATCACCGGGCCGGGTCTGGTGAATCATGGGCATCCCTGGCTTGGTTTGATGAAGGTGCCAGGGGTTCAATTGGATGGCAGAGTAGGCTCTCGGGGCAGCTTAGGTGTGCATATAGGCTCCCGGCGCGAAAACCACCGCGCCGGGAAGGGTTCTTCATGAGGCGCTATTCTAGGGGCCGGGAAGCTGGCACAAGGGAAGCTCTCGGCATGAAGGTCGAGTGGCCAGGGGGTTCCCGGCGCGCCCAAGAAATAGGGTTCCCGGCGCCAAGGTGGAGTGGCCAGGGGGTAGGTTCTCGGCGCGCAGGGGAGAAGGCCAGGGGATGGGCTTCTCGGCGCGATGGCAAAGAAGCCAAGGGGGGTTCCCGACGCGTAGGGGAGAAGCCCAGGGGATGGGCTTCCCGGCGCGATGGAAAAGAAGCCAGGGGGGTTCTCGGCGCGGCCAATATGGAGGGGTTCTCGGCGCGGAGGCAAGAAGGCTAGGGGTTCCTGGCGCGACGACAAGAAGATCAGGGATGGGGTTCTCGGCGCCAGAAGCCTCGCACCGAGAACTATTCACCCCTTTTACTGTGCAGGGGGCCGAGATGGGTGAGGGCGCCGGGATGAGTTTCAGAGTTTTACGGTACCCTGTTTTGGGTTTCTTGACGATTCAGGATAAGGTAGGTGGATTTTGTGGGATAAAAATGGATCAGGGCATCAAATTTGAACTGGATTAGGTTTGGGCTTTATAGAAACATCAGGATCGAGGAGGAATTTGGGAAGACCAAGGTCTAGAGAATCCCTGTCACCAATATTATGCAGAGCCCGGGGACAGATTTGATGTGGTCGTTCATCACCCTAGGAGCCAAGAGATGGCTGTCTCTGGACCCAGAGGTGATTTCGACAATGCAAATAGACAGAGTATAAGCATCTAGAACTCCGGAGTATCATAAACCTCGGTCATTGTATAGCTTTGCCTTATCCCGGAGGCCAAGGGATGGTCTGTCCCTGGCTCTGGAATAAGCACAGAAAGCATTTGAAAACCAAGCGAAGCAGCAGACCGATGATCACACTGGGGAGGGGATGACATGCTACGGGATCTAAGAGAAGACATAAGGGGATGGCAGCAGAGCTTCGGAGAAAAACAACAGTAGGCGGCAACTGCGGCCCGTCGTATTTATTCACTCAATGTTGGATACTCCCTACATCGAACAAGATACATAAAGAGAAAATGAACAGGGGGAGTTGCATCTTTCCATCAGTGTGAAACCGCTTACAGTATTATAGAACACTTCAGAGAAGGCAGAAAGAAGAACAATCGAAATGAAATGAACTACGAAAAAGGGAGGGGGAGGGCGGAGCATTGACTCCTCTCCCTCCCCGTTGCCCACCTTCGATCAGCCTCGAGCTCTCCTCTCTGCTTTCTCTCTTCTCTCTTTTCTTCTTCGGCTCTTTCCCTCTTTTCTTTCTGGATGAGGTTGTAGGTTTCTTCTCTCTTGCCCTCTTCTCTTTTTTCTTCGCTCTTCCTGCTTTTCTATCTTCCTATCTCCTCTTCTTTTCTTCTGTCGAGAAAAAAGGGGGTTTTATAGCCCTTCCTCAACATCCTTTCGGCGGGCATATTTCGGCGCGCCCTTGTCTCGGGAGACTTCCCGGCGCGAGGGCTCCAACCTCCCGGCGCCAGTTCTGGGCCTTGGTGGGGAGATCCCGGCGTCACACTTATGGGCCCAATTAGGGCTTTTAAATGTTTTTATTCCTCTTATTAGTGGGCTTAAGCTGTCAAAGCTGTCCAACCTGCAAAGTCTCTTCATTTGTTAACCCTTCTGAGTCTGTCAGAACAGGCGAAGGCCTCTTCGTTGGTGAGTTGGTATAGTTTCATCAGAACATTTCTGGAGGTTTTCATCAGTCAATAGACTACAGTTTCATCAGTACTGTCATCTGGGCGATGATAACACCGGACATCAGCTTGGCCGGGGAAGGCTTCAGCTGGGTAGATAGCTTTAGTGACGGCTCTTCTTTAGTTCTGACTCTGCAGAGATTATAAGGGTCTTCATTGCTGGTTCTGCTTTGATCTTCTCTTCGGTCCCATCTTTGATCTTCTCTTCGGTCCCATCTTTGTTCTTGATTATATTTCAGGTGTCAACAGAGACTTTCTTCAAAAGGTGATGGTTAGTGAAGACATGGCAGTTGATAGCTTACCTACCGCACTAGCAACAATCTCCAAGGGGCCAGCCATTACTTTCTCTGAAACCGAGCTAGCACCACCAGAAGCTCGACAAATGCCGCTGTGCATTACTATCATTCTGAACAAAGTCAGCATCGATGCGGCGTTAGTTGACACAGGGGCATCTATCAACGTATGCCCGCTCATCACTCTAAGGGCTTGTAATCTGTCAGAATAACTTCTACACCCAACTCCCACTACCATAGCTGCTTATGACAACTCTCAGCGGGCATGTCACGGGATTGTCACCATTCAAGCTGAGCTTGGGCCCCTTACTATGCCCGTGGAATTCTATGTGTTGGACATTGACCCTATGTTCAAGGCTATCTTGGGTCGTCCGTGGATCGATACCCTCAGCGCCGTACCCTCCACTGCACATCAATGCATTAAATTCCCTTTCCAAGGGAGGGTCGTCAAAGTCAAAAGCTTATCCACGGTTCAATCAGTGAAGGCTATTTTAGAGAAAGTTCTTCCCACATTGTGGCCAAGCAGTCGGCCCGTTATGTCAGTGCTAGATCTTGACTTTCCTTGGGCTTACGCACCTCGCAAGCCCGTCACCACAGCAGTTGACATCAAGGTGAAGCCCCAGATCCGAGATTCCAAGGGCTGGGACATTATACTGAAGCTAGGCTACCAAACGGGGAGAGGCCTCGGTGCTCAATTGCAGGGACGAACTAAGCCCATTCCTAAGGGCAGGAAAATGAACAGAAGATGTCACGCCCCGAGAGCGGAAGATACCCGGAGACGCGTGACGAGTTTATATCAATCATGTCAATCAGAGTATTAGTGTATTCGACACCAAAATCAGATATGCGCAAAAGTAAAGATAACCCAATCCTCTATTCCTTCATAAGAATATGTCTATTACAAACCCTTGCAAATACTAGACTCAATAAAATAAAATACAACGCTTGACTCAAGAAAAATAGAGAAAAGACAGGACTAATTTATGCTTGAGTAGTTCTAACTCTTTCACTCTTGACCATCCCCTTCAGATTGAGTTCCCTCATCGTCGACTTACCTGAAAAGTAGGGAAACATGGAGTGAGCGAACGCTCAATAGGAAATTATATCTCAAGAACTAGCAATGAGTTTAAGTAATTACATCTTTCATGAATGCACTATAGCTATGCATGCTCGCAAAACGACAAGATAGAGAGAGTGTATAACAATAAGATAGCGATGAACTTTCAAGAACTTATATCAAAAGATATCAAGATATTCAAGCAAGTAGACTCATCATGTTATGTTGGAATTTGGCTATCATGGTTCAAGCACGCAAGTATGCAATTACTCTTTTTTCGGGTCACGCAAGTCATGTAATATCAAGTCAAGTACAAGTACAAGATTTGTGGAATGTTCAATCAAGCTAGTCATGCACTTCGGTATAATGCCAATACCGTGATCAATCAACTCCCATGGGCACAAGTACTTTCGGGTGCTCCTCCCAGGACCAGATCGGGCCCTATATGCGCAGGCATTAATCATGTATTTTACATCCACTTTTGTATATAGCCAATATGGAATTTCAAGGATAAATCTTGTAGACATGTAGGATAGACTTTGATAGAATAGAGTCCAAAAACAGGACACTTGACATAGTTAGGCGATAATAACGGTACAATCATGATTATCGATAAAACTAGGTGGAATTGGTTCCCTAACTTAGGTACCATGACAAGTAAGTATGGATATTCTTTATATAGAATTGAGGTCCACAAGAACATCAAGTTTAATATAGAATTGGGGTCTACAAGAACATCATAACAATGTTGTTATAGAATTGGGGTTTACAAGAACATCATAACAATGTCATTCTTTACCCCGTTCATTAAGATAATTCTCATATCACACACATGGCATGACATGAGGGCCGGTATACCATGTTTCTATAGAGTGACATGGCAAGGATTGTGTAATGGGTTTTTATGGTATAACCAGCTCAGTCGGCCTTGAGGGAATCCAAGACTCGAGGAGTCTTACGGAGGTCTCTATGACTAACTCGCTAGTCCAAAGGAACGGAGTGTCCAATGGAGAGCTTGTATGTCAATGAGAGTTACGGGGGTAACGTTAAAACATCATGAAACGTGGGACTATATTCACGGACTGGAATATAGTGCCGATATATATAGATATGTATATATATATATATATATACATATGAAACCCTCGGTTAACAGTAACAGTGTAAAATAGTGTCACAGGAAAATAGCGACTTAATCTAAGTCATTGCTTATCAAATTAACGCCTTCTATAGGGCGTTTATTTACGAATTTGACGACTTGTACATCAGTCGTCCCTTCAATATTTCTATTCTGCAGAAAATCAATATTCTGGAATTTTAACAAAAACGCGCCCTGACAGGGGCGTTACTTTTCAATTAGCGCCCTGGTCTGGGGCGTCAGTTCAGTAGAAGACGACCTAGACAAGGTCGTGAATTCAAGAATTTACCAATTTTCAGATAATAAAATTTCAGGAAAAAGGGTACATGATCATGACAGGAAAAATAGCAGGATTTCACAGGTATACTCTTGCAATATATTAGATTCATTGTTACATAGATATTAAATTTTTAAACGTGGGTATTCATTAATTACATGCAATTGACGACTTCTAGGCAGGGCGTCAAAACAATAATTAGCGCCCTAGTGTGGGTCGCTTCTTTAAAGTAGCGTCCTTGTCAAGGGCGTTTCTTTTTGAAATTACATAGAAAACATCTGAAACCACAATAAAACTATATGCATGCACGACCGATGATATTATTAAGATCTTAAGCTAGTTTGGGCTACGATCTTGAGAAAACCTACCTTATGAAGATTTAACTGATGAACGGATGAAGGTTTGGAGACGGAAACGACACTCTGTTTGTAACAGAGTCTTTAGACGTTCTAAATAGCCAAGTAATATGAGCTTCTCGACAACAGGTGAGCTTAGGAAGATGTCTTCTTTTGTGGATGAAGAACCCCTCGTTCTTCAGCACACGGGGTGTTCAACCTATAGTAAAAGATGACGAAGAAACATGAGTTTTCTTCATAATACTCAACTGAAAGCAGAAGAAGAAGAACGATGTTGATGAAGAACCACGTTCTTCAACGAGTTGTTTGTATGCTACCTGCAAAGGAGGATGAGGGAGAAGAAGAAAAGAATATTAACGTTCCTTCCTCAAACAACCAGAGTCAAAAGCAAAGGAAGGAAGAAGAACATAAACCTGTTCTTCACGCACAGCAGCGGCAGAGCTTCCTTCGGCCAACAGCTCGTTAGGGTTCGACAGAGAGGTTTACTTATAGGATTTTGGGAATCCTAATAGGGTTAGAGTTCTATTGGGAGTTATATTTCCATGATAGAGTTCTTACTATATTCCACTAACTCGTACTAATCCATAAACTTTCCCTGGATAATATTCTGGTTCGAACGGAACACAAACGGAATTAGCGTCTTAAGTGAGGGCGTCGAATTTAAATTGACGCCTTGTCGAGCGTCGTTTGAGAATTGACGTCTTGTCCAGTGGGCGTCCCTTTTTAAATTCACGCCTTAGCCAGAGGCGTTTAATTTTAATTAGCGCCTTGAATCAAGGCGTTATTCACATTTTTGGTTCTATTTATTTGTTCCTCTTGATTTTTCTTTCACTTACTTAAATCTTTTAGCCTATTTTGACTAATTAAGAGCTTGTTCATTCTAATTTGATTTATTTAAAAATCTTTATTATTATTTTATTTTTTTTCAGGGTTACTACAGAAGAGGTCTCGGCTACCGAGAGACTGCATTATCTATGATGGGTGATTCTAGGCCACTCACCTGGGACTACCGTCAACACTTTGTTCGAGGGCCTCTCCAGCTTGGCACATTAACTCCACGGCCAGCTCCGCCAAGGGAAGATACAGTCTGTCCGATTGCCAGTCCACCCCCAGTGCTAAGGGGGCCAGTTGATGATGTGATTGACTATGGTCCAGCCCTTCAGGGGCTATTTCATGAAGAAGACTGCCAGCAGCAGCAAGAGGTTCGGCTTGTTCAGTGGAGGCCGAAGAAGTAGCCGGCTCAGCATCTGCGGAAGGAGGAGAGCTCGCCGATTATCTTTTCTTGGTCTCCTCCTGCTTTCAATCTCTCCTACAGCAGAGGGAATTCTTACCCCGTCTTCCTCCCATCATGGTAAATCCATCCTTCATTCATCCACCAGAAATTCTCTTTGTTTCCTGTGCTTGCGGGCATTGCCCGCCCATTGATCTATCCACTCTATTCACTCCTCCTCCCCCCAACGCCCAACTCCACGAGATGTGGTTCTCGTCTTTCGATCCTTTCTTCGATTGCATCTTCCCCGAGCTGTTTCCCATGCAGCTCCCGCCTCCTCCATCTTGTTGTGTAGTCTCCACTGATCTCAAAAAAAAAAAAACGTCAAATTCGAAACGGAGATTTCAGTGGAAGATTATGCTACCTTGTCTCCATCCTCCTCCCAGGGGCACGAGCCCCCTGCTCCTTCCCTTCCACTAGGTCTTCTTCCTCCTAGGTTAGGATTAGGGTCTATCGAGTCTAGGGAAGTAGAGTCAGTTAGGTCTATAGAAGTAGGGTCTTGTTCTAGGTCGTCCAACCCTTCCTCCTCTGAGTCGCGCCCGCTTGCGCGTCCTCCCAAATCCGTCCCTGATAGGTTCTTGCAAGATCTAGCTCAGTGTTGTCATGCCCATTTGAAGTGTCCAGAATTTGTTGCTACGGCAATTATGATTGAAGATGAAGAAAAAATAGAAGGGGTGTGGAGCGATGACGGACTCGGCGTCTATGAAATCCTGGATGAAAAAGAGCCGATCAATGAGGACAGCGACGTAGATGACACTGCCGATTTATATGCACAAGGACTTAAGAAATTCGACGAGCCGTAGTCGGCAGTGGATGAACCTATGAAAGAAATCAACTTGGGAACTGAAGAAGACCCAAGGCCCATAATTATTGCCGCTAATCTCCCGCCACAAGTAGAAGAAGATTTAATCAAGGTTCTAAGGGAGTATAGCGATTCCTTCGCCTGGTCTTATGAGGATATGCCAGGTCTTGATCCCTCTTTAGTGGAACATCAACTCGTGCTTAAACCAGGGGCAACACCTATGAAACAACGGTCAAGGAGATTTCACCCCCACATGGCCTTAAGGATTAAGGAAGAGGTCGACAAATTGTATAAGGTCAGATTCATTAGAGTTGTTCTATATCCTCAGTGGGTGGCGAACATAGTCCCTGTTATCAAGAAGGATGGAAAGGTGCGTATCTGCATCGATTTCAGGGATCTCAACAAAGCATGTCCAGAAGATGATTTCCCGCTGCCTCATATTGATGTCTTGGTCGATAGCACCGCCGGATATGAATCTCTATCATTTATGGACGGTTACTCAGGCTATAATCAAATCCATCTCACTCCGGAAGATCAAGAGAAAACCTCCTTCACCACTCCCTGGGGCACGTACTGTTATGTGGTTATGCCGTTCGGTCTGAAGAACGTAGGTGCCACCTATCAAAGGGCGATGATGGCCATCTTCCATGACATGATGCATATCTATATGGAAGCCTACGTGGATGAAATTCTGGTGAAGTCAAGAACCAAAGAAGAACACCCCTCTATTCTGGCTAAGGTGCTGCAAAGAGCCAGGGAGTACAAGCTTAAGATGAATCCGAAGAAGTGTGTATTCGGAGTCTCTTCAGGGAAGCTGTTAGGTTTCATAGTGAGCAAACGGGGGATCCAGATTGATCCTAACAAAGCACAGGCCATCATGGACATGCCTCCGCCTAAGAACATTACGGAACTTCGAGGACTGATTGGTCGATTGCAATTCATTAGAAGATTCATATCCCATCATTCTCAAAGGTGCCGTCCATTTTATGAATTGCTTAAGACGGGGGTCAAGTTTGAATGGAATCAAGATTATCAGAAGGCCTACGAGGACTTAAAGGAATATCTATCCAATCCCCCGGTTTTGCAACCTCCTGTCCCTGGGAAACCCCTGATCCTATACATCTCGGTTATTGAGGACTCCCTAGGGGCGGTCTTAGCACAAGTAGATGATGAAGGGAAAGAGTGGGCTGCGTATTACCTCTCTCGGTTATTTAACCTAGCTGAGTCCAGATACACCGCTATGGAGAAGACTTGTGCCGCCTTAGTGTGGGTAGCTCAGAAGCTTAAACACTATTTCCTTGCCCACCCAGTTAGGTTGATCTCTAGAATGGACCCAATTCACTATCTCTTAGAAAAGCATGTCCTTTCTAGTAGGTTAGCTCGCTGGCAGAGCTTCCTCTCTCAATTCGATATCACATTTGTCGTTCAGAAGGTGGTCAAAGGGTACGCCATCGCTGAGCATCTTGCCCATCTTCCCATTCCTCACACTGACTCCATTCAGGATGATTTCCCTGATGAGCATCTCTCTGTACTCATCCATCATCCCTTTTGGTCTCTGCACTTCGATGGTGCGCTCAATTCTCAAGGCCGAGGGATCGGCGTTGTTCTGCTCACTCCAGAGGGAGTGACTATTCCTTTTGCTTATCAATTGCGATTTCCTGCTACCAATAACATCGCTGAGTATGAAGCTCTCCTAGCTGGACTGAAGCATGCATATCTCCTAGGTGCGCGTTATTTGAATATCATCGGAGACTCTCAGCTCGTCTTGCGGCAAGTCCTGTCTACTTACCGCACTCGTGACCCCAAACTCAAGCCATATCAAGATTTGGTCATGCTCCTTTCTAGGCAATTCCGTAAGTTGATCTATATCCATACTCCTCGCTCTCAGAATATTCTAGCCGATGCTTTAGCATCTCTTGCTTCCTCTCTATCTTTCCCTCTCAGTCGGAACACTGAGACTATCATCGTTCAGAGACTGGACGCACCCTCCCTTCAGGATCCTTGGTTCATCAACCTTAGGAAGGCTGTAGAGGCGAGGGCTGAGAAGGAAGATCTAAAGGAAGTATCTTTAATAGAGCTAGAAGAGATTCTGGATGAAGAAGAATTGCCTTGGTATCACGAAATCGAGTTGTTTTGCAAAGAAGGATCATTCCCAGAAGGGGCAAACGCCGAGCAGCGCAAGTCAATAAGAAGAGCCGCCTCAAGGTACACCATTGTTGCAGTAGAACTATACAGGCGCGCTACTAATGGAATGCTCATGAGATGCTTAGATGATGATGAGGCTTGAAAAGTGGCTGAAGCAGCCCATTCTAGTGAGTGTGGAGGTCATGTCAATGGCCAGGCTGTAGCGAAGAAGATCCTTAGGTAGGGCTACTACTGGCCCACTCTAGAGGAAGATTGCTCCCTCTATGTCCGGAGGTGTCTTAAGTGCCAACTCCATGCTGATAAGATCCATGCTCCAGCTTCATCTCTCCATCCTCTCTCTGCTCCTTGGCCATTCTCTATGTGGGCTTTCGACGTTGTCGGCCCGCTCGGTGATCCTAATTCTTAGATCAAGTAGAAATCCTTTATCCTTACCGCCACTGAGTACTTCACCAAATGGGCCGAAGCTGAGGCGTACGCAGAGATCAAAGCTTCAACTGTGTGCCACTTTATCATGAAGAATATCATCTCGCGGTTCGGAGTGCCAAGTAGTATCATCACTGACAAAGGACCCCAGTTTGTCTCCCAAGAGCTCAAGGACCTATGTAAGAAGTTCAATATTGCATTGCATCATTCATCTCCATATTACCCTCAAGGCAACGGTCAAGCCGAGGCCACTAATAAAACCCTTCTTAAAATCATCAAAAAAACATGCGAATCTCATAAGTTTCCGATTGGCCAGAAAGATTAGTGGAAGCTCTGTGGGCTTACCGCACCTCCGTCCGTACTCCCACAGGACAAACTCCCTATGCTCTTACCTACGAGATGGAGGCGGTGCTCCCATATGAGATCTTGATCCCTTCCCTTAGAGTGCAGCTCGATAAGGAACTTAATCTCGATGAACGTCGAGAGGCGTTGCTCGTCCAGTTAGAACGCTTAGATGAGAAGAGGATGAATGCGGCCGATCACGTATCCGTTTATCAAAAGAGAGTTTCGCGTTATTTTCAAAAGAAGGTAATTGAACATAAATTTCAAAAAGGTGATATGATTCTGAAATGCAAATTCATTCGGTCTGCAGGACCTAGGTCTAAATTGCAACCTAACTGGGAAGGGCCGTTTGTCATAAAAGAGGCTTATCCAGGGAATGCTTATCGCTTAGTAAACGCGGAAGGTGAGGAGCTCTCTCACCCGTGGAATGGGTTGTACCTTAAGCGGTTCTTTCCTTAAGAGTCTGATCCGTGCCACCCCGACAGTAAGATGTTCCTCCATTTCTCTAAAAGGATCCCGAGTAAGGCAACCACACACTACACAACATCCCTGGTCAGGTTTCCCGCTTTAAAAGACACTGTTTCTCCTTGGTCATGCTTTGGGAGAAAGTTGAAGTCCCTGTTCGTTCCTTCCATCGGCTGAATCCAGGGGCAAGAAGTGAATAAGGAGGCGACAACCAATCCAGGCACCCTGATAAGAGGAAGTCTCAAATAGGGGCAGTCCGTTATGACCTGATGCCACAAGCAAAGAAACAAGAAAAAAAAGAAAGCAAAGGACAAAATCAAAAGCATCATCTCAAAGGTCTATTGAATATGATTCCAAAGCTCCAGAAAGGCAAGAAAAAGAATCTAGGCATGACAAGAGTGGCAGTACAGTTCCCCGCGGGATGAATGAGCCCGGTCGCACGCATGCCTAGAGTGGACTAAGGTTCGATGACGGACACAAAGCCCCGGCACAACAGACCAAATTTCTAATGGGTCGTCTGGAGAGGAACCCTAGTCCTAAAAACTTCTAAATCTGGCCTAAGCTTACCCCCGTATTCTATTTTCCTTTTTAGGATTGAAACTAGTACCTTGGGTATGGCCTTGGTAGAAACACCGTCATGAAAATTTGGGCCTTGGTCAGGGTTTGTCACCTCATTGCACGCCAACCTCGGGACTCTCAATACGATGCGGAGGGCTCACGTTGCTAAGGGAAAGCACTGGTTTTCAAAATCCAAAAACAACATACATTTCAAAAATCCAAAAAAATAATATATTTTTAAAATCCAAAACAACATATATTTCATAATCCAAAATCCAAAAACAACATATATTTCAAAATCCAGAAACAACACATATTTAAAACACCAAAAACATCAAAAATCCAAAATCAAACAAAAAAAATCACATATTTCAAAACCCAAAAAATAGCAAATATTTCCAAAACTCACAAAAATTAAGATATTTTCCAAAATCCAAAAAAAATACCATCATGTGCATGCATCACATTAGTTCTATTATGTTTTCCCCGCTTATTTAATAAGGCTCCACCCCTTGACCAAATATCAAGAAACGATCATTATCTAACTTGCTTCAAGACAAGGGGTTGAGTCTAAGAACAAATCTAACTTGTTCCATGTTTAAGTGTGTGTAGAAGGCAGAATCACGACCAAGCTGAAATCTCACAACTATGCAGGTTCAGGGATTGTAACGCGCCTTCATTAGACCGCCACGGTCATCTAACAGTTCCCCCTTGACCGTTACTTTTCCTTCGGACGTCGGCTCTATTCTTTCAGCAGATCAATCTTTGACGGCCCCAGGCAGACCATCATTTCCTCCTGACGGCCTATCTTTAGACCGTTATATCCTCCAGAGAACAGGATTCTCAAAACATACATTATGACAGCCTGTCTCCTCACCGTTATATCATTTTAACGGCCCTGATAGGATCCGTTACATTCTCTAGAAGCTCTGTTCTGCTGATCATTCTAGCCAAATCAAAACACAAAGTTCATGTCATTCAACTAAGGCAATCCCATCTCATTCGAGTGAACTTAATGAAACACAAGATTGATAAAATTTCAACTTTGATTGTCAATTACATCGTTCAAAAATAAAATCAAGCTACATTCAGTTTCTTATCCGCAAGAGGGCAGATCTTCCTCAACTCTTTCACATAACTGCGGCGTGCTTCGTCATTCTCTTCTACCTCTTCTTGCCACAGACGCACCTTGCTGATCTCCCACATGGTCAGCGCGTTCCGTACTACTCTCTCATCTTCCGCGGTCCCCATCTTCCTAGGTAGAAGGGGAGGGTAGTGTGATAGTGCAGGAACTTCAGTTCGAGGTAGTCCGATCTGAAGATGGCACCAGTGCGGGTTGTAGATCGCCATGGTAGTATTTCCCACTAGTTGGAGGTCCAGGCCTTGACGCCGCGGTATTCTAAGAAGAGTGCTCCGAAGGATTCTTGGTCGCATGATGAACTTGTCTGATGTGACACAAACCCCTTGGACCTGAATTTGTAAGCAACCGGACCGAACGGCGATATATCACAAGCGGGTTCACCCGCGTCACGCGCACCCGGGTCCGTAGGCGGACCGGCGATGGTGGTGAGGGTCCGAGGTTGGGCCTCAGGGTTCCAAGGGTATAGCTAGCTCGGGATGGACCCCAATGGGCTAGGGATGCCCAATTTCAAGGGTGGCCGGCACGCCGAGGGCGTGGGATGTAATGTCTCCCTCACAACTCACCCGCGGTGGCACTCGATTAGATGGAAAGTTGGAGCGAGCCCTCTCTCACTACCGACGGCGCAACTAGAGATAATACTAAGCTAAGCAAAGGTAAGAAAAACCAGTAGAGGAGAGTGGTCCTAAGATCACCTTATCGGTGTGAAGACACCGATTCCGGCCGGAGACGAGGGCGAGCGGGGAAGCGTGGGCTACCCGCACGCTGCGCCGATGAGGCTTCCGATGATGACCTGCTAATACAATCACTACGCCCTCACAGAGGGGTTGGCATAGGGGAGGGGGACTGTAGGATACATAAAAATACTACCTCCGCACAGGGAGGGGCTATAAGCTGGCCAGGCGGGGGTGGGGAAGCAAGATCGGCGATCGTTGTTGGTTCTGTCTGCTTCTGGGACGGCCTGATAGGGGGCCGATGACGGCGCTGCCACAGACGCTCCTGAACTCGAAATCTGGCGAGACCAGGGCCAAAACGTCGTGACTGTCCTGGTCCCGCCTCGATTGGATCACGGGAGCGATCGTGGTGTCGTCGCCAACCTGCTGCTACAATCTGGACTCAGCCTGAACTTGAACCGAGCAGCACGGGTCCAACCTCCCCCTCAGCAGAAAGTGACACCCCGACGTCTCGAGAAAATTCAGGAGCCATCCCCGAACAGTCAGCGACGTTTTGGCCCTGGTCTCGTTAGATTCCGAGTTCGGGAGCGTCCGTGGCAGTGCCGTCATCGGCCCCCTATCAGGCCGTCCCAGAAGCAGACAGAACCAACAACGATCGCCGATCTTGCTTCCCCACCCCCGCCTGGCCGGCTTACAGCCCCTCCCTGTGCGGAGGTAGTATTTTTATGTATCCCACAGTCCCCCTCCCCTATGCCAACCCCTATGTGAGGGCGTAGTGATTGTATTAGCAGGTCATCATCAAAAGCCTCATTGGCGCAGTGTGCGGGTAGCCCACGCTTCCCCGCTCGCCCTCGTCTCCAGCCGGAATCGGTGTCTTCACACCGATAAGGTGAGCTTCGGACCACTCTCCTCTGCTGGTTTTTCTTACTTTTGCTTAGCTTAGTATTATCTCTAGTTGCGCCGTCGGCAGTGAGAGAGGGCTCGCTCCAACTTTCCATCTAATCGAGTGCCACCGCGGGTGAGTTGTGAGGGAGACATTACATCCCACGCCCTCGGCGTGCTGGCCACCCTTGAAATTGGGCATCCCTGGCCCATTGGGGTCCATCCCGAGCTGGCCATACCCTTGGAACCCCGAGTCCCAACCTCGGACCCTCACCACCATCACCGGTCCGCCTACGGACCCGGGTACGCCCGACGCGGGTGAACCCGCTTGTGATATATCGCCGTTCGGTCCGGTTGCTTGCAAATTCAGGTCCAAGGGGTTTGTGTCACATCAATTTGGTATCAGAGCAAGTTCTAGACTTGTCTCTACTAAGTCTTGTCCTAAGGCCATTGCATGCATCACCCTTGTCCACCATCATGACTACCTCATAGTTGGCATATTCGCCACTCTTAGGCCCATTAGAAGCCTTTGTGTTTGACGGAACCCACCCTAGTATATATCTAGAGTGGGAGGACTCCATAGATTGACACTTTGGGAGGTTCACTCTATCAGGACCTATGCAAGTCAACTATGCCAAGAGTTTGCTCTGGCGCCAAGCTTGGAAAGAATGGGAGAACATCGTAGGTTTGAGAGAAGCCAAAGGGGAAGCACCCATTGAATCTTGGGATGAAATGAGGGATGATCTTCGAAAGATCTACGCACCCCAATCCAAACCTCTTCAACCAATCGATCTTGCACCCCTGACCCCAACTCCAACCCAAGAACTTCCCCGACCAAACCCAACCCAAGCCCGTCCATGTTCACCACCCCGGGAGTACCATGAGCCGGCTATCTCCACTCCTCCACCAAAAGACCCATTCCTCCCCTTGAAAGAGGAGCCCATGATCCAAACACATGATCCCTTGGAAGTAAACACCTCTTCCCTTGGAAGTAAGACCGACCTAGACCCCCTCCCGACCCTCGAGGAAACCCAAGCCCACACCGTTGAGGAGGAGGAGCCACAAAACTCACCCACCCCTCCTAGTCCAGGTCCTCATGAGCCGCACACCGTCACCATAGATGAGTCCATACTCCAATGGCTCAAGCAAGGTCCCACCCTCCTGAGATCACCACCATTGGGATATCAATCCCAAATTGTTCCCACCCGGTCTCCCCATGTCACTTTACAAACCTTCTACTTCGCGGAAGACTTGGGAGACCTAGTGGATTGCCTATATTGGCAAGTCCACTTGACCGGCTTGCTTGCCATGGGACCTTCGGAGCCTAGCACCATTAACTTTAACTTTGCCCACCCCACCATTGGCTCCATCACTTCTGTTTGTACGAGTGGGCATTGCACTATTGAGATTCTTCTATTTCTCCCCTTGGAAGAAGGAACCCACTCCGGTCTACTCCCCACCCATTGAGACCCCAAATGCCTTAAACGGTCAACTCACTAGAGATCTTGGACCAATTACTTTGGAGGAGGATGACTCACCACCATATTGTGAGGACCTTGAGGGTGTTGAGATAAACTTAGAGCTCCTTTCCCCCGAGTACACTTATGTCGATCCTTTTGACCCCTCCCAATGGGAACCCGGGAACCCATGTGATCCACCCACATCACTTATCACCCACCTTTTCCTACCCTCACCCGCTATGTTAGACCCAGTCCATCTCTCCCATGACTCAGATTACACCATGGGAGCCATGACTTTGGGTAATATACACTTAGGGATCGAGGAAGTGCCCCACTTCATGACATCCACCTTCCTAGACCCCTTTGACCCATTCCAATGGAAGTCCAAAAGCCCACATATAGGAGACATCTTTGGTACAAAAGTGCATAAGTCTTGGCGTACCACACCACTTGGCATGAACACTATGTTGGGTCCATTCATTCATATCACCCACATGCCAAGTAGGAAGCATGAGTGGTCCATATTCAGATGTAATGGTCCACCTTCATTCATCATGGGTCATAGGCATGATAGGAGCATTCATGGATGTCCGGGTCCCCCGGCATTTGTCACCCCCATGCGTGATTAGATCACATATGGATGCCCAGGCCCTCCTAAGTCCACCCAAGTCTGCATGGCAGCATTGCATGATAGGTACACCTACGGGTGCCCTGGCCCACCTAGGCCGACCAAAGTCTACACGGCATCATTGCATGATAGGTCTACATATGGTTGTCCCGGTCCCCCTTTGCATACCACACACTTCCCACCCACACTGCACCGTAGCTCATGGCATACTCATTCAAGCAAGCATCTAGCAACGGGCGGTGAGGCTTACAAAGAGCGGGCAAAGACTCGCGAGCGCCACTTGGAATTCCAGATAGGCAACCTATCGATGGTGGCATTGGAGTGGCTCTACCCTAGAGTCACCTCCAACTTGAGGGCACGAGGACTTGGACCTTGCCAAGTTCCGAGTGACTTTGGCAACCCGGCTTACGGGTTGGACTTACTAATGGGTTTTGGGATTCACCCCATTTCCCACGTGGCAGATCCGGCACCCTATATGGGCACCGCGACGGATCCAAGTGAGTGCTTGAGCCTATATCTTCCTTTGAGAGGGACACCCTCGGAGAGCCACCAAAAATTAGCTTGAGAGCCCGACGTGTGCACACGGAGGCAATACTAGGCAAGCAAGGTTCCATCGCCAGCCAGAGGGTGCGCCTGAGCCACCGTGAGAGGATGAAGGACCGTCCCCTGGTTGCGGACGCAGGGTTGAGTTTGGAGGTTGAGGTTCACACCGAGCTGCTTTAGAGGATCACTTCCTCGGTGGACCCATACTCGACGGAGTCGAGTTCTCCGCACCTCGGGGGTATGATGGGGACATCACCAGTAATCCCATTTGTTCGAGGATCCCGATGCTCGCCAGCTATGCTTCATCTTGTTCGCCACTTTATTTCGAGTCATATGATGTAATTTTCATTTTCTTATCATGTAATTTTTCTTTTATTTAAGTCTAGTACCTAGGTTAATGAGTCATTTACCTAAGTCTTGAGTCATTATATTAGTTTGAGATGTTAATGGGCCCAATTCAATGGGCTAGGTTGAGGGGCGCCCCCACCCCCTTAGTTTCTTGTTATTAGTCCAAAAGTCAGGGACTTATGTTAAATTGTGGGAATTCTATAAATAGGACCCCACTCCCCCATTTGAGAACTAATGAATTATTGAAAGAAAAAATTTGAATTTAGTATTCCACTAAATCTTGTGAGAACCCCTCTCTCTCTCTCTCTCTAAAGGGGGCGAACCCCATTCTCTCTCCTTCCCCACCCCCAATTTTGAAATTCTCTCTCTCTCCTCCCCATTCCCCTCTCATTAAGACCCCTCCCCCTTCCCCATACACTCATTCAATTCCCCTCCAACCCCTAGGTGGAATTCCCCTCTCCTAGGCACCTCTCCATTCTCCTAAGCAACCCTTCCTCTTCCCCAAGCAACCAATCCTTTTCCCAAGCCACCCCTTCCCTTCCCCAACACACATATCCATATCCCAACACACCCCTTCCCCTTCCCAAGACCACCATTGATCACCACCATTAAACCAAATTCAAACACTCCCCCCCCCTTCCCAAGAGTCACTTGCGCCCCCCCTCTCTCTCACCCTCCACCCTTGGCCACACCTCCCTCCCCCTCCACCTGCTAGCTGTGACCCCAACCACCTCCACCCCCATCCTCGTTGCCACAGCCGCCCTCCCCCATCCCCCACAACCAATACCCCCGCCCCTTGCTGTATTGGCCCCCCTATCCGATTCCATTTACCTTCATCAAGTTACAGTTCTAGTAGCAGTTTGCAACAGCAGAGTACCCCGGAGTTGCAGAGGCTTCCTCTTCATCATCATGAGTCTCCTGGTGGCGTATCCTATATTTTTAGAAAGCTCTTCCAGTCAGCTTTGCAGGCGAGGTGGTCTCGTATCTGTCTGAGCTCTGGGCTGCGCGGGAGAGCGATTCTCCCACGACTGCGCAAAGCTGCTCCGCCAGGGAACCAGAAGCCAAGAAAAGGAGTGACCACGGCTTCTCCGGGACGAATTTGGATGTGATTCCTTTGCAGACGTCTTCTCCTACAAGCCTCCTAATATCACGAAGAAACGGAGCACCGTTTGAAGCCCGAAGCATAAAGTTACAAATTTTATACCATTGGTGCACAGGTCAGGTTAGTCAGGATCTGACCAGACCCCCTCCCACTCTTCTGGCCGTTTCTCTCGACCCCGACCTCTTCTGGCACCATTCTTCCTTGCTGGACGAAGAAGACTCGACCACGCTCGCGACTGTCCTCGAACAAATGGGATTACTGGTGATGTCCCCATCATTGTCTATTGGAAAGGTGTTGAAGAAGAGGCGCCATTCATCCCGAGTTTTCTTGTCCGCCGTCTTGCATTCAACCTGTGAAGAAAATCCAGATGCCCCGCCAATGAAGAAGAGAGGGTGTCTCCCAAAGATCCGGCTAGAAGAAGTAATATCCTCCTTTGGTTGGAATTTGATTCTCACTCCCATCCAACACTCAAAGAGTATTATGGAACCGAACAAAGGTCCTCCTAGGCAAGCCGAGGTTAGTCCTTCATAGAGATATGAGAGGATCGCTTGAGAGATGGACATTCCCCGCCACAACCCACTAATAATGCTGAGATTTTGGGTATCTAAAAGGTGGTCGGTAGTAGTGAAAAGAAAGACTCCACATAAGCAAACCACCACCGCCTTGGCTATTGCTTCATGTCTCTCCCACTTGTTCTTGCAATGAGAGACTATCCATTGTGCCAAGGGTATCAAGTGCATGTGGTGTGGGCTGATCATGGTCCTCACGTCCTTTGGATTATGGATGAAATCACTCAATATCAAGGACGGGTCAATAGGCTCAATCGTGTAGCAAACTCGGTCTTCATTCCCCACCTTAGTCTTAGGAAGGGCTAGGTAGGTTTCTACCTCCTCTAATAGGACTGTTGCTACAAAGGAAGGGAAGATGAAGGTATGTGTTTGTGGATGCCACAATTCTACGAGGGCTGAAATACTAGGCCAATCTAATATCAATTTCTGGAAGTTCTTGCCTAAGACCAAGAGAGGTTGAAGGTGCCACGCTTTAAGAATTGATGTAACCTCTAAAGGGAGTGCCTTTACCATGGGAGCCACCCACTTCAGATTAGAATAGCATCTTGGACCGGGAAGGGGCTAAGAAGAAAAAGAAAATTATGAGGAAGAAGATGAAGTGCAGAAATGTCTGAACTTGGTTAAGTTATGGAAGCTTACCACTCTTTGAGCATTAGAGCTTAGATGCTTGGGAATTGAGGTTAGCCTTTGCAACTCTCCATACTCTTTTCTTGCAGCTTTGGGTCCAGTGTAGACTCTCTCCTCCATAGCCATCGCCTCGAAGCTTCTCTTCATCTTGTTTCCTGCCCTTAGGAGGAGTTTTTCAGCCAGAAAGATACGATTTTGGCTAGGTTTTCAAGTTTTAAAGGTTTGGTTTTGGCTTTAAAGTGATAAGATTCGGATTGGAAGGCGTTATCTTAAGTTTGGGAGAAGTCTAGAACGGATCAAGGGCTTTTTATCTCGGGTTTTGCCCCTTACGGCTCAATCCGTCTCGGAGTACAATTCTTGATATAACGGTCTGTCGTCGGACCATTACTTGACCACGACGTGCCAGCTCTGGGCCGTCACATTTCCTGTGGGTTTAAATTTAGTCCAACCTTGTTCTGTCAAGCTTAACGGTCTAGCATCAGACCGTTATATTCTTATGATGCGTTCTCTCTGAGCCGTTACATTCTCTGCTGATCAGTTTTGGTTTCTTCTTGGTCAATCATGCTCAATGGCCTTGCTCATGACCGTTATCTATCTTCGACGCACTGTGCGTGGACCGTCACATTTCCTACACATTTTGTTAAGTCTATACATCCCATTCATCATCCTAGCATGTACAACATTTTGTTAAGTCTATATAGCATTTTAAGTCTATACAGCATGTTGAAGTCTATACATCACTTTGAAGTCTGTACAGCATCTTGAAGTCTGCACATTCATACTTCGTGTTGAAGTCTACACATCATGTTGAAGCCTGCGCTTCACTTTGAAGCCTGTATAGCATTTTGTTAAGTCTACACATCGTGTTGAAGTCTATACAGCATTTTGAAGTCTACACATCACTTTGAAGCCTGTACAGCATTTTGTTGAAGTCTATACAGCATTTTTGAAGTCTGCATCATGTGAAGTCTATACGTCCCATGCATTTCCCAAAGTCTATACAGTCTTCATCTAAAGTCTATACATTCCCCAAGTCTGTACAGTCTTCATCCAAAGTCTACACAGCCTTAAGTCTATACATTGTGTACAGTCTTCATCTAAAGTCCATACATTCCCCAAGTCTGTACAGTCTTCATCCAAAGTCTACAAAGCCTCAAGTCTATACATCATTGATGGAGGCATCATCCACAACTCCCTTTGGCTAGGGTCTTCTTCACACTCCGGCATCGTTTGAGTTCGGGCCTCTCTCTATAAAGGCCCAATTATCCTTTTTGTGCTATCTATTTGAGTCATTTTGATGTAATTTTCATTTTATTTGAGTCATGTCCCTAGGTCTTGCATTTATTTTCCTAAGTTTGAGTGTCATTAGATTGTGTAATGTGCTATTGGGCCCAATTCTTCGGGCATGGCCCAAGACACCCCCCTACCCCTTCGGTTATTTGTCATTGAGTCTTTTGTAAGGGACTTATTGTAAAATATGGGTTTCCTATATATAGGGCCCCATTTCCTTCATTTGAAAGTAATGAATCATTGAATGAAAATTGCCATTTGAGTCCAATTTGGAGAGATTCCATTAGTTAGGGTGAGAAGCCCTTGGGAGTGATTCCCTCTACCTCTCTCTCTATTTCTCTCTCTTTCTCTCTCTCTACCCCAAGGGAGGTTCGCCCCCCCTCTCTCTCTCTTCCTCCTCCCAACCACCTCCAACCCCCAACCACCTCCATTAAGACCACTCCACTTCCCATAGCCTCCATTACTCCCCCCCTAGTTCCAAGATAGAATCCTCCCCATTCCAACACCACCTTCCACATTCCAAGATAATCTTCCCCATTCCCACAAAATCACCGCCTTCCCCACACAATCCCTCAACTTCCAAGGCCATTTCAAATTTGAAATCCACCTTCCCTCCAAGGTCTTGACCGCCCCTCTCCCATCTTCATTAGGATAGTTCGCCCCTCTCCCCTCTCCCCTCCATTCTCCACTACCCCTTGCACACCCCACCCCTCTCCCTCTAGCTGAACCAGCCCTCTTCCTTGCGCCATTTCCCCCCCTTTCTCCTGCCTCTCCACCACCATTTGACACCCTCCATACCTCCCATACCTCCCCTCCACCATTCTTCATCCACCCCTTCACCATATACTACCACCTCTTCTTCTTCTTAGGTCACTTGAAGGCTATGGCAAAGAAGCTGCTGGCGGTCCAGGAGTTGCAGGTGAACCAGTAACTTGCAGCAGCCACCACGACTTCCTCCGGATGAGTTTGAAGACCCAAGAGCCATCATCGGAAGTGTCTACCAGTCTCCTTCGCGACAGAAGTGGTTTCATCTTCTTCTGATCTCCGAGCCGTCCAGGGGGTCCAATCTCCCACAACTTCGCAGTTCTACCTCGGTTGAGGACCTGAACCGGATTATAAGCTCTGCCACGACGAACCTCGGAGGAATCATCCCACAAGATCTTCTGCAAAGTTCTTATTATCCCTGTCTACGTTCAGAATCAAGAAGCAGAATTCTGTTCGGCAGCCTGTGGCAGGAGTTATCATTTTTCTCCCTCAGCTCCATCGTCCTGCTACCCACAGTCTACATCGACTAGTCGCCATTGTTCTGCATCCCCTAGTCTTCTCCGACATTGGTTGGCTTCCCCGTTAGTTTTTCTGCGAACAAGACTCATCCACGATTCCAACGACTCTGATGGCACTTGATTTCGAGGTCAGGAGCTGCCGGGGCGTTCTCTGCAATCTGCTGCTAGAAGTCTACAACTGCAGGTCTGAGAATCTGATGCTCTGTTCCAACCTCCATCCCGGTCAGCAGCGGCTCCAGAAGAAATTAAAAAAATTCTGAGGCATTCCCTTCCCAGCTACGAAGATTTCCCCACTAGTCTCGTCATCAGAAGAATTCTTGAGCGAGTTCTACAGCAGCAACACCGACTACTTGTCCCTGTTCAGAGAGAGCAGGCAGAACCAGTGACTTCATCGTTCAAAACTTTTAATCCTAGTTTCCCCTCCCCGCTTGGCCGGCTGAAGGCCCCTCCCTGTGTGAAGGTAATTTTGGTTGTAATATCCCTTAACCCCCACCCTAAGATCCCCCTTCTGCGAGAGGTGTAGTGTTGTAACTTGTTTGGGCAGGTCAAGCTACCCCGACGCGGCGTGTGGGGATCCACTCGCCTCCCTGCTCGCCCTCGTCTCCGACCGGGACCGGTTTCTTCAAACCGGTCGAGTAAGTTCTCAAAACCTTCACTCCATTTAGTGCTTGTCTTTCAATATTAGTTCTTAATTCTGCTGGTTATGCGAGTGAGAGCCCGATCCTCAAGTCCCGTTGTCTTGAGTGATCACCGTGGGAGAAGTGCAACCGGTGCCTTTGGCACTTCGTCGGCCCCCTTGAATTGGGCATCCACACCCATTGGGAATCCCATCTTGGCCTTGCTGTCCCTCTACCAGCAAGGGCCCAACCCCTCAATCTCATCTTGGCATTGCCAAGTTACCCCGGGCTTGGGTGAGCGACGTGAGAGCGGCGGCCCAAATTGGCCCGTTTTGATTGCGAATGTGCTTGTTTGCCTAAGTCTAAGGGTGTGTCACATCAATTGGTATCAGAGCAAGTCATTGACTTGTCTCTATCAAGTCTAAGTCGTAGGACCTTTGCATTGTGTGTCCAACTCCATTTGTCCCTTATCTTGCATGTCCACCCGTAGTGGTGCTAGTTACCGATCCGATCCTTCATCTTCAAATCCACCCATGGATCCCCCTCCTCAACTCAATGAAGATGCTCCTAGGGAGGAACCTCAAGGTCAAATGAATAGGGTAGATGCTGCTCTTACCAACATTCTTGCCCAACTTGAGTCCCTTACCACTCGAATTGCTCGGCTTGAAGAGCATGAGTTCCACCCAAGGAACAATGAGCCTAGAGTCCACCCTCCACATGTTGAGCCTCCTAGGGAAGACCCTCATCCAAGGAATAATGAGCCAAGAGTTCATCCACCACATGGTGAGTTGCATAGGAATGAGTTCCACCCAAGGAACAATGACCCAAGAGTCCACCCTCCACATATTGAGCCTCATAGGGATGAGTTCCATCCTAGGAACCATGGACCAAGAGCCTATCATCCACATGCTGAAATTTATAGGGAGGACTTGGATCTTGACCCTTACCATGACCATGAGAGACCCCGCCACCATCCAATTCATGAAAGGCGTCCACGGGACGACCCGGATGACCCTCTCTTAAGGATGATTAAAGTAGAGGCCCCAAACTATGATGGTTCCCATGAAGCAAGTGTCTACTTAGAGTGGGAAACCGCCATGGACCAATACTTTGAATGGTACCCTATGTCTGACCAAAGGAGGGTAAGGTTGGCCAAAATGCATCTCATCAAATTAGCCAAAACTTATTGGTTAAACCAAGAGGGTCTAAGAAGGATTAGGCGGGGAGAGCCTATTGATACTTGGGAGGGTATGAAGAACCAACTTAGGAACAAATACCTTCCCCAATCCTACCATCAAATGCTCTTAGATGAATGGCAAAGCCTCACCCAAGAGGGGAAGACCGTGGTTGAATACATTGAGAAGTTTGACTCCTATCTTTTGAAGTGTGGAGTTCATGAGGACCCGGCTGTTACCTTGTCCCGCTTTAGGAATGGACTTCAAAGTCACATCAAAAGAGAGCTTTTTATGAGAGATGTTGATAACCTTTAGATAGCTTATCAAATAGCTAGGGATGTAGAAAGATTCTCTAAGATCCCTCGATTTGCTACTCCCCGACCGGTCGATCCCAAAAACATGGGACCACGGCCCATTCCGGCCACTCCCATGAAAGCCCATAATCCAAGTGGGAACACCCCATTAAGGCCTTACAACCCTCCTCCCACCATCACTCCAAACAAACCCACCCCTAGTCACCCCCTCCCACGGAGGGAAGACATTCCCAAAGGCCCAAATGTAGGAACTACTTCGGGTAGCGGGCGTCAACAATGCTTTAGGTGTCAAGGGTTTGGCCACTTTGCGGGACAATGTCCATCCAAGGGATTATCTAGCTTGCTTATTGAGGAAGAAGCTCCACCCCAAAAGGAACTTGAAGATGTCGTTGAGGACCATGAAGCCTCACTAGATTGGAAAGAGGAGTATGAAGCCCAATACCTAGAGTCGGGTCTAGATCACACCACTCCATCTACCAACTCTCATCTAGGGGTGATTAGATGCACCCTCACAAAACCCCAAGAAGAGGATTGGCATCGAACTTCAATCTTTCACACCTTTGTCAAAATAGGGAGCCATGTAAGGAAAGTGACCTTGGATAGTGGGAGTTGTGTCAATGCCGTATCACCCGATACCGTCAAGCTTCTTGGACTAGCTATCACCCCTCACCCAAGTCCATACCGGGTCTCATGGATCAACAACAACTCCATCCCGGTCAACACTCAATGTCTTGTGCCCCTCACCTTCTCTTCATACCATGGTCAAATATGGTGTGACATCATACCCATGGAAGTAGGTAGCATCCTACTAGGAAGACCTTGGCTTTATGATGTAGATGCCACCATCTTAGGTAGGAGCAACAAATGCACCTTTGAACATGAGGGTAAGACTATCCGTCTTAACCCCTCCCCACCTCGTCCCATGACCAAGAGGGATACTCCCCCTCAAGGACAACACCCCACCACCATACAAGTCTCGGGGAACTCCACCCCTCCAACCCCATCCCTCACCCAAACTCCCAAACAAAGTGGGATCTTGGAGTTGGCCAAGGGTCTTCATCTCATCACTAGGAAAGAACTTGAAGAGGAGATAGTTCAAGGAGTACCACTATGTGCGGTGGTCATTTGCCTAGGAGAACCCACTTCCACCAATCTACATCCCATAGAAATCCAACAACTCCTAGAAGAATTCCATGAT
The DNA here is from genome assembly GCA_022559845.1 of Amorphophallus konjac. Taxonomy (NCBI): domain Eukaryota; kingdom Viridiplantae; phylum Streptophyta; class Magnoliopsida; order Alismatales; family Araceae; genus Amorphophallus; species Amorphophallus konjac. Next base: position 125,824,068 of record CM040125.1, read on the forward strand.
GTGTTCCCAATGGAGCTCCCGGACCAACTCCCTCTCATGCGGGATGTGCAACATGCAATTGATCTAGTCCCGGGGGCCACTCTCCCAAACCTTCCTCATTATCGCCTCAATCCCATGGAAGATGCCTAACTTCGGAGGCAAATAGAGGAACTCATTAGGAAGGGCTTCATTCGCATTAGCAAAAGCCCATGTGCCGTCCCGGCCCTTCTCACTCCTAAGAAGGATGGGTCATGGAGAATGTGTGTGGATAGTCGGGCCATTAACAAAATCACCGTCAAGTATAGGTTTCCTATCCCTAGGCTTGATGACATGCTTGATATGTTAGCCGGAGCCACCATTTTCTCCAAAATTGACCTTAAGAGTGGCTATCACCAAGTTAGGATAAGGCCCGGGGATGAGTGGAAAACGGCTTTCAAAACTAAAGATGGTCTCTTTGAATGGTTAGTCATGCCTTTTGGGCTTTCAAATGCCCCAAGTACTTTCATGCGTCTTATGACGGAGGTCCTTAGGCCTTTCATTGGGATCTTTCTAGTTGTCTACTTTGATGATATACTCATCTATAGTCAATCGCAAGAGGCCCACCATGACCACCTTAGGCAAGTTTGTACCATCCTTCGACAAGAGAGCCTATTTGCCAACTTAGGAAAGTGCCACTTCATGACCACCTCCCTCACCTTCCTAGGATTTGTGGTGTCCACCAAAGGCGTCTCCATGGACCCCGACAAGGTCCAAGCTATTATTGATTGGCCGGAACCCCACACCCTTCATGAGGTCTGAAGTTTCCAAGGATTGGCAACATTCTATAGGAGGTTTATTCGTGGATTTAGCACTATCACTGGCCCAATCACCGATTGTCTCAAGAAGGGGACTTTTGTATGGACCAAATCAGCCTCTAAAGCCTTCCAAGAACTTAAGGAGAAGTTGACCCAAGCCCCAGTCCTATGCCTTCCTGATTTCTCTAATGATGCATCCGGGATAGGGATAGGAGGGATTCTTAGTCAAGAGGAACACCCGGTAGCCTACTTTAGTGAGAAGCTATGTGATGCTAGGATGAGATACTCCACTTATGACAAGGAGTTCTATGCCGTGGTGCAGTCCCTCCGACATTGGAGGCACTACTTGTTGCCCAAAGAATTTGTCATCTTCTCCGACCATGAGGCCCTCAAATACCTCAACTCCCAACAAAAGCTAAATGCTCGACATGCCCGACGGGTTGAGTTCATCCAATCCTACACTTTTGTCATCAAACACAAAGCTGGGAGTGAGAATCGAGCGGCGGATGCCCTTAGTAGGAAAGTTTCCTTGTTATCCACTATCCAAGTAGAAGTGAGCGGATTTGATAGGGTCAAGGATGAGCACCCAAGCTGCCCCGACTTTGGGCACATCTATACCCCCTTGATCACCCATTCTAACAAGGAACATAAGGGATTTGCCCTAGAGGATGGGTTCCTCTTCAAGGGACCCAAGCTGTAGCAACCCTGATAAAAACAAGATTTTTAAATAAATCAAATTAAAAAATAAAAGATAAGTAAATAGATGATAAAGAGCCTAAATGAGTAAATCATTGATCAAGAGGAAAATAACGCCTTTTATCAGGGCGTTGATTCAAAAGGAAACGCCTCTGTATAAGGCGTTAATTTAAAAGGGACGCCTAGACAATAGGGCGTCAAATTTCAAACGACGGAAAAAATAAAATTAAGGAAGGGAAATGAAACGCCCTCTACGTGGGCGCGTTTACATAAGTAACGACGCTCGACAAGGCGTCAATTTAAATTCGACGCCCTCGCTTAAGACGTTAATTCAGTTCGAGTTTCGTTCGACCCAGGAGTCTATCCAGGGCAAGTTATGGATAACTACGTCGAAGGTGGAGTATGGTAAGGACTCTATCATGGAAGTATTACTTCCAATACAACTCTAACCCTATTAGGATTCCCAAAATCCTATAAATACCCTCTGATCGACCCAGATCGCTATTTGGCGATTTGAGCTATCGTTCTGCTGAAAGGAGAGGTTTTGTTCTCTTATTGTTTCCTTCAAACCACAGGAGCATGAGGATTCTAATGCTTCTTCGTTTTCTTCTATCACAGATTGAGGAGCTCCTGTCTTCCTTAAAGAACGAGGGTTCTTCATCCCTAGGTAGATTACCTGTCAAGTTTTCCTATCAAACGTGAAGAACCGGTAAGTTCTTCTTCATCCTTTGACATCAACCGTATACTATAAAGGCTAATTAATCCTCTTCTCATTTTTTTTCTCTCTTAGCCCAACACCCGTGAAAGGAGGAAGTTTTCCTCTATTTTTGCAACGGCTGTTTCTTCTCTGTTGCTGTCTCTGCTTCTGCATTAGAAACAGAGCATCAGATTCTCATCAAGTCCTTCACGTTACTTCAACAGATCACCAGTTGATAATCATCAGGTAGGTTTTCTCAAGAAACGTAACCCAAATTAATTTAAGATCCTTAATAAAATCATATGTTATCCATGCATATAGTTTCATCGTGGTTTTAAGTGTTTTCTGTAAAATTTTGAAAGAAGCGACCCTGACAAGGGCGCTAATTCTTGTTTTGACGCTCTACCTAGTAGTCGTCAATTTCATATAAATTGATAATTACCCATGTTTAAAATTCGATATCTATGAAACCATGAACCTAATCTAATGCATGTTCATTCTGATTGAATCCTGCTAATTTTCTGGTCCTGACTATATAAATTGTTCCTGAAATTTGATTATCTGAAATTTGGAAAACTGTTGGATTAACGACCTGAACGAGGTCGTCTTTTATTGAACTGACGCCCCCGACCAGGGCGCTAATTGAAAAGTAACGCCCCTATCCAGGGCGCGTTTTTGTTAAAATTCCAGAATATTGGGTTTTGCAGAATAGAAATATTGAAGGGACGACTAATGTATAAGTCGTCAGATTGTGAATAAACGCCCCTATAGAAGGCGTTAATTTGATAAGTAATGACTTAGATTAAGTCGCTATTTTCCTGTGACACTATTTTACAATATTACTGTTAACCGAGGGTTTTCTATATATATATATATATATATATATATATATATATATATATATATATATATATATATCGGCACTATGTTCCAGTCCGTGAATATAGTCCCACGTTTCATGATGTTTTAACGTTACCCCCTTAACTCTCATTGACATACAAGCTCTCCATTGGACATTCCGTTCCTTTGGACTAGCGAGTTAGTCATAGAGACCTCCATAAGACTCCTCGAGCCTTGGATTCCCTCAAGGCCGACTGAGCTGGTTGTACCATAAGAACCCATTACACTATTTTGCCATGTCACTCTATGGAAACATGGTATACCGGCCCTCATGTTATGCAAAGTGTGTATCATGAGAATTCTCTTAATGGGATGAGGTTATCATGCCATTTGATGTTGTTCTTGTAAACCCCAATTCTATATCAACATCGTTATGGTGTTCTTGTAAACCCCAATTCTATATTCAACATGATGTTCTTGCGGATCTCAATTCTATATTAAGAATGAGGACGTCTTGCCATTGATGTGCTGTTCATGTGAGCCTCAATTCTATATAAAGAATGTCCATACTTGCTTGTCATGGTACCCAAGTTAGGGAACCAATTCCACCTAGTTTCATCGATAATCATGATTGTACCGTTATTATCGTCATTCTATGTCAAGTATCATACTTTTGGACTCTATTCTATCCAAGTTATCCTACGTATCTACAAGCTTTATTCTTGAAATTCCATATTGGCTATATACAAAAGTGGATGTTAAAATACATGATTAATGCCTGCGCATATAGGGCCCGATCTGGTCCTGGGAGGAGCACCCGAAAGTACTTGTGCCCATGGGAGTTGATTGATCACGGTATTGGCATTATACCGAAGTGCATGACTAGCTTGATTGAATATTCCACAAATCTTGTACTTGTACTTGACTTGATATTACATGACTTGCGTGGCCCGAAAAGGGTAATTGCATACTTGCTTGACTTGAAACAAAATAGCCAAATTCCAACGTGTCATGATGAGTTTACTTGCTTGAATATCTTGATATCTTTTGATATAAGTTCTTGAAAGTTCATAACTAGTTCTTCTTGCTATCGTATTGTTATACACTCTCTCTATCTTGTCGTTTTATGCGATCATGCATAGCTATAGTGCATTCATGAAAGATGTAATCACTTAAACCCCTTGCTAGATCTTGAGATATAATTTCCTACTGAGCGTTCGCTCACCTAGTGTTTCCCTACTTTTCAGGTAAGTCCGACGATGAGGGAACTCAAACGGATGGGGAAAATCAGGAGTGAAAGAGATAGAGCTTCTTCCGTGTTATCTAGTCTTTTTCATATTTTCTTGAGTCAACCTTGTATTTTTCCTTTATTTTAGTTAGTACTTCAAGGTTTGTAATAGACATATTCTTATGAAGGAATAAAGGACTGGGTTATCTTTACTTTCGCGCATCTCTGATTTTTGGTGTCGAATACACTAATACTCTGATTGACATGATTGATATAAACTCGTCGCGCATCTCCGGGTACCTTCCGCGCTCGGGGCGTGACAGTTTTTGTGGTATCAGAGCCTAGGGTATTCAATTCCTAGGAAAACCCAAGTCCAAGGATAGGTTTAACCTTTAACCGGTGAGATTGGGTAGAACCAAGGGTTAAAGTTAACATAGAAATGCTAGCTTCTAAATGAGATCACGTATTGATCTAGTTATTGTAATTGTAGGACGATGGCTGCCGAACGTGCTCAGTGGCGCAACATGCAGCGTACACTTCAAGGCATGACTCAGGTGCTGCAACAAGTAGCACAGGGAGGTGCACAACGAGCCAGAAGTCTCCACCAAGTCTTTAAAAACATGAACCCGCCTAAATTCACGGGTTCTACTGATCCGGATGACGCAGAGCACTGGATCAGGGAGACGGAGCGTATATTCCGGGTTATGCAGTGCACGGATCAAGATAAAGTCTTATTAGCTACCTTTCAGTTAGAAAGGGATGCCCGTGCTGGTGGGAATCAATAGAAGCTACTTTAAATCAAGACCAAATTACTTGGGAGGAATTTGTTGAACATTTCAACAATAAATATTTTTCAGACCGAGTCCAAGAAAAGAAAGCTACCGAATTTGCCGCACTCAAGCAACGGTCATTATCGGTGGCGGAGTACGAGGCACAATTCTCTAGATTGTCTCGGTATGCTAAGCACTTAGTTAGCACCGAAAAGATGAAAGCTAGGAGGTTCCTAAACGGGCTCAGGCCCCAATATATTACCCAGCTGGCACCAATGGATATTCAGGTCTACTCAGAGATAGTACGCCGAGCTCAATTGTTAGAAGATGCCACGGAGCTATCAGATAGAATCCGTGGGAAGGATAAGAAGGAACAAGTTACAAGTTCGGGTTCCTTTAAACCCAACTTCAAGAAGAGGCCTAGCACTGGAGGTACTTCTTCTCAAGACCAAAAATTTAAGAAGACCAAGCCCTTCTCTATCACTACTACACCTTCGAATATAATATGCAAGCATTGTGACAAGGCTGGTCATAAAGCCGAAGAGTGCTGGAGGAAACTTGGAGCATGTCTCCGTTGCGGGAGCCGTGAGCATCGGATTCCCGATTGCCCATTACTTAATGATCAAACCGGTGACGGAAAGCGCCCGGTAACCAAGAACGCTCGTCTTCACGCAATTAAGGAGACCGAAGAAGAAGAAGGCGACTAGTAGAAGGTACACTGAAAGTTTGTTCCAAGTATGCACATGTCTTATTTGATACGGGTGCATCACATTCTTTTATTTCCAAGAAGTTTGCTAACCCACTACCTATGGAACCGGAATGGATGAAAATAATTTTATCTACTCCTCTCGGAAACGAAACCGATATTACTCACCATTATCAAAACTGTGAAGTCTTGGTAAAAGGAAGAAATTTTCCTATCGGTCTCATAAGTTTAGATCTAAAGGAGTATGATGTCATACTGGGAGCGGATTGGTTATCCAAATACCAGGCAACAGTCGATTGCCGCAATAGCAAGGTTACTTTCAAGGACTTTCCAGAACTAGTCTATTCTAGCCCTAAGAGTCGGAGCGAGTCACCTCTTATTTCGGCTCTCCGAGCTAGCAAGCTAATAAGGAAAGGATGTGTATCTTTCCTTGCATTTGTCACGATTAAGGAGGCTCAGGAAACTAAGATAGAAGATATCCCAGTTGTGCAAGAATTTCTGGATGTGTTTCCGGAAGACTTGCCTGGATTACCCCCACAAAGAGAAGTGGCCTTCACCATCGACTTAGTCCCTGGTGCTGGACCTGTTTCTAAGACACCTTATAGAATGTCCCTGCTGAACTCAAGGAGTTAAAGGAGCAATTAATGGAACTTCTTAAGAAGGGATTCATTAGACCGAGTACTTCCCCGTGGGGAGCGCCTGTGCTATTTGTAAAGAAGAAGGATGGATCCATGAGATTATGCATCGACTATCGACAGTTGAATCATCTCACTATCAAGAACAAGTATCCACTACCGAGAATCGATGAGTTATTTGATCAAATATCTGGATCCAAGTATTTTTCAAAGATTGATCTCAGGTCAGGATATCACCAACTAAGGATCAAGGATGATGACATTCATAAAACCGCATTCAGAAGCAGGTATGGCCATTATGAGTTTGTTGTTATGCCTTTTGGACTAACAAATGCCCCTGCTGCCTTTATGCAGTTAATGAATAGTATATTCAGGCCTTATTTAGATCAATTCGTGGTGGTCTTCATCGATGATATATTAATTTATTCCAAGACTAAGGAAGAGCATGAGGAGCATTTGAGGATTGCATTACAAATATTAAGGACAAACCGATTATATGCCAAACTCAGCAAGTGTGAGTTCTGGCTTGAGGAAGTGACTTTTCTCGGACATGTGATATCAAAGGATGGATTATCTGTAGATCCATCAAAGGTTGAAGCTGTAAGAAATTGGGAAAGACCGACCAATGCTAGCGAGATCCGAAGTTTCTTAGGTCTTGCGGGCTACTACCGGTGATTCATCAAGGATTTCTCCAAGATAGCCGTATCACTCACTAGGCTAACTCGCAAGGAGATCCGTTATGAATGGAGTGAGGAATGTGAAAGAAGCTTCCAAAATCTCAAGGATCATCTAACTACAGCTCCGGTCTTAGCATTACCAATGGAAGGAGAGAAATTCGAGGTATACACTGATGCTTCTGGCATTGGCCTCGGATGTGTTCTAATGCAACAAGGAAAGGTTATAGCTTATTCTTCTCGTCAATTGAAGAAGCATGAAGAGAACTACCCCGTCCATGACTTAGAATTGGCCGCGGTAGTATTTGCACTCAAAATATGGAGACATTATCTTTATGGAGTACAGTTTACTGTATACTCTGATCACAAGAGTCTCAAGTATCTCTTTTCACAAAAGGAACTAAATATGAGGCAAAGACGTTGGCTAGAATATCTCAAGGACTTCGACTTCAATATACAATATCATCCCGGAAAGGGTAACCATGTAGCAGATGCCCTTAGTCGAAAGCCGAGAGCACTGTTAGCCAATTGTATGATTCAAGAATGGAAATTGCTGGAGCAATTCTCTGAACTCAATATAAGCATGGACACAGACTTCAAAAGTGTCACATTGTCTCACATAAGCATTCATCCAGACCTATTATCTGAAATACAAGCACTTCAGGATAATGACCCGATATTAGTGGAAATCAAGGGCAAACTAGAAGGACAATCTGATTTCCAAATAACTTGTGAAGGAAGATTAATGTTCAGGAATAGAACTTGCATACCGGATTGTCCCGAGTTAAAGAAGAAGATATTAGATGAAGCTCATAGATCAAGGTACACGATTCATCCTGGATCTACCAAAATGTACCAAGATGTGAAGAGGAATTTTTGGTGGCCCAACATGAAAAGGGAAATAGCAGACTATGTGTCACGCTGTCTCACTTGCCAACAGGTCAAGGCGGAACACCAAAAGCCTGCTGGAAAATTACATCATCTAGATATTCCCAAATGGAAGTGGGAGAATATTAGCATGTATTTCATTATGGGTTTATCTAAATCAAAAGGAGGACATGATGGAATATGGGTTATTATTGACCGATTGACTAAATCGGCGCATGTCTTGCCAATAAAGAGCCGATGGTCAGTTGATGTTTTGGCTGCATTATACATCAAGGACATAGTCAGATTACATGGTATTCCTGTTTCAATCGTGTCTGACAGAGATCCCCATTTTACTTCTCATTTTTAGAAGGGACTACACCATTCGTTGGGAACAAGGCTTAACTTTAGTACAGCTTTTCATCCTCAAATGGATGGTCAGACCGAGAGAACTAATCAGGTAGTTGAAGATACGCTCAGAGCTTGCATCATTGATTTCGATGGAAGCTGGCATGATCACTTGTCGTTGGTGGAATTTGCATATAATAATAACTACCAGGCAAGTATACAAATGGCACCTTTCGAAGCTTTATACGGAAGGAGTTGCCGATCACCCTTATGCTGGGACGAAGTTGGAGAGAAACAACTATTAGGTCCAGACATGGTAAGGGATACCACTGAGAAGATACAATTGATTAGAGAAAGACTGCGAGTTGCTCAGTCTAGACAAAAGGCTTATGCCGATACAAGAAGGAGAGATCTTGAATTCCAAGTTGGAGATCATATATTTCTCAAGATATCGCCTGGACGTGGCATACGGAGATTTGGTGTTAAGGGCAAGCTTACACCAAGATTCATCGGACCCTTCGAGATACTGGAACGAGTTGGCGAGGTTGCTTATCGCATCGCATTGCCTCCTCAACTGTCTGATGTACATAATGTATTCCACATATCTATGTTGAAGAAGTATGTACACGATCCATCACATATTATTGATCATGGAGACTTAGTGATCCAGAAGGATCTCACATATGAGCAGAAGCCTATGAAAATACTAGATTGTGAAGTACGTACCCTAAGGAATAAGGTTATTCCCATGCTTAAGGTACAATGGAATAAGAACTCCGAACATGAAGCTACATGGGAGACCGAGGAATCCATGAGGAAGCGATTTCCAGAATTATTTTAAGGTATATACTCTCCACTCTCCACTTATATATACTATTGAATTTGGGGACCAAATTCTTTTAAGTGGGGGGGGGTGTAGCAACCCTGATAAAAACAAGATTTTTAAATAAATCAAATTAAAAATAAAAGATAAGTAAATAGATGACAAAGAGCCTAAATGAGTAAATCATTGATCAAGAGGAAAATAACGCCTTTTATCAGGGCGCTGATTCAAAAGGAAACGCCTCTGTATAAGGCGTTAATTTAAAAGGGACGCCTAGACAATAGGGCGTCAAATTTCAAACGACGAGAAAAATAAAATTAAGGAAGGGAAATGAAACGCCCTCTACGTGGGCGCGTTTACATAAGTAACGACGCTCGACAAGGTGTCAATTTAAATTCGACGCCCACGCTTAAGACGTTAATTCAGTTCAAGTTTCGTTCGACCCAGGAGTCTATCCAGGGTAAGTTATGGATAACTACGTCGAAGGTGGAATATGGTAAGGACTCTATCATGGAAGTATTACTTCCAATACAACTCTAACCCTATTAGGATTCCCAAAATCCTATAAATACCCTCCTGATCGACCCAGATCGCTATTTGGCGATTTGAGCTATCGTTCTGCTGAAAGGAGAGGTTTTGTTCTCCTTATTGTTTCCTTCAAACCACAGGAGCATGAGGATTCTAATGCTTCTTCATTTTCTTCTATCACAGATTGAGGAGCTCCTGTCTTCCTTAAAGAACGAGGGTTCTTCATCCCTGGGTAGATTACCTGTCAAGTTTTCCTATCAAACGTGAAGAACCGGTAAGTTCTTCTTCATCCTTTGACATCAACCGTATACTATAAAGGCTAATTAATCCTCTTCTCATTTTTTTTCTCTCTTAGCTCAACACCCGTGAAAGGAGGAAGTTTTCCTCTATTTTTGCAACGGTTGTTTCTTCTCTGTTGCTGTCTCTGCTTCTGCATTAGAAACAGAGCATCGGATTCTCATCAAGTCCTTCACGTTACTTCAACAGATCACCAGTTGATAATCATCAGGTAGGTTTTCTCAGGAAACGTAGCCCAAATTAATTTAAGATCCTTAATAAAATCATATGTTATCCATTCATATAGTTTCATCATGGTTTTAAGTGTTTTCTGTAAAATTTTGAAAGAAGCGACCTTGACAAGGGTGCTAATTCTTGTTTTGACGCCCTACCTAGTAGTCGTCAATTTCATATAAATTGATAATTACCCATGTTTAAAATTTGATATCTATGAAACCATGAACCTAATCTAATGCATGTTCATTCTGATTGAATCCTGCTAATTTTATGGTCCGACTATATAAATTGTTCCTGAAATTTGATTATCTGAAATTTGGAAAACTGCTGGATTAACGACCTGAACGAGGTCGTCTTTTATTGAACTGACGCCCCCGACCAGGGCGCTAATTGAAAAGTAACGCCCCTATCCAGGGCGCGTTTTTGTTAAAATTCCAGAATATTGGGTTCTGCAGAATAGAAATATTGAAGGGACGACTAATGTATAAGTCGTCAGATTGTGAATAAACGCCCCTATAGAAGGCGTTAATTTGATAAGTAATGACTTAGATTAAGTCGCTATTTTCCTGTGACACTATTTTTCAATATTACTGTTAACCGAGGGTTTTGTATATATATATATATATATATATATATATCAGCACTATGTTCCAGTCCGTGAATATAGTCCCACGTTTCATGATGTTTTAACGTTACCCCCTTAACTCTCATTGACATACAAGCTCTCCATTGGACATTCCGTTCCTTTGGACTAGCGAGTTAGTCATAGAGACCTCCGTAAGGCTCCTCGAGCCTTGGATTCCCTCAAGGCCGACTGAGCTGGTTGTACCATAAGAACCCATTACACTATTTTGCCATGTCACTCTATGGAAATATGGTATACCGGCTCTCATGTTATGCAAAGTGTGTATCATGAGAATTCTCTTAATGGGATGAGGTTATCATGCCATTTGATGCTGTTCTTGTAAACCCCAATTCTATATCAACATCGTTATTGTGTTCTTGTAAACCCCAATTCTATATTCAACAAGATGTTCTTGTGGATCTCAATTCTATATTAAGAATGAGGATGTCTTGCCATTGATGTGCTGTTCATGTGAACCTCAATTCTATATAAAGAATGTCCATACTTGCTTGTCATGGTACCCAAGTTAGGGAACCAATTCCACCTAGTTTCATCGATAATCGTGATTGTACCGTTATTATCGTCATTCTATGTCAAGTATCATACTTTTGGACTCTATTCTATCCAAGTTATCCTACGTATCTACAAGCTTTATTCTTGAAATTCATATTGGCTATATACAAAAGTGGATGTTAAAATACATGATTAATGCCTGCGCATATAGGGCCCGATCTGGTCCTGGGAGGAGCACCCGAAAGTACTTGTGCCCATGGGAGTTGATTGATCACGGTATTGGCATTATACCGAAGTGCATGACTAGCTTGATTGAACATTCCACAAATCTTGTACTTGTACTCGACTTGATATTACATGACTTGCGTGGCCCGAAAATGGTAATTGTATACTTGCTTGACTTGAAACAAAATAGCCAAATTCCAACGTGCCATGATGAGTTTACTTGCTTGAATATCTTGATATCTTTTGATATAAGTTCTTGAAAGTTCATAACTAGTTCTTCTTGCTATCGTATTGTTATACACTCTCTCTATCTTGTCATTTTATGCGAGCATGCATAGCTATAGTGCATTCATGAAAGATGTAATCACTTAAACCCCTTGCTAGATCTTGAGATATAATTTCCTACTGAGCGTTCGCTCACCTAGTGTTTCCCTACTTTTCAGGTAAGTCCGACGATGAAGGAACTCAAACGGATGGGGAAAATCAAGAGTGAAAGAGATAGAGCTTCTTCCGTGTTATCTAGTCTTTTTCATATTTTCTTGAGTCAACCTTGTATTTTTCCTTTATTTTAGTTAGTACTTCAAGGTTTGTAATAGACATATTCTTATGAAGGAATAAAGGACTGGGTTATCTTTACTTTCGCGCATCTCTGATTTTTGGTGTCGAATACACTAATACTCTGATTGACATGATTGATATAAACTCGTCGCGCATCTCCGGGTACCTTCCGCGCTCGGGGCGTGACACAAGCTTTGCATCCCACGGACCTCACTCCGTGACTTCTTGATTTGGGAATTACATGCGGGAGGACTAGCTGGCCATTTTGGAGTCCACAAAACCATTGCCTTAGTTGAGGGACAGTTTTATTGGCCAAGTCTCAAGAGAGATGTAGGCAAGATTGTGGGCCAATGCCGAACATGTGCTTCGGCCAAACAAGTGAAACAAAACACCGGCCTATACACCCCACTCCCCATTCCCGACCGTCCATGGCAAGGTTTGAGCATGAACTTTGTGCTAGGACTACCCAAGACTCAAAGAAAGCATGACTCCATCTATGTGGTAGTGGATAGGTTTTCCAAGATGGCCCATTTCATCCCATGCTCCAAAACCTCCGATGCCTCCCTTGTGGCCCGATTGTTCTTTGATGAGGTTATCCGTCTCCACGGACTACCTAAGGCCATAGTCTCCGATAGAGATGTCAAATTCACTAGTTACTTTTGGAAAATTATTTGGCACATGATGGGTACCCTCCTCAAATTCTCAACTGCCTACCACCCCCAAACGGATAGCCAAACAGAAGTTGTCAATCGGAGTCTAGGGAACCTCCTTAGGTGTCTTGTTGAGGATCGCCCCGGAAATTGGGATCTCATCTTACCCCAGGCCGAATTTGCATATAACAACTCCATCAATAAGTCCATAGGGATGAGTCCATTTGAAACCGTGCATGGATACAAACCAAGAAAGCCTTCCGATCTCATTCCCCTTCCCCAGCATGCTAGAGTGTCCATTTCAGCCGAGTCTTTTGCACAACATATTAGAGAATTGCATGAAGAAATTCGTAAGCACATCAGCAAAAAGAATGAGGCTTATAAAAGGCTGGCCGACTCTCATCGGTGTCACCAAGAATTCCATGTGGGTGACTTTGTGATGGTAAGGACGGAGAGGCTCTCCCCGGGAGCCAACTCTAAACTGAGGCCACATGGGGCTGGTCCCTTCCAGGTCTTGAGGCGCATTGGTGCAAATGTCTACGAGTTAGATCTCCCTAAGGAGTATGGAATAAGTCCCACATTCAATGTCGCCGACCTAGTGCCATATAAGGGACCCACGGTGGTACCTAGTGAGGAGATTGAGCCTACTTCTTCCATTGAGAGAGCACCCACCCGTGAGGAGAGACCACCAGCCAAAAGAGCCCAGCGTGAACGAATTGAACAAATATTGGATGAACAAGTCACTACCACTCGGAGCAAGGCTTATGAGCGCTATCTCGTCAGGTGGAAGGATCGGCCTCCTTCGGAGGATTCTTGGGTGAGTCGGGAGGATCTCCAGCGGTTGGATCCGGACCTCCTCGAGCAGTACCACAGTCGGATGGACCCCTACTCGACGAAGTCGAGCTCTTCACAGCCCAGGGGATTTGATGGAGGCATCATCCACAACTCCCTTTGGCTAGGGTCTTCTTCACACTCCGGCATCGTTTGAGTTCGGGCATCTCTCTATAAAGGCCCAATTATCCCTTTTGTGCTATCTATTTGAGTCATTTTGATGTAATTTTTATTTTATTTGAGTCATGTCCCTAGGTCTTGTATTTATTTTCCTAAGTTTGAGTGTCATTAGATTGTGTAATGTGCTATTGGGCCCAATTCTTCGAGCTTGGCCCAAGACACCCCCCTACCCCTTCGGTTATTTGTCATTGAGTCTTTTGTAAGGGACTTATTGTAAAATGTGGGTTTCCTATATATAGGGCCCCATTTCCTTCATTTGAAAGTAATGAATCATTGAATGAAAATTGCCATTTGAGTCCAATTTGGAGAGATTCCATTAGTTAGGGTGAGAATCCCTTGGGAGTGATTCCCTCTACCTCTCTCTCTATTTCTCTCTCTTTCTCTCTCTCTACCCCAAGGGAGGTTCGCCCCCCCTCTCTCTCTTCCTCCTCCCAACCACCTCCAACCCCCAACCACCTCCATTAAGACCACTCCACTTCCCATAGCCTCCATTACTCCCCCCCTAGTTCCAAGATAGAATCTTCCCCATTCCAACACCACCTTCCACATTCCAAGATAATCTTCCCCATTCCCACAAAATCACCCCCTTCCCCACACAATCCCTCAACTTCCAAGGCCATTTCAAATTTGAAATCCACCTTCCCTCCAAGGTCTTGACTGCCCCTCTCCCATCTCCATTAGGATAGTTCGCCCCTCTCCCCTCCATTCACCACCACCCCTTGCACACCCCACCCCTCTCCCTCTAGCTGAACCAGCCCTCTTCCTTGCACCATTTCCCCCCCTTTCTCCTGCCTCTCCACCACCATTTGACACCCTCCATACCTCCCATACCTCCCCTCCACCATTCTTCATCCACCCCTTCACCATATACTACCACCTCTTCTTCTTCTTAGGTCACTTGAAGGCTATGGCAAAGAAGCTGCTGGCGGTCCAGGAGTTACAGGTGAACTAGTAACTTGCAGCAGCCACCACGACTTCCTCCGGATGAGTTTGAAGACCCAAGAGCCATCGTCGGAAGCGTCTACCAGTCTCCTTCGCGACAGAAGTGGTTTCATCTTCTTCTGATCTCCGAGCCGTCCAGGGGGTCCAATCTCCCACAACTTCACAGTTCTATCTCGGCTGAGGACCTGAACTGGATTAGAAGCTCTGCCACGATGAACCTCGGAGGAATCATCTCACAAGCTCTTCTGAAAAGTTCTTCTTCTCCCTGTCTATGTTCAGAATCAAGAAGCGGAATTCCGTTCGGCAGCCTGTGGCAGGAGTTATCATTTTTCTCCCTCAGCTCTGTCGTCCTGCTACCCACAGTCTGCATCGACCAGTCACCATTGTTCTGCATCCCCTAGTCTTCTCCGACATCGGTTAGCTTCTCTGTCAGTTTTGCTGCGAAGAGGACTCATCCACGATTCCAATGACTCTGACGGCGCTTGATTCCGCGGTTGGGAGCTGCCGGGGCGTTCTCTGCAATCTGCTGTTAGAAGTCTGCAACTGCAGGTCCGAGAATCTGATGCTCTGTTCAAACCTCCATCCCGGTCCGTAGCGGCTCCAGAAGAAATTAAAGAAATTCTGAGGCATTGCCTTCCCAGCTACAAAGATTTTCCGACTGGTCTCGTCATCAGCAGAATTCTGAGCGAGTTCTACAGCAGCAACACCGACTACCTGTCCCTGTTCGGAGAGAGCAACCAGAACTGGTGACTTCATCGTTCAAAACTTTTAATCCTAGTTTCCCCTCCCCGCTTGGCCGGCTGAAGGCCCCTCCCTATGTGGAGGTAATTTTGGTTGTAATATCCCTTAACCCCCACCCCAAGATCCCCCTCCTGCAAGAGGTGTAGTGTTGTAACTTGTTTGGGCAGGTCAAGCTACCCCGACGCGGCGTGTGGGGATCCACTCGCCTCCCCGCTCGCCCTCGTCTCCGACCGGGACCGGTTTCTTCAAACCGGTCAAGTAAGTGCTCAAAACCTTCACTCCATTTAGTGCTTGTCTTTCAATATTAGTTCTTAATTCCGCTGGTTATGCGAGTGAGAGCCCGATCCTCAAGCCCCGTTGTCTTGAGTGATCACCGTGGGAGAAGTGCAACCAGTGCCTTTCGCACTTCATCGGCCCCCTTGAGTTGGGCATCCACACCCATTGGGAATCCCATCTTGGCCTTGCTGGCCCTCTACCAGCAAGGGCCCAACCCCTCAACCTCACCTTGGCATTGCCAAGTTACCCCAGGCTTGGGTGAGCGACGAGAGAGCGGCGGCCCAAATTGGCCCGTTTTGATTGCGAATGTGCTTGTTTGCCTAAGTCTAAGGGTGTGTCACATCAATCATGTTCAAGTCTACACATTTTGAAGTCCATACACCGTTGTTGAAGTCTATACATTCCATGTCTCCCCAAGTCTGTAAATTCGTTGAAGTCTATACATTCCATGTCACCCCAAGTCTGTACATTCGTTGAAGTCTATACATTCTCCCCAAGCCTGCACGTTTGTCAAGTCTATACATCCTTTCCTCAAGTCTGTACATTCCACAGTCTCAAGTCCGTACATTCTCCAAGTCTGTACAGTCTTCATCCAAAGTCCACACGTCGTTCAAGTCTGTACATTCTTGATCCAAGTCTATACATTGCCCAACGTGTGCACAGCCCCAAGTCTGCACATTCCTCATCCGAAGTCCATACATCCTTTAGGTCTGAGCATTCCTTGGCTAAAATGATGTCTACTGATGGGGACATCACCTCCCATGCCCACGTTCAGCTCATCTCCTTGCCCCGGTTGCATCCGGCATGGTCTAGTCATTTAATTTTGAGTCCTATGTAATTTTTATTTGAGTCATTTGATGTAATTTTCAGTTTATTTGAGTCATGTCCCTAGGTCTCGCATTTAGTTTCCTAAGTATTGAGTGTCATTAGATTGTGTAATGTGCTATTGGGCCTAATTCTTCGGGCTTGGCCCATGAGCACCCCCTACCCCTTCGGTTATTTGCTATTGAGTCTTTTGTCAGGGACTTATTGTAAAATGTGGGTTTCCTATATATAGGGCCCCATTTCCTTCATTTGGAGGTAATGAATCAATCAATGAAAAAAATACCATTTGAGAGTCCAAAGCTTAGTTTAGTGGAGTGATTCCAACATTCTTTGGGTGAGAAACCCTAGGGGAGAGATTCCCCACCCTTCCCTCTCTTAATCCCTCTTTTTTTACTCCACTTTCTCTCTCCTCAACACCCAATTTCGAATTTTCTTCTCTCTCCTCCCTTCCCAACCACCTCAACCCCCACCTACCATCATTAAAGCCCTCCACTTCCCCATGGCCTCCATTACTCCACCCCCCTAGTCCCAAGAAGATCCCTCACCATTCCAACACCATCTTCCACATTCCAACACTACTTTCCCCATTCCAACACAATCAACCCCTTCCCCACACAACCCCACAACTTCCAAGGCCATTTCAAATTTGAAATCCACCCTTCCCTCCACTCACTTGTGCCCCCCCCCTCACTTTCTCCTCTCACCCACCTTCCCAAATTCGTAGCTCCTCCCCCCCCCACCTGTTAGACCCCCTTCCAGACTCCATTCTTCCCTTCCCACACCTTAGAACACCCCCTCCTAGACCCCCTCATAGCCCGGGCTTTCCCCACACTCATCCACCCCCATTTCCCCTCCCATATACCCCATTCCCCCCCATCATCATCAACCTACAGCTCTCAACTGAAGATCTACAGCAGACCAGCAACTTGCAGCGGCCACCACGACCTCCCCCTGATGAGTTTGAAGACCCAAGAGCCATCATCGGAAGCGTCTGCCAGTCGCCTTCGTAACCGAAGTGGTTTCATCTTCTTCCGATCTCCGAGTCGTCTAGGAGATCCATTCTCCCACAGCTGCGCAGTTCTGCCTCGGCTGAGGACCTGAGCCAGATTAGAAGCTCTGCCACAACGAACTCTGAAGGAATCAGTCCTCAAGTTCTTCTTCAAAGTTCTTCATCGGCCTGTCTACTTTCAGAATCAAGAAGCGGAAGCCCATTCAGCATCCGGGAACAGAAGTTACAAATTTTCTTCCACGGTTGCGCAGCTCTGCCTTCCCCAATCTGAATCGACACCTCCTCACTCTTCTGGCCCCACAGATCGTCTCCTTTCTCTTCTGGCATCCCCGTTTCTTTTGCTGCAAAGAGGACTCACCCACGGTTCTAAAGGCGCTGACGGCATCAAATTTGGAGTTCGGGAGCGGCCAGGACAGCCTCTGCATCCTACTGTTGGTGACCTACCCCTGCTAGTCCAAGAAACAGAGGCCCTGTTCAAGCTCCTGCCCCGACCTGCAGTGACTCCAGAAGAATTTACAAAAATTCTGAGGCATTCCCCTTCCTGTTACGAAGATTTCACCGCTGGTCTCGCCATCAGAGAAATTCCTGAGCAAGATCTAAAACAGCAACACCGACCCTCTATCCTGGTTCGCAGATAGCAGGCAGATTCGGCGTCCACCCTTGTTCCTCGTTCTTTGCTTTGATTTCCCCACCCCGCTTGGCCGGCTGAAGGCCCCTCCCTGCGTGGAGGTAGTATTGATGTAATATCATTAACCCCCACCCTAAGTTCCCCCTCCTGCGAGAGGTGTAGTGGTGTAATTTGTTTGGGCAGGTCAAGCGACACCGCCACGGCGTGTGGGGATCCACTCGCCTCCCCGCTCGCCCTCGTCTCCGATCGGGACCGGTTTCTTCAAACCGGTCGAGTAAGTGCTCAAACCTTCACTCCACTTAGTGCTTGTCTTTCAATATTAGTTCTAATTCCGCTGGTTATGCGAGTGAGAGCCCGATCCTCAAGCCCCATTGCCTTGAGTGATCACCGTGGGAAGAGTGCAACCGGTGCCTTCGGCACTTCGTCGGCCCCGTTGAATTGGGCTTCCAAATCCATTGGGAATCAAATTTTGGCCTTGCTGACCCTCTACCAGCAAGGACCCAACCCCTCAACCTCACCTTGGCATTGCCAAGTTACCCCGGGCTTGGGTGAGCGACGAGAGAGCGGCGGCCCAAATTGGCCCATTTAGATTGCGATTGTGCTTGCTTGCATTAGGTCCGAGGTTGTGTCACATCAAGTGGTATCAGAGTAAGTCATTGACTTGTCTCTACAAGTCAAGTCCTAGGGCATGCTTGCATTGGAGTCATCATCAATCCGACCCTTGCATTGATCCCCCCGATCATCATGGCCCCTCTCCCAATCATATCCCATGCATGCTTACCTAATGGAGAGCCCGTAGAAATTGATTTCATTGACCTAGAATCTGAAAATTGGGTGTCCCCCGATATCATTACCTCTCTTTGTAGGACCGGACAAATTGTGCACAATGGAGACCAAGTCTTTATTGAATTCCATAAATGGTTCGGGGAGACTAAGTATTTGGATGGAGCTTGGTGTCAAGAGGGAACATTGGCGGGTCCATGTATAATTCTAGGAAAGAAATGGTTAGATGAAAGGAATGCCGACATCGACCCAACACGTCGGACTTGCCTAGTGCATCCGCCACACCTTTCGGGAACCTTTAAATTCAACAACCTTATATTCTCCCACCCGCGGGAATCCCGCCCTTGTTCACCACCCCGGGTGCACCATACTCCGGCCATCATCACCACACCCTCAAAAGCCCCTCTCACCTCCTTGGAAGAAGAACCTATACCCGATCTAATAGTGGTGAGCACCCCAAACCCACTCCCTACCTTGAAGGAAACCCATGACCAAGAAGAAGAAGAAGCATCACATGGTGACCTTCACGTTACACCACCCTCTTTAGATAGGGCCAAACTCATCTTAGAGGAACCCCTTATTAGTTGGCTAAAGAAGAGCCCAATAAAAGAGATCACGGCCCACGATTGCCTTCCCATAAAGGAAAACCTTCCCATAGTGCACATCTCCTCCTATCACACCATAATCCAAACATCCTACCAAGTGGAAACCTTAGAGGACCTTCTCAAGGGCTTAGCTTGGCAATATGAGTTGACCGGTTTGTTGACCCCCATGGCCCACCAATCTAGGAGCCTTGACCTCCTACACCTTTGTGTCGGGTCTATCACCTCAGTTTGCACCATTGGATGCTACACTAGTGACCTCCTTCTATTCCTCCCCACACCCGAGGAGCCCGACCTTCTCCTCAATTTGGAGCTTCTTATATCGGGTGGAAAGTCAAGCCCTTCCCTCATGGTCGACCCACTCACAAAGAACTTCGGCCCAATTGTCTCATTAGAGGAGGATGACCCACCACCACTTGAGGATCTTGAGGACATAGGGTCCCTCCCTCTCGATAACCCTTTTTATGATCCCTTTGATCCCTTCCAATGGGGGTCAAAGAACCCATGGGACCTAACCACCTTATCCACCACCCACCTTTCCCTATCCCAACCCACCATGTTTGATCCAATCCACCCCATCCTAGACCCGGGTTACACCTTAGGAGCCATGACCTTGGGCCACATATCCCTAGGTAATAAGGTTGTGCCCCACCCCATGATGACCACCTTCTTAGATCCATTCGATCCTTTCCAATGGGAGTTCAAAGGTTATCCCACACCTATACACATGGAAGTCACCTTTTGGAAAAGCATGCATGTGTCTAGGCTTACCATATCCCTTGGCATGAACACTATGTTGGGTCCATTCATTCATATCACCCACATGTCAAGTAGAAAGTATGAGTGGTCCACATTCGGATGTCATGGTCCTCCTTCATTCATCATGGATCTTAAGCATGTCAAAAGCATCTACGGATGTCCGGGTCCCCCCACATTCATCACCACTTTGCATGATAGGTTCACCTACGGGTGCCCCGGCCCACCTAGGCCCACCAAAGTCTACATGACAACATTGCATGATAAGTCCACATATGGTTGCCCCGGTCCTCCAAAATCCATCAAAGTCTTCTTGGCATCAAAGCATGATTGGTCTACTTTTGGTTGCCCAGGTCCACCCCTCACCCCTAGAATGTCAACGTTCACAAAATTACATGAAAGCCTTTGCAAGCACATAAGGAAAAAGAATGAGGCTTATAAGAGGCGGGCCGACTCTCATCAGCGTCACCAAGAATTCCATGAGGGTGACTTTGTGATGGTAAGGACGGAGAGGCTATCCCCGGGAGCCAACTCTAAACTGAGGCCACGTGGGGCTGGTCCCTTCCAGGTCTTGAGACGCAATGGTGCAAATGCCTACGAGTTAGATCTCCCTGAGGAGTATGGAATAAGTCCCACATTCAATGTCGCCGACCTAGTGCCATATAAGGGACCCACGGTGGTACCTAGTAAGGAGATTGAGCCTACTTCTTCCCTTGAGAGAGCACCCACCCGTGAGGAGAGATCACCAGCCAAGAGAGCCCAGCGTGAACAAATTGAACAAATATTGGATGAACAAGTCACTACCACTCGGAGCAAGGTATACGAGCGCTATCTCGGCAGGTGGATGGATCGGTCTCGTTTGGAAGACTTGAGGGCAGTACCACTTCTTCACACTCCAAGGAGGGAAGGACACTTACTCGACGGAGTCGAGTTCTACGCACCCCGGGAGTATGATGGGGACATCACCTCCCATGCCCACGTTCAGCTCGTCTCCTCGCCCCGGTTGCATCCGGCATGGTCTAGTCATTTAATTTTGAGTCCTATGTAATTTTTATTTGAGTCATTTGATGTAATTTTCAGTTTATTTGAGTCATGTCCCTAGGTCTCGCATTTACTTTCCTAAGTATTGAGTGTCATTAGATTGTGTCATGTGCTATTGGGCCTAATTCTTCAGGCTTGGCCCATGAGCACCCCCTACCCCTTCGGTTATTTGCTATTGAGTCTTTTGTCAGGGACTTATTGTAAAATGTGAGTTTCCTATATATAGGGCCCCATTTCCTTCATTTGGAGGTAATGAATCAATCAATGAAAAAAATGCCATTTGAGAGTCCAAAGCTTAGTTTAGTGGAGTGATTCCAACATTCTTTGGGTGAGAAACCCTAGGGGAGAGATTCCCCACCCTTCCCTCTCTTAATCCCTCTTTTTTTACTCCACTTTCTCTCTCCTCAACACCCAATTTCGAATTTTCTTCTCTCTCCTCCCTTCCCAACCACCTCAACCCCCACCTACCATCATTAAAGCCCTCCACTTCCCCATGGCCTCCATTACTCCACCCCCCTAGTCCCAAGAAGATCCCTCACCATTCCAACACCATCTTCCACATTCCAACACCACTTTCCCCATTCCAACACAATCAACCCCTTCCCCACACAACCCCACAACTTCCAAGGCCATTTCAAATTTGAAATCCACCCTTCCCTCCACTCACTTGTGCCCCCCCCCCCTCACTTTCTCCTCTCACCCACCTTCCCAAATTCGTAGCTCCTCCCCCCACCACCTGTTAGACCCCCTTCCAGACTCCATTCTTCCCTTCCCCCACCTTAGAACACCCCCTCCTAGACCCCCTCACAGCCCGGGCTTTCCCCACACTCATCCACCCCCATTTCCCCTCCCATATACCCCATTCCCCCCCATCATCATCAACCTACAGCTCTCAACTGAAGATCTACAGCAGACCAGCAACTTGCAGCGGCCACCACGACCTCCTCCGGACGAGTTTGAAGACCCAAGAGCCATCATCGGAAGCGTCTGCCAGTCGCCTTCGCAACCGAAGTGGTTTTGTCTTCTTCCGATTTCCGAGTCGTCCAGGAGATCCATTCTCCCACAGCTGCCCAGTTCTGCCTCGGCTGAGGACCTGAGCCAGATTAGAAGCTCTGCCACAACGAACTCTGAAGGAATCAGTCCTCAAGTTCTTCTTCAAAGTTCTTCATCGCCCTGTCTACTTTCAGAATCAAGAAGCGGAAGCCCATTCAGCATCCGGGAACAGAAGTTACAAATTTTCTTCCACGGTTGCGCGGCTCTGCCTTCCCCAATCTGCATCGACACCTCCTCACTCTCTGGCCCCACAGATCGTCTCCTTTCTCTTCTGGCATCCCCGTTTCTTTTGCTGCAAAGAGGACTCACCCACGGTTCTAAAGGCACTGATGGCATCAAATTTGGAGTTCGGGAGCGGCCAGGACAGCCTCTGCATCCTACTATTGGTGACCTTCCCCTGCTAGTCTGAGAAATAGAGGACCTGTTCAAGCTCCTGCCCCGACCTACAGTGACTCCAGAAGAATTTACAAAAATTCTGAGGCATTCCCCTTCCTGTTGCGAAGATTTTGCCGCTGGTCTCGCCATCAGAGAAATTCCTGAGCAAGATCTACAACAGCAACACCGACCCTCTATCCTGGTTCATAGATAGCAGGCAGATTCGGCGTCCACCCTTGTTCCTCGTTCTTTGCTTTGGTTTCCCCACCCCGCTTGGCCGGCTGAAGGCCCCTCCCTGCGTGGAGGTAGTATTGATGTAATATCATTAACCCCCACCCTAAGTTCCCCCTCCTGCGAGAGGTGTAGTGGTGTAATTTGTTTGGGCAGGTCAAGCGACACCGCCGCGGCGTGTGGGGATCCACTCGCCTCCCCGCTCGCCCTCGTCTCCGACCGGGACCAGTTTCTTTAAACCGGTCGAGTAAGTGCTCAAAACCTTCACTCCACTTAGTGCTTGTCTTTCAATATTAGTTCTAATTCCGCTGGTTATGCGAGTGAGAGCCCGATCCTCAAGCCCCATTGCCTTGAGTGATCACCGTGGGAAGAGTGCAACCGGTGCCTTCGGCACTTCGTCGGCCCCGTTGAATTGGGCTTCCAAATCCATTGGGAATCAAATCTTGGCCTTGCTGGCCCTCTACCAGCAAGGACCCAACCCCTCAACCTCACCTTGGCATTGCCAAGTTACCCCGGGCTTGGGTGAGCGACGAGAGAGCGGCGGCCCAAATTGGCCCATTTAGATTGCGATTGTGCTTGCTTGCATTAGGTCCGAGGTTGTGTCACATCATCTACACATCGTTTGGTCGTCTGCACTCCAAGTCTATACATCACTTGGACGAGGTCTGTACACTCATGAGTGCATTCATAATTCAGTCTTGTTCTGTCAAGTCTAACGGTCTAGCATTTGACAGTTACATCCTTCTGACGCACCAGCTCTGAGCCGTTACTCTTTCTGCTGCTCAGTTCTGCAAAATTGAGCTCTGTCCTCTTTAACGGCCTTCACTTGATGCGTTACTTGATCTTGACGGTCTGGACCTAGACCGTTACATTATCTGCTACTAAAATTTGGGCTATTCCTATCTGCCTCTGTTAGACCTGGCAGTTTTACATGCTTTTCATTTCCGTTCATCCTACCCGTCCACACATTATCTCACCATGCACTTTTCTCATCCACACAATCACCCATTCCTTAACACGCATTCATTCCCACACATCCACATGCGTTTCCTGCATTCCATCACACATTCTCACATTCATTCCTGCCTTCATTCATACTCATCTGTTTGCATTCATTTACATATCCATTCATTCACACATTCACAAAAACAAACAAAAGATCAAAAAGAAAAATTTTCATTCATTTATGTATAAGTCATGTACAAGTAAAAACAAAAAGAAAAACATGCATCACTCGGCCGGCTTATCCGCTGGGCCGCCATCATCATCTCCGCCCTCAGGTCTTCTCGCAGGTGGCGCTATGGAGGCGCTCTCCTCCTGCTGTCCTCTCTCTGCCCTCTCATTCCTCTGCTGACCGGAGGAGCTAACGAGGAAGTCGGCTACCGATCCACTCGGGGCAGCGCTCCTCTGTGCCCTGCTCTGGGAGGCATTCCGCTCCGACCCCCGGCCTATCATTCTCACCGTCCGCTCCATCGTCCGCAGCTTGATCTTCAACTCAAAGATCTAACGCCGCGTATCCCGTGCCTCGGTCCGGTAGCGATCCAAGTCTACGGTCCCGGCCCGGAGTCGCTCCACCTCTGCTCGGAGGACCTCTGCCTCAGCCCGATTCCACTCTGCCTCCGTTCGGACCAGATTCACCTCGGCCACGGTTGTGGCTAGCTCTCTCGCCTGTAGTTTGCATTTCATATAGTTAGTCACATATTAATTTGCACAGGCATAAGCATTTTTTTTTGAGTCTAGCATTTAGCATCTTACCCGCTCCGCGAGGGTGGCCTCCGCCTCCTGGGCCCGGGCAACCGCTCGGGCGAACTCGGCGTCCCGCTCAGCTCTGTCCCCGGCAGGCTGTGAGGACGATGATGGGGCATCCGGTCCCACTCTTTGAGCTCCCTCAGCCCACTGCATTTAGAAATCATTGGTCAGTCAATCGCATTCGCATCATAATCGTAAACATAATCATTTAGGTCCAAGGTTTTAGAATCTTACCATAAGCTCCAAAGTGGTCCGGTACTCGTCTCGCTGCTGGACGGTGGCGTGGAGTAGCCCCTCGAGCTCGGCTATCATTCCCTCACGGTCTAGCTGCATTTGGAAAGCGTATGAGTCGGTGCATATAGGATAAAATTTTCATTCAGAGTATAGGGTTTTTGCATACCGATCGTCGGGTACCTCGGTACACCCGGTCCCCGTACAGTCGAGCGAAGGCTTTCAAGTACGCCTCATCGCTTTCATCCCGCTCTTTCACTGCTCTGCCCCACTTGTTCCAGTCGTGGACGTACTTCACCTTCCGGGCGCACCAATCTATGTCACCGCTGATTCCCTTCGCTGACTTCCCCGGGTGGTTGTCGCTGTGGCGTGGAAAGGTCACCTCAGGCTGGTGTAGTCCCCGAGTCCTCAGAATCAGCCGGTAGTGGAGAGGCTCGATGATATGGATGCAGTGCAACCATATGTCTCGTCCCCGGTATGAAAGGGCTGCCTCTACCCATGGCTGTCCCTCGAAGCTCTCGCCTCTGTATGGGGTCCATCTCACCTGAAGGCATGTTAGTCCATTCATCAGCATATGAGTCCATCATGCAGAAGCATATAAAAGCATATAGAGCATTTAGAAATCATTTTTTGAGTTTCGGGCTTACCGCCGTGTGCGGGAAGGAATCTAAATCATCCTGGATCGCCCGGGTCAATCTGATGATCGACCCCGGGTCCCTTGCGACCACCCATCGCCTCGCGATCGGGATGCGGCCGGCGTGGAGTAGTGTGCCCCGTCCTATGCCCGGGAGGTACATGTAGCTCCAGAACTGCATTTAGAAGTTAAGTCAGTAAGTTTGTATGAACATTTGCATAAATCATAATAGAAGCATTTAAATTGCATTTACCTGTAGAAAAGGCGAGAAGCCGCCCAGCATCATCTGTCGGTCCGTCGTACTGAGGGACTCAAACAGGAAGGCCAAGACTGCTGCTCCCCAGGCGTACTTTCCAACTCTGCCCAAATCCTCGATCATCGGCAGCAGCCGGCAGCTGATCACATCTGCCCGAGTCGCGAACAGGAGCTTCCCGAATAGTAGCATCAGGAAGCGCCTCAGGGTGCGATCTCCCTCTGGTCCCGCCTCTACCGCCACTCGTGGGCGCACCTGGTCAATCACTCTACCCAGATGCTCCTCTGGTAGCTCTCCCACAGCTATGGCTGCTCCCCTCAGTCCTAGGCTCTCCTGCAGTACTGATCTCGAGAGCTTGGATGACGTCTGCCCCGGTCTGATCAAATCTAGCCCCAACAGCTCCTGGGCCATCTCTCGGTAGTTCCGGTAAGTCCATCTTGTCACAGCGGCTCCGTGCACTCTCAATCCAGCGATCCTCGCCATGTCTTCTAGCGTGGGGATCATGTGACCCCACGGGAAGATGAACACCCTGCTGATTGGATCCCATCTCTCATGCAAGGCGTATAGCAGAGGCGTGTCCATTCTGGTCACCTCGATGCTCAGCACCTCGACAAACCCCATACCGGCTAATCTCTCTCTCTGGTAATCGGGCAGTGCCTGGTACACCACCCGGATCTGAAGCCAGGAGATCCTCGTCCGTCTCTTTCCCTGCATTCATTTAGAACATAAATTAGTCAATTGCATCATGGAATCATTTACATAGCATTCATAAAAGAAAAACAAAACAAAAAAATTGAATAATTGAAAACCTAAAAATGGTTCTGGGTCTCTGGTGGTTATAACGGCCCAGGGATGGGGCGTTACTTGTCTCTAACGCACCAAGGGTGGTGCGTTAGGCTTGTGACGATCCCTGGAAGGACCGTCACATTCCCTGCTAACTGGAATTTTCCCCTTTGCATTCCGTGGCTTCTCACTTTGGCCAAAAGGCCTACAAACAATCCTAATTGGTGCATAGACCCATTTTCTACCCCCCATTGCCACATGCATCCACATAAAAACTCAAAAAAAAAATTTAAAATTTGAAAAAATTAGGGCGAAGGCTTACCTCTGGGTCTGGCCCTCTCTTCTTCTTCTTCTCTTGTTCCTTGGGTTCCCCTTCATCTAGGGATGCTTCCCCTTGTTCTTCTTCGACTGTGAGGATGTCTTCCTCCACCCTTGGTTTCCTCCTCGTCCTTTTTTCCTCCTCCTCCGTTGGCCTCTTCCTCGTCACGGACGGCGGGACGTTCTCTCGTTCTATCCGGCGATGAAGGCGGTGAATCGCCTTCTTCTTCATCCCTCTTTCCCTCTTCTTCGGTTGCTGAGAGCCCTCGTCGCCGGCCATCTCCTTCGGTGGTCGCCGGTGGTCTTGGGGTTTCTCGTTTGGGGTTTTTGGGGTGCTAAGGCTTGAATGCTTGAATGAATAAGGCTCGTGACCGTTCGGTTTGTTTTTTTTGAACGCTCAGGAAATGTGACGGTCTGTCGTCTGACCGTTACACTCTGTAACGCGTCTTGCTGAGACCATTAGGTCAATTGAACTATTTTATTGACAAATGTGAACCGCCCGATCTCTAACGGCCTTCGTCTGGTCCGTTACTTCATATGACGCCCTCTCTACAGACCGTTACAGCTTGCAAGTTTCTTGATGAATAAAATGGTCCATTTGATGATTGGATGACCACATTTTCTGCCATGGCACATATTTTTAATGCTTCTAACACGTATGAATGGTTATGCCTTATTTCATGCTCATATTATTATTGGCTAACCTCTTTCTCATGAATGAAGTTATGAACATCACGCTTTGCCGATCAGGCCGGCAAGTCAGGTATTATACCTCGTTCCCTCAAATACCTTAATGCATTACTATATGTTATCTATGATATATTACCTCGAGAACCGGTTGGTCATTCATATGTTCTGGGATCTGATGTTCCCCTTAAACAAAAATGATGATGATCTAAGTTCACATGTTTAATTGTTGTATAGGCCGTTAGGTTGGAAAAATTTAGGGACGATGGTTCTGTCTTGCACGCCGTGGTTGCAGATAGTGTCCTGACCCTGATTTCTTAAGTCTAGCAAAACTATTCTTGAGTATCTTGTTATTTTATTCTTTCTTTGCATTTATTTTAACGATTTCTTTTTCATTTAGCCTAGCATGCATCATCCGCATATTTGAGCGTTCATGATCTTCATATGTTCAAGGTGTCTCAATGATGGTGAATAACTGTGTTATTGATCTCGAATAAGGAGAGTTATTCCATTCCGAATTAGAAGGTTTTCTTCGATCTCTCGCTTGATTTGGTTGGCTGAAGATTCCTGTCTGGAGTTTAGTCAGTTCTCTTTCCTTTCCGTTGCCTCCAGCGGCTAGCCGTGTTTCCTTTCCTTAGTTGTTAGTTCCTCCAGACTTGCATCCTTTGGTTGGCTCTTTCCTTGTGATCAGTTCGAAGTTTTCTTGAAAATTCCTATCGCTTGTTGGTAAAGAACGGGTGTCGTTTACCTTAATGCCCACTTTTTGGTTCACTCCGCTTCATTTTCGCTTCATCTCCATGTTCCATTTCTCTTTCGCTTCACCTCCGCTCGCTCCCCTGCAAAGAGGACGTTAAGGAGGGGCATCTGTTGACACCCGTTTTATGACCGATAAGTCGGGTCATCTCCTTGTTCACTCTATGTGATGCTCCCAGTTATTCATTCATTCCTTGAGTCTCCTTTATCAGTTTGAAGCTTATTTCATGGGTCTTAGCTCCTTGGTTGAGTATGGTTCTGTGATGTCTCGCCTTGAATGAAGCTTAGCAAGCCCTCTTATCATTTGGATCCTCATTATTTCTAACGGTCTACACATGGGGCGTTACTCTCTTCTAACGCATTGTCCCTGGACCGTTACATCTTGAAGAGTCCTACGACTTAAGGCCTTTGTTTCAATCCTTATCTGTTGGCTTGCCCATTGATTCTAACGGTTTGTCGTGCAGCCGTTACTTTCTTCCAAGGCGTCCAACCATGGCCGTTACATATCTTGCAGAGTCCCAACTTGTTTGATCTTCTTCCCGTTGATCTTATCTCTTTTGAGATAAGGTTAAATGTAACGGTATCCCTCTGGCGCATTATTTGCATATGGCGGTCTGTCGAGTAGCCGTTACATCCAACAGAGAGTCCTAGCAGTTCAGGCCTTTTCTCTGCTACTCCGTGGTCGAGATAAGAGTTTGAATTGGTGATTTCTCTTCCAAATCTGATCCTCAGAACCTTCTGTTTGTTTCTATGAACTCTTGGTGATATTATCTTCAAGGATTTGCTAAGAGTTATCTTCTTTTCTTGCTGGATTATCCTCTGTTCGACCGGAGAGTTTGACGGCCTATAAATAGCACCCTTAACTTCATGGCACGAGAGAGGAAGATCAGGAGTTTACGTCGAAGTGCTGCCGCATCCTGGAGCCACATATAACCAAGGAGATTTGTTTTTCACGTCCATCTGCTTCACGGTGAAGGGAGTATTCATTCTAATAAGTTTCAAAGATCATCATTATCTTGTGTTCTTCTTCTCCCTCTCATCATAGGCATTGTCCCTCTCCTTGTTTCCACGTTCCGCATCTATTTTTCATCATCTAAACATCCTCCTATCTTTTAAAAACACCCAGAGGGGTTAAAAAATCAAAACTTTCCCGGTACTTCCCTTTTCTTTTGCATGCTCTTGAGCCTTTTAAGAATTGATACTACGCTTGTTTAAAGGGCTAATCTGGGTTTGTTTTCTTGTGTTTTCACGTTCTTTGGCAGGTTTACAGGTTCACTACGCGAGGCCCAAGTCTTCTGGCCGGCTGGAAGAGTTGGAGTTAAAAGAGTCCACAAGCTATTACTGCAGGTTTTCTGACGGTCTTGCGAAGACGCGTCAGGCTTCTCTAACGGCTCATCTGGAGACCGTCACATTCCTGTGACGCACGGGGTCTGGACCGTTACATTCGGTTGATCTGCAGATTTCACTGGTTTTCTCTCTCCCGTGGGCGGGTGCTTCATCCACCTATTTCTAAGGTATTTTCAAGTCTCTGGCTTGTGTTTACTTTGGTGGCGATCACGTTCTTTCTTAGTATTGGGCATTAGCTTTCTCTCCATCTCATATCTCTTATTTCCTTTATTTGCTCCACCCTTGCGGTGTGTTTTTATTTGCTCTTGCTCCACGCCCCGGCGTGTGTTTTTCTTTATTCCCTTAGTTTAGCTTGATGATTGAGATAGCATGCCCATGCTAGAGCTTGTTCTGGTTGCCTAGGTTCATGGTTCACATGTCCTTGGGTTGATTGAGATCTTTGATTTTTGCTTATCATCTTTATTACACATCAAAACGAAAAGAGGAAGAGAAGCAAAACAAA
Source organism: Amorphophallus konjac (assembly GCA_022559845.1). Classification (NCBI taxonomy): domain Eukaryota; kingdom Viridiplantae; phylum Streptophyta; class Magnoliopsida; order Alismatales; family Araceae; genus Amorphophallus; species Amorphophallus konjac. The sequence goes on from CM040125.1 coordinate 125,854,267, forward strand.
TCAACAAAGTGCTGTGACCATCGTGGAGATGGTTGCCTTCTGCTAAGAGAATTATTGTTGCTCTTTCTTGGATACCTTCTGTTCGAAGAAGGAAAATCTTCTTCCTTCTAACCTGTCGAGCAGAAGCTACATAGTAAAAGGGGAACCAAGAGTTGCTGAAGCTACAGTGGGAAGAATAAATCAACTCCTTTTTATCTATTGTTACAGTTATCAAAGGAAGATATCCTTATACAGTTGCTGCATACAGAACATCACCTGTTCTTTTGTCCTTCAATCCCTTTGATCAAATACCAACCAAATCAACATTCAAAGGTAGGTTTTCTCAAGCTCTACGAACAATTTAACAACTATATGGGATCATGCATACATATAGTTCATTTTACCATGATTTAATGGCTTTCTGTTTCAATTTCAAGTTACAGTGAAATAGCGACCCAGTCATGGGCGCTATTCTAAATGCGTGACCGTATAGCAGTCGCTTCTTTCATGATTTAATTATTAAACCAACATGTTTAAAATTTAATAACTTGAGATGTGGATATCTAATTAATTATATGCGTGCATTGCTAGATTCTTGGTAATTTTCCCTACCTGTTCATGCTTTTGTCCCTAGAAATTATACTCCAAAATGAAGAGCGACCATCATCTAGATGCCATATCTAAACAGCGCCCAAGATCTGGATGCTAATTTATTAAACACGACTGTGCCATGGGTGCAATTTAAAACAGAAGCAAATGATCTGTTAAAAGGTTATAAAATTCCAGGTTTTGTTTACGTTAAAACTGGAAATGAAATTTAAAGGAAACGGCTGGGTCACAGGCGTGTTTTTGTAATATAGTGGATGTACCCCAGTCGCTATTTAAGAAATAGCGATCATGACCCAGATGCCATTTTCTGTTATATAAGTTTTCCATTGTTCCATGTACACCCTTTCAATGGGTTACACACTAGGCACTATATTCCATCCGTGAGTATAGTCCCGCGTTTCTCGGAGATTCATCGATTACCCTATATTTTCTCGATGACATACAAGCCCTTCATTGGACATTCCGTTCCTTCAGACCGGTAAGTTAGTCATAGAGACCTCCGTAAGACTCCTCGAAGCCTTGGATTCCCTCAAGGCCGATTGAGCTGGTTGTACCACAAGCCCTGTTAGTCATGTCACTCGAACGGGAACACGACACCCGGCCCTCGTAGAGTGCTGTTATGGCAAATCTGTGAGAGGTCTGTCTCTATCTGACTTTTAGGGTGCTAATTGGATTAACGACTACATTGGTTATTGCCGTTTTCTGTCATGAGCATGTTAAAGGGGTGACCTTATTAGCGGGCGCTTAGTGTAAAAGCAACCATAGTGTGGAGGCACCACTTCTTCATTGCTTTGTTCAGAAAATGAGTGACCACCACTGTGGGCGTGACTTCTTAGATATACGACACTCTAATGAGACGTCATTTCCCAGATTTCTCGAATGATCTCGGCTTTGTGTGCCTGTTCAATGAAATCTACCCTACTATTCGTACATGCTTGATCCTTGAAATTCTTAGCCATTAAAGTGGAATTAGTCTAGTCAAATGTCAGGGGCTATGGGTCCCAATTAAATGACATTCAAATGCTAGTGTTATGCGGTCCTGATCTGATCCCACGGGCGAGGCAAAGTCCAAACATATACCGGTATTATGATGATCGGGTGCTGGCATTCACCAACTCGGTCTATGGCATTTAGGAGTAATCATAGCGTCGTGAGAACTCCTAAGTGTGTGACCAAATGATATCTAGTGCTAATCCATAAGGGGCAATCATAGTGTCGTGAGCACCCCTTGAAGTAAGGCCAATCCTTCATTGTACTAGTTACATGAAAGCTCTTGTGATAACGTCGTCATAAAGAGAATATTGTACTAGTGTCGTCACTGCTCTCGTGATAATGCTAATCATAGAGAGAAGATTGTTATGTGTGATAATGCTCGTCATAAAGAAAAGATTGCTTTTGTTATCTCATGAATGCTATATCATGAGAAGTACTTGATAATCTGTCATGAAAGTTCTTGCTATACTCTCTTGTTCTCCTTGGCTCTACACTTCATAAAAGTATCTAGCATCTTGCTTACTCATCTTTGTGGTTTCGATCTATCTTCGCTTTATAGTTATAACCTGTGCCATTATAGTTTCTGATTTCTATATCTTGCATGACCGGCATGAGCATGTTAAACTGTAATTGACTTAAAGCTAGCTTGGAGCTTGAGATGTAATTCCTATTGAGCGTTCGCTCACACAGTTTATTTCCAACATTTTTCAGGTAATGACCTTATTAATGACGAGACCGAACATGACGGGCAAGGGCAAGAGTGAAGAGTACTTCGGCAAATTTAGATAGACCAACTAGTTTTGTTATCTTGTGTCTTATGTCAAGTTTAGTCAAGTGTCTCATTATAATTTTTATTTATTGAGTCTTTTCTTTTATTGGGTCCAATTTGTAATAAATTTATATTTGGAATAAAATTTCATTATCATACAAATTATATCTTGTCTTATGATTATGCTCTGATCGACTCGACTGTTCAACTGTCACGTTCCGAGCAAACGACACATTCCGCTGCTATCGGTTCGGGGCGTGAGAGAATCAATTCACACATGAATATCATATGCAGTCCAAGCCAAATTAAACTATCACAATCCAAATAACATAAGTGATCAATTGTAAAAGTAGTTCTAGCAAATCACACACATGGTTTCCAGTCAACCCAAAAATATCAAATTCAGTCCATAAACCTTCAAGGTTCAGTCCATTTAATTCAACCTTAGTCAAAATCAATCTAAACTTAATTCATTCACTCAGACATTTAGAGGCAATTGATAGCCAGTTGAGAACCCATTTCAGCAAAATTAAATGACATGCTTCACTCATGAAAACCATTCATGAACCTCCAAAAGAATGCATGCAGCATATTCAAGGAAAATGATGCAATCATTCAATGTTCAGTCCATTGAGAACCCCATGAATCACTCATGAATGATATGATGAAATTGTCACAGAATAGGTTAGTGCATAAGAAGAAGAGGTTGACTCTGTGAGTGGGTGAGGTCGACACTCCTCAGAACAATTGTGCATCTGTTAATGTTCTTCACCCAGCATCCAAACCTACAAAACAAGATATCAGCCGTGAGCTCCTAAATCACATATGAACATTTTCCACAGAACTTACACACAATATTTTGTTATCATCAAAACCATTACCAAAGACAAAGAGGGAGCGCAACGAACCCAATAATCTCACCCTTTTTGATGATGATAAATATTATGGCCCCCCAAAAACTCTCTCCCCCTTTGACATTATCAAAAAGTGGGGGACGAGGAACAATCAAATATGAAATGAGATAGAATAGCGCACGAACCCAGCAATAACCTACCATGAAAGAAAGGTGTGTAAACCATAAACACCAAGCACGAAAATAAAATTTGATGTGCAATATGCAAGATGTTTGAAATATGTCCAAATGCTCAATTTTTGAACTAAATGAAGAATGTAAGACTAAGCTATGCACAAAAAGTATGACCAAACTGAACTATATGCAAATGTTATCCTAAAGAGCACATTATTCTCCCCCTATTGTCATAAACAAAAATTGACTGACAATGAGATGATGTAACCTATTATCTACATGATGGGGACATCACCTCCCATGCCCACGTTCACAGCTCATCTCCTCGCCCCGGTTGCATCCGGCATGGTCTAGTCATTTATTTTTGAGTCCTATGTAATTTTTATTTGAGTCATTTGATGTATTTTCCCTTTTATTTGAGTCATGTTCCTAGGTCCTGTGTTCATTTCCCTAAGTTTGAGTGTCATTAGGTTGTCTAGTTAGCTATTGGGCCCAATTCATTGGGCTTGGCCCAAGGGCTCTCCCCTACCCCCTCGGTTATTTGTCATTGAGTCAATTGTCAGGGACTTTTGTAGAAATGTGGGTTTCCTATATATAGGACCCCATTCCCCCCCATTTCAACTTAATGAATCAATGAATGAAAAAACTTACCATTTTGAGAGTTTACACTTCTTATCTAGTGGAGAGATTCCATTTTTTGGGTGAGAAACCCTAGGGGAGAGATTCCCCACCCTTCCCTCTCTTAATCTCTCTTTTTCACTCCACTTTCTCTCTCCTCAACACCCAAATTCGAATTTTCTTCTCTCTCCTCCCTTCCCAACCACCTCCACTCCCCACCTACCCCATTTAAGCCTCTTCCCATTCCCCACAACCCTCATCAATACTCCACCCCTTCCCAAGACCCCCTCCACCAATCCTCCCCTCACCATCCAGCCCCCAACTACCCCTCCCACTTTCCCAAGCACCCTTCCCACTACCCCAAGCACCCCTTCCCTTCCCCAACACAACCCCCTCATTCCCAAGACAAACAAATTAACCCCACCCTTAAACCCATTTTCAAATACCCTTTCCCTCTCACCCACCTTCCCAAATTCGCAGCCCCCACTACCACCATCTGTTGGACCCTCTTCCAGACCTTATTCTCCACCTCCCACACCTTAGAACATCCCCTCCAAGACCCCCTTACAACCAGGGGTCACTCCCACACTCATCTACCCCCTTCCCCTTCTTCTTTCTTGGTCATTGGAAGCTACATCGAAGTTGCAGTTTACTGTCAAGAGGTTGCAGATGAACCAGCAACTTGCAGCGGCCACCACGACCTCCTCTGGACGAGTTTGAAGACCCAAGAGCCATCGTCGGAAGCGTCTGCCAATCGCCTTCGTAACCGAAGTGGTTTCGTCTTCTTCCGATCTCCGAGTCGTCCAGGAGGTCCATTCTCCCACAGCTGCGTGGTTCTATCTCGACTGAGGACCTGAGCCAGATTACAAGCTCTGCCACAACGAACCCCGAAGGAATCAATCCTCAAGTTCTTCTTCAAAGTTCTTCATCGGCCTGTCTACTTTCAGAATCAAGAAGCGGAAGCCCATTCAGCATCCGGGAACAGAAGTTACCAATTTTCTTCCACGGTCGCACGGCTCTGCCTTCCCCAGTATGCATCCACACCTCTTCACTCTTCTGGCTCCACAGATCGTCTCCGTTCTCTTCTGACATCTTCGTTTTTTTTTCTGCAAAGAGGACTCACCCACGGTTCTAATGGCGCTGACGGCATCAAATTTGGAGTTCGGGACCGGCCAGGACAGCCTCTGCATCCTACTATTGGTGACCTGCCCCTGCTAGTCCGAGAAACAGAGGCCCTGTTCAAGCTCCTTCCCCGACCTGCAGCGACTCCAGAAGAATTTACAAAAATTCTGAGGCATTCCCCTTCCTGTTACGAAGATTTCGCCGCCAGTCTCGCCATCAGAGAAATTCCTAAGCAGTTCAACACATGTAACGGCCTCAAACTGGAGCGTCAGGAGGATGACGGTCGCTGGCAGGACCGTCACATTCTCTGCGTTTGGGAACTTTTTCCCTACATTCTCATGGATTCCACCTCTTCCTCCTTTTCTTTTCATTCATCCTTCCTTCTACTCAGTTCCCACCCTTGGGTGGTGTATCTTCCTCCATCTGATCCTATCTCCATCATTTTCTCCTCCTTCTATAGGTCCATGCGTCCCCATTCCTCTCTTTTTTCCCCGGATCCTCCAGATTTTCCCTCCTCTCACGATTCTAGGCCCTGGCCTATGTCATCATTCCATCCTAATCTCGGAACATCACCTGATTATTCTTCCCCGAGACTTCTAGGTGTTGCCTCTGATTCTTCCCCTCCGGTATCTCTGGGTTCTTCTTATTCCCCGACCTTGACGGGTGTCTCCCATTCTCCTTCTCTGGCACTGTCGGATGATTCTCGTCCCTCTTCTTCGACCACGTCGGATGATTCTTCTTATCATCTTTCTACTCTTTCCTCTTCACCCTTTCGGGGTCTTCGCCCTTTCTCTTGCTGTTTTCTAGGATTTAGTCCGCCTTGATCTCAGCTAATATGGTTTCTTCTATATTTGGTTCCTTGTTATCAGGGTCTTGGCACCTTAACGAGGGAGTTCTAGCCCTCGTCTCTCTTCCTTTTTATCCTCCTTCGTCCAGTTTGATGTCTGCCGCTCCTCCGTGTCAAGGAATCTTTAATCCTTTGTTATCCTCTCCCTTTCGTCCTGTCAAGCAAGGAATATGAAGCTCGTGCTGCGCGAAGCTCGATGATCACGATTGCTTCAGGATGCTAGTTTCATTCCGGGTATGGCAAGAGTGGCGAAGCCCCGCGGGACGTCTTGAGCCTGGTCGCATGCGTGCCTGATAAATATGGGTCTCAAAATCAAAGACACAAAGCCCCAGCGCAACAGACTATCTCTTTGAGGGGTGGTGCCCTGGAAGGAATTCAAATCCTGATGTCTCCCATCCTGCATAAAGCTTGTCTCCAATTTTCTTCTATCTCCCTCTTAGGCTGGGTTGTATCCCGGGTATGGCCTTAGTAGGGGCACCGTTCTTTAGAGGCGGTTAGTTATGGTAAGCCACCCTCACATGCACGCCCTGCTTAAGGGAAGCCTTTAATGAGAGGGGAGGGACGCTGATCCCTGGCCAGTAGTTCGAGCCCGTCTTTGGGTGCTGCAGATTGATATGTCAAAATCCAAAAAAATGAAATATAGTTCAAAATCTAAAAAAATCAAATATGTCAAAATTCTGAAAAAAAAAAGAAATTTTGTCAAAATTCCAAAAAAAAAAATCAAATATGTCAAAAAATCCCAAAAATTTGAATATGGCAAAAAAAAAATCAGAAATACAAAAATCCAAAAATACTTCTCTTTTGTTCCTTTTATTTTTATCTTGAGGACATATACGTAATCTGTTTGCTAAGTGTGCAGGCTGCAGGTTGCAGGTTCAAGCTTTCCTTGCTCTATCATTCGCTCTGTCTCCTGCTCACATTCTTCGATCTGTTCTCATCTCTTCAATATCTCTTCTGAAGCTCACGACTTTCTCAGCTTTTGCTTATCTGCTTAATCATGTCTCCATGAGTGGGCAATATCTCATGATCTTGAACCTGGCGGTTCCGCTTCATCTGATCTTGGGCTTTGATTGAAGAATATGTTTGTTATCTTTATCATGTCTATGGTCCTCCGTGTCTTTTGTCCCGCTGTGTCATTCATCACACGTGTCTTTGTCCTCCGTGGTATTGTCATCCCACGTGTCTTTGTCCCACCATGTTCTTATACCACCATGTGTGCTGTCCCGCTGTGTGCGTGTTGTCTTGTCCCACCGTGATCGCCAAAAAACTGTTGATTTGTTTTCTTAATTAGATTAGATTCCTATCCCGCCCCCTTTAAATACATACATGCATAAACATGTGAATCAAAGATAAGGGGGATGAAAGGATGAGAAATACTAACCGTGATCGCCACCAAGGATTAACAACGCCGCAAGGATGAAGAAAGGAGTGCAACGGCGCCGTGTACCTTGGAAAGAAAACTTGATCGCGCTTAAGAACGGGATGTGGGGAATGGTGTGGATTCAAACCTCCTCTCCTTCCAGCCGGCTAGAGGAAGAGGGCCTCACGTTGTATTCATGCTCTCCTGCAAAACAAAGATGAAACACAAAGGCAAAAACCCATTAGAACATGCATGTGTAGTATCAATCCCGGAGTGATAAAATAGTGTTAGAAATTGAGGGCAAACTCACCGGGGAGGGTTTTTAACCCCTGTGGAAGGGTGGAAATAATAGGTGGGTGTGTTGTGCATGCATGAGATTTGAAATCACGAGATTTGATTGAGAGAGTAGAGAGAAATCAATGATGCAAAACGGAGAAAAACGCATGTGTAACAGAAAGTGCAAGAAACTGTGATGATTTGTGATTTTGAGAGGAAGAGAACTAAGAGTGTAGATCATGAAATCAAGCCCAGAAGGATAGAATAGAAAGCCAATACTTCCCTCTCCAAGATGGGGTCAAAGTTGTGAGTTGGAGTTGCAGCATGGCTTCGCCCCACGTCCGGAAAGAGCCCCCCGTCGCGACTGTGAACTGGGCAGTTTTTATAGAGTTTTGAAAGAAAGCCTCATCTTCTTATCATGATTCTCGGAGATAGAGTCCAAGATAAATCGAGTTCTTTGGATCAAGCTCGAGATAATACTAAGGATAAGAGATAGGAACAAACGGGGATCAATTCGGAGGAGGATTCTAGAAGATAGGGCTCTTGAAAGGCAGCCCCGGAGCCTTATCTGCAGAGTTTGAGTTGAACTAGGAAACATAAATCCTGATCTTGTGACCCAGATCCCAAGAGATATAGCCAATGAAAATTTGATTCCTATGAACCAAATTCAAGATAATACCAAGGGCTAGAAGTAGGAAAAAATGGGGATCAATTTGGATAAGAATTCAAGAAGTTATGGACTCTTCAAGAGGGCCACGGCCCACAAAAACGGAGCAGAGTCCAGCATGAATTGGACTCTCTGGTGCATGTAACGGTCTATCGTAGGACCGTCAGAGTGATGTAAATGGACTAGGGTAGGTCCGTCACACTCTGGAGGTCGAACGAGACGTTTTCGGATGAGATTGGATGTAACGCACCTAAACAGGGCCGTCACTTGGTCTAACGGTCAAGGATAGGACCGCCACACTCTAGGGGTTGAACCGGGCTGTTTTGGGCAAGTTTTGGTTTTTTAACCCCTCTGGGCGTTTTTAAAAGTTGGGAGGATGTTTGTATGCTTAGAACAGTAAAAAACGTGGAGGAGGAGGAGGGACAATGCTTTGTTTAAAAAGACCAAGGAAGAACTCAAGCATGCAAAGATGAACTTGAAAGATCAAAACAAAAGTACTCCCTTGACTGGAAGATGGATGGACGTGGGAAGCAACTCCTCCTGGACGAAGATGGCTCCTGGGTTCGGCAGCACTTCGTCGTGAATCAAAATCTCCTCCTCTCTTGGCCATGAATTCAAGGGTTCTATTTATAGACCCTCAAAACTCGTAGGTCGAGTAGAGGATAATTCAGCAGGAAAAGGGATAAGTCTTAGCAAATCCTTGAGGATAATATCACCAAGAGTCCAAAGAAACAAACGGGAAGTCCTGAGGATCGGATTAGAAAGAGATAAGGTCAATCCACGTTCTTATCTCAAACACGGAGTAGCAGAGAAAAGGCCTGAACTGTCAGGACTCCCGGAAAGAAGTAACGGCTGTACGATAGACCGCCACTTGGAAGTAACGCACCAAGGAACGACCGCTATTTGCAACCTTATCCAAAGTGATAAGATCAATGGAAAGAAGCCCCAACAAGCTGGACTCTTCAAGGAAATGACGGTCAAAGCATAGGGCGTCATAAGGAAACAACGGCTGCACGACAGACCGTTATTATCAACGTGGATTCAACAGGATAAGCATGGAACACGTGGCCTTAAGCCTTAGGACTCTTCAAAGAGTAACGGTCTAAGATCCATCCGTTAGAAGGCAGTGACGCACCTGTCTGGGACTGTTATTTAGCATTGAGATTCAAAAAAAGAAGAGAAGGGTTTTGCTAAGCTTTATCCAACGAAAATGCCACCGGGAGCCCATTCTTTATCCAGGAAAAGATTCAAGAAACAGGCTTCAACTGATCAGGAGACTCGATGAAAAGCAAACAACTCGGAGCATCATATTGAATGAATAAGGAGATGACCCGACTTATGGGTATAAAACGGGTGTCAATAGATGCCCCTCCTTAACGTCCTCTTTGCAGGGGAGTGAGCGGAGGTGAAGCGGAAGTGAAATGGGACATGGAGGTGAAGCGGAGATGAAGCGGAGTGTATCAAAAAGAGGGCGTTAAGGTAAACGACACCCGTTCTTTACCAACAAGCGACAAGAATTTTTTGGAAAACTTCAAATTGATCACAAGGAAATAGCCAACCAAAGGATGCAAGTCTGGAGGAATTAATTAACTAAGGAAAGGAAACACGGCTAGCCGCCGGAGGCAACGGAAAGGAAAGAGACTAAACTCCAGATAGGAATCTTCAGTGAACCAGATCAAGCGAGCAAATCGAAGGAAACCTTCTAATTCAGAGTGAAATGATTCTCCTTATTCGGGATTAAGAACACAGCTGTTCACCATCAACGAGATATCTTGAACAGATGAAACTTCACGAATGCTCAAAGAATGCGAATGATGCATGCTAGGCTAAAGGAAAAAGAAATCTTCAAGACAAATGCAAAGAAAGATAAAATAGCAAATACTCGAGAATAATATTGCTAGATTGGAGAAATCAGAGTCAGGACACCATCTGCAACCACGGCGTGCAAGACAGAACCATCGTCCCCAAATTTTTCAATCTAACGGCCTATCCAACGATTAAACATGTGAACTTAGATCATCATCATTTTTGTTTAAGGGGAACATCAGATCCCAGGACACATGAATGACCAGCCGGTTCTCGAGGTAATATATCACAAGTAACATATAGTAATGCATTAAGGGAATGAGGGAATGATATAGAATACCTGACTTACCTGCCTGACGGACGGCCAAGCATGATTTTTGCTTATAATCCTTCATGAAAGATAGGTTAGCCGGACAATAATCATGATAAGAATTAGGCATAACCATAAGAAGCATCAAATAGGAACATCATATAGACAATAGGGTTTGTTCAAGCATTAATTAGACCTTCCAATTCATCAAGAAACTTACAAGTATATAACGGTCAGATGTAGGGGCGTCACATCAAGTAACGGATCATACCCTGTCCGTCATAATCAAGGCGGTTCACATTCTTCGATAAAGCAGTTCAACACATGTAACGGCCTCAAACTAGAGCGTCAGGAGGATGACGGTCGCTGGCAGGACCGTCACATTCTCTGCGTTTGGGAACTTTTTCCCTACATTCTCATGGCTTCCCACTGTGGCCAAATGTGGATCTTGCATGGCAAATTTTTGGAAGATGTCCGGACCTGCTGGCATTCCAGTCCACTAGCTTCATCGCCAATGCATTGCTTATATCTCAAGCTAAAGTCTTTAAAGAAGATGCTTCGGATTTGGAACAAGGAAACTTTTGGGAATGTTCATATTAATCTATCTGCTGCTGAGGATGCAGTTCTACAAGCTGAACACCGCTATGACACTCTACCAAATGATGATACCCTGGCTGCTTTAGAAGAGGCAAAGAATTACCAGTCCGAAAGGCTTTTGCAAGAAGAGTATTTTTGGAGACAAAAGTCTGGGATCAGGTGGCTTCTTGAGGGGGATAGAAATACCAAATTCTTTCATATGTCTACTCTTGCTAATAGGCGAAAACACAAGATTTCCCAATTGAAAACTCCTGCTGGCACTCTTACCTCAGAGCATGAGGCCATGAAAAGAATTGCAGTCCTTCATTTTCAGAATGCTTTCACTTCTCAGGATCATCAGATTGATAATAGCTTCTTGGGCTGTATTCCTCATTTAGTTACTCAGGTTGAAAATGAGAGGCTTTGTGCTATTCCCACTGATATTGAAATCCATGATGCTGTTTTCAACTTGTCACCTGATAGTGCTCCTGGGCCTGATGGCTTCTCTGGAGTTTTTTTTCAAAAAACTTGGAATCTCATAGCACCCATTGTCTGCAGTGCAGTGCAAGAGGCTTTTTCCTCCAGGGCTTCCCTGCCTAGATGTGTTACTTCCACCCTCATTGCTCTCATACCAAAAAAGCCCAATGCAGTGGATATTACTGATTATAGGCCGATAAGCTTATGCAATTTTTTCTACAAGATTATCTCTGCTATCATTAACAGAAGGCTGGCCAACATTCTTCCAAAACTCATATCACCTGAGCAGTCAGCCTTTGTCAAGGGGAGACAGATTATTGAAAGCATTGCCCTTGCTCAAGAGCTCTCAAATGATTTGGGCAGGAAAACCAGAGGCTCTAATGCCATGTTTAAGCTTGATATGGCTAAAGCTTACGACAGACTTGAATGGGACTTCCTATTCTCAGTATTGCTCAGATTTGGATTCAGTGAAAACTTCATCAATCTTATTGAGAGATTGCTCAACAACTGCTGGTTTTCTATTCTATTAAATGGAGACACTGCTGGCTATTTCAAGTCCTCAAGAGGTATCCGTCAAGGTGACCCCCTAGCACCCTCTTTATTTGTTTTAGCAGAAGAAGCATTAAGTAGATCGATTAGAGCAGCATTCAGCAATGGTCAGATAGAATGGTACTCTGGTTTGCAGAGATGTCCCTCCATCTCTCATCTGTTGTTTGCAGATGATACCTTGATTTTCAGTAAAGCCACAGCTGCTTCTATAAGAACACTACAAAAACTCCTCCACACATATGAGCACTCTTCAGGGCAATTGATTAATGTCAGCAAGAGTGGATTTCTTATTCATCCAAAGATGCCACCCTCTGTTGCTCAGCGGGTTCAGAACATTACAGGGTTCACCAGACTTTCTTTCCCTCATAAATATCTTGGAACTCCTCTGGTGATTGGCAGAACAAAGAAGATTTACTTTGTAGGTATCATTAACTCTATCCAGAAGAGGATTGCCGGGTGGAAAGCAAATTTGTTGTCTCAAGGTGCAAGACTGATTCTGGTTAGACATGTTCTTACCTCCTTGCCAATCTATTCATTGTCTTCGTCTCCCTTGCACATTGGTGTTCACAATCAACTTGAGCGGGCTTTTGCTAACTTCTTTTGGGGGTCTTCTCCCCTTGGAAAAAGAAGACATTGGAAATCCTGGAAGTTTTTATGTAGGCCACAAGCCAAAGGGGGTCTTGGTATCTTGTCTCTTAGAACCATGGAGATTGCTCTTCGGATTAAAATGCTGTGGAATGTTATCCATTCTGATTCTCTTTGGGCTGTTTACTTTAGAGCCAAATACTTGTACCAAGGCCATCTTTATAATGCAAACTTTAGAACTATGAAGGGCTTTGTTAGAAGCAGCTAGTTGAAGGCAAAAGACTATATCCTTCAGTTCAAGAAAGTAATTATTGGAAATGAATCACACACTAATTTCTGGTATGATAACTGGCTGGGCCAGCATTGCCTAAAGTCATTTGTCCCTGAAGATTCTATTCCTAATCCAGAAGCTACTGTTAGAGATATTATTTTGCACCCCACTGCTGAGGACTCTGCTCTGCTAAATGCTTCAATCCCCTCTGAAATTCAGCAAGCTATCAGGTCAGTTACATTGAACCAAGATTTGGATTTGGGTATATGGAGTCTTTCTCCTTCTGGACAGTGCACAATTTCTTCATCCTACAATTCTATAGCCAACAGTCACTTACAGTCTAGCTTACCTTGGAGTCGGCTGTGGTCTAAATGGCTTCCTACTAAATAATCAGTGCACCTATGGAAGATATTACACAACTGTATTCCGACAGATGATAATATACAAAGAGTGGGAATTGTGCTTTGCTCCAAATGTTTCTGCTGCAGGAATCCGACAGTGGAAGACCTTAATCACCTTTTTTTACACAGTGATTTAGCTGTTTCAATCTGGACTGATTTAGCTGCTGCAGGCTTACAACTTGAAGGAAGAACAGCCAGGGAATTCATCTTGAATTCCATCAGTCATGGTCAGCCAGGATCGGCACATGCACTTCTTAATCTAGCCTCCATTGGATATGGAATGTGGGAAATATGGAAAGCTAGGAACACCATTAAATATGATAAGAAACATGTCAACAAAACAAGCTTCATTTATTACATCATGTCTCAAATCAGGGTGACTTGTTCGGCTGCTGCCCTAAAGGAAACTAAAATTTGCAACCAGAAATGCTTGGATCATTTGGGAATCATTTACAAAGCAACCAGTAAACATCAAATTAGAATTGTCAGATGGGTTTGCCCTCCGTGGCCTTCTTTTAAATTGAATACTGATGGGGCCAATAAGCAGTCTGGAGATACTGGGGGAGGTGGAATAATCAGGGATTCTAAAGGCAAGACTATCCTTGCCTTTTCTCATTACTATGGTCATTCGGATAGTATAATTGCAGAAGCCAGAGCTCTTCTTGATGGTATCAAGTATTTAAAGACAGTGTCTTCTACTCCAGCCTTCATTGAATGTGATTCTCTTACTCTTGTCAGGATAATCAAAAAGGAAGTAAACTGTCCTTGGTCCATTCTTAGCTATGTCAGAGAACTATGGAGTATCCTTTCTCAGCATGACTCTATATCGCATATTTTTAGAGAAGCCAACACTGCTGCAGATCTTCTTGCTTCTTTAGCTTGCACTACCAAATGTAATTCTTTTTATTCTTATAGTGAGCTCCCTTGCATTATAAAAGGTGCTGCTCGACTGGACTCACTAGGCTTGCCTAGTATTCGATTGATGTAACTCTTTATTTACCTATATTGGAATAAAATCGCCTCCTAGTGGTTGGATGGTGGAGTGGCTTTCTCCTTACCTCTGGTAAGGGGTGCACTCTCCCATCTACCCCTAGGTTAGGTTTTCAATTAAAAAAAAAAAAATCCTGAGCAAGATCTACAACAGCAACACCGACCCTCTGTCCTTGTTCGCAGACAGCAGGCAGATTCGGCGTCCACCCTTGTTCCTCGTTCTTTGCTTTGGTTTTCCCACCCCGCTTGGCCGGCTGAAGGCCCCTCCCTGCGTGGAGGTAGTATTGATGTAATATCATTAACCCCCACCCCAAGTTCCCCCTCCTGCGAGAGGTGTAGTGGTGTAATTTATTTGGACAGGTCAAGCGACACCGCCGCGGCGTGTGGGGATCCACTCGCCTCCCCGCTCGCCCTCGTCTCCGACCGGGACCGGTTTCTTCAAACCGGTCGAGTAAGTGCTCAAACCTTCACTCCACTTAGTGCTTGTCTTTCAATATTAGTTCTAATTCCGCTGGTTATGCGAGTGAGAGCCCGATCCTCAAGCCCCATTGCCTTGAGTGATCACCGTGGGAAGAGTGCAACCGGTGCCTTCGGCACTTCGTCGGCCCCGTTGAATTGGGCTTCCAAATCCATTGGGAATCAAATTTTGGCCTTGCTGGCCCTCTACCAGCAAGGGCCCAACCCCTCAACCTCACCTTGGCATTGCCAAGTGACCCCGGGTTTGGGTGAGCGACGAGAGAGCGACGAGAGAGCGGCGGCCCAAATTGGCCCATTTAGATTGCGATTGTGCTTGCTTGCTTCAGTCCAAGGTTGTGTCACATCAATTGGTATCAGAGCAAGTTTTAGACTTGTCTCTACGAGTCTAGTCCTAGGACATTAGCATTTGAGTCTCCCTTGCATCATGTTTTCCATCACTCCTTTGCATGACCACCCTAGGGAGATGCCCCAAATACACATGGGCCAATTTGACACTGTCGTCAACAAGATTCATAACTGTATAGATACCCTTACCTCCCGGCTTGAACGGCTTGAAGCAAAAGGGAACCACGGCCCTAGAGCTTGGTCACCTCGGGATGAATTTGGATGGGAAGCCAAAGGACCCATAAACTAATTGGAAGAGATAAGGACTGAGATTAGGAAGATCTTCACTCCCCGACCTTACCACTCCTACCTTGAGAACCATAACCCGAGGAGCACTCCCACTCCCCCTTTCCCTCCCAGTCAACCCAATACCTCCCTTAGGACCCAAACTCCACCACCCCAAATGATTCCAATCCCGATCACCACCACCACTCAAACCAAATTGGCCACCACCCAACCCAAAACCCCTCACCAAACCCGTACCCCACAAGCCCCCTTGACCACCACCACAAACCCACCATCATCCCCAAAAAGGGACACATCTCCCAAAACAAATCAACCCAAAACCCCTCATCCAACCCACCTCCCACTTCCTACACCAATCTTTCCCCAACCTAGGCCTCCTCTACTTCCCCTTCCTATCCCAACCCAAGTCCACCCATGTTCACCACCCCGAGAGTACCATGCACTGACCATTATCACTCCACCCACCATAGACTATCCTACCCCATTATCCTTGGAAGTTGTGGCCCACACTCCTACCCAAGTGGAGATGGATGCAAATCCGGATTCACCTCCCACCATAGAGAACATCCTAGACCCCCCACTTCCACCCACCTCTCCTAGTTCGGGTCCTCATGAGCCGCACACCCTAACCATGAATGAGTCCATACTCCAATGGCTTAAGCAAGGCCCCACCATTCCTAGCTCACCACCTTACCTCTCACCCTTGGCATATCAAGTCCAAATTATGCCCACCCGGTCTTCCCATGTCACACTTCAAACCTCCTACTTTGTGAAAGGCTTAGGGGACCTAGTGGACTGTTTACAATGGCAAGTCTACCTGACCAATATGCTAGCCATAGGACCATTGGAGTCTAGCCCCATCTACTCTAGTGGACCCTTCCTAGCTTACCCCGCCACCGGTTCCATCACCTCCATCTACACTAGTGGCCATTATACGAGTGAAATCCTCATCTTTCTCCCCAAGGATGAGAAACCAATCTTGGCCCACTTCCCACCCATCAAGATTCCAATTGCTTTAATTGGCCAACCCACTAGAGACCTTGGCCCAATTATCTTGGAGGAGGATGACTCACCGTTTGGGTACCTTGAAGACATAGAGTGCCATCCTCTAGGAAGACCTTTCCACTACCCCTTTGATCCCTTCCTATGGGAGCCTAGACCCCTATGTGACCCAACCACCTTATCCACCACCCACCTTTCCCTAACCTAACCCACCATGTTTGCCCCAATCCACCCCATCCTAGACCCGGGTTACACCTTGGGAGCCATGACCTTGGGCCACATATCCCTAGGTAA
Source organism: Amorphophallus konjac (assembly GCA_022559845.1). Taxonomy (NCBI): domain Eukaryota; kingdom Viridiplantae; phylum Streptophyta; class Magnoliopsida; order Alismatales; family Araceae; genus Amorphophallus; species Amorphophallus konjac. The sequence continues at coordinate 125,870,902 of CM040125.1, forward strand.
TAAGGTTGTGCTCCACCCCATGATGACCACCTTCTTAGATCCATTCGATCCTTTCCAATGTGAGTTCAAAGGTTGTCCCACACCTATACACATGGAAGTCACCCTTGGGAAAAATATGCATGTGTCTAGGCTTACCACACCACTTGGCATGAACACTATGTTGGGTCCATTCATTCATATCACCCACATGTCAAGTAAAAAGTATGAGTGGTCCATGTTCGGATGTAATGGTCCACCTTCATTCATCATGGGTCTTAAGCATGTCAAAGGCATCTACGGATGTCCGGGTCCCCCGATATTTATCACCACTTTGCATGATAGGGCCACCTACGGGTGCCCCGGCCCACCTAGGCTAATCAAAGTCTACACTGCATCATTGCACGATAGGTCTACTTTTGGTTGCCCAGGTCCACCCATCACCCCTAGAAAGTCTGCATTCACAACATTGCATAAAGAGATCCGCAAGCACATTAGCAAGAAGAATGTGACTTATAAAAGGTGAGCTGACTCTCATCGACGTCACCAAGAATTCCATGAGGGTGACTTTGTGATGGTAAGGACGGAGAGGCTCTCCCCGGGAGCCATCTCCAAATTGAGGCCACGTGGGGCTGGTCCCTTCCAGGTCCTGAGGCGCATTGGTGCAAATGCCTATGAGTTAGATCTCCCCGAGGAATATGGGGTAAGTCCCACATTCAGTGTCGCCGACCTAGTGCCATACAAGGGACCCACGGTTGTACCTAGTGATGATATTGAGCCTATTCCCTCCGTTGAGAGAGCACCCACCCGTGAGGAGAGTCCACCAGCCAAGAGAGCCCAGCGTGAGTGCATTGAACGAATATTGGATGAACATGTCACTACCACCAGGAGCAAGGTATACGAGCGCTATCTCGGCAGGTGGATGGATCGGTCTCGTTCGGAAGACTTGAGGGCAGTACCACTTCTACACCCTCCAAGGAGGGAAGGACACTTACTCGACGGAGTCGAGTTCTCCGCACCCCGGGAGTATGATGGGGACATCACCTCCCATGCCTACGTTCACAGCTCATCTCCTCGCCCCGGTTGCATCCGGCATGGTCTAGTCATTTATTTTTGAGTCCTATGTAATTTTTATTTGAGTCATTTGATGTATTTTCCCTTTTATTTGAGTCATGTTCCTAGGTCTTGTGTTCATTTCCCTAAGTTTGAGTGTCATTAGGTTGTCTAGTTAGCTATTGGGCCCAATTCATTGGGCTTGGCCCAAGGGCTCTCCCCTACCCCCTCGGTTATTTGTCATTGAGTCAATTGTCAGGGACTTTTGTAGAAATGTGGGTTTCCTATATATAGGACCCCATTCCCCCCCATTTCAACTTAATGAATCAATGAATGAAAAAACTTACCATTTTGAGAGTTTACACTTCTTATCTAGTGGAGAGATTCTATTTTTTGGGTGAGAAACCCTAGGGGAGAGATTCCCCACCCTTCCCTCTCTTAATCTCTCTTTTTCACTCCACTTTCTCTCTCCTCAACACCCAAATTTGAATTTTCTTCTCTCTCCTCCCTTCCCAACCACCTCCACTCCCCACCTACCCCATTTAAGCCTCTTCCCATTCCCCACAACCCTCATCAATACTCCACCCCTTCCCAAGACCCCCTCCACCAATCCTCTCCTCACCATCCAACCCCCAACTACCCCTCCCACTTTCCCAAGCACCCTTCCCACTACCCCAAGCACCCCTTCCCTTCCCCAACACAACCCCCCCATTCCCAAGACAAACAAATTAACCCCACCCTTAAACCCATTTTCAAATACCCTTTCCCTCTCACCCACCTTCCCAAATTCGCAGCCCCCACTACCACCATCTGTTGGACCCTCTTCCAGACCTTATTCTCCACCTCCCACACCTTAGAACATCCCCTCCAAGACCCCCTTACAACCAGGGGTCACTCCCACACTCATCTACCCCCTTCCCCTTCTTCTTTCTTGGTCATTGGAAGCTACATCGAAGTTGCAGTTTGCTGTCAAGAGGTTGCAGATGAACCAGCAACTTGCAGCGGCCACCACGACCTCCTCCGGATGAGTTTGAAGACCCAAGAGCCATCGTCGGAAGCGTCTGCCAGTCGCCTTCGCAACCGACGTGGTTTCGTCTTCTTCCGATCTCCGAGTCGTCCAGGAGATCCATTCTCCCACAGCTGAGCGGTTCTATCTTGGCTGAGGACCTGAGCCAGATTAGAAGCTCTGCCACGACGAACCCCGAAGGAATCAATCCTCAAGTTCTTCTTCAAAGATCTTCATCGGCCTGTCTACTTTCAGAATCAAGAAGCGGAAGCCCATTCAGCATCCGGGAACAGAAGTTACCAATTTTCTTCCACGGTCGCACGGCTCTGCCTTCCCCAGTCTGCATCGAGACCTCCTCACTCTTCTGGCTGGAAAGATCGTCTCCATTCTCTTCTGGCATCTCCGTTTTTTTTTCTGCAAAGAGGACTCACCCACGGTTCTAACGGCGCTGACGGCATCAAATTTGGAGTTCGGGACCGGCCAGGACAGCCTCTGCATCCTACTGTTGGTGACCTGCCCCTGCTAGTCTAAGAAACAGAGGCCCTGTTCAAGCTCCTTCCCCGACCTGCAGCGACTCCAGAAGAATTTACAAAAATTCTGAGGCATTCCCCTTCCTGTTACGAAGATTTCACCGCTGGTCTCGCCATCAGAGAAATTTCTGAGCATGATCTACAATAGCAACACCAACCCTCTATCCTGGTTCGCAGACAGCAGGCAGATTTGGCGTCCACCCTTGTTCCTCGTTCTTTGCTTTGGTTTCCCCACCCCGCTTGGCCGGCTGAAGGCCCCTCCCTACGTGGAGGTAGTATTGATGTAATATCATTAACCCCCACCCCAAGTTCCCCCTCCTGCGAGAGGTGTAGTGGTGTAATTTGTTTGGGCAGGTCAAGCGACACCGCCGCGGCGTGTGGGGATCCACTCGCCTCCCCGCTCGCCCTCGTCTCCGATCGGGACCGGTTTCTTCAAACCGGTCGAGTAAGTGCTCAAACCTTCACTCCACTTAGTGCTTGTCTTTCAATATTAGTTCTAATTCCGCTGGTTATGCGAGTGAGAGCCCGATCCTCAAGCCCCATTGCCTTGAGTGATCACCGTGGGAAGAGTGCAACCGGTGCCTTCGGCATTTCGTCGACCCCGTTGAATTGGGCTTCCAAATCCATTGGGAATCAAATCTTGGCCTTGCTGGCCCTCTACCAGCAAGGGCCCAACCCCTCAACCTCACCTTGGCATTGCCAAGTTACCCCGGGCTTGGGTGAGCGACGAGAGAGCGGCGGCCCAAATTGGCCCATTTAGATTGCGATTGTGCTTGCTTGCTTCAGTCCAAGGTTGTGTCACATCACTACATGTATTATCTAAAGATGCATCCAAGTGAAATTAAGTATGATATGTATGAAAATTATCAGGCAATCAAGCACTCAAGCATGCATAATAAGATATAGAAGTAAGCTAGTCCCTTAGGGATAGGTTTAAGAATAGTGCAATTGATTATGGAGCATGATGTGCATGAACAATACTAAGAAGGTCGTGCTTACAAAAAGTTGGTACTGCATTAACCATGAAGGATGACAGGTTCATGAAGTACATTCACACAATCAAACTCGAAGTGTATATGTGAGTATTGAGTAATGAATTCCAAGGCAATATGGATATTCAGATTTTTTGAAGAACACTAAAAAGAACTTGTCATCCATACACTTTCATACACAATGCTCGAATATTGGTAGCTGTGTATAACCCCATTTTTTTAAATTACTGTAAATGATGTGACTAACCTTTTGACACGAGTTGTACCCTTTATCTCAGGGGCATTTCCCGGTTACTCAATTTTGTCACTTATATTAACTGTGGATTTGATCACTTTTCGGCGCGAGTTATATCCTTTGTCTCAGGGACACTTCCCGGCTACTCGGTGGCGAATCACACTTATTCTAGATGTGGATTTATTTCTCCTTTCGACACGAGTTTCCTCCTTTGTTTCAGGGGGGATTCCCAGTTACTCGGATCCACGTTCCACTTATTCAAATTTTTGGTGGGGCAACCAGCTTTTTTTTCACGAGATATGTGATTTTCATGTAGAGATTAAAGAGTCCTCTAAAGTGTTGAGAGGAATAACTGAAATCCTTATTAAATTGAATCATTTATCTCAAAAAGGTGCAAAGTGTGTGGGTGGTTGTATTGAATGTAAGACATGAATTAGTCTAATCACAGTTATGTCTCCCCCTAAGTGTATGCACAGTTATAAGCAAAAACTCCCCCTTAATATATGACATGTAACAAACATGTCTAAATCAATGTAATTTTATCTAGCAAGGGAAAATGTCATAGGATGTTTTCAAAGAAAGGGTGATATAATATATATACACTCAAACATCCATCGAGGTAAAGTTTTCACACAAGTTGATTACCGGTACTTGGCTGAGAACATAGGTCCGAAGACCACCATCAAGTATGGGGAAGGCTTCCAGTTGGACACAATCCAACCTTCTACAATTGCCATTTGATATATCGGATAATCATGACATTCAAGCACACAAATATGTCAAGTACATGCACGTAAATTGAATTATGTCTGAAAATTATTCCTATCTAAAAATATGCAAAGGTATGCATGATATGAGCATGAAAATAAGTATGTAAATCATGTATGCACATGTAAACTTCTATTTACAATAAAGTGATTGAAAGGGTGAAGAATTCTATGTTCAAACTCAATCATTCAAAATCTGAATTGTTATTTGCAGAATACGAGTAAAGGGTGAAAGACTTTATGTGCAGTGTAAAGCATTTAAAAACTAAAGTTATTCACAGGATGTGTAGAGGAGAGTGTTCAAGTCATCTAATCATCACAATCACAAAATCTCAGCGTTTCAGAAGATGCCAAAATCTGTGAAGCAGAATTGCAACTGTTTAATTGCAAACATTTTCCTCCAAACAGAATTTTTATCTTTGCAAAATTTTCAAAGAAAATATAAGTAGATTAAAATTCAAAAATAAACCATTTTTGTTTCTCGCCTTGAGAGTCCTTTATTTATTAACTTTCCTTGGCCTCAAGGTGCCCCTGCAAAAGAAATCTTATTTCGGAGATTTGGGTACCCAAGCCAACTTGGGTCCCGAGGGGTTAGTTTTAGCATGAACAAGACGCATTTTATTTTTCCTCTCAAACCATTCATCATTATTTTTCATTATGGAACAGTCATCCATTGAATGATCATTCTTGCCACAATAAAAACAATGAGAAGATTTTTTTTCATAGACCATTTTTCATCATTTTTCATTAAGGAACAATTATCCATTACATGTCCAAGCTCACCACAATAGTGACCTGAAAACTTCTTTTTAACAGACCAGTCATCATCATTTTTCTTTGTAAAATAGTTTTCAATAACATGTCTATGTAAGCCACAGTAGAAGCAATGAACATTGAAGTTTTTCTTCATAAGTTTTTCATGATTTTTAGAATCATCAACAATTTCCATTCTCGACTTCAATGCCTCATTATCATCGAATTTCATCAAGAAATAATCATACATGTCATGACCAAATTTTCCACAATAAAAATATGAACCATTCCTTCTTTTCCTTGTTGCATGATCATATTTAATTGATGAAATTTTTTCAAGCACACGAGAACAATTAACATCTTTTTTGTGTTTTTGATTTCCTTTATCATACATGGACAATGACTCATTCAAACTCTTGATTTCCTTTTCCAATGTTGAGATGTGTATTTCAAGATCAGCAATCTCTTTTTCACATGAAGTAACTTTTTCATTCAGCATGACATTGATAGTTTTGTGACTTTCAATTTCTTGCAACAATACATGTACTCTATCAGATTCATCAACAGACATGCATTTTCCATTTTCAAGAGCAAGTAATTTTTCAGACATGGCTGAGTTCAAATGCTTCAACTCTTCATTTTCCTTAGCAAATTTATCATTCATAATCAATTCTCTGCACAAATCATGATCAATAGAATTTAATTCTATTTTGTTTCTTAGCTCACATTCAATTTTCTCCATTTGAATGACTTTATTCTTAAGAGCAGAATTTTCATTTCTTAGATTTAAAATCATTTCTTCATTAGCATCTTCCTATCGAATTAAGACTTCATTCACTATTTCAAGTTCGAAACACTTAGCACATGGTGAGTTAACATGGGAAGACACATCAAGCTTCTTTTTCAATTTTTTATTTTTAGATTTCACCATTTTATATCTGCCAAACAATTCATCATAAGCTTTCATCAACTCATCATAACTAAGCTCATCTTCTTCATCGGAGTCAGAATTTATCTCAGAACTTTCCTTGCTTTGTCTATCACTGTTGCTTGCCACGAGGCACTCAATGTCATCTTTCCTTTTCTAGGCTTTGTTTAGCCCATCCCAAAGTTCTTTGGCTGACCTACAAGATGAAACATATGGAAATTGATTAGTGTCCAAGGTAGCCTTAAGAGCATTCAAAATAAACAAGTTATCAGAATTCATTCTCTTATGTTCATCAGTCCATCTTAACTCATTTTTGGGTAAAACGTGAGGACCATGAGTGATTAATCTCATACGCTTCGGATCAATACCAGAAATCCAAATACTAAATTTACCAAGCCATGATATATAATCAAAACCATCGAAGATAGGAACAGAATTCACATCATCCATCATAAAGTGGTCTTTACTCCTAGACCGCAAGGTCCGCAAAAAAATCAGAGACTGTGCTTTGATACCAATTGTTGGCCCATAATAGATGGCAAACAAGAAGGGAGGTTGAATTGTCCCCTTGGCGAGATTGCGGATTTTAAAAACAATCTAAGCTCATCACAGCGAAATTAAAATTAACGATATTAATTAGCCTAAACTCAAGTGAGAATTAGGTTTACTCGATCTTTTCGATCTCGCACGGATTATCAAAGCCAAGAACAATTAAATCTAAGCCTAACATAGATAGCAGATGAAGCGATGTGTAGAGGTGCAGTGAATAAAAACCTATCAAATGACATGTGAAAGGAGGTAGATGAAATGGACAATCACACAGGCGAGCCACATGCAACACGGAGATTTTTAGGTGGTTCGGGACCACGACGGGCTCCCTACGTCCACCCCTCACCGAACCCCAGTGAGGCTTCACTACACGCTATAAAATGTAGCAACACGGGGACGAGCCCCAACACCACACACGCTGCTTCCGTAGTAATGCACAACCACGAGGCCTAGCCCCAGACCGCTGCCACCGTAGCACACACACACACAATCGGGGAGAACACCCCGCACACAAAACCCACACGGAGACACAACTCCGTTTACACACAGACTCGGGGAAAAACTACCCTGCAATAAATCCACACACGTGGAGATGCAGCTCCGCCCACAGACGATGTATTCTCAATTTAACAAAAAGAAAGAATATACAATGAACGCCTAAACTTTCAATCTATTCTCAAATAAAGGAGTAGAAATGAGAGAAGAATAAATCCCCCTCAAATCTCCATTGAAGCCCGTTCATAGAAGTGCTAGGGTGGGCTAGAGAGTTTGGTCCGTGAAGTGAAAGCCGGGTAAGACCGTAGGAGCCGCCCAGGATAGGATCTTCAGCAACTACACTCGGAGCTGGAATCAGATCGGTAGTTGTTCCTTGTTGATGGCATTCTCCTATTCTTCCTCTTCCTCCTCCAAGTAATGGTGTCGCCCTCCTCTTCCTTCCTGCAGCAAAATGAAAACGTTAAGCCCTAGGGATGTCTCCTTCAATGGAGATCGTAGGGTATATATACACATGGAAAAGAGATTAAAAATGACATTAAAGCCCACGTGAAAACCACTTAGAACCACACCCAAACAAGGGTAGAAACCCTAGGGGTAAGTGGGTAAAAACCCAAGGCTAATGGATCTGAAACAATGGGTTTCGAAACCAAAACGGCAGACCCGTTCTGGATGTACTAGAAGAAGTGTCGACTCAAGGAGTCGACACTTTTTCTGTTGTGTGCTATTGTGGACGCACTTTTTGTTTATTAAATTGTTGTTTATTTGTTTATTGGTGTTTATTAAGTGCATGGGCGTGCCAGTCACAAAGTGACGATTTATTGTGCGCTCGATCTGACTAATCAGACGATTGTGTGGTTCGTGTCGGGACTGAAACCCGCCGCGCCATAAAGGTCACGGCGTTATTTACATCCCCTCGGAGAGGGGAACACCCTTGATTAATCGCCAGGAAAAGGGGCCTCATGGCCAGGAAACTATATCGAGAGAAACAAGCCGATAGCGGTCTCGAATAAGTCGGAAAGCCCTATGTCTAGGGACACAAGCGTTCGAAATATGTCGGTCATGTGTTGACCATTTGATGTTCGGATGAGTGTCCGGCTTCAGAGAATCGTGATCATCACGGGGAAAATCGGAGCATATGTATGCCAGGGTACGGCAAATTTATTATTCAAAGGGATAGAAGACATTCGGTTGAATCCCGGTTAGAGTGGTCAGAAATCAGCGAGTTTATTAGCCCGGTGCGAGATCGAGTCAGGACCATTCCGGGGGTGCCTCCCGCGGTCCAAACGAGGCTTGCGTGGGCATCATTAATATCTCTGGTGCCGAAGGGCGGTGGGAAAGTGTCCTGGGACTAGATTCCAAAACAAAGACGTATACAGAGATAGCTGGCTATAGGCCTAGATGTGGGTCAGGAAATGACCATGGTTGAGACGAACCCGAGGTCCAGACGTGACTCACGAAGGTCTTATTGATATTCCCACACACGTGGTCGGGGAAGACGAGAGCCGTCTCGTTCCATTCAGATTTTGTTGGTCATTCATGGACCATTTTATGCTCGGACAAAGATCCGTATTGAAGACGTAAACGAAAATAAACCCGTACAAATGTCTGCCGTGAGTACGGTAAGTTTTAATGCAAGCACGGGATTCGATCCCGGATATACGTCGGTCACTAACGGACCATTCAGTATTCGGATGTAAGTCCATATTCGAAACATCGAAGACCACGACAAAGACATACCGAAGGTACGGCACATTTCCTGTGGGTGCTGGATTGGATCCCGGTATATACGTCGGTCACTAACGGACCATTCCTTATTCGAATGGAGGTCCGTATTAGTAGCGTCAAGGACGACAATAAAACCATACGAATATCGGTCGTATGTACGGCAAGTTTCATGTGGGTGCGAGATCAGATCCCAAAAAAAGACGGGTCGAGCTAACAAACTATCGGCCCAGGATAAGTTCGGATCATGGTCACGTCCGGGCAAGGGCTCCCGAGATCCAAGTCCGATCTAGTGGGGGCGTCATTGCTTTTCTCTTCACACACAGTCTGGGGAAACGAAGGTTCCAAGGTATGCATGTATGTCGGTCACGGTTGGACCCTTTATTGTTCGGATGCGAGTCCACGTTTGAAGCATCGAAGACGACGATAAAACCGTGCAAATGTCTGCTGTAGACATGACAAGTCTAATGTGGCATTGTGGGATTAGATCCCGGGAGAAGCGGGTCGAGTTAACGAACTATTGGCCTAGACTGTGTTCGGATCATGACCATGTCGGGGGTTCCGAGGTCCACGTCCGATACCACAAGGCATCATTTATTTTCTCTTTGCGCCAAGTCCGGGGAGTGAATTGTTAAGTATGGAGCCCGAACTCGCCATCGTGCGCCCTCGCACGCGGATCGACCTGCGCGGTCAGGTCGCGGGGTTCGACCTACCCGGTCAGGTAGTGGGGGTCAAGGGGGCAACGCCCCTTGTGGGGGTTTCCGGGGGCAGCGCCCCCGGAACAAAATTGACTTCTTATGAATGGTTTATATACTTCCCTTTCTTTTTCTTGGCCTTAAGTTTTCTATTATTTCTTTCATTTGGTTAATGGATTTCTTATGAAGCATGCTGGATTAAGGAGATGCCAAAGGAGAAGAGGGGCACGCCGGATAAGGCCAAGAAGGGAGGCGCGTCGGAATAGGGATCATACAAGGGGAGAAAAGGAGCGCGCCGGGTAATGGGGATCCTAAGGGCACGCCGGAATAGGGGTTGAAATGGGGGGCGCGCCGGTTTAGTATGTCCAAGAGAAGGAGGGGCCATGGGCGCACCGGAATAGGGTGATGAATAGTGGGGCGCGCCGGTTTGAGCTCAGGAAATCCGAAGTGGATTTGAGTGTGGAGCTAAACCGGGGCGGGGGGGTAGCGCGCCGGATGGAGGCTCAAAAGTTTGAAGATGAAGTTGAGTGTGGGGCTAAACCGGCGAGGGGGGGTAGCGCGCCGGGTTAACCCACGCCAGATTAAGGGCACGCCGGAATAGCTTCTGTGGGTTTTATCTCAATCTGTCTGATTCTTATTGCCTCTGTTCTTATTTCTTCAACTAGCAGATTGATCAAATGAGCAGATTATTTGTTCAATTGACATTTCAAATCATTGTAATGCTTCTTAACATTTGTTGAGGTGAATGAGTACTTGTATTTGGATGTTTACTTGAGGGGTTTATTATGCAAGAACTTAAGTGTTTAACTTGATTCAGGGGCAGCTTCAGGCATGAACTGTTCTTATCTTCCGAGGACTTAGCTTGCTCGCTTGTTCGGCTGTTCTTATGCTCAGAGAACTCATCCTGCTCGTCTATTCTTGAGTGTTCTCATCCTGGCAAAATTTGGGCAGCACCTCCCCTGGACTGGGAGTTGCCAGAGAGCAATAAGGAACACCAAATGGATAACTCCGGGTGCACCTCAAATCTGGACCTCATGTCGGTCCAATAACCCAACTGTGAGTGTTGGAAAGCTCGAGGACTAGCCTTCGAGAGCTCTCACCACTCACGGGTGATGACTTCGTGGAACGGGACACATGTAGGCCACAGGTGGCCATGAATGTTCACCCTTCGAACTGGTTCCCTCAGAGCTCATGCCATAGAAGGGCAAGCTTCTGAGGACCCCACGTGATGTTGAAAACCGGGAGGGAGAAAACGGAAGAAAGGGGGAAGAGGTGAGAGCAATAGAATACCATTTACGCCCACAAAAGTCACTCTTTTATTCATCCTCAAGGGGAAAGGAGATCTACCCCCAAAGCACGGGGGAGAATACAACGGAGAAGATAAAAGAAAAACTAAGTGTTGAGGTGGGGGAAAGAAGATACATCGGTGGGGGAGAAGGAGGAACAAAGCACAAGCTCTTCCCCCTCTCTCCCCTCTCTCTTTCAAGACTCTCTCTCTTTTTCTTCTTCACCTTGCAGATGGGGATGGATGTAGCTTTCTCTTCTCTTCGGACGCTGGGAACCTTAGCCGAACCAGCAGCCTTCCCTCTAGCCTCTCCCCTCTTCCTCTTCTCTCTTCTTCTGTTCCCTTCTTCTCTTGATCATCCTCTTCCTCCCTCTTCGGCTTCACAACGCTGCCCCTTTTATATATCAGCCAGCCTGGGAGCGTCCCTGCCACTTCCACCTCGTCCACAACGAAGTCGGGAGTTGACTGGCTGTGCTGGATGCTGTTCATTTGTCCCGTACACTGCTGCTCGTCCGAGGATGGGATGCTCAGAGATCTGCCGGAGCTTGCCTTGCTGCTACTGCTTGTGTGCTGTCGAACGAAGGTAGAAGCAGAGTCATGGGCATTGAATGTTCTCTGCACGCCATAATGATGCAAAACAGAGCATCGGAGTGTAGATGGGACGGATTGTTTGCGCGCCGGATTAAGAAGAGATGCAAGGGAAAGGGTGCGCGCCGGTTTAACACATGATGAAGGGGGAAAAAAGGTGGGCCAGTTTAACCCAAGATGAAGGGGCGCGCCGGTTTAACCCAAAAATGCAAGGGGGCGTGCCGGTTTAACCCAAAATGCAAGGGGCGCGCCGGTTTAGACTTTGTCTTGACTTCACGGCCATTCGGACGAACATTTATGCTCTCGAAAAACTTCGACTGCAATGCACCTGCTCTGAGGTGTTCAGCTTGGAGCCTCCGAGTCCCGGTTTAGGACTCTGAGTAGTTTCCAGCACGTGCCGAACCCGTGTCTGGATCACCGGGTTTCTTCCTGATTCGGCTTTCAGCATCGCCAGTCGGGGAGCTGTGGCCATCCCTTTTGCTCGAGGCGCTTCCTTATCGGACGGCGGAGCATCCAGTACGTACTCGTCCGGCTTAGATGGGGTATGGAATTTATTCGGCCTTTTCATCTTCGACTTGCTCTTCAGATGTCGAGACGTCCGTGCCACAGGAACATTCTTTTTCTTCTTACTTTTTTTGACGTCCACAGCTGTCCCGTTAAAAAAATGAAACACAGGAGGCAAGTGTCGACTCCTTGAGTTGACACTTCCATCTTTCAAACAAAAATCAGAGTGCAGCGTAAAGAGTGTCGACTCAAGGAGTCGACACTTTTTCACTTGCCCGCTGGAAACTCTCAGGTAAGCCACAGACCAGGAAGTGTCGACACCTTTAGTCGACACTTTTCCTGACACCAGAGAAAACCTATTAAAAACACCTTTTAAAAACTAAAATGCTTCATTTATGCTTAAGGCCCTTCACCCCAAGAAATAAATGCTTTATTCTCCCAATGCTAGACCAAAACCATGAAGTATGCTTGAAGCCCAATCTAGGTAATATGAGTGAAATTTAGAAATAGATTCTTACCATAAGTCCAATGGTTTGAAGGCAATGTGAACCTGCACTTTCTGGAAATTCAGAAACATGTATATATTAAGTCCATCCATATGAAGAAACTAACTTCAAGGCTTTTCATCACATAAGACTATCTCTCTCAACATGCAATATCAGAAGCTCAATTTCATATCAATCTGAAACCAACACAAATGAGAAAGCCAACTACAATGCCTTTTTTCCACAAGACAATCTCCTATTAGCTACAAGTATGTACGATGAGTTTCAGCTTTTAATACAAGTGATTCAGAATTCTTCACCACATTCTTCACAAATTAATTTATCAAATATGATTCAAGAGGACCATTTCCAATTAGTATTTAACCAAACCATTCATGAAACGCAAAAGGAACCTTTACTTCGTACAAGCATCATTCAATTCAATCTTCAATCATCCTGCAGTAAAGAATGCTAAAATGCAACTTCAAGAGTTGTACATTCAGATATGGAAAGCCATTTCCAACTCAAGCAAATGTATACCTTGATCAATTGATATCGAATCAATTCACACATGAATATCATATGCAGTCCAAGCCAAATTAAACTCTCACAATCCAAATAACACTAAGTGATCAATTGTTAAAGTAGTTCAGACAAATCACACACATGGTTTCCAGTCAACCCAAAAATATCAAATTCAGTCCATAAACCTTCAAGGTTCAGTCCATTTAATTCAACCTCAGTCAAAATCAATCTAAACTTAATTCATTCACTCAGACATTTAGAGGCAATTGATAGCCAATTGAGAACCCATTTTAGCAAAATTAAATGACATGCTTCACTCATGAAAACCATTCATGAACCTCCAAAAGAATGCATGAAGCATTTTCAAGGAAAACAATGCAATCATTCAATGTTCAGTCCATTGAGAACCCCATGAATCACTAATGAATGATATGATGAAATTGTCACAGAACAGGTTAGTGCATAAGAAGAAGAGGTCGACTCTATGAGTGGGTGAGGTCGACACTTCTCAGAACAATTGTGCATCTGTTAATGTTCTTCACCCAGCATCCAAGCCTACAAAACAAGATATCAGCCGTGAGCTCCTAAATCACATATGAACATTTTCCACAGAACTTGCACACAATATTTTGTTATCATCAAAACAATTACCAAAGACAAAGAGGGAGTGCAATGGACCCAACACGAAGGTAGGCGGTCACCCATAGGCCGCCACTCAAAGGAGAGAAACGGTCTCCTGCAAACTGTTTAAAATAAAAAGCGGTCCACTCAGGGCCGCTTCAGGTGTGAAACAGTCCCCCTTGGGGCCGCCATGCCATGGGACTGTGAGAAGAATAAAAATGGTCACCTCATGACTGCTGGGCTTAAAATGGTCTCCCTTGGGACCACAAATCAGAGTAAAATGGTCATCCCGTGACCGCCATTCCCAAAACCTTTTCAACGGTCAGAAAGCAAAGGTCAAAAATGCCTCGGGGGTCACGCTGGCCCCATGAGGGTAATAGTCAGCCACTTGGCAGCCGCTGGACCTTGGCAGTCTATCGCATGGCCGCCAAGCCCCACCGTCACCCAAGACCGAAAAACGGTCAACATATGGCCATCTCTAACAAAAACGGTTCCTGGAAGGACCGTTTTCATTTTGGAAAATCGAGATCGGTGAATCACGGTGAAATTCACCATTCCACACCCCGATCACCCCCAGTGATGGGAAAACAAAAAGGGGAACTCGTCCCCAAGCCCCAAGGCATCGTGTGATGCCATCAAACCACAAAACAAAGCGTTAAAAAGCTAGATCCGGTGCTTAAACCCCAAAGCATGGATTTCTCCTCTCGGCACGAAATAACCCTTTCTCGACCTCGCCTCGGCCTAGAAATCACAGGGAATGTAAATAACAAGCTAAGGATCTGTCACCCTTCCTCGGGGGAATCTCGAAACACGACGGATCGTCACCGATCCTCAAAACTCTGCTTGAAACCCACAAGCTCCCACGAGCTCCCACGAGCAGCACGCTGCCACTATCGCCTCGCCGTCACCGCTGTCGCCACGCCATCGTCTCACCACTGTCAGCAACCGGAGGGGAGCACGCCGTGGTCATTGCCGGTCAAAGGAGAGAGAGAGGGGTCGTGATCGGGTGTTCACGGGGGAAAGAAGAAGAGGAAAGAAGAAGAAGGAAAGAAAAAGAAAAAGAAAAAGATAAGGAGTATATATAGAAAATCCAGATTTTTTGAAAAATATAAAAAAATAGAAAAATACATTTCCTCGATCCTCGAAACACGCTCAACGCGCTGGTACAGTCCTGGAGTAGGGGAACATATCGATTTGCCCTACACAGGGTTCCGAAGGTTCGTCAAGGTAAAACATGCGTGAAACACAAAATGTGCTCCGAGGCCCCCAAAGTGATCCGAAACCCACGGATCCAGATCCAGAAAATGTCCAAACAATCCGGGACATTTCTGCCCTCCCCCATTAAACAAATTTCATCCTCAAAATTTTAAAATAAAGCACGGGGGAAAGGAGAGGAACTCACTCGAATAGATAAGGGAACTGCTGACGCATCTCGTCCTCACGCTCCCAAGACGCGTCGCCACCAGAGTGTGGCTGCCACACCACCTTAACCATGGGAATAACCTTGTTCCGTAGGTGCTGCTCTCGCCAATCCTCAATACGGATGGGCTACTCCGAAAGAGACAGATCGGGAGTCACCTCGAGCCAAATAAAAACCTCCAAAACATGAGAGTCATCGGGCATATATTTCCTTAACATCGAGGCATGGAACACATCATCCACCGTCGCTAACTCCGAGGGTAACTGCAAGCGATATGCGACCTCACCAATGCGCTCAACAATGGGAAAAGGGCCAACATAGCGTGGAATAAACTTCCCACGCTGGCCAAAGTGCATCACCCCCTTCATATACTCCATCCACCTCCTCTGCCTGAGGTTAAGGTCCTTCTGAGTAAACACATATCTCAGACTCTGATGGTAAGTGAACACCTCGAACTTCTCACCGTACAGATAATGCCTCCAAATCTTCAATGCGAAGATCACAATAGCCAATTCAAGGTCATGGGTAGGGTAGTTCTCCTCATGTGGCTTCAGCTGCCGAGATGCATATGCCACAACTCTACCATGCTGCATCAACACAGCACCCAACCCAATCCCAAAAGCATCTGTACTCAGCGCAAAACCTCCTGATCCAGAAGGTAACACCAACACCGGTGCCGAAGTGGGCAACCTCTTCAGCTCCATAAAGCTCTACTTGCACTGATCGATCCAGCGGAACGGCACATCCTTCCGCGCAAGTCTGGTCATCGGGGCCACGATACGAGCGAAATCCTGAATGAATTTCTTATAATAGCCTACAAGCCCCAAGAAACTCTGAATCTCCGTCATGGACCCCAGCCTCGACCACTGCACCACTGCCTCGACCATGGCTGGATCCACGGAAACACCATCACCAGAAATCACGTGCCCCAAAAAGTGCACCTCGCGAAGCCAAAACTCACACTTGCTGAGCTTAGCATACAACTAGTGATCTCGCAAAGTCTACAACACAACTCTCAAATGATACACGTGCTACTCTATAGATTGTGAATAAACAAGGATGTCGTCCACAAATACGACCACGAACTAATCCAGGTTGAGATGAAACACCATATGCATCAAATCCATGAACGCTGCAGGGGCATTGGTGAGCCCAAACGGCATCACCAAGAACTCATAATGCCCGTATCTTGTGCTGAATGCAGTCTTCTCCACATTAGACTCACGAATCCACAGCTGATAATAGCCAGACCGTAAATCAATCCGCGAGAACACTCGCGTGGACTGAAGCTGGTTGAACAAGTCATCAATCCGTGGTAACAGATACTTGTTCTTAATAGTCACCTTGTTTAGCTGCCGGTAGTCAATACACAACCTTAGACTACCGTCCTTCTTCTTCACAAATAGTACTGGCGCACCCCAAGGGGAAAAGCTAGGACAAATGTACCCCTTGACCAGTAACTCCTGCAACTGCGCCCTCAACTCCCTCAACTTAGCGGGAGCCATACGATAAGGAGCCTTAGACAGAGGCCCCATACCAGGCACAACCTCGATAAGAAAATCGATCTCCCGCTACAGAGGTAATCCTGGCAAATCCTTGGGAAAAACATCAGAAAACTCGCTAACCATCGGAATGTCCTCCACATCTGGCTCCGACTGGTCTACCATGACCACAGATGCAAGGAAACCCTGACATCCTGCATCAAGCAACCTACGGGCCCTAATAGCGAAAATGAAAAAAATGAGAAGAGGTAGATCAGATACCTTGGAAATAAAACACGGGTCTATGGGGAGGCTGAAAATAGACACTCTTCGATCCGCAATCTACCATCGCTCCATTGTCCTCAAGCCAGTCCATGCCAAAAATCACATCATAATCCTGAAGGTGCATTGCATATAGCCTACCCGACATGTTTTGCCCCTCAATCCATACCGGAACCTTCTTGAAGCAATACGGGGTAAACATGTCATCACCGGAAGGCAACTCCATGGCCAAATCACACGACATCTGGGTCACCAGCTCCTCAATACTCAGCGTGAAGTCCTCTGAAATAAATAAATGTGACGCGCCAGAATCAAACAAAACCCAAGCCGCATAACCCAGAATCACGATAATACCTTCCACAAGCTGCGACAACTCTGCCTCCGCCTTGGTCATGTGCGTAATCTATCCTCGGGACCTCTGTCTGCCCACACTCGCTGACCGGGGTAGTGGCGGATATTGCCCCTACTGCTGCTGCTGATGAGGATACTACTGGGGCTGAAACTGCTGCTATGGAGGGTACTGTTATTACCGCTGCTGAGGGTATTGGAGTGGTTGATGCAACCTCTGACGACAGTCACGCGCCAGATGCCCTGGCTGATCACATCTGAAACAAATCACTGAGGCTGTGCACTGTCTACCTGGATGCGAGTCGCCACACCAGGGACACGACCCCCGCGAACCTCCAACTGATCCCTGACGCTGATAAGGCATCGACTGTTGAACACTACCCACAGACGCCTGCCTCTGCTCTCTGCCCTCCTTGTGCTTCATACCAAAGTTCTTTCTGTAGAACTTCTTAACCTTCGAGCCAAAAGACGCAGACCCTGTAGCTGACACCGCCGGTGCCGATGCTCCAGAACTACCTGAAGAAGGCTAGAAAGTGCTCTACTGTTGGGTAGCCATCTGCTGGCTGTAGCCTAATTGGGACTGCCCCTGGCCCCTCAGTCCTCTATTCTTCTACATATCCTGCTCCAATGATGCCGCTACACGAGAAGCTATCTCAAAATCAGTGGCAACGTTCGCCATCAAGAGGTGCCTCAGATCCTGCCTCAAACCCTAGACAAATTGCTCGGTCTTCAACTCCTCATTCTCCATGATATGGGGAGCATAGCGACCCAACTCAACCAACTGGGCCCTGTACTGCAACACTGACATGTCACCCTGGACCAACTCCAGAAACTGACATATCTTCTACGTACCAATATAGGATGGGCAGTAAGTACGCTCGAATACCTTGACGAAGTCCTTCCACACAATCAGCTGAAGTGAACGAGACTGAAAGGACGTCTTCCACTATGAAGACTACCATGCTTGAGCCGAGCCCTGCAACTGGTTGCAGGTCAACATCACCTTGTCCTCCTTGGTGCAGTTCATGGAACTGAATACTCTCTCCATCTCATCAAGCCAGTCTCTAGCCACATCCGGATCTGGCTGGCCGCCATAACAGTGTGGATGAAATTGTAAAAATTCTCTCACCGCACGGCTACGCCCACCCCTGGACGACGAGCCCTCACCAGCATCTCCGCTGAGCTGCTGAGCCATAAACCGATACATGCCCCGAATGAAATCCTCTGCCCCTGAAACTCTCACTGTATCCCCTGCCTGGGTGGCAACTGGTGGTACTCTACTCTGCGCCACCTACTCATCATGCTCCTCTATCGACTGTCCCTGCTGAGAGCAAGGCTTCCGCCTCGGCGCCATGCTCTCCCTGTTGCAAAAGACAAAAGACACGGGAAATGGCGAAATCAATAAAACATGAGATGCCCTTAGCCGGTGTCGACTGTAGATCTTCATTGTGAACTAGTGGACCACTGTAATTATTTATGGTTCTTATCTACATCAACATCCATGCTCTGATACCAACTGTAATGACCCGAGATCCAAATACCAGGAATGCCCGATAACCCGAATCCCGAACCGCCACCCACGAGCCCGAAGACTCGGAAGGGTTAAAGGGATGGTGTGGAAGTACACAAGAATCTAAAATAATTGTAGAACTACACAATTTATATGAATAAGCAGAAAACAATAAATAACATTAAGCAAATTATGTGGTCCATAATATAAAAATGGTCTAAAATATAACAGTAGTCCACAACTAGTACAGTCTAGAAAGAAAGGTACAACTACACGGGGCATACCCCGGCTCTGGCGACTAGCAACTAACCCTGCGCAGCAGAACCACGCGGAGCCTCATAAGCGCTCCTCAGAAGGCTCGTGATGTGACACGCCCTTGGACTCTAACAAACAAGCACAATTCACAATGATAACGGACCGAAATCGGCGGCCGCTCACCCGACACTCACCCAAACCCAGGGTAACTTGGCGATGCCAAGTGGAGGATGTGAGGGCTGGGCCCTTGCTAGTAGAGGGCCAGCAAGGCCAAGGTTTGTTCCCAAGGGTATGGAGGCCCAATTCAATGGAGCCGACGTTGAGCTGAGGGCACCGTTTACACTCTTCCCCACGGTGGTCACTCGAAGCAACGGAGCTTGAGGGACCGAGCACTCACTCTCAGGGCCAGTGGAGCTAAGAGAAAATATTGAAAGGACAAGCACTAAGGGAAGCAAGGTTAGAACACTTACTCGATCGGTTTGAAGAGACCGGTCCCGCTCGGAGACGTGGGCGAGCGGGGAAGCGTTGTTCCCCACACGTTGCGCCGGAGTAGCTTGACCCTGTTTTAAAAATTTACAACACTACTCCCCATGCAAGAAGATGGAACAAGAGGAGGGGGAGTCATTCATACACTCAAACACTACCTCCCACAGGGAAGGGCTTTAAGTCGGCCAGGCGGGGAGGGGAAAAAACTTAATTGGAAGCCGAACGGATGGACAACGCCGGTTCTACCTGCTCTCTGGAACAGGGAACAGACGGTTGAAGATGACGCTTCTGCGGCCACTCCTGAATTTTTCCGATGATGAGACCAGTTGGAAAATTGTCGTAGCTGGATCAGGATGACGCCTGAATTTTTTTGATTTCTCTGGTCGCCGATGCCGGTCGGGGTAAGACTGCAAACAGGGCCCCTAAGTTCTGACTCTGGCGGTAGAAGCACCTCAGTAGCAGGAAGAAGAGGTCGCCACGAGCGCTCATGAACTCTAAATCGACTGTGGCTGGAATTGTTGGAACCATTGTCGAGTCATCTTCGAAACGTGATCCATGGAAACACAAGATGATGTCAGAGCAGCTTGGGAGAACCCGAACAGTGGACAAGGGTCGGTTCAGTCCCAGAGGGGACAGAACTGCACACCTGAGGGAGGAAAATAAGAAAACATAGCTACGGATGCCGAACGGGGTTCCGCTTCTTGATACTGTAAGTAGACTCGGTGTAGAAACTCCCAGTAAAGGCCCGCTCTAAGAGCTTCAAGAAGTTGGCCGTGGGAGCCTCGGCAACTGGCTTCAGGTTGACTGTCAGGAAGCATATGCGCAGTCGTGGAAGATCGCCTCCCTAGGGCAGCCACGAACTCAGAATGGGACAAGACCACCACCGTCGCGAAGAAGACATGGAGACGCTTCCAATGGTACAACTTGAGCTCCCAGATATGCTTGGACGAAGTCGGGGTCACCTCTGCAAGCTACTGATCCTCTGCTGACTCAGAGCTGCGAACTGGCTAGTTGGGAGAAGCTTCAATGGCACAAGGGATGGGGGAGGAGGGTGGCTAATGGTGTTGGAAGTGGTGGAATGGTGTGAGGGGGATGTGGTGGAGGTATGGATTGAGAGCTATGGTGGAGCTAGAAGGGTTTTGGGGAGGGGAAGGGGCAGGGAAGCTGCTGGTTAACTGCACTTGGTGGGGGTGGGAAGGGGAGGTGGAGGAAGCACAAGTTGGCGGAGAGGGAGAATAGGGGGCGACCAGATCTGGTGGCCTCAAGTTGGGGGCGGCCTAGGGTATGGAAAGGGGGAGGGAGGAGTGGAGGGAAAGATTCAAACTCCCCTTGGGGACTGGGAGATTGTGTGGGGACGAGAAGAGATTGTGTTGGGAGTAGTAGGGGGTGGAGGGAAAGATTCAAACTCCCCTTGGGGACTGGGAGATTGTGTGGGGACGAGAAGAGATTGTGTTGGGAGTAGTAGGGGGTGGTTGGTGGTTGGAGGGTGGAGTGGAGATAGGTGGAGTCTATCTTGGGGGTGGGGTGGATTAAGAGGAGGGTGTGGGGAGTTGGAGTGGACTTAATGGAGGGGGAAGGGGAGACAAAGTAGTTGGGAAGGTGAGGAGAGAGAGAAGGGGGCGAACCTCATAGAGAGAGAGAGAAGGAGAGAGAGGGGGTAGGGGATTGAAGTGGGCTACTCACCCTAAGTTTCACACCTTCTCACATGGAATCTCTCCACTAAGATTTGAATCTTGGACTCTTAAAATGGTAATTTTCATTAACTTGAATTGGGAGAAATGGGGTGCTATATATAGGCAACCCACATTTTACAAAAAAGTCCCTGACTCATGCAACAATGACAAATAAGCAAGGGGTAGGGGGCGCCCTTGGGCCTAGCCCAATAAATTGGGCCCAATAGCTAGTCTAATCAACCTAATGACGCTCAAACTTAGGGGAATAAACAAAGACCTAGGGACATGACTCAAATAAAAAGAAAAATATAATGATATGACTCAAATAAAAATTACATAGGACTCAAAATAAATAACTAGACCATGCCGGATGCAACCGGGGCGAGGAGACGAGCCGTGAATGTGGGCACGGGAGGTGATGTCCCCATCATACTCCCGGGGTGCGGAGAACTCGACTCTGTCGAGTAAGAGTCCTTCCCTCTTCGGAGGGTGTAGAAGTGATACCGCCCACAAGTCTTCTAAAGGAGACCGATCCATCCACCTGACGAGATAGCGTTCGTATGCCTTGCTCCTGGTGGTAGTGACCTGTTCATCCAATATTCACTCAATTCGCTCACGCTGGGCTCTCTTGGCTAGTGGACTCTTCTCACAGGTTGGTGCTCTCTTAATGGGGGAAATGGGCTCAATATCCTCACTGGGTACCACCGTGGGACCCTTATATGGCACTAGGTCGGCCACATTGAATGTGGGGCTCACTCCGTACTCTTCGAGAAGATATAACTCATAGGCATTAGTGCCAATGCACCTCAGAACCTGAAAGGGACCAGCCCCACGAGGCTTCAATTTGGAGATGGCTCCTGGGGGGAGCCTCTCTATCCTCACCATCACAAAGTCACCCACGTGGAATTCTTGGTGATGCCTATGGGAGTCAGCCTGTCTTTTATAAGTCTCATTTTTCTTGCTGATGTGCTTGCGAATATTTTCATGCAATTTTGTGAATGCTGACATTCTAGGAGTGATGGGTGGACCTGGGCAACCAAAAGTAGACCAATCATACTTTGACGCCAAGAAGACTTTGATGGAATGGGGAGGACCGGGGCATCCATAGGTGATCCGGTCATGCATGGGGGTGACAAATGCCGGGGGACCTGGACATCCATGAATACTCCTATCATGCCTACGACCCATGATGAATGAACGAGGACCATTACACCCGAATATGGACCACTCTTGTTTCCTACTTGACATGTGGGTGATGTGAATGAATGGATCCAACATAGTGTTCATGCCAAGTGGTGTGGTATGCCTAGACACATGCATGCTTATCCCAAAGGTGACTTCCATGTGCATAGATGTGGGATGACCTTTGAACTTCCATGTGAAAGGGTCGAAGGGATCTAGGCAGGTGAATATGGGGTGGGGCATTTCCTCGATCTCTAGGTGGGTGTTGCCTAAGGTCATGGCTCCTTTGTTGTTATATGGGTTATGGATGAGGTGAGCTTGGCCCAACATGGTGGGTGAGGGTAGGAAAGGGGCGGTGGGTAAGGTGGTTGGGTCACATGAGTTCCACGGTTCCCATTGGAAGGGATCAAAGGGATCATGAAAAGGGTTACCAAGGGGGAGGGGCCTTATGTCCTCAAGGTCCTCAAATGGTGGTGGGCCATCATCCTCTAATGAAACAATTAGGCCGAAGTTCTTGGTGGGTGGGTCGGCCACGAGGGGAGGGTTTGGCTTTCTACCTGATATAAGAAGCTCCAAATTGAGGAGAAGGTTGGGCTCATCGGGTGTGGGGAGGAATAGAAGGAGGTCACTAGTGTAGCAACCAATGGTGTATACCGAGGTCATGGACCCGACACATAGGTGTAGGAGGTCAAGGCTCCTTGGTAGGTTATCCATTATGGTCAACATGCCGGTCAACTCAATTTGCCAAGCTAAGCCCATGAGAAGGTCCCCTAGGTTCTCTACTTGGTGAGAGGATTGGATGGTGGTGTGATGGGAGAAGATGGGCACTATAGGGAGGTCTTGCTCCACGGGTAGATAGATATGGGCCATGATATCTCTAATCGAGCTTTCCCTTAGCCACCTAATAATGGGTTCTTCTAAGATGAGTTTGGCCTTATCTAGAAAGGGTGGTGTAGAGTGAAGATCCTTATGCGAGGCTTCCCCTTCAATTTGGACATGGGTGCCCTCCATGGAGGGGAAAGGATCTGGAGGGGCATTTGTCTCCATGTGGCAAAGTGGGTGGGCTACTTCTTCTAAAGCTAATGGGGTGGGAAGCTTCTTTGAGGGTGGGGTGATGTTAGCCGGTGTGTGGTGCACCCGGGGTGGTGAACAAGGGTGGGACTCCGGCGGATGGGAGAGTACAAGGTTGTTGAATTTAAAGGTTCTCGGAAGGTGTGGCGGATGCACTAGGCAAGTCCGACGTGTTGGGTCGATGTCGGCATTCCTTTCATCTAACCATTTCATACCTAGGATTATGCATGGACCCGCCAATGTTCCTACTTGACACCAAGCCCCATCAAAATACTTAGTCTCTTCAAACCATCTATGGAATTCAACAAAGACTTGGTCTCCATTGTGCATAATTTGTTCGGTCCTAGAAAGAGTGGCAACGATATCGGGGGATACCCAACTATCGGACTCTAAGTCAATGAAATCAATTTCCGTGGGCTCTCCATTAGGTAGGTATGCATGGGATATGATTGGGAGAGGGGCCATTTGACCCTAGACCCAACGATGACAATGGTGGGTGGACAATGCAAGGGTCGGACTGGTGATGACTACAATGCAAGCGTGCCCTATGACTTGACTTGTAGAGACAAGTCAATGACTTGCTCTGATATCAATTGATGTGACACGCCCTTGGACTCTAACAAACAAGCATAATTCACAATGATAACGGACCGAAATCGGCGGCCGCTCACCCGACACTCACCCAAACCCGGGGTAACTTGGCGATGCCAAGTGGAGGATGTGAGGGCTGGGCCCTTGCTAGTAGAGGGCCAGCAAGGCCAAGGTTTGTTCCCAAGGGTATGGAGGCCCAATTCAATGGAGCCGACGTTGTGCTGAGGGCACCGGTTACACTCTTCCCCACGGTGGTCACTCGAAGCAACGGAGCTTGAGGGACCGAGCACTCACTCTCACGGCCAGTGGAGCTAAGAGAAAATATTGAAAGGACAAGCACTAAGGGAAGCAAGGTTAGAACACTTACTCGACCGGTTTGAAGAGACCGGTCCCGCTCGGAGACGTGGGCGAGCGGGGAAGCGTGGTTCCCCACACGTTGCGCCGGAGTAGCTTGACCCTATTTTAAAAATTTACAACACTACTCCCCATGCAAGGGGGTGGAACAAGGGGAGGGGGAGTCATTCATACACTCAAACACTACCTCCCACAGGGAGGGGCTTTAAGCCAGCCAGGCGGGGAGGGGAAAAAACTTAATTGGAAGCCGAACGGATGGACAACACCGGTTCTACCTGCTCTCTGGAACAGGGAACAGACGGTTGAAGATGACGCTTCTGCGGCCACTCCTGAATTTTTTCGATGATGAGACCAGTTGGAAAATTGTCGTAGCTGGATCAGGATGACACCTGAATTTTTTTGATTTCTCTGGTCGCCGGTGCCGGTCGGGGTCAGACTGCAAACAGGGCCCCTAAGTTCTGACTCTGGCGGTAGAAGCACCTCAGTAGCAGGAAGAAGAGGTCGCCACGAGCGCTCCTGAACTCTAAATCGAGTGTGGCTGGAATCGTTGGAACCATTGTCGAGTCATCTTCGAAACGTGATCCACGGAAACACAAGATGATGTCAGAGCAGCTTGGGAGAACCCGAACAGTGCACAAGGGTCGGTTCAGTCCCAGAGGGGACAGAACTGCACACCTGAGGGAGGAAAATAAGAAAACATAGCTCCGGATGCCGAACGGGGTTCTGCTTCTTGATACTGTAAGTAGACTCGGTGTAGAAACTCCCAGCCAAGGCTCGCTCTCAGAGCTTCAAGAAGTTGGCTGTGGGAGCCTCGACAACTGGCTTTAGGTTGACTGTCAGGAAGCATATGCGCAGTCGTGGAAGATCGCCTCCCTAGGGCAGCCACAAACTTAGAATGGGACGAGACCACCACCGTCGCAAAGAAGATAGGGAGATGCTTCCAATGGTACCACTTGAGCTTCCAGAGATGCTTGGACGAAGTAGGGGTTGCCTCTGCAAGCTACTGATCCTCTGCTGACTCAGAGCTGCGAACTGGCTGGTTGGGAGAAGCTTCAATGGCACAAGGGATGGGGGAGGAGGGTGGCTAATGGTGTTGGGAAGTGGTGGAATGGTGGGAGGGGGATGTGGTGGAGGTATGGATTGAGAGCTATGGTGAAGCTAGAAGGGTTTTGGGGATGGGAAGGGGTAGGGAAGCTGCTGGTTAACTGCACTAGGTGGGGGTGGGAAGGGGAGGTGGAGGAAGCACAAGTTGGAGGAGAAGGAGAATAGGGGGCGACCAGATCTGGTGGCCTCAAGTTGGGGGCGGCCTAGGGTATGGAAAGGGGGAGGGAGGAGTGGAGGGAAAGATTCAAACTCCCCTTGGGGGCTGGGAGATTGTGTGGGGAAGAGAAGAGATTGTATGGGGAGTGGTAGGGGGTGGTTGGTGGTTGGAGGGTGGAGTGGAGATAGGTGGAGTCTATCTTGGGGGTGGGGTGGATTAAAGAGGAGGGTGTGGGGAGTTGGAGTGGACTTAATGGAGGGGGAAGGGGAGAGAAAGTAGTTGGGAAGGTGATGAGAGAGAGAAGGGGGCGAACCTCATAGAGAGAGAGAGAAGGAGAGAGAGGGGGTAGGGGATTAAAGTGGGCTTCTCACCCTAGGTTTCACACCTTCTCACATGGATTCTCTCCACTAAGATTTGAATCTTGGACTCTTAAAATGACAATTTTCATTAACTTGAAATGGGTGAAATGGGGTCCTATATATAGGCAACCCACATTTTACAAAAAGTCCCTGACTCATGCAATAATGACAAATAACCAAGGGGTAGGGGGCGCCCTTGGGCCTAGCCCAATGAATTGGGCTCAATAGCTAGTCTAATCAACCTAATTACACTCAAACTTAGGGGAATAAACAAAGACCTAGAGACATGACTCAAATAAAAGGGAAAATACAATGATATGACTCAAATAAAAATTACATAGGACTCAAAATAAATAACTAGACCATGCCGGATGCAACCGGGGCGAGGAGACGAGTCGTGCCTGTGAGGTGATGTCCCCATCCGCTCACCTGACCTGAAACCACGGTAAACACAGGGAATGAGCCTTATAACAAAAGGCTCAGTGGGGATCACTCGGATCCCCACCTCGTAAAATGAGAAACTGCATGGGAAGCAGCTAAAGCAAGAACTAGCAAGACGTAGAATGGTGAGCAACAAGAATAAGTAAACGGAAAAGCTCAGCTACATCTAGTACCGACCCCATGGCACGAGAACCAAGATAATGCGATAGAAAACCAAGAGTCACTACAAGGCAAGGATAGGAGTACCACCCACTAGAAGTACAGTCGGACGCGTCACCTGACGACTTACACCGCACTGCAGTGTCTCCCTACTCGCCCCAGGCAAAAACTGAGACACACACAAGTAACACTAACAAGGGTCTAGTCGGGGTCGTGCTAGTCAGCACACGTCCGAAGTCGCCGACCACGTGTGCACACACTAACTGACTGCGCTACATCAGGCCCTCTGGCTGGTTCTTCCTCCAGGCCCGGACTCGAGCCGCCACAGTAGGAGGCCCACGGCAACCAGCCTACAACCGTTTCTCTCGGGTAGCCTCGCCACCACTCCCTGGTAGGACCACAGGTGTGTCGGAAGGCTACGACTAGTGGAGGGTCACTGAAGGAGTAGACTCTCTAGCCAACGAAAAACCACACCTGAACCGAAAAAAGTACAAGGACAGCTCCTCGTACCGACACCAACTCACGGTGACACCAACCGAACTACGCCACATCCCGGGGTCTCCACGACACCCACACACGGCCTCCAGACGATGCCCATGATACGCACAACGGAAAGTGAGATAGAAGGGGGGGATGAATAGATCACTCTCAAATTCGATAAGCTCAGTAACAATTGCTCAATCCCTCAAACAGCAGTGATGAAACCTCAAAGAAAGGTAAAAGAAATATCTGGACAATGGATAGAGATCTAGAAAGAAATACTCGATGGAGCAATATATCAAGTAGATGGAGAGCAAACACAAAGTAGACAGGCAAATCCACAAGAGAGACCGAGAGTTTTTTAGGTGGTTCGATTACTACCCGTAATCTACGTCCACCCCTCACTCAGAAGAGTAAGGTTTCCTTGAAATGATCAATCGCACACAGCAGACTCAGTCTGTGACAACCGTTGCCAAATAGCTTGCCCTGAGGAACACCCTCCTCAGTCTTCTGATCAACTAGAAGAAGCACTGAAGAATAAATCTCCCTTCCTTTGCACGCAGCAAAGGGAACCCTGTGAAATTGCTTCCAAGCAACTCACAAACCTAGCGGATCAAACCTCTCTTCCTCCAAGAACAATGGAGGGAAACCGGAGAACTTCTCCCTTCCTCCGAGCAAACTTGGAGGGTAACACAATGGAATTGAAAGCGAAGGAAACTCAAAAATAAAAGATCAATGGAAAACAATTATCTCTGAGACAAAATAATGTAGCTTCCGTAGAAGCAGATCTTTAGATTCACAGACAGCTCTCTCTCTCTCTCAGAATCTTCTCTCTGCTCTTGATGGAGTTGTTTGTCTCTAGTTTTCTCTCTTGATCCACAGCACTGCTCTCACTCTTCTCTCCTTCCTCACTATTTCATCATATCTTCTCGAACCCTTTTCCTCAGTATATATATATAACTGTTCCAGAAACTTAGGCGTGTGGATACCACGTTTCTCGCCTGAAAGGTTGGGGCACGTGTCGAAATGTTCTGGACCTCCATCTTCCTCGGATCATGTGACATCCATCTGGTGCATGCACAGACAAACTGTCAGAAAAGGAATAAATATTTTGTCACACACTTAGCACAAGTTGTACCGACGTAGCGAGTGAGTAAGCATAAACTGCATTGAGTAGGAGTTCCAAGTCAAACAATGCACTGACTTACTACATGGTGAACAAGAAGTTGCACCGAGTTGAAATGAGCAAAAAAACGTGGGATGCACTGACTTTATTTTAGCCAGAAAGGAAAGTTTGCACCGAGTTGAAAGCAAGCACCGACTAAGATTGGCAGGGAAAAGCACCGATGCGGAATGAAACATAAGATGCACCAATCTACTTTAGCTACCTACAAGATTTGCACCGAGTCTAATAGGCCTGAGACAAGAACTGCACCGACCTCGTTGCTGTAGGGATTTGAATAGACTTGGCTATGTAGCGTTCATGTTTTTATCTCAAGCAAAGTATGCACCGACTTCATGTTATTCAGAAAGAGAAAGAATGCACTGAGTTGAATTATGCATTCTAAGTAAGAGTTGCACCGAGATGGCAGAGAGAAATGCACAGAACGAAGAGAGATGCAAGACAGACTTGCACCGAGTTGGATTTGCACTGAGAAAGGAATGAGCAGACTAAACAATGCATTCTAGACAAGAATTGCACCGACCCAGATATTGCACCGACCTCGAGAGGTGAGATGCAGGGACACGATATGCACGGACCTTGGTGCACACGACTTAGTGAGAAGCACTGAGACAGAATATGAACGACATAACCTATGCATGAACAAGGACTTGCACTGAGGCAAGCTCTTTATGTGAGAAATGCAGAACTTGGAAAAACTTGCACCGAACAAGCTTATGAACGAGACAATGCATTCATTGACTTAATATTCATTAAGCAAAAAGACGAGTGTAAAACAATGCACGGACCTAAATCATACAACAAGCACAGACCTTCTTCATGCTTAGAAACAAAAAAATGCACCACGGCATACTATGCAACCACATTATGCGAGATGCACCGAGCTCTTCTGAGTCGAACACAAGTGTTGAGCTTATAGAAAGAAACTTGCACCGAGGCAAGGACATACTACGTCTAGAGAAAAGCATGCACTGATATATTGAATGCATATGAACAGGAGAATGCACGGACCTTTATTGCAAGAGTGTGATAAAACAAATTTATGTATAGTGTGAGACATCATCAAAACTGTAGGGATGCAACAATCTCCCCCTTTTTGATGATGGCAACACTATGAATCAAGCAATGTCAGGGCATTAAAATGAGATCAAAAATAATCAAGAGCAAACCAAAATGATATTATTGACAAGCCAGAAAGCCTCTCCCAGAGATAGCATCTTCTGACCTTCTTCTACAAATCCACTCCCCTACAACTCGCTCTCAGATGACCTCTTACCGCCTGAACCTCTCAGATGACCTCTCTCCCCCTTTGACATCATCAAAAGGAAATGAAAGATATATGCAGTTGCTGGAGACATGAGGAAGAAGTACAGTGGCTTCGTAGTGTAGAAAGACTCATGAGCATATCTTAATAGAATAAGTGAGGCGCTAAACTCAAGAAAAGATTCTTTAACTCTGGTAAGCAAAAGAGAATTAGAATGATAGGGAAGTTTATCCACATACATGGTATATGATGTAGAGCAGGGATGAACAAGTATGACAAGACATAGCTGATCAAACAACTCTACGAAGTAGACAACAAGAGACAAAAGCAGAGAAGGTGTGCTCAAGGTATTAAGGACAAGCATTCCAGTAATTTGCACAAATATAAAGGATATTATAGAGATTTTCAAGATATTGACCATTAAGTAAGTTGGTAAATCACATCTTTGACATTAGGGAGGCACCTTGAACAGAGACCGGAATCCCCAGTTACTCAATGTGAGAACCTCATTACCTCTCCGTTTTATAGAACAGAGTTAGTAACTGTGGCTTTTGACGTGAGGAAATACCTTGATCGGAGGCCAGAATCTCCAGTTACTCACCACCTTGTCACCATTGCTCTGTGATGGTCAGAAACATTCAGTTTATTTTATAATTTTTTTTTTTGAATTTGACACCTCATGACCTAGGAAAGACTTCATTTCTTTGATGAAGCTCCCAGTTTCTCAGTGATCAAACCATAGACCTTTATTCATTTAGTTGATCCCTTATATTGTGGAGATGAAGTGATTGAAGACAATACCAGAAAAACTGTTTCTTTGAAATGAATCTTGAAGTCTAGATTTCAAGTTGTTCTAGACAGATATCAAGACATACAAGTTTTAGCCTGAACCAGAATCATGAACAATGTAGGAAGATATACTTCGGACACTTGATTCAAGTCTCTGATAGTTTACTAGAGAAAAGATTCTAGCTGGACTTTAGTTACACAAACTTATAGACTTAAGAGATGGATGAGATTCTACTGTCTGAGAGAGAACCGCACTCATTCAATCATGAGAGCTAGCAATGACACATATCTGGTCAAACTTTTGAATCAGTCAAAATTCACTAACTGCCCAGCTCTCCCTCAATCGATGCATAGAAAGAAACTAATCAGCAGACACTGGGAACTCCCCCTCACAGTTAGGACAGGCTTCACACAGAACATCTTGCCAAAAATTAAAAAAAATCAGGAGATTAGAAGTTAAGACAATTTAAATAAGTCTAATTCTCTACTTAATGTGGTGAATTTGTCATTATCTAGAGGCTTTGTGAAGATATCAGCAATTTGATTAGCAATGCCTACATGAATCAGTTCAAAGGTGTTCTTAGAAACCTTATCTCTTATGAAATGATGCCTTATTTCTATGTGTTTGGTGCGGGAATGCAAGATAGGATTCTTGGCTAGATTGATGGCACTAGTATTATCACAGTAAATGGGTGTGCACCCCAGGTCTACTTGATAGTCCTGAAGCTGTTGTTTAATCGAAATGACTTGTGTACCACAACTCCCTGCAGCCACGTACTCAGCCTCTGTAGTGGATAGGGCCACATAATGTTGTTTCTTGGAACCCCAAGATACTAACACCCACCTAGAAATTCACAATGACCACTAGTGCTTTTTCTATCTAGTTTACACCCGGCATAATCTGCATCTATGTATGCAATTAAATCTAGAGTGTGTGATGCAAGAAACCATAAACCAAGGGTGTGTGTAGTAGACAGATATCTGAAAATTCTTTTTACTGCAGCTAGATGTAATTCAGTGGGTCTAGATTGATACCTCGCACACATTCCTACACTGAACTGTATATCAGGTCTTGAAGCTGTCAAATAGAGTAGAGATCCAATCATACCTCGGTAGAGCTTGGCATATACTTCTTTACCTGTCTCATCTGCATCCAATGAGGTACTGGTACCCATTGGTGTAGTAATGTGCTTCAAGTTGCTCATGCCAAACCTCTTGAGAATGTCCAATGTGTACTTGGTCTGGTTGATGAAGCATCCTTCCTCTAACTGTTGCATCTGCAGGCCAAGAAAGTACTTCAATTCGCCTACCAAACTCATTTCAAATTCTACTGACATCATTTTTGAAAATTCATTACATAGACCAGTACTTATTGAGCCGAAGACAATGTCATCTACGTATACCTGGACTATGATGAGATCTTCATTAAAGCCTTTTGTAAAAAGTGTTTGATCTACCTTGCCTCTTTGGTAGCCCTTGCTGATCAGAAATTCCATTAATCTCTCATACCAGACTCGAGGGGCCTGCTTTAAACCATACATGGATATATTTAATCTGAAAACTTGGTCAGGTTTAGTGGAGAATAGAAGTCCCGGGGGCTGTTCAACAAAAACTTCTTCCTTGAGAATTCCATTTAAGAACACACTCTTCACATCCATTTGTTGGAGTTTTATATTTTTGGAGCATGCAAATGCTAACAATATTCTTATAGCTTCCATCCTAGCAATAGGTGCGTAGGACTCATCGAAGTCAACTCCAAATTCCTGATAGTAGCCCTTGGCTACTAGTTTGTCTTTATTTCTAGAAATAATTCCATCTTCATTCATTTTATTCTTGAACACCCATTTGGTTCCTATCACATTAGTGTTCTCAGGTCTTGGAACAAGTTCCCAGACATTGTTTCTATCAAACTGACCTAACTCTTCAGACATGGCATTGACCCAAGATGCATCGTTTAAGGTTTCATCTACCGATTTTGGTTCAATTTGAGAAACTAATGCAATTAAATCTTTATTTTGAACATTTTTGAAATGAGACCTAGTCCTAGGGGGATCCCTTAAATCTCCTATGATATTATTCTCAGGGTGGTCTTTCAAGAATCTAACATTGGTTGAGGACTCACCTGGTTCGGTTGAGCTTACTTGATTCTAATCAGTTTGTCCTTCGGGTTGTTCATTTTCATCCTTCAATTTCTCCTCAAGAAATTCTCCATCATGCTTTGAAGACCTATCAGCATCATCAAGGTTGTTAGCATTTGTTGATTCACCAATTATCACATGAGGAGTTTCCTGTACAGTTTGGTCTGTTACATTGAAAACCCTATATGCCCTAGTTGTTTCAGAGTATCCCAAAAAAATTCTTGGAGTACTTCTAGCATCAAATTTATCTAGGTCCCTTTTATTATTGTTATGGATGAAACATTTTGAACCAAAAGTTCTGAAGTATGAGACATTTGGCTTTTTACCTTTAAGAAGTTCATAGGGAGTTTTCTTATGAACAGGTCTTACCATTGCTCGGTTAATTGTATAGCAGGCTGTGTTGGCTGCCTCTGCCCAAAATATCCTGGGAAGCTGACTTTCGACCAGCATAGTTCTGGCCATTTCGATGATTGTCCGATTTCTTATCTCAACAATTCCGTTTTGCTCTGGAGTCTTGGGAGAAGAAAATTTGTGAGTCACTCCCTCTTTATTGCAGAAGTCAGAAAATACAGAATTCTCAAACTCACCTCCATGGTCAGTTTGAATTATTGAAATACAGTGAGAACCTCCTTGTTTGATTTTATTGAAGAAATGTTCAAACTTCTAAAATGCATCATTTTTATTTGCTAAGAAAAATATCCATGAAAACCTAGAGAAATCATCTACAATGATGAACCCAAACCTTTTCCCATTCAAGCTCAAAGTTCTAGTTGGACCAAAAAGGTCCATATGTAAGAGTTCCATAGGTTTGGTTGATAAAGACTCAGACCGGAGCTTAAATGACTTGCGAGTTTGCTTGCCTAGAGCACATGCATCACAGATTTTTGAGATTGAATTAAACTTGATTTTAGGCAAGCCTCTAACTAAATCATGCTTGATCAATTTATTCAAAGTAGAAAAACTAGCATGGCCTAAACGTCTATGCCAATCAAAAGCATTATTTTCAGAATTAGCATATAAACAGAGATTGGATTAAGACTCAACATCTAAGTCTACCATGCAGACATTATTGGTCCTGTTGGCTACAAATTTAACAAGATCAGAATTTATTTTGAAGATTTTGCATGAGTTATTATCAAACACAACCCTGTGACCCTTGTCGCAAATTGACTGATGCTAATCAGATTGTGTTGAAGACCTTCCACAAGTAAAACTTGCTCAATTGAGTTAGTGGAGGACTTACCAACCGTGCCAACACCAATGATCTTACCTTTGTTCTTTCCTCCGAATTTGACCAGACCCCCTACCTTCATTTCTAGCTTGTTGAACTTGGATCGGTCTCTTGTCATGTGCCTGGAGCAGCCACTGTCAAGGTACCATTTGTTGTTCTCAACTGTCAGGGAAACCTACACAAGAGAAATCAAGCAAGGTGGTTTCGAACCCGACGGCAAGGCGGTGGCGGTGCGATGGCGGCTCGATGGCGGCGGCGGCGGTGGTGCTGAGCTTCACACTCAGGGAGGTGGTGGAGGAGAGACATCACACCTCTGAAATCAGAGCTCTCATAGCTCTAGGGGAGGAGAGAGGGGCGCCCTTGGGCCTTATGAGCACAAATGCATTTTTCTTCTCATTAATGCTAAGTAATTCATAAATTACAAGGTATTTATAGAAAATGTAACAAGACCTAAACTACCCTCAGATCTAAATTAGGGGAGGGATATACAAGGGACATCACATTTAATCCCATGTGGTCAAAAAAAACAAAAAATTAACTATGTCTAGTGGAAGGGGGTGCCCCCTTGACCAAGAGCTTTCAATTTGGACTTCTTGTCCACCTTGTCCCCCCCTTGGTCCAAGTCTTCTAGAAGCCCACCTTGGACCTTTGACCAGCCCCACATGGGCCCCTAGGGATTAGGTCGACCAATGGGGAAGGAGATGGGGGGCCCTTGCTGGTCCGACTGTACTTTTACATAAAAAACCAAAGATCCTTAAGGAATAACAAATTGGCTTATAAAGCCTTACAATTGCAAACCAACTTACCAAGGATATAAATGCAAACTAAAAAGACACAAATGCAAACAAAATGTGGGTGGTCTTGCTCTGATGTCCCCATCACCAGTCCTCTATTTGTCAACCGAAACCCCCCTGCTTAGCCCATTTTGGGTCTCGGTCGGTCCGGTTGAGACCCAATGGCTGACCTTTGGCCCCGTGAGTGTCCCGGATACCCCGTGGGTATCGTGACCGTATTTTTGGGTGTCCAGAGGTACCATTTTACCTCGATTATCATGCCCATGGGTTTTAAGAGTTTGGGTGGCCGTTTGTGTTCTGGGCTTCCGTGTTTATGCTAGATCGAGTCGCCACAGATTGGCATGAGTGCAGAGGGTTATTGTCGCATGTCATTAACCTCTTTGGAATACGATTTTCACGTGGGCCGTGCGTATGGCCTTTGGACTGTGAGTCCAATTACCCAGCCTGGGGTTGGAGGATTTCTTAGCTTTCCTTTGGAAGGGATTGAGTCAGCGGTTATGTCCCACCTTCAGAATTACCTCGGACCGATGTTTTTGACCTAGGGATAGGCCAAATTGACGGCCTGGGGCTGTCCTGTACAATGGCCTTGACCTTGAGTCATGTGAGTCAAAGACCGTTGGTTTAGTATGTTTAATGGACTGCCTAGGGTCCAGTGGCATTGTGGCACTTGTTTCCCAAGCTGGACGTGACAGGGCCTGTGCGTGGCCTGTCCATGTTCTGGTGGTTTCCACCGAGAGTCGTTTCTGTGGTGACCCCCACTGGTAGTAGCTTTCTGGGCACGCTTGTGTCGACCCACCTGAGAGTAGTTGGAGCGCTATAGTAGCTTGCTTGGGCACGCGTGTGCTAACCCGCCTTGGGAGTAGGTGGAGAGCTACACCCGCTAGATACAGTTTTTAGGCTAGTTGCCGTAGGGCCTCCCCTGTAGCGGCTCGAGTCCAGGTCGGGAGGAAAATCAGCTAGAGGGCCTGACGTGGTATAGGCATTTAGTGTGTACACACATGGTTGGGGACTTCGGACGCGTGCTGACGAGCACGACCCCGACTAGACCCTTGTTTCTACTGTGGTCTGTGTTGTGTCTCGATTTCCGCCTGGGGTGAGAGAGACACCTAAGGCATGGAATAAGTCATCGGTGGACGCTTCCAGCCATGCTTTGAGTGGGCAGGTGCCGCTGTCACGGGATGAGAGTTTCTGTGACCCGAGAGTTCATTTTCTGATCGTGAGGCGTGGTCTCTTGGACAGTTTTTATGTGTTTTCCGAGGTTGAGCCCAGGGACGCTCGGTAGGATTACCGGGGCTTCATCACTTGGCTAGGACGGGTTCAGGACAGCGAGGTTATGACGGTACCCTTGGACCGGGTGGTCCAGGTTAGGCCCCATCTTTGTGACAGGCATCCATGGTAGAGTTGCAGTGGATTTTCCCTCGGTAGCTGTGGTGTTAGGTAGTCTGGTCCCCGATTGTGAAATCGGGAGGTTCTTTTCCCATTACCGGTAGGAGTAGACGTAGAGCCGAGGTTTTTTCAGCCACCGTGATTGCCGCTCCTACTTTTTGTTGCTACTTTCCACTGCCGCCGTTGTTTATGGTTGGGGTCTTGCGGGACCCCTACTGAGCTAGTGAGACGAGGCTCACCCCTACTTTTCAGGTGAGGTAGTTCTTCCTCGTGGTTCGAGGGTGCTGCGTGGAGGTTTATAGGTGCCTACTCGCCGGGCCGAGTGTTCACTCGGCATTGGGTAAGTTTTATTTTT
This sequence comes from Amorphophallus konjac, assembly GCA_022559845.1. NCBI lineage: Eukaryota > Viridiplantae > Streptophyta > Magnoliopsida > Alismatales > Araceae > Amorphophallus > Amorphophallus konjac. Next base: position 125,907,104 of record CM040125.1, read on the forward strand.
TGTAGACTATACTTTTTGGACTAGACTCTGTAGTTAGTTTATTATAGTTGTTCTTGCTTTATTTTTTTTCTATGTATATTGCCACTAACACACACCTTTTAGCCCTTCCGAGCCCTCCAGCTCGTGGGTAGAGGACCAAGATTCGAATGGTATCGGGTCTTTTCCTGGTATCCAGATCTTTGGTCGTTACAACTGCTACTTCTAGATAGGGTTCCTGGCACAACCGCATTCTGCTAGCTTGGTCATTACGTCGACCTATTCATTTTCCTGCGTCGACTCCACTTAATAGCGGTCTTGACTCGACCACTTCCTCATTAAAATGGTCCTCATTGAACCACGTTCTATCATCTTGCTGTTTAACACCTAGTTTGACCCAAGGGTTGATTCTACTCTGTTCCTAGATAGTCTTCTGATTATCTAGAACCTAACACCCTATTCATTAAGTCATTAATGAACTTTGAAACTATGGAAATGTACCGTTATGCTGCCAGAATTCCTCCCTAGTGTAATGTCCAAATAAATCATCCTTGAACTCTCATGTTCATTTTGGTACGTTCTTACCTTAGTTTATCTTGTCATGAAACTATTGTTGAACTTGATATTATTGGCCTACATTTATATTTCTCGTGGAAATAACTTGATTTATAACTTGAAGATGCAAGGGCGGGCATGGACGGTGTCCAAGGGCTCCACGCTAGCCCCCTCGGCAGATGGTCGGAAACATACTGTATACTATGGGGTATAATGCTTATTGGCATCGCATTGCGATTGGAGTACTTTTTTTATAAACGGGTGAAAACCACGACGCAATCTTATGAAATTACATGCTTGCTTATTACATGACTTTCTAGTGTATAGCCTTTTTAAGGTTATAAAAAGTACATTCTCGTTACATGCTAGTACATTCTTGTTATTGATAGGCCATATTATATTCTTGCTTGATCATGCTCTCTTTTACTTAGAATCTCATATCTCGATACTTATGGTTACTTTGGTTTTATTCGCATGTTTTATCACATTCTTTATACCTTACCTTATAGAGCTAAAATGTTAATTACTTTAATACTGCCATCATGTTGATACGAAGATACTTACTAGGCGAGTGCGCTCATTCCCTACTTTCCAATCTTTTTTAAGAAATTCTGGCGAGTCGGATTCGGACTACTTAAGTGACGGGTCCGAGAGCGAATAAAGTTTGAGAGAAGACTTAGAGAGTCAGAAGTCTATTTATATTTTTTAAAAGTCATGTCAATGTAATTTTTCTTTTATTGAGTCTAGTGAATTACTATGCCAAAGAGAGTCAAGTGTCATTGTAAACTTTTGATTATTATTCAATAAAGTTGAGTTTTGAGTATATACTTGTGTTCACTCTTTTATGTGTGAATGTTGCGCTCTGATTATCTTACTAGCTTGAGGCTTATTTGCCAGATGTTCACGTCCTAGAGTTAATTCCGCTACATATCTCGGGGTGTGACAGCTTGCCACCTTATGCCTTCGCCTGCATCACTTCATTGGTAAAGGGGCATAGTTTCTCAGCAGACTGAAGCCATTGCTCTGTGTATATTTGCAACATTTTATTAATTTGTATTAAACCAGAGCATAGTGAAGTAGGACACTACCTTTTGACGCGAACAACCTCACATCTCAGGTGAAGTATGCTCGGTTACTTAGTTGGTCTGTCTCATTGCTCGACATCAAGTGCTTGAGAGAGAAATTGAGATGGTTTGATTGTTTAAAAATAATGCTCAATGTGAAGACAATCAACTACAATTATAACTAAACTTTCATTGTCAAGCTACAGGAGTACAGGGATTCAACATGCTTAATGCTTTAGCAGAAGTAAACTTGAAGAGGCCTTCTATTGGCTCACCATGTTCAGACCTCAAAAAGTTATTAGCCTTAAATCCATAATCTATTGGAGGAACCATGATGGTAGAGGCTAGAAGACTATTGTTTCTGGAATACCAATTACTAAAGAACATTCATAAGGTGTGAGTCTCCCCCTAAGTTAGAACATTGGGTGAGAGTGTGAAGCACACAATACAGCAACCAAGAAATGGATTGCAAGGTAAGGTGGATGCTGATGGACAGGCAAGGCCGGGTCGACTTAATAAGCCTGTGGGTCAACTCCAGCATGCAGATCAACGACAATACATATTCACAAGATTCAGATGGTGTCAATGCAGAAGGAATGATGCATCGATGCAGGTGACACCAGAGCTTGACATACAGTAGAGCTACTAAAGAGCCTATCTTTCAGAGATTCCAATAGCTCGCCCTCAATACATGGACTCTAGAACATTGTGAGGACCTGTAGTACCTGGCAGAGTATCTTCTCACGCATAGTGGGTGCTTTCAGATAGACTTGGCCTGTCCTTTCACATGTCACAATTTTATATACCAGTAGGTCATTCACATACTTAACAGCCTATGACTCATGTAACAAACCAGACAAGCACAAGGGACTCCCCCTGACAACAAGATCAGATTCACTTACAGATAGACCTGACCAGTAACATGCTAAATTAATGAGTAGGGGGTTTACACAAGCCCAATTCTCTACTTGGAGTAGAGAACCATTCATTGTTCAAAGGTTTTGTAAAGATGTCAACAATTTGCCTCTTTGATTCAACAAAATGTTGTTCAAAGTTTTTCTTACTCACCTTATCCCGAAGGAAGTGATGCCTAATTTCAATGTGTTTAGTTCGGGAATGCTGAATGGGGTTCTTTGTCAGATTTATGGCAATGGTGTTATCACACATGATGGGTGTACATCCAAGATCTACACCGTAGTCTTGGAGTTGGTGCTTTATCCAGAACACCTGGGTTCCACAACTCCCTACAGCAATGTATTCGACTTCTGCAGTGGAGAGTGAGACCGAGTGTTGCTTCTTGGAAGTCCAAGAAACCAAACACCAACCCAAAAATTGGCTGTAGCCACTATTGCTTTTTCTATCAAGTTTGCATCCAGCATAATTAGCATCAATGTAAGAAATTAACTCAAAATGGCATGCTGCAGGATACCACAGTCCTAAGTCATGTGTGCTAGCAATGTATCTTAGAATTCTTTTCACAGTAATTAAGTGTGATTCTTTAGGATTGACTTGGAATCTTGCACACAAGCACACACTGAACTGTATGTCAGGCCTAGAAGCAGTGAGATATAATAGTGACCCGATCATACCTCGGTATGTTTTAGGATCTACATGATGCAGGACGAAACGTGAACCTGGGACTCTAGCTCGCGGACGTCACTAAGCGAGGGAAACGCGCGGATCTGCGCGGTTGAGAAATCGGTAATGAGTCTCGGGTATCGGCTTTTCTGCGTGCTCGGATCGAGTCACGGGACGGGTCACACTCACTCTCTCGCAGTGGTGATTGAAATAATATAACGAGCTAATTAACCTATCACTCATGCAGCGGCATATGAAAATATACACGAGTAAAGCAAATGCCAAGTGGGGAGCAGACACGATACCTCCACTCTCCGGGCGTGGGGAAGACGATCCCGGCCAAGACTCGTACTCTCGGTACACAGTAATTAAATAATTATAGCAGTGAATTTAATTGCCCACTCCATGCAAGGAGGTAAAGGACTATAGTGGGACCCGGGAGTAGCGAACTCGGGTTGACGGGTAGCAATTTGGAACGCTCTCGGGCAGGAGACGGGCGGCTGGTCCAACTCGGTTCTACGGGGCCCGCAGGACAGCAGGTGGGTCCCGCTGTTGGGATGGCGGTACCCTGGCATCTCCTTGCTGTGGTGGTTGGCTGGGACGCTGCTGATGGGTTGCCGATCGTTGTCCGGGAGCGGCGGTCGCCGAAGCTATCCCGGTGTATTTTACCGGGATTAATCGGTGGACTGATCTGCTGGCCTGTTCTAGGATCAGAAATGCGCGCCTCCACAAAAAGAATTTCTGCGCCCAAATCCGGTGTCGGATCGCGGCGAAATTGGTACCGTTGGATAGAGGACTCAAAGGGCTACAACATATAATTATTTCAGATCCATCCAGTAGACGGATTAGAAATGAAAATGACTGTTCCCAAGGTTTTTTTACTGACTCGGATTACAGATAGTCAGGACATAATAAATTCTGCCTGAAAATGAATTTTGACCAACATAAAAATGATGGATCTAGACTATGAGAAAATTATGGGTGGAAGAGGGGGATGCGAGGAACACGTATGATTTTTTTGGAAATTTTTGGAGATGGCTAAGGGTGGGGGAAAAATACGACAACAGGACACTATCCTGGAGATCTACTGATGGGCAGACTATTAGGGGTGGAAATAAAATTATAGAAAAAATACTAAACGAAGGCGAAATGGTACGAAATTTGAACTGGGGTTGGGGGATGATAAGAGGAACAAACCCACAAAATTTGAGGCAGAACAGATTTCCTAATTGGGAGATAAAAATCTAGCTTCAAGCTTCTATCCAGGGGTGGACAAAACTCCGACGAGGCGGCGGTGGTGGTGCTATGGCGGCTCGATGGCGGCGGCGGCGGTAGTGCTGAGCTTCTCACTCAGAGAGGGGGAGATGGGGAGGCTTCACACCTCTGAAAATTCAGAGCTATAACAGCTCCAAGGGGGAGAGAGGGTGCCCTTGGGCAAATTGAGCAACAAATGGGCTTTTTCTTCGTTAATTGCTAAGGAATTCACAAAATACATGGGTTATATAGAAATGGAAAAAAGACATAAACTACCCTCAGTTCTGGGGTTAGGGAGGGGTAAACTAGGGATAGGATAATTAATCCCCCATGTGGTCAAATGACCAAATTAACTAAAATACAACATGACTAAACTATATTAAATTGGGGAGCATCTTGGACTTTGCTTGGTCCAAGTTTGAATTTTCTTCCACCTTGTCCCCCCTTGGTCCAAGTCCAATCATGGACTTTGAACTAGCCCCACATGGGCCCTATATCTTAGGTAGATCAATGGGAATGAGGGTGGGGGCCCTGCTGGACCTACTGACATTTTACATAGAAATCCAAAGGCTTTTTTGCAAAAAAACTCAAAGATTTCTAATGACTAACCCTTTGGCTTATAATGCCTTACAATTGTAAACCCATTTAGCCAAGGATATAAATGTAAATAAAAGGACACAACTGTAAAAATAAAATGTTAGTGCCCGGTGTTGATTTCCATCAATTCTCCCCGAGTGGGAAGAACTCGACCCCGTAGAGTAAGGGGTGCAACAGCTCGTGTGGCTCCTACGAATCTGTCACCGACCAGGTAGTGCGGAGTACGCTCCACTCCAATTAATCGTCACCTACCCATCCCATATATATTCAATATGCACATATTGCTGTGGGAATGAGGCTAGTGGTGGACACTCCGGGGTGGGGTCACTCTCAAAGAAAGGACACGGCTCAATGACTCACTATGAACCACCGCGGAGTCCCTATCTGTGACTAGATCCGAGAGGTAGAGCCGATCCCAAAGTCCCGCAAGTCTATAACGTACGCATTAGACCCGACTTGCTTCACACTCGAAAGGGACTGATAACACGAGCGGACATGAGACCGACTATGCAACTCCTAATATGCTTGACACATGCAGACTCACTATGCACTCGACAATCTTGACAAACTGGACATATAAAAAAAGACACGGACTCACACATGACCCTAGACAAACCTACTGTTAGTCCGACCCATACATATGCAATGGTGGACCAGGACATCAGAATGTGTGCCATGCATACACAAGACAAAACCAAATGTTGGTGGAATCATGGACTCCTAGATATCTCAAAGTGCACCACTCAAGCACGGACAACCTTTTGGATTTGGGAGGTTTGGGTGGGCCAGGAGAGCCGAATGCACCTTTCTCATCCACTACAAGAAAAACGAGAAAGTTCGACGTCCATTTACCGTCGCAAATTCATCAGCGATACGTCGCAATATGAATTTTTGACGTATTTCTGACGTAATAACGACGGAATACGGACATCGAAACTATTTCGTCACAAAGTTTCGACGTAATGAGATAGCGTCGCGAAAAAGTCCAAAATTATCGATGAAAATATGTCATCAAAATTATCATGACTATATGTCGATATTTAATAATACAAAAATTAATTAATCATTGCAACGGAACATAATTTCATTGAAAATAGGTCTAAAGTTTTTGACGGATGCCTGACAGATATATTCTGTGGTCATAAACATATGGGTTAAATTAGTTCTGACGAAAGTTAATTTGGTGGCAAATACGTCCTTAATTTTTGACGAATTTTTATCGCATAAATAGTACGTTGAAAACCTGTGGGTCATATTAGGTACGACGAACTACTATTGTGTCGAAAATAAGTCGTTAATGCCCGACGAATTTTAGACGGATAATTAATACGTCGAAACTAGTTGGAATGAAATTACTTCCGACGAAACTATTTCTGGTCGAAAAGACGTCGTTAATTGTCGACGTATTTGAGACGAATACGTAATACGTTGAAACTAATGTGTATAAAATTTGTTCCGACGAACATTTACTTGGTCGAAAATACGTTTGAACCTTTCGATTGATTTGCGCTGGAAAATAAATACGTCAGGAAATAAGTGAGTGAAATTAGTTTCGACGAATGGTTAGTTGGTCAAAATTCCGTCGAAAACTTTCTCCACATACTTTTTTATATATTTTAAAATTTTAAAAACCTGTTTAAAGCTACAATTATACACCACAATCGACTCAACTCAACATAAAACATGCAATAAACAACATATACAACACACAATATGATAAAATCCTATTGTAAATTAGAATAAAGAACATCAACAACACATAAATCAGTGAATAAAAAAAGTTACAGTTACATTAATTGAAATGTATCATTTTTTCATAATATCATTAAAAAAATCAAGAGATATCCGCTGCATCATCCTCATTCGTCATTCGTCATTCGTAGCATCTCCACCATCACCGGCTGCAGGAGGATCCTACATCACAAAAAATAAATAATAAATAGATTTTAATAAATATAATTATTAATATATGTAGTTAAATATCTTTTTGATTTTCTAAGGCCGAAAGTAGATAACATGAAGATTATTTCTTTCCCTCTCAAAGGTGAATTCTTTGAACTAAGTAGTAATGTTATTGTTGTGCCCTGTGGTTTTGATGATGTCTAACACTATGAATCATATTATTATAATGATTTTTTATATCATGAATTTGATGTGTGCTGGCTAACGTCGATATGTTTTCTAATGCCTTGAACAACATTTTCATATGAAGGCTTGAAGAGTTGTAATGTGAATGTTGTAAATGCTTGAACTGTTATGTCTGTATACTTGAAGGATGTCTGTTTGAAGAACTATAATATCTGAAGAATTCAGGTAAGCATAAGCATGACAGTGTCACAGCATCCCTAGAAGCAACTCTGCAGAAGAAGCCTCCAATCGCTAAAGGAACAAGTTGATATATCAGTTTAAAATAGACATTGTACCCGCTGAAGAATACGGGTGAAAAATATCCCTTAAGGCTGACAAATGTGCATTATGGGTGACAGATACTACCTTAAGGGTGACAAATAGACAGACTAGGTGAATCAAAGGCAACAATGGTGACAAATAGCAGTGCAAAGGTGAATAATAGGCAACCGTGGTGACAAATAGCTATGAAAAGGTGAATAATAGGTAACAGGTGTGAAATAGCTGAAATCCAAGAACCTCAAGCTGACTCGGGAGGGCTTACAAGTTGACTTCTGACAGAAGAATTCACAGAATGAAAGAAGACTTTTTAGCTGCGGATTAAGGGTGAAAATGGGTGGACAAAGCAGACAAATGCCTGTATAGCAGTTTGAAATGGCTGTTCATTGGTGTAAAGTGGCTCATGTCGCTGACATTTGAAGAATGATGAAACTGGTTGAAGAGAATGATTCCCTCTATGCTTCAGAGGAAGAGAGGACTGGTCCTCTGGTTGTGGGTAACTGGGTGTTACTCACGGTTCCTTCTAAATTGATCAAAAGAGAGGAGAGTGTTCTTATAGGTCAAGCTGTAAGTCAGCGTTTGTTTGCAGACTGAGTCTGCGGTTATTGCTATTGCAAGGGGAAGCCACACTCAGGTTAGACGTAGGGTGTACGTAGATTTGCATGGCAGATCGAATCACCTAAAAATTCTGTGTGCCGTGATTTTCATTGGTGTGATTGGCCCTTATCATCTAAGGCCTCCATTCACAGGTTTACGTATGAACTGATCTTCCCTATACGCTAAGTGGTTGTATTACATTCTGTTTGATCTGTCTGATCTGTGTAGATTCTGTGAAGTAGCATTCTCTTCGTTGGTGCATTCTTGTCACTTTCATTTATATTGTTCTCACAGATATCATCTGAGCTCGTGGTTTGATAGCTGAGTGTTAAATTATCTTAGGCTTAAAAATTAAGCTTAAAATTTATATAGGATCTATACTGTTGCGCACACAATATTATATACTTGCTTCCGGCTTTGCCTATAGGGCACACAACATTGGTATCACAGATTCTCACCTATTATAACTCTAAAGTCTACGAAATTAAAAATTAAATTAAATACTCACATGAGAGGGCTGTGTTGTGCTAGAGGGTTCTCCCTGATGCAAAATCCCCACATGGTCCAGGAGGGTAGCAACCACACGAGCAAAGCGTGCCTCCATGCATTCCTCGACCATTCCTACCGCATGTTCGACGATGGATGTAATCTGACTCGTAGAAGTGCCGAAGGAGGGAGTAGAGAAGGAACTGCTACCGAGATAGGACGAAGCTGAGCCCGGACAAGATGCTAGAATCGGCCTGGTGTCCAAGCTCTGCCCAAAACCGTATACTCGTCCTTTCTTCGGTGGGCCGGCTGCTGCTACCCATGCCTCCGGATCTAGCTGCGGCTGCTGCGTCTCCTCTTCCCCATACTTTTTAGTCATATGCCTGTCATATGACTCCTAGAAATTGAGTAAAAAATGTTATAAATTTCATATTAATCAATCATATTTAAAAATTAAAATAGAAAAGAAATGTGTATGTATAATCTTACCACTACCAAGCGAGCTCTCTCGCTCACATACTAATCGGTCCCCTTCTTCTGGTGAACTATAACAAATAAATCGCGGTACGAGACTGTACCACCCCTCTTCTTTTCCTGTTATACATATTATAGAGAATAAATAAGGACATATAAGAAAAAAAGTATAATAAAATTAAGATTATTACTTACCAATCTCTCCTTCTGGGTCGCGAAGGAAACATATCCAGAAGTATGGAGATGCACGTCAGGATGTAACGCACGTGCGGCTTTGGCTTTTGTGGATTTGGCGATCCACTTAGGCTCAGCCCATCTATCACAGAGGTCCCCTTAGTGCTCCCTCCTCATCCATGTGGGGCCGTTTGCCTTCCAAAGGCCACGCTCCTCGCTCCCCTCGGCTAGAGCCTTGGCACGTTCCCGACAGCCATGTAAATGATGCTTATAATTTACAATTGTTGTGGCCTCCCATACACGTTGAGCTCGTCCGGCGTCAGCTCGCCTCATAAATTGATATCCTTGCTGTCAATAATTCAAATTTTATAAGTTAGTGGATTGAAATTGTGGAGTTGGGAAATATGTAATTTAAAAGATTAAATTGTATACCAGGAACTCGTCATACAATCGATCATGGATATCCTGAGGAAACTTTCGAAATGACTTATATGGGCCAATAACATGTCGCTCAATAATGTTGGTAATAAAATGAGAAGCCTCACTGGGCTCTACTTTATCCCTGCAATTACATGTGTTAAAATGATAGCCAACAATTATATAGTTGTTGGATAGGTAACGAACATAATTCATGAGTTTAAATATTTACCCAGAGACCCAACATGGCTTGCGTCCCTCTTGCAACACCACCTGCTCGCCCTCGTGATGGCTAAGAGCATCGTCTGCCGGTTGTGTGCCCGGCTGGGCGGACGAGCCAACTATCGCAGGTGGTGTGCCGGACGTACCTGTTACAAGTAAAATGAAAGTAGGTAATCAGAATTTAGCACATTGTTAAAAATAAAATTATTCAACAACTAAACATATAGAATTTTTATCATTTAACTAAGAATTTTAAAAAACATACCAGTAGAATGTGATGGAAGGGGTGTACTCTGTAGACCTGATGTAGAGGCACTCAAACCTGTAAACAGAAAATATCATTAGCAAAACAAAGTGCATATTCAGGACTATGTGATCTAAGCATTTAAATAAACATACCCGCAGCAGGTGGTGTAGACTGTGTACCTGGTGCAGAGACATAAAATATCATTACCCAAACAAAGTGCATAATTACTACTCATTCATCTAAGAATTGAAATAAACATACCCGCAACAGGTGGTGGGATGGTGTAGACTGTGTACCTGGTGCAGAGACATAAAATATCATTACCCAAACAAAGTGCATATTCACTACTTGGTGATCTAAGAATTTAAATAAACATACTCGCAACAGGTGGGGGAGCATGTGTAGACTGTGTACCTGGTGTAGAGACATAAAATATCACTACCCAAACAAAGTGCATAATCACAACTCATTCATCTAAGAATTGAAATAAACATACCCGCAGCAGGTGGTGGGGCCGGTGTAGACTGTGTACCTAGTGCAGAGACATAAAATATCATTACCCAAACAAAGTGCATATTCACTACTCTGTGGTCTAAGAATTTAAATAAACATACCCGCAGCAGGTGGGGGAGCTTGTGTAGACTGTGTACCTGGTGCAGAGACATAAAATATCATTACCCAAACAAAGTGCATAATCACAACTCATTCATCTAAGAATTGAAATAAACATACCCGCAGCAAGTGGGAGAGCTTGTGTAGACTGTCTACATGGTGCAGAGACATAAAATATCATTACCCAAACAAAGTGCATAATCACAACTCATTCATCTAAGAATTGAAATAAACATACCCACAGCAGGGGGTGGGGCCGGTGTAGACGACGGTGTACCTAGTGCAAAGGCATAAAATATCATTACCCAAACAAAGTGCATATTCCCTACTCTGTGATCTAAGAATTTAAATAAACATACCCACAATAGGTGGGGGAGCTTGTGTAGACTGTGTACATGGTGCAGAGACATAAAATATCATTACCCAAACAAAGTGCATAATCACAAATCATTCATCTAAGAATTGAAATAAACATACCCGCAGCAGGTGGTGGGGCCGGTGTAGACTGTGTACCTAGTGCAGAGACATAAAATATCATTACCCAAATAAAGTGCATAATGACAACTCATTCATCTAAGAATTGAAATAAACATACCCGCAGCAGGTGGGGGAGCTTGTGTAGACTGTCTACCTGGTGCAGAGACATAAAATATCATTACCCAAACAAAGTGCATAATCATAACTTTGTGATCTAAGAATTTAAATAAACATATCAGTAGAACCACTCCCGGAACCACCTCTCCTCGAAGATCCGCTACGGCCTCGAACCATCTAATTATTGACAACATTTAAAGTAGTGCATATTAGTCGACAACTAATTATACCAGGAGAGGTGGTATGTAATAACGATAAGTGTATATATGTTAAGTTTTATACAAAATATTCAATCAGTATATATTTCATCTTCAGATGTTGAAGATATATCAACCTCATTGTCATCTTCGTCATCTTCCTCATTCTCACTATATTCATACACTTCCTCCTCAGAGGACTCCTCCTGCCCAACAATTGTTTCATTTAGCTCAGTTGAATCGACTTCTTCTACTTCATCCTCTATACACAACTGAAGTGGATCGTCAGATTCGATCAGATGAAGATTAGAAGCAACCAACTCTACAGTGTCACCCTGGTCTGATTGAAAATAGTCGGCACTAGAATCCTCTGAGATAGCTTCAGTCAGATCTAACTCATCATTAGGTGCAAGCCTTGGTTTTACCCTACAGACTTCCCACCAATCTTTATTCTTGGACGATGAATAACTTGAATAATACACTTATTGGGCTTGTGCGGCTAAAATGAACGGCTCATAGGTATTCAATTTGGATCTATGTTTGACATCGACAATCCCATATATTACGTCAATTCGAACTGAATTATGATCAAAATAATGACACTTAAAAAGGAATATATGGTTGTGTTGTCCGAAATACTGTAATTCAATGACCTCCTCAAGAATACCATAGTAATCGAGATCATTTTCATTGTATGTACTACCTTTCACGCATATGCTGCTATTCATTGTAGACTTATTTCGTCCATAATCTCTGGTGTGAAATTTATAACCATTCACAAAAAATCCTGGATAGGCATGCGCAACCTTCGAAGGTCCATAACTTATCACCCAGACACTTTCATCGGTAACATAACCTTCTTCAATCTATGAAGATAAACCACGTTACTTTAAATTGAACTTGCATACACATCAAGCTTTGTGGAATTGGTAGATTGGAACTTACTTGACCTTTAAGCCATCTGGCAAAAGATCTCTCTCGTTCATTTTGAGCCTCCAACTCATTGAGGTGTGGACATCGAGTAATTAATTCTAAATCAAATTGCCTGCAATGATGAATGCAACATTAGAGTAAATGGGAGTCATCTACGTCAAGATGCTTATAAATTTCAGCACCTATAGAGTTTAGGACTCACTCAACATAAGGTTCAATCACAAGATAGTTCAAGAGAATATAGATCTCTGCGGCGAACAACTCTCTGTCCTCTAATATGTGATTCGAACAACGTCCGAATGCACGACCTGGATACTTAAATATGGGCAACCGGTCGGACGGACCCACCTGTAACGCCCCGAGATCCGAGTCCCAAATTATGGGCATTTTTTTTTCTTTATCGGACCCCGAAGCATTACTTCGTACGTATTACGGAAGCATAATATATAAACATGCATACATTTGCATGAGAGAGAGAGAGAAACCACAGTTACAAAAATGTAAATATCATCTTAACCATTCATAATTTCCAGAGAAGAGTACATGGCCATTGTTCCAAAATAAACCTGAGCCCATACATGCTCACTGCCTCATAGCTATACATATAAGAGAGACCTTCATCCATAGCATACCCAATCGAACTACTCACTAGCTCTACACCTCAGCTACAGCCTCCTCCTCAACCTCCTTTTCTATATCTCCTGAAAATATGTGTCACAAAAGGGGTGAGTGTGACGCTCAGTAGGCAGCCTAATCAACCCGGGGTTAACTTACATCTATATAATCAATTATATATATAATTTCAGATGTTAACAGTAGCATAATCTATTCATTATCATCCGCTGAAAATTACTCATATGAGGAAAATACATATTCTTTATCTAACATGTATGTACCCATGCATGCAACCAGAACTAAGTGAATGAGCAATTTACATATTATCACATTTTCACATTTTCTCATTTTCACAATTTTGATATTCTTGGAAACCAACAGCTGCCACAATCATAGGAGGCCCACACACACACACACAAACGAACGAACGAACGAACGATTACTACGCAGACCCGAGAGCTAACTCCCACCTAGATTCATGGTGGCCTCGAGACGTTACGTAACACCACATCACAAAGGCCGCCCCCCACGAGGATCAAAGACCGAATCAATAGGATTTTATTCCAGGGCCACCACCCCACAGGGACCGAAGTCCTATCTCATAGAAGGCTGGTGTTTCCATTTATATCATTTACATCATATTCGCATTCACATAACATCTCATTTTACACATATTAGTATGATACTTTATCATAACAAGCATGCTTTCATTGATTAAGGGGCCAAACAAGCTCACAGTCATGCTTCTCATAATTTAATCATGCTCACAGATGGGTTTCACGCTCATAGATGTGCTTCTAATAGTTTAAGAGGGCTAAACACACTTGCAGTCATGTTCAAGTTAGTACAGGTTTATCCTTCTAGGCTACACATGCATAGAAATTGACTTATATCTGAAAGTACAAAATTTCTGTGGGCATGAAATTTTTACTGTGGGTTCTTAACTTAGCCTTCTGCCATTTTCTAATTTTTCAGATTTTTTTGAAATAAAATACCCTTTCAAAACTCTCCTTTTCTGTGTTTCTGGAAATCTAGGCAGACCCACAGGTGCACCGACCTTACTTATGATTTGCACAGACCTTACCAGAGTATGCACGGACCTTACTAGGACATGCAGAGACCTCACTTATGATTTGCACAGACCCTACCAGAGTATGCACGGACCTTACTGGGACAATGCACAGACCTTACTTATGATTTGCACAGACCTTACCAGAGTATGCACGAACCTTACTAGGACAATGCACAGACCTTACTTATAATTTGCACAGACCTTACCAGAGTATGCACGGACCTTACTGGGACAATGCACATACTTTACTCCCGATTTGAACTAAACATGGACCGACTTTACTAGAACATGCACAGACGCAAAACCTATTCAGACTGAAACATGCACAGACTTACTGAAACTTGCACAGTGTAGCAACCCTGGTAAATTAAAGAAATAAAATCCCAAATAGATTAAAAGATTAAACCTATGATAAAGGCCCAAACCCTATACATATAACAACTAGGTCACGATGAATAACGCCTCCTATCTGGTCGTCATTTAATTGAAGACTGTTCAAGCAGGCGCTAATTAAAGAATTGACGCCCCCTTGATAGGCGCTATATCCTGAATTAAAGACCACATAGATAGGCGTCAATTATTGAAACAACGCCCCAACCTTAGGCGTCATTGCCAAACGGGACCCGTTGGTGTTTGGTTCGAACAGGGATTTTATCTTGGTATGTATTATTAGGAAAGGATCAATACGTGGATATCTCAGTTTAAGCAGGATTCTACATAGGAAGTTTTAGTTCTAATCAAACTCCTAGAACCCATTAAAATCTTCTACTCTATAAATACCTTGCCTTTCGATCAAGCCCTGGTATTGCATCTTCTTCCTTCTGTTACTGCGAACCAAAGGAGGAGCGTCTTCCAGCGGCATCCTACTTTCTTCTTCCAACAGGGGGCTGCTGTTGCCTTGTGGGGCGTGTACGTGAAGAACATAGGAAGTTCTTCATCGTCTTCCATCTTCTTCCTTTCTGCTGCTTAGTATGTGAAGAACCTGAGAAGTTCTTCAATTTCTTCCTCTTCCTCCAGCGGATTGCCTGCACTGCGAAAGGGCTGTGGCTGCTGCGTTGTTGCACTTCATATCATCGTCCTGTAGCTTCTTCATAGAAGGGTTGCTGCCGTTGCAATTATTGAAGAGCTGCTGCTCTTGTCGGCTACCTAATTACTCTGTTGAAAATAGAGTATCGTTCGTGGTCATTTTCTTCATCTTCTTCATTGTCTGTCTACCAACTCATCAACTCAAGGTAGGTTTTCTCAAGTGTGAAGCAAAATTTAATAATCTTTACATGCATTTAGGTCTGTAAGAGATTGCATATATCACTCCGGATTAAGTTTTCGTTGTTTACAGCATGAAATGAATTAGCGACCCAGTCCATGGCGCTATTTGATTTAACGACCGTACAAACAATCATCAATTGTCTAGTTAATTAATAATTTCACAATGTTCAAAATTTAATAACTGTGAACCCTTATATGTAAACTAATGCATGATCATGTTCATGAATTCCTGTTATTTTTCTCTACCTGTACATGTCTTTAGTTTCCTGATCAGACATACTCCAAAAATCATGTGTCTGTGATTGTACCTACCCGGTGCAAAGCGGATGACTAATAAACAACGACCCCAGCTAGGTCGTCAATTGAATGAACGCCCCTACACTCGGGCGCTATTTAGTGATAATCTAGAAATTTTGAATTAATTCTGATATGATTACAAAATTGAAATAATGACATGTACCATGCCTCCATTTCGATATATAACGCCTCTAACCAAGGCGCTGTTTACTGAATTAAAGACTTATGCTAAGTCACCATTTACATAATATCTGAAACTTGAGAATATTTACAGATTTTAATATCAACAGTAATCTGGATGTAACGACTGGGTTAACAGTCGTCACTTATTGAACTGATGACCCTAACAAGGGCGCCATTTCATGAAATGAAGACGTGACCTAAGACATCAATTCCCTGTTTTCCTGATTTTTTGTGGATTTCTATAACCGCTGTTAGTTGGTTATATTTCAGCTCTATATTCCATTCCGTGAATATAGTCCCACGTTTTGTGATGTTTTATCGATTACCCACTATTTCTCGGTGATAGATGAACCCTCCGCAGGACATTCCGTTCCTCCGGACCGGTGACTTTATCATAGAGACCGTAAGACTCCGCTAGCCTTAGATTCCTCAAGGCAGCCGAGCGGGTTGTACCATGAAAACCTATGATACTACTTGATTTCCATGTCACTCTAAAGAAACATCGTATATCTTCCCTCATGACATGCTATGTGGATGTCATGAGAATATCCTTAAGATTTTATGGAATGGGAAACCATGCCATTAGTGTTCTTATGAATTATATGCCATACTTGTGGACCTTAATTCTATCTACTTATATGTACAGAACGAGCGACCATTTCTATATGAGCGCTTATTGTTATTATCATGGCACCCAAGTCAGGGAGCCGATTCCACCTAGTTTTAATGCGAATCATGATTGTACTGTTATTATCATCCTTACAGATCTTGTTCAACCCTTGGAATACTATTCCACAAGATCTACCTTAAAGTTCCTACAAGTTCATTCCTTGAAATTCAATATTGGCTACAACTATAGTGGATGTCAAAAATACATGATCAATGCCTGCGCATATAGGGCCCGATCGGGTCCTGGGAGGAGCACCCAAAAGTACTAGTGCCCATGGGAGTTGTAATGATCGCGGTGTGGCATTCACCGAAGTGCATGACTAGCTTGATTAGACATTTCCACAAATCTCGTACTTGACTTGACTTGACATGACATGATTTGCGGACCCGAAAAGGGTATTTATTTATTTACTTGCTTGAAACATGATAGCCAATTCTTGACATGACTTGATCACTTGACATGATGAATATACGTGCTTGATTATCTTGCTATATTGACATGAGTTCTAGAAAGACTTGCTAGTTCGTTCAATATCTCTTGATATACATTCTCTCTTGTTATACGTTCTTTATTGTCGTTTTGTGCGAGCATGCATAGCTTATTGCATTTCATGTAACATGTAATCTACTTAAAGCAAGCTAGCTCTTGAGATATAATCCCTACTGAGCGTTCGCTCACCTAGTGTTTTCCCTTATTTTTCAGGTAAGTCTGAGGATGAAACTCAATCAGATGGGGAAAGTCAAGAGTGATGAGATTAGAGCTACTCCGCCTATCCGAGCATTATCTAGTCTTGTCTTTTCTACATTCTTGAGTCAATCATTGTACTTTTCATTTTATTGAGTCTTAGCACTTTCATTAAGTGGATGTAATAGAAATACTTTGGAATTTATGATTAAATAAAGGATTGGGTTATCTTTACTCTTGCGCGCTCTGTCTTTGTGTCGAATACACTAACGCTCTGATTGACATGATTGATATAAAGTCGCCACGACTCCGGGTTCCTTCCGCGCTCGGGGCGTGACAGTTTTTGTGGTATCAGAGCCTAGGATATTCAATTCCTAGGAAACCCAAGTCCAAGGATAGGTTTAAACCTTTAACCGGGGAGATTGGGTAGAAACATGGGTTAAAGTAACTAAGGTATTCAAACTCTGGGTCAAGTCTGATATTAATTAGTTATTTAAAATCCTTGTAGGACAATGGCTGCCGAACGTGCTCAGTGGCGTAACATGCAACGCACTCTCCATGGCATGACGCAGGCACTTCAGCAGGTAGCACAAGGAGGTGCACACCGTGAGCGGGAAACCTCCACCAAAGTTTCAAGAACATGAACCCTCCTAAGTTCATGGGATCCACTGACCCGGATGATGCGAGCACTGGATCCGAGAGACTGAACGCATCTTTAGAGTTATGCAATGCACAGACCAAGAGAAGGTCTTGTTAGCTACATTTCAACTGGAGAGAGATGCCCGATGCTGGTGGGAGTCAGTAGAAGCCACATTAGATCAAGCTCATGTTACATGGGAAGAATTTTTTGAATATTTCAACAATAAGTATTTCTCAGACCGAATTCAAGAGAAGAAAGCCGCCGAATTCGCCGCACTGAAGCAACGATCTTTGTCGGTGGCTGAGTACGAGGCATAATTCTCTAGGTTGTCCCGGTATGCTAAACATCTAGTCAGTACCGAGAAAATGAAAGCTAGGAGATTTCTTAATGGGCTCAGGCCCCAATATATTACACAGCTGACATCGATGGACATACAAGTCTATTCGGAGATGGTACGACTGGCCCAGCTACTAGAAGATGCCACGGAGCTATCTGATAGGATTCGTGGGAAAGATAAGAAGGAACAGGTCACTAGTTCTGGTTCCTTCAAACCCAATTTCAACAAAAAGAGGCCAAGTAATGGAGGTACTTCCTCCCAAGAGCAAAAGTTCAAGAAGACCAAACCTTTCTCCATCACCACCACACCTTCTAAAGTGGTGTGTAAACACTGTGACAAGGCGGACATAAGGCCGAAGAATGTTGGAGGAAACTTGGAGCCTGTCTCCGTTGTAGGAGCCGTGATCATCGGATTCCGACTGTCCCCTGCTCAACGATGAAGCCGGTGACGGAAAGCGCCCGGTGACGAAAAATGCACGTCTCTAAGCTATTAAGGAGACATAACAAGACGAAGGCGGACTAGTGGAAGGTACACTGCAAGTTTGTTCCAAGACTACATATGTCTTATTTGATACTGGTGCATCGCATTCTTTTATTTCCAAGAAGTTTGTGGACCCATTACCTATGGAACCGGAATGGATAATATTAGTTATTTCAACTCCTATTGGAAACGAAGCCGATATTATTCACCATTACCAAAATTGTGAAGTCTTGGTAAAAGGAAGAAATCTACCTATCGACCTAATATGCCTAGATATGAAGGACTATGATATCATATTAGGAGCCGATTGGATATCCAAATACCAGGCAACTGTTGATTGCCGCAATAGCAAGGTTACATACAAGGAACTTCTGGAACTGGTCTACACTAGCCCTATGAGTCGAAGAAAGTCACCTCTCATATCGGCTCTTCGAGCTAGCAAGCTAATAAGGAAAGGATGTGTATCTTTCCTTGCTTTTGTCACCATTAAGGAAACTAAGGAGTCTAAGATAGAAGACATTCCAGTTATACAAGAATTCCCGGATGTGTTTCCGGAAGAATTACATGGATTACCTCCACAAAGAGAAGTGGCCTTCACCATCGACTTGGTCCCTAGTGCTGGTCCAGTTTCTAAGGCACCATATAGGATGTCCCCTACCGAACTCAAGGAGTTAAAGGAACAGTTGATGTAACTTCTTAAGAGGGATTTATTAGGCCGAGTACTTCACCGTGGGGAGCACCTGTATTATTTGTAAAGAAGAAGGATGGATCCATGAGGTTGTGCATCGACTATCGACAGTTGAATCATCTTACTATCAAGAACAAGTATCCACTGCCGAGAATCGATGAATTATTTGATCAAATATCTGGATCCAAGTATTTCTCGAAGATTGATCTCAGGTCAGGATATCACCAACTCAGGATCAAAGATAAGGATATTCATAAGACCACGTTCAGGAGCAGGTATGGGCACTATGAATTTTTTGTTATGCCTTTTGGACTAACGAATGCCCCTGCAGCCTTTATGGAGTTGATGAATAGTATATTCAGGCCTCATCTAGATCAGTTCGTGGTGGTTTTCATTGATGATATATTGATTTATTCCAAGACCAAGGAAGAGCATAAGGAGCATTTGAGGATTACATTACAGATATTGAGGAGCAATCAATTATGTGCAAAGCTTAGTAAATGTGAATTCTGGCTAGAAGAAGTATCTTTCTTGGGGCATGTTATATCAAACGACGGGTTATCCGTAGATCCATCAAAGGTAGAAGCTATAAGGAATTGGGAAAGGTCGACTAATGCTGGCGAGATCCGTAGTTTCTTGGGTCTTACAGGCTACTATAGGTGATTCATCAAAGATTTCTCCAAAATCGCCGTACCACTCACTAGGCTAACTCGCAAGGAGATCCGTTATGAATGGAGTGAGGAATGTGAAAAAAGCTTCCAAGCTCTCAAGGATCACCTAACTACTGCCCCAGTCTTAGCTTTGCCAGTTGAAGGAGAGAAATTCGAGGTATACACCGATGCGTCAGGCATTGGCCTCAGATGTGTTTTAATGTAACTAGGGAATGTTATAGCTTATTCTTCTCGCCAATTGAAGAAGCACGAGGAGAACTACACAGTTCATGACTTAGAGTTGGCTGCGGTAGTGTTTGCATTGAAAATCTAGAAACACTACTTATACGGAGTGCAGTTTATCGTATACTCCGATCACGAGAGTCTCAAGTATATCTTCTCACAAAAGGAATTGAATATGAGGCAAAGACGTTGGCTAGAATATCTCAAAGACTTCGACTTCACTATACAATATCATCCTGGAAAATGTAATCCCATAGCTGATGTCCTTAGTCGAAAGCCAAGAGCTATAATAGCTAATTGTATGATTCAGGAGTGGAAGTTGCTAGAACAATTCTCTAAGCTTGATATAAGTATGGACAAGGAGAGTCGGTGTGTTACACTATCACATATGAGCATACAGCTAGATTTACACTCTGAAATACAAGGACTTCAAGATAATGACCATGTATTAGTAGAAATCAAGGGTAAAATAGAAGACCAACCTGATTTCAAGATAGCCTCAGATGGAAGGTTGTTATTCAGAGATAGAACTTGCATACCGGATTGTCTAGAGCTAAAGAAGAAGATCTTAGATGAACTTCACAGATCAAGGTACACGATTCATCCAGGATCTACCAAAATGTACCAAGATTTGAAAAGGACCTTCTGGTGGCCCAACATGAAAAGAGAAGTAACGGACTTTGTGTCTCGCTGTCTCACTTGCCAACAAGTCAAGGCGGAACACCAAAAGCCTACCGGTAAGCTACATCCTCTTGATATTCCCAAATGGAAGTGGGATGATATTAGTATGGACTTCATTATGGGATTATCTAAATCTATAGGAGGACATGATGGAATATGGGTTATCATCGACCGTTTGACCAAGTCGGCACACTTCTTGCCTATCAAGAGCCGATGGTCAGTTGATGTTCTTACTGCTTTGTACATCAAGGAGATAGTTAGACTACATGGTATTCCTGTTTCAATAGTGTCTGACCGAGACCCTCGTTTTACTTCTCATTTTTGGAAAAGTCTACAACATTCGTTGGGGACAAGTCTCATGTTTAGTACTGCTTTTCATCCTCAGACGGATCGTCAGACCAAGAGAACAAATCAGGTAGTAGAAGATATGCTCAGAGCTTGCATCATTGATTTTGGTTGAAGTGGGCATGATCACTTGTCTTTGGTCGAGTTTGCATACAACAACAGCTACCAGGCAAGTATACAAATGGCACCTTTCGAAGCCTTATATGGAAGGAGTTGTCGATCACCCTTGTGCTGGGATGAAGTTGGTGAGAAATAACTATTAGGCCCAGACATGGTAAGGGATACCACCGAAAAGATTCAGTTGATTAGAGAAAGACTTCAAGTAGCTCAGTCTAGACAGAAGGCTTATGCTGATACAAGAAGAAGAGATCTCGAATTTCAAGTCGGAGATCACGTATTTCTTAAAATATCCCTTGGACGTGGAATAAGAAGATTTGGTGTTAAGGGCAAGCTTACGCCAAGGTTTATTGGACCTTTTGAGGTACTAGAAAGAGTGGGCGAGGTTGCTTATCGCATTGCTTTGCCTCCCCAATTGTCTGAAGTTCATAACATATTCCACATATCCATGTTAAAGAAGTATGTGCACGATCCGTAACATATCATCGATCACGGAGATCTGGTGATTCAAAAGGATCTCACATATGAACAAAAGCCCATGAAGATACTCGATCGTAAAGTTCGTACACTAAGGAACAAAACAATTCCCATGCTAAAGGTACAATGGAGCAAATGCTTAGAGCACGAAGCCACATGGGAGACTGAGGAGTCCATGAGGAAGCGATTCTCAGATTTATTCTAAAAAGGTATATGTCTTGCACCCTCCGTAAATATGTGTAATTGAATTTGGGGACCAAATTCTTCTAAGTGGGGGAGGGTGTAGCAACCCTGGTAAATTAAAGAAGTAAAATCCCAAATAGATTAAAAGATTAAACTTATGATAAAGGCCCAAACCCTATACATATAACAACTAGGTCAAGATGAATAACGCCTCCTATCTGGTCGTCATTTAATTGAAGACTATTCAAGCAGGCGCTAATTAAAGAATTGACGCCCCCTTGACAGGCGCTATATCCTGAATTGAAGACCACATAGATAGGCGTCAATTATTGAAACAACGCCCCAACCTTAGGCGTCATTTCCAAACGGGACCTGTTGGTGTTTGGTTCGAACAAGGATGTTATCTAGGTAAGTATTATTAGGAAATGATCAATACATGGATATCTCAATTTAAGCAGGATTCTACATAGGAAGTTTTAGTTCTAATCAAACTCCTAGAACCCATTAGGATCTTCTACTCTATAAACACCCCACCTTTCGATCAAGCCCCGGCTATTGCATCTTCTTCCTTCTGTTACTACGAACCAAAGGAGGAGCGTCTTCCAGCGGCATCCTACTTTCTTCTTCCAACAGGGGGCTACTGTTGCCTTGTGGGGCGTGTATGTGAAGAACATATGAAGTTCTTCATCATCTTCCATCTTCTTCCTTTCTGCTGCTTAGTACGTGAAGAACCTGAGAAGTTCTTCAATTTCTTCCTCTTCCTCCTGCGGATTGCCTGCACTGCGAAAGGGCTGCGGCTGCTGCGTTGTTGCACTTCATATCGTCGTCCTGTAAATTCTTCATAGAAGGGTTGCTGCCGTTGCAATTATTGAAGAGCTACTGCTCTTGTTCGCTACCTAATTACTATGTTGAAAATAGAGTATCGTTCGTGGTCATTTTCTTCGTCTTCCTCATTGTCTATCAAACAACTCATCAACTCAAGGTAGGTTTTCTCAAGTGTGAAGCAAAATTTAATAATTTTTACATGCATTTAGGGCTGTAAGAGATTGCAAATATCACTCCGGATTAAGTTTTCGTTGTTTACAGCATGAAATGAATTAGCGACCCAGTCCATGGCGCTATTTGATTTAACGACCGTACAAACAATCGTCAATTGTCTAGTTAATTAATAATTTCACAATGTTCAAAATTTAATAACTGTGAACCCTTATATGTAAACTAATGCATGATCATGTTCATGAATTCCTGTTATTTTTCTCTACCTGTACATGTCTTTAGTTTCTTGATCAGACATACTCCAAAAATCATGTCTGTGATTGTACCTGCCCGGTGCAAATCGGATGACAAATAAACAACGACCCCAGCTAGGTCGTTAATTGAATGAACGCCCCTACACTCGGCCGCTATTTAGTGATAATCTGGAATTTTTGAATTAGAACTGATCTGATTACAAAATTGAAATAACGACATGTACCATGCCTCCATTTCGATATATAACGCGGCGTTGTTTACTGAATTAAAGACTTATGCTAAGTCGCCATTTACATAATATCTGAAACTTGAGAATAATTACAGATTTTAATATCAGCAGTAATCTGGATGTAACGACTGGGTTAACAGTCGTCACTTATTGAACTGACGACCCTAACAAGGGCGCCATTTCATTAAATGAAGACGTGACCTAAGGCGTCAATTCCCTTTTTTCCTGATTTTCGTGGACTTCTGTAAACCGCTGTTAGTTGGTTATATTACGGCTCTATATTCCATTCCGTGAATATACTCCCACGTTTTGTGATATTTTATCGATTACCCACTATTTCTCGGTCATAGATGAACCCTCTGCGGGACATTCCGTTCCTCCAGACCGGTGACTTTATCATTGAGACCTCCGTAAGACTCTGCTAGCCTTGGATTCTTTCAAGGCAGCCGAGCGGGTTGTACCATGAAAACCTATGACACTTCTTGATTTCCATGTCACTCTAAAGAAACATGGTATACCGGCCCTCATGACATGCTATGTGGATGTCATGAGAATATCCTTAAGATTTTATGGAATGGGAAACCATGCCATTGGTGTGCTTATGAATTATGTGCCATACTTGTGGACCTTAGTTCTATCTACCTTATCATGAACAAGAACGAGCGACCATTTCTATATGAGCGCTTATTCTTATTATCATGGCACCCAAGTTAGGGAGCCAATTCCACCTAGTTTTAATACGAATCGTGATTGTACCGTTATTATCATCCTTACACATCTTGTTCAACCCTTGGAATACTATTCCACAAGATCTACCTTAAAGCTCCTACATGTTCATTCCTTGAAATTCAATAATGGCTACAACTATAGTGGATGTCAAAAATACATGATCAATGCCTGCGCATATAGGGCCCGATCTGGTCCTGGGAGGATCACCCAAAAGTACTAGTGTCCATGGGAGTTGTAATGATCACGGTGTGGCATTGCACCGAAGTGCATGACTAGCTTGATTAGACATTTTCACAAATCTCGTACTTGACTTGACTTGACATGACATGACTTGCGTGACCCGAAAAGGGGCATTTACTTATTTACTTGCTTGAAACATGATAGCCAATTCTTGACATGACTTGATCACTTGACACGATGAATATACGTGCTTGATTATCTTGCCATATTGACATGAGTTCTTGAAAGACTTTCTAGTTCGTTCACTATCTCTTGATATACATTCTCTCTTATTATACGTTCTTTATTGTCGTTTTGTGCGAGCATGCATAGCTTATTGCATTTCATGTAACATGTAATCTACTTAAAGCAATCTAGCTCTTGAGATATAATCCCTACTGAGCGTTCGCTCACCTAGAGTTTTCCCTTATTTTTCAGGTAAGTTTGAGGATGAAACTTAATCGGATGGGAAAAGTCAAGAGTGATGAGATTAGAGTTACTCAATCTATCCGAGCATTATCTAGTCTTATCTTTTCTACATTCTTGAGTCAATCATTGTACTTTTCATTTTATTGAGTCTTAGCACTTTCATTAAGTGGATGTAATAGAAGTACTTTGGAATTTAAGATTAAATAAAGGATTGGGTTATCTTTACTTTTGCGCACTCTGTCTTTGTGTCGAATATACTAAGGCTCTGATTGACATGATTGATATAAACTTGCCACGTCTCCGTGTTCCTTCCGCGCTCGGGGCATGACACACAGACTCTGCTTATGTTTTGAACTAAACCTGCACCGACTTCACTAGAACGTGCACAGACACAAAACCTGTTTAGGCTAAAACATGCACATACTTACTGAAACTTGCACAGACTCTGCTTATGTTTTGAACTAAACCTGCACCGACTTTACTAGAACATGCACAAACGCAAAGCCTATTTAGACTGAAATATGCACAGACTTACTGAAACTTGCACAGACCTTACCATTACTAGAACCTGCATAGACTTTACTATAAAACCGGCACAAACTTTACTATAATACATGCACAGACTTTACAAAACATGTACATACCTCTTTTACCTATGCGTGGACAAGAAGTGCACAGACTTTATAAATAATGCACAGACTTTACTTTAAAAAATGCACATACCTCTTTTACCTACGCATGGACAAGAAATGCACAGACCTTATAAACAAGGCACAGACTTTATAAACGACGCACATACCTCTTTTACCTACGCATGGATAAGAAATGCACAGACTTTATATACAACGCACAGACTTTATATACAACGCACAGACTTCTTTTCGAGTGTAGAATATATATATATATATATTCTCGAAAACCATTCTAATGCATCATTAAGTTTGAGGTTAGGTGCCTACCTTTGAAATGTTAAACCGATTGATCCGGGGATGATATCCACACCCCAGATCATCCTAAGCTTTCACCTTTCGATCCGGGGATGAGATCCACACCCTAGATCCACTCAAGACCTTGCTCATCGTCCACCACACACCGGATCGTCCACCGACAAACCGGATGGTCCACCCACGAAGAGATGGAGTCCCTCACTCTCTTCTCACATAGGAAAGGTAGAAGGTGGTGGAGGGTTGATGGAAATGGTTTGCTAAAGGCTTGACACCCTTGAAACCCACCTCCTTATATAGTTTTTAGGCTTCCCAAGGGTTTATCCACGTCCCTCAAGGCTCTAACAAGCTCCAAGGTCACTGGTTCTGAAGAGGAGTCAATGCTTAGCACCTCTTCGGATTTGAACAGGTGTGACCCTTCGTCTACTCGGTCAAAGATACGAATGGGCGCGTTTATGCGTTAGGATGTAGGTTGGGATGTATTCATATGAAATGAAGAGGACTTCCAGATAGAACTTTCAGTCTTAGTTTCATCGAATTTCCTTAACTCTATCGAGAGTTATGATTTTCGCAATATTAACATTTATTTCCCACGTTCCAATCACGACCCTTCGTCTACCTGATCGTAAATGCGAGTAAGCGCATTTGTTTGTTGGGATTTAGGTTGGGATGTCTTTAGATGAAATCATGAGCACTTATATATGTAACTTTCAGAGGTGGTTTTATCGAATTTTCACATTCTTAGCCCGAGTTATGATTTTTACAATATTATCATTTATTCTCCCTCATTCCAGTGGCAACCTTTCAGTAGCCCGAGGTAATCCGGGTATAGCTCTAGTATCTATGCAGTATTTGACCTTGACCTCAACATAGAAGTTGTAGCTAATATCCCACTTGGAATTATGGCCTTCGTTTCAGGTCATTTCATTAACAACAGACGAAGTTATGAATTTTCCATTGATTACATCCGAGTTCTCCTAACAGTCACACCTCTTCATGATGGCTGGTAGCAAATGGGCTATGAACCTTGGGTTCTAGTGTGAATTAGGTTTCTATGTCAACAGAAGAGTTTGGGATAAGGACCCAAGCTTTCTAATCAGCCTAGTTTCATCCCATTTGGTTGAATGTGGATCAAGATATCTTTGTTTTAACGGGTGACTGTGTTTTCTGTAACTATTTCGGCCCATTGTCATAACTCCTTCTTATCTCCTATTAGGCCTACTTTTCAGAAGTTACACTCTTCATAAAAGTTGTTCCTTACCTAATAGTTGTTGCATGGACTTTAGTTTCACCTAATTCTGATCTCTCTATAGTAAGTTACCAATTTCCTAAGGATCCTTCAATAATCTATCCAGATTTCTACCTCATTGAGTTCACGGGCCCGAATTATTCTCAATTGGGCTAGTGCCCAAATTGCTGATCGTTATATCCTCTCCCCCTTAAAAAAAAATGTGTCCTCGAAATTAACTCCAGAAGTTTCCTCTTTAAGAGAAATTACTCACCGAATAGTTGAGGGTATTCCTGGCATATCTTGTCCTCCGGCTCACATGTTGCTTCCTTGGAATGAGAATTCCTCCATAAAACATTCACCAGTTGGATGGTTTTATTCCTCAGTACCTATTCCTTCCTGTCTATGATCTCACTGGGCTACTCTGCGTAAGACATATCTGCTCGAACCTCCAGGGGCTCATACTTTATAACATGTGAGGCATTCGGGACATGCTTCCTGGGCATAGAGACGTGAAAGACCGGATGCACATGTGATAGGGCAGGCGGAAGTGCAAGTCGATAAACCACATGGCAAGCCTTTTGCAAAATCTTGAAAAGCCCGATATATCTAGAACCAAGCTTGCCCTTCTCTCCGAATCGTAAGACTCCCATGGGAGAGACACCTTTAGGAGCACATGGTCCTCCTTCAATTTTTCTTAAACATATGAACTGAAATGTCTGAGCTTTACAAAAGCCTGTAACTCCATGTTAAAGCCTACCCACCCAACAATCTTAAAGATGAGGGAACGGTTTCATACCGCATGCAACTCAGGACTTCAAGACTAACTTGGTGAGACACAGAGCAACCCATTGATGCAATTGGTGGGGAAGCTATACTGTCGGTCAATGCTGAATGGACATTATCTTTCATGGCAGAATTATCACTATGAGCCATAGCAGAACCCCCTTCTAAGCTTCGATAAGCATCTTGCAACTAGTTGAGCAGTAGGGTCATCAGTTTAAGGTATTCAATGAGTATTTTTGCCAAAAATCCATGTCATCAACATAACTAGATATCTTAGTAGGCATTAAGTGTGTCAGAGACAGGAAAAGTACGATCCTAGGTATTAGTTTCTTGAAGTCTAAGGCTGACAAATATCTTACCTAGACCTTGATGGTGTCTGGGATAGTCCTCTTCACTGCAACTACGTTAGGCAGGTTTGTTCATTTCTTACCATGCCTCTTGGGAGGTCAGTTTCAGGGTTCTCCCCTTATGGAGACACGTTAGGCCATATCTAGGAGGTACGCTCCCCCCCGCACTATCCTTCCATTAATTCCGACCTCTATAGTAGGAATCACAAGCTTGGTGTGGACTTGGGGTCTGTTCTTTGGTTACTTAGCAAAACTAGTGGATATAAGTGTGTGTGTAGCCCTCCCCGGGGGTCGATCAAAAGTCTTGCATAAATATTATCCACAAGAAGTGCACCTTCAGCTGTGGTAGGGGTATTGTTTGCCTCTTCTTGCATTTGTGCATGAACTCTCCCTGTGTTCTGAATCTTCTCCTGCTGCGGTACTGGCTTTTGCTTAACCCTCGTTGGGCAATTCCTCGCAAAATACCCGGCCTCGCCGCATACATAGCACTTGCCATTTGTCTTCCAGCACTCCTGCCCCGGATGCGTGCGTTTACAATGGACACATAATGGAACCCCCAAACTGTTCCTTGGTACCAGCTCCTGATGTGCCACTTTTTCCTTGTCCTGCCTTCCTTCTGCCAGCCTAGGCCTCTTGCCCATCTGCTCCGTAGTGGACCTATACATAGGTATTCATTAGAACCTATCTTAATATGTCCCTAAAATACTTATAATTTCAGTTATTACCTATGAGGGTTTGTCTGTTTGAAATGGTCCTAAATATACTCTACCCCTTTTTTCACTCTAGCCTACCTCTTCTTATACTACTCGGGCAATTAGAATGGTTGTAGCCATGGTTTGTCTCTCGTGCCCTGATATCACTCTGTAACGCCCCGAGATCCGAGTCCCAAATTATGCGCATATTTTTTTTCTTCTTTATTAGACCCGAAGCATTACTTCGTACGTATCATAGAAGCACAATATATAAACATGCATACATTCGCATGAGAGAGAGAGAGAGAAACCACAGTTATAAAAATGTAAATATCATCTCAACCATTCATAATTTCTAGAGAAGAGTATATGGCCATTGTTCCAAAATAAACCTGAGTCCATACATGCTCACTGCCCCATAGCTATACATATAAGAGAGACCTTCATCCATAGCATACCCAGTCGAACTACACACTGGCACTACACTTCAGCTACAGCCTCCTCCTCAGCCTCCTTCTCTATATCTCCTGAAAACGTGTGTCACGAAAGGGGTGAGTGTGACGCTCAGTAGGCAGCCTAATAAAATCGAGGTTAAATTGCATCTATATAATCAATTATATACATAATTTTAGATGTTAATAGTAGCATAATCCATTCATTATCATCCGCTGAAAATAACTCATATGAGGAAAATATATATTCTTTAGCTAACATGTAGATACCCATGCATGCAACCAGAACTAAGTTAATGAGCAATTTACATACTATCACCTTTTCACATTTTCACATTTTCACATTTTCACAATTTTTATATTCTTGGAAACCAACAGCTACCACAATCATAGGAGGCCCACACACACATAAACGAACGAATGAACGAAAGAGTACTGCGCAGACCCGAGAGCGAACTCCCACCTAAATTCTTGGTGGCCTCGAGGCGTTACGTAACACCACATGACAAAGGCCACCCCCCACAAGGACCGAAGACCGAATCAATAGGATTTTATTCCAGGGCCGCCCCCCCACGGGGACCGAAGTCCTATCTCACAGAAGGCTATTGTTTCCATTTATATCATTTACATCGTATTCGCATTCACATAACATCTCATTTTACACATATTAGTATGATACTTTATCATAACAAGCATGCTTTCATTGATTAAGGGGCCAAACAAGCTCACAGTCATGCTTCTCATAATTTAATCATGCTCACAGATGGGTTTCTAATATTTTAGTCATGCTCATAGATGTGCTTCTAATAGTTTAAGAGGGCTAAACACACTTGCGGTCATGTTCAGGTTAGTACAAGTTTATCCTTCTAGGCTACACATGCATAGAAAATGACTTATATCTGAAAGTACAAAATTTCTGTGGGCATGAAATTTTTACTGTGGGTTCCTAACTTAGCCTTCTGCCATTTTCTAATTTTTCAGATTTTTCTGAAATAAAATACCCTTTCAAAACTCTCCTTTTCTGTGTTTCTAGAAATCTAGGCAGACCCACAGGTGCACAGACCTTACTTATGATTTGCAAAGATCTTACCAGAATATGCACGGACCTTACTAGGACATGCACATACCTCACTTATGATTTCCACAGACCTTACCAAGTATGCACGGACCTTACTGGGACAATGCACAGACCTTACTTATGATTTGCACAGACCTTACCAGAGTATGCACAGACCTTACTGTGACAATACACAGACCTTACTTATGATTTGCACAGACCTTACAAGAGTATGCACGGACCTTACTGGGACAATGCACAGACCTTACTTATGATTTGCACAGACCATACTAGAGAATGCACGGACCTTACTGGGACAATGCACAGACTTTACTCCCGATTTTAACTAAACATGCACCGACTTTACTAGAACATGCACAGATGCAAAACCTGTTCAGACTGAAACATGCACAGACTTACTGAAACTTGCACAGACTCTGCTTATGTTTTGAACTAAACCCGCACCGACTTCACTAGAACGTGCACAGACACAAAACATGTTCAGACTAAAACATGCACAGACTTACTGAAACTTGCACAGACTCTGCTTATGTTTTGAACTAAACATGCACCGACTTTACTAGAACATGCACAGACACAAAGCCTGTTCAGACTGAAATATGCACAGAGTTACATAAACTTGCACTGACCTTACCATTACTAGAACCTGCACAGACTTTTTTATAAAACATGCACAGACTTTACTATAATACATGCACAGACTTTACAAAACATGCACAGACCTCTTTTACCTACGCATGGACAAGAAGTGCACAAACTATATAAATAATGGATAGACTTTACTTTAGAACATGCACAGACTTTATAAACATGCACATACCTCTTTTACCTACGCATGGACAAGAAATGCATAGACCTTATAAACAATGCACAGACTTTATAAACAATGCACATACCTCTTTTACCTATGCATGGACAAGAAATGTACGGACCTTATAAACAAGGCACAGACTTTATAAACAACGCACAAACTTCTTTTAAAGTGTAGAAAATATATATTTTTTCTCGAAAACCATTCTAATACGTCATTGACGCCTAAGTTTGAGGTTAGGTGCCTACCTTTAAAATGTTAAACCGATTGATCCGGGGATGATATCCACACCCCAGATCCTCCTAAGCTTTCACCTTTCGATCCGGGGATGAGATCCACACCCCAAATCCACTCAAGACCTTGCTCGTCGTCCACCACACAGCGGATCGTCCACCCACAAACCGGATGGTCCGCCCACGAAGGGACAGAGTCCCTCACTCTCTTCTCACATAAGAAAGGTAGAAGGTGGTGGAGGGTTGATCGAAATGGTTTGCTAAAGGCTTGACACCCTTGAAACCCACCTCCTTATAAAGTTTAGGCTTCCCAAGAGTTTATCCACGTCCCTCAAGGCTCTAACAAGCTCCAAGGTCGCTGGTTCTGAAGAGGAGTCAATGCTTAGCACTTCTTCGGGTTTGAACAGGTGTGACCCTTCATCTACTCGGTCAAAGATACGAATGGGCGCATTTATGCGTTAGGATTTAGGTTGTAATGACTTCATATGAAATGAAGAGGACTTCTAGATCGAACTTTCAGTGTTGGTTTCATTGAATTTTTTTAACTCTATCGGGAGTTATGATTTTCTCAATATTAACATTTATTTTTCACGTTCCAGTCATGACCCTTCATCTACCTGATTGTAAATGCGAGTGAGCGCATTTTTATGTTGGGATTTAGGTTGGGATGTCTTCCGATGAAATCATGAGAACATATAGATCTAACTTTCAGAGGTGGTTTCATCGAATTTCCTCATTCCTATCCCGAGTTATGAGTTTTACAATATTATCATTTATTCTCCCTCATTCTAGTGGCCTATCTTTCGGTAGCCCGAGGTAATCCGGGTATAGCTCTAGTATCCAAGTAGTATTTGACCTTGACCTCAACATAGAAGTTGTATCTAACATCTCACTTGGAATTATGGCTTTCATTTCAGGTCATTTCATTAACCACAGACGGAGTTATGAATTTCCCATTAATTACATCCGAGTTCTCCTAACAGTCACACCTCTTCGTGATGGCTGGCAGCAAATGGGCTAAGAACCTTGGGTTCTAGTGCGAATTGAGTTTCTATGTCAACAGAAGAGTTTGGGATAAGGACCCAAGCTTTCTAATGAGCCTAGTTTCATCCCATTTGGTTGACTGTGGATCAAGATATCCTTATTTTAACGGGTGACTATGTTTTCTATAACTATTTCGGCCCATTATCATAACTCCTTCTTATCTCCTATTAGGCCTACTTTTCATAAGTTACACTCTTCATCAAAGTTGTTCCTTACCTAATGGTTGTTGCATGGGCTTTTGTTTCACCTAATTCTGATCTCCCTATAGTAAGTTACCAATTTCCTAAGGATCCTTCAATAATCTGTCCAGATTTCTACTACATTGAGTTCACGGGCCCGAATTATTCTCAATTGGGCCAGTGCCCAAATTGGTGGTCGTTACAGACCCACCTCTCCTCCATCATCATTACATGGAGGTCGATTGCAGTGAGTTTGAATTTCAGGTTTGAAGTACATCGAACAGAAGTTCAAAATTTCTTCAATGATATATGCCTCGATAATCAAACCCTCTACTTTAGCCTTGTTACGAACCTTCATTTTCAGGTCATGCATACACCTATGACAACAATTCATATGACAATGACATACAGTGACAATGACAGACGCATGTAACTACTATCAATTAATCAGTAAATACATACTGATTACCTCTCAAATGGATACATCCACCGAAATTGTACCGGTCCTCCAACTTTGGCCTCATATGGCAAATGGATAATCAGGTGCTCCATGGAATCGAAGAACGCAGGGGGAAATATCTTCTCCAACTTGCATACCATCTTGACCACATTCTGTTCCATAGTTTGCACGTCCCCAAGTTTGAGTTCTGATGCATATAGACTTCTAAAAAACTGACTCAACTCAGTCAATGCTCCCCATATAGGCTTTGGCAATATGTCACGAAATGCAATGGGTAGAAGTCTCTCCATGAACACATGGCAGCCGTGACTTTTCAACCAATATATTTTTCCCTCATTGACATTCACACAACGGGCTATGTTAGACACATATCCATCAAGAAATCTTAATTGCTTCAGCCACTGGCACAGTTCATTGATCTGTGTGTCTTTCAACACGTAAGCTACTTTAGGTTGCACAACTTTACCCTGTACCAGCCGCAATTCCAACTCTGGTCATTTGCAAAGTATCTTCAAGTCCGCTCGCGCCTTGGCATTATCCTTTGTTTTGGCTTTCACGTTCATGATGGTGTTGAACACATTATCAAAGACATTCTTCTCAACATGCATGCCGTCCAGGTTATGCCGTATCCAAATGGCTGACCAGTAAGGCAATTCCTAGAAGATACTTTTCTTCACCCAATTGTGTTCCTCTCCAAATCCACGAAGAGGTCGTGTACTACCCGACAATTGCACTATAGCTGGTAAGTCTTACACCTCTAATGCCATTTGTCGACCAGACATCCGTTCCAAGTCTGCTTCATCCATTTCAACTGTGTTCTTAATGAATGAGTCCTTTTGCCTTCGGAAAGGATAGTCATGTGGTAGGAATCGTCGATGACAATCGAACCAGCATGATTTCTTACCATATTTCTAGACAAAGGATTTGGTATCAGCAATACAGTAAGGACATGCCAACCTCCCGTGTGTGCTCCAGCCAGATAGCATTCCATATGTAGGGAAGTCACTTATTGTCCACATCAATGCAACCTTCATAGTGAAATTTTGTTTTCTGTACGCATCATAAGTAACAACTCCATCATTCCATAATCTTTTCAACTCATCAATCAGTGGCCTGAGATATATGTCCAAATTTTTTCCTGGATTTTTTGGACCTGGAATCACCATAGTTAAGAAAAGGTTCTCACGCTTCATGCACATGCCCGGCGAAAGGTTGTACAACGTCATGAAGACTGGCCAACATGAGTAAGATGCTACTGAACCTCCAAATGGGTTGAAGCCGTCTGTGCATAAACCTAACCTAACATTGCGTGGCTCGTGACCAAAAGCAATATAGTTACGACTGAAATGAGCCCAAGCTTAACCGTCGATGGGATGACTGATTATATCATCTACACGACGTACTCTTTCTGCGTGCCATATCATATGTCGAGCTATCTTTGACGACATATACATCTGCTGCAATCTGGGCATGAGAGGGAAGTATCGCAGTGACTTGTAAGGCACATCCTTCTGCTTTGATTTGTCCCCTCTCTTGGGTTTAAATCTATCATGATGACAAATATCACATGATATTTTATCTACATTATCTGCATAATATAGCATACAGTGATTAGGGCATGTATCTATTTTTTGGTATCCAAGCCCTAAATCATTGACCACCTTCTTTGCACGGTAAAAATTTTCAGGCAGCTTCTCATCCGTAGGTAGCATGCTCTTGATAAGGAGGAGCATACGGTCAAAACAACTCCCACTAAGGTGAAATTCAGATTTCAAATTCAACAACTGTGAGACAGCAGATAAGCGAGTGTGATTTTCACAACCATCCCACAACGGCTCATTAGCATCCCGAAGTAACTGATAAAATCTTTCAGTCGACTTGTTTGGTGGTTCTTCGTTGTACACGTGTTCCCCTTGTACATTAAAGTTAGGGACAGCAGCATCAATTACCATGTCTGCGTAGGTACTTGTGCCGCCAACATTGTCGGGCGCATGCAACCAAAAGTCCTCACCGTGACACACCCAATTCATATAACCTTTCATGAACCCTTTCCTGTATAAATGAACTTGCACATCCCATAGCGAAAGAAATTTCTTATTTTTACAGTGTAAACAAGGACACCGGATGTTACGACGCTGGTCCACTGCTGTTGGATGTCCCAATACAAACTGAATAAAACTATCAACTCCATCCCTAAACTCCTCGGACACCACTCCGGCAACTACTCTGTGATTCATCTATGAACGATCAACTCTAGCCATATTTACCTAACAAATTAAAAAAATCATATCAATATGTCTTATCACTACTTCTAAGAAAATATTGACAACATCTCCCCTAAATATTGACTGTTTTCCACATTTGTACACCCCGTTTGGTCACATATACGTCCATATCCACATCCACTTTCACTTCCATATTCACACACCCACGTTGACATCGACATCATCTTCTGGAAAAAATCATTATCATACTCCCATTCACATACACATTTTTCACATATCGACATCCACACCTGTCTACAAATGTAATTCACATCCAAACATACTAATCACATATATCATAACAAAAGGCTTGAATAGACAAAAATAGAACAAGGGGTCATATCCACATTTATGCACGCACATTTATATCCACATCCCTCTTCCCACCCTCCCAATAAAAACAGGGGCTTGGAATTTCATCTGATGTTGTAAGAGTACAGCAGGGGATAAGGAGAAAAGGTTCATCTTGTAGACCAGGCATGAAAAGTGAGAGTGTGTGAGAGTTTGTGTCTGCGTGTGTGTGAGAGAGAGTGAGCATGAGAAAGGGTGGGAGCTCACCGCCGTTGTCGTAGGTCACCGGTGAGTCTGCGCCCTCGCTGCCGGTGTCGCCTCCGCTCGCCCCTCACCGGCGTCCCTGGGTAGCTCCGCAGCGCCCGCCCGCCCTCGCCACTCCACCACCCACCGGTGAGAGATTGAGAGGGGGATGTAGTGGTTGAATGAGGAGGAAAGGGGAAGGACTAAGGAGGACATGAGAGGGGACATTTTTTCTAATTCTTGTCTCTGTCTATTTAGCGCCATATTTTCATTTGGCACCATGTTTTCATCCATTCATTCGTGATTCTTTGTCATTCATTCACTTCTTCTAATAGGATAAAATCTCTCTCAGTAAAAAATATCATTACATCTAAAAAAATAATTATTTATTATTTATTATTTAGAGATCCGAAGATCTATAATTTAAACATTTTCAACTTCTTTATGGCCGATAAGTCAATTATATAAAAAGAAGATATAACGTGTTGAATAGCCTAGCTACCTTGAAAGCCTGACATCGGGGTGCGCGCGAAAAGGTATTCGGAGTCGTATCGGTCATATGTTGACCATTTCCTTATTGTTCTGTGCCCCCCTCAAACTCATGTGCCGTGAATTTACAGTCACGTCTATATTTAATGAATTTTTGAGATCTAGGTCTCCTTGATAGCGGGGGATATTAATGCCACTTGGAAGCACTCAGGATATATAATAGTCAAATATTATTGTATCTTTCATTTATTTTACTCACGATAGGGCATGCCAATCACGTGTCTGACAATATTGTGTTCAAGTTCAAAGGCTGGGATGGTCTGGACTAACCGAAGATGCTCTCCTTCTGATCGATCACTAAGCAGATCGACGATGGTGGGCATTCGGTCGGGACTGGCGACCCACCGTGCCATAAAGGTCGTTCACGATGATAAAAGAGGGGAAACATTTGATTAATTGCCACACCAAGCAATGGGGCTGCACGGCCAATAAGTCGATTCGATTATTTAAAAAGAAGAGATAACGTGTTGAAAAGCCTAGCTACTTATAAAGGGCCACAACGGGGTGCGCACGAAAAGGTACAAAGGGTCATATCGGTCACATGTTGTGACCATTTCCATATTGTTTCGTGCCCCCCTCAAACTCATGTGTCATGAATTTGCCGTCACGTCTTTATATAATGAATTTTCGGGAGCTAGGGCTCCTCGATCGCGGGAAATATTAATGCCATGTGGAAGCACTCAGGATATAGGATAATTAATAGTCAAATATCATTGTATCTTTCATCGATTTTACTCACGATAGGGCGTGCCAATCACGTGTCTGACAATGAGTTCAAGTTTCAAGGCTGGGATGGTCTGGACTAACCGAAGGTGCGCTCCTTATGATCACTAAGCAGATGATGGTGGGCATTCGGTCGGGACTGGCGACCAGCCGTGCCATAAAGGTCATTCACGATGATAAAAGAGGGGAAAACGTTTGATTAATCGCCACGCCAAGCAATGGGGATAGCTGCATGGTCGATAAGTCGATTCGATTATATAAAAAGAAGAGAGAACATGTTGAAAAGCCTAGATACCTTGAAAGCCCGACATCGAGGTACGCGCGAAAAGGTATTCGGAGCCATATCGGTCACATGTTCACCATTTCCGTATTGTTCCGTGCCCCCCTGAAACTCATGTGCCATGAATTTATTGTCACATCCATATATTGCCAACATTTTGGGAGATAGGGCTCCTTGATCGTGGGGAATAGCTCCTGGAGGCAACAATGGGTCAACGATAAATTTTCACCATTGTTCCCACATGTCTTCACCCTTAACATCCATTTGTTAGCCTTATATATCTCTTTGTCACTGAGATCATCTTCATTTGTCACCCTTAGGAGAGTATTTGTTGTTGTGCCCCTGGCCCCTGTGGCTTGTGGTTTTGATGATTGGCTCTAGGGGTTTGTGATGATTGGTTTTAATGTGAGCTAATCACTGTGAGTCACCATGGTTTTATTCAGTCATTCTTATATTCAGTCTGTCATTCAAATGTTCATTCAGTCTCTCATATGTTCAGTCAGTTTATCTGCTTACACTGTGAGTCATTGCATTTGAAGTTCAGACTGATTATCTGCTGCATAAAGCATTGATATGCATTAATAGAATCTGCACATTTGCATCAGGCAGCAAGTGTGTACAACGCCCTATGTAGGCACGACAAGTCCATACACTGGTTGCACATTGCACAGATGCAGGCACTTCTAAGTCTACACATCGTGTAGCTTGCTGGCATAGTCTATACACTCATCTGTTTGCATGTGTCACCAAGTCCACACATTGCATCATGTGTTTCTTCATTTGATTGAGTCTATACATTGTCCTAGGCTAAGTGTGTACAGCGTCTCATTCATGCTTTGATTAATGAAGCCTGTACATCAGTCTTCACTTTCTAAGTCTGTACAGCCATTGGGTTTGGACTCAGAGTCTGTACACTCGATTTGCCTTTGAATTGGTTAAGTGTGTACATTGAGCGTCTCACTTAGCGTCTAAGGCAAAGTCTACACATTGCTATAGTAACGAAAGTCTATACATCCGATTGTACAGTCTCTTAGCCATCGTCTCACATTCTTCAAGTCTACACATTGCACTGTTGCATCCATCGTCTTGGCCAGCGTCTCATGCAAAGTCCATACATTGCATTCAAAGTCTATACAGTCTGTTGCAGTGTTACACTATATGCTTCACTCTAAGTCTACACACTCATGAGTGTCTCATCAAGTCCATACACTGGCCTTGAGCTGAGCAAGTCCATACATTGGCTATTGTCCCTCAGAGTCTGTACATCACAGTGAGTTGAAGGTTGACTAAGTCCGTACAGCCGTTGGCTTCTTATGTGAAGTCCATACATTGAGTAAAGTCTGTACAGAGTTTGCATTGCATCTCATGAAGTCTACACATTAGTCAAGCTAGTGCATGCATTGTTCATCACCTGCCTTGTTCACTGCGTCGACTCTGACACTGGATGCATTGACGCATTGGCCAGTTGCCAAGGGCGTGAGCATCTCGTTTGAGGAGCTGAGGCTACGCTGCACGATGGAAGCGTTGACACCTTTTGCTGATGTTCAAAGGTCTGTTGATCAACATCAAGTCTGTACAACATGAAGTTTGTGCATTGGTTTTGTTTTGAATAGAACGCCTAAGTCTATGCATTGCTGAATGTTATTCAAGTTTGAACAACGGATGTCTTCATGTGTGAAGTCTATACGATGCATGCTCACATAACTAACTCTATACACTCGATTGTTAGATCTTCAACTTTATACATTGGTTGAGTCTATACACTGAGATCTCATGAAGAGTTGCAAGTCTATACACTCGTTGTTAGAGGCCTAGACTGCTAAGTCTATACACTCCCTCACTCTGTACACACTTGCTATATTGATCTCTGAAGTCTATACAATGCTTCACATTAACACTAAGTCTATACACTTCATTATTGTTGCTGAAGGGAACAGGGTCGACGCCTGAAGCTTAAAGCGTCCACGCATCAGTAGACGAAGCTTTCACGATGTCTTCTATTGCGTTAACGCCACAAGCAAGCAGCGTCGACGCAGCAGTTAAAGAAGCAGAGACTCTTACAAGCGACGAAGCTTTCACGATATCTTCCACTGCGTCAACGCCATCAACAAGCAGCGTCGACGCAGCGGCTTAAGAGACGCCAGTATACAAATGTACATGTCTTCAATGCGTCAATGCAACATGCTGATAACGTCGACGCAGCACGCCCATATGTTGAAGGCTTGATCACTGGACTGCCGATACCGTTGCGTCAACGCAGCAGGCTGATGGAGTCGACGCAGTGGTTAAAAAGGTTGAAGATCTCTGATGGCTGCGTCAACTCTTTGGAGCAAGTGAGTTGACGCCATCTAACTCCAATTGCTGAGCGTACTGGTGATGGGCACATGATCCGAGGATAAGGAGAGTGCCCAGATGAGGACACGTGTTCTGACAGCCTGCTGGATGCTGCCACGTGGTCTGAATTCTTAGGGCGGGAACTGTGGAAGCCACACGCGCCCTGCTGCTGCTGCTGCTGCTGCTGTTGGTATATAATGGAGCCTTCGTCCTCAGATGAAGGTAGATCGAAGCAGAAGCCTGAAGAGCAGAAAGCCCTTCGATCCAGAAAAAGAGAAAAAGAAGGAAAAGAGAGGAAGAAGAGATAGAAGATAGAAGCCGTGAAGAGAGAGTAGTGAGTGAGAGATTTGGAGAGCAGAAGAGAAAGAAAGAGAGAAAGAGAGTGAGCGAGAGAGCTCGTGGAGAAGAAGGAAGAAGCTGCTTGAAGATCTATCTTCACTGGACCGTGGATCAGATCCAGGCCAGTCAGCTCCGTTGAGAGCCACATTGTGCATTTCGTTTTACAGCTTTCTAATTACTGTGTTATTTTCCTTTATTATTTTCCTTTGTTTTCTGATCATCTTTGTTCTTCCGATTGCCCTGTTGGGGATCGGGTTCCTCCTGTTGGTTCAGGAGAAGGGAGATCTGATCTCCAGGTTGCAAGTGACAGGTTGTCACTTGTGGGTTGCCCTCTGGTTAGAGGAAGGGAGGCTAGTCCTCCGGTTCTGGGCTTGTGGTTGTAAGTCCAGTGGTCCCTCCTGGGCTGGAGGAAGAGAGGTCTTCGACCTCTAGTTTCCAAGTGGCTGGGAGTCACTTGGGTGTCCCTCCGGTTGGGAGGAAGAGGGGAGGATGTCCCCTGGTCAAGCTGTGTGGCAGCAACTGTTTGCAGACTGAGTCTGCTTGGTTCTAGCATTTGCTAGTGAAGCCTCACTCCGGTTGGGAGTGAGGGGTGGATGTAGGTCTGTGGACCGAACCACCTAAAAATCTATTGAGCAGTGGTTTGATTGCTTGGTTTGCTTCCGCTAGATGCTTGGATAGGCACGCTCCATGTGTTTGTATTTGAGTTGAATTGAATTGGTTCTATTCTGTGTCTTTCTCTAGCATCCTAGTTTTAATTTGGCCATTATACATAGAAGGATACATTCACCCCCCTCTATATCCGGGCCTAGCACCCTAACAGTTGGTATCAGAGCAAAATGGTATCAGAGCCATACCCCAGCCGGAAGTGTGGGAACTAAGTGCCATGCAGGGCAAAGTGCTACGTTATGGGAGCCACCTCTTGAGTCCGTAATGGAGCAAAGTGCTACATAGTGGGAGCCACCTTTTGAGCCTGTAGGGGCCACCTCTAGAGTCCTACCTGCCTGGGGACTTGATTGCGTGCTATATGTGCCCAGCGACGAGGACGTCGCCTATATAAGAAGGGTAGATTGTAACACCCTCAAATATAGCTAAGTTGTACTCTATATCATCGAGGCACCTTTTGAAGTATCGGCTCAGTTCTTGAAAAGAACTCCGAAGTTAAGCGTGCTTAATGGGGAGTAGTACTGGGATGGGTGACCTCCCCGGGAAGTCCCCCATTCTGGAGCCGATCACTGTTAGAAAGAGACAAAACCGTAAGGCCGGCGGGCCAAAGCGGACAATACCTCGACGGTATAGAGTACGGGGCGTGACAGTCTGCATACAAGGTCTAGCGACCTGCAGATTCGATCTTGCGGTCTTAGGTGCTAATTTGTTTTTAGTGCATCAATATTCGTGTTGCATTGAATTAATATGCTATCTGTTTCAATGGCTTGTCCACCCGTCTTTAGTGGTTCTGATTTCAACCAGTGGCATAGTGCTTTACGTGCTTATGTTAAATATGTTGATCCAGACCTGTGGAAAGTGATTTCACATGGTCCTCATAAATTACCAAAGAAAAGGTCCAAATGGACTGACAGTCACGAATCAATGTATGAGGAGAATCAGACAGCTATAAATCTGATGAGAGCAGCCACTGACAAAGCCTTTCACTCATGTTTCCTTGATTGCAGATCTGCAAGGGATATGTTGGAGATGATGAAGAGAGCCGGGAAAGAAAATCAAACAAGTTGCATGATGGCCAACAGAAGCGATCAAGGCAGCAATCAAACTGAAGAAGATGATGATGATGAGGTAAATCTCTTCGAGAATTTCTCTCTAGAAGATTGGGAGAATGCATATGCTGAATTATTTGAATCTCATGAACTGTTAAGAAAACAGTATAAAAAATTGAAGAAGGGTACTGGTTTAGATAGTTCAAGCTCTCCTTGTAGAAATTGTGTTGAATTGAAAAATATTCATGATGCTTGTATGTCTGACTTTCAAATACTGAAGAAACAAGTTTCATTATTGAAAACTGAAAATCAAGATCATATAAATGTGATATCTGAACTCAAAGAAAAATTGAACTCAGATAATGATAATCAGACTGTTGTTAACTATCATGACCAGTATGAAAAATTGCTGAAAAACTTTGAAAGTGTAAACTCAGATTTAAACAAGCTGAGATCTGAAAATGATTCCCTGAGAACATCTGCTAATAAAAATGATAACAAATTTGAGAAACTTGAGCAGGAGAAAAACTTGCTTGCTGAAAAACTTGAAGCCATCAAATCTGTGAATGTGAAATTACAGAAAAATATTGAAGAAAAGGAAAAAGATTTGAAGGATTTCAAGGCTGGAAGAAAACTTGAAACTAACTCAGAAGATCAGACTTTGATAAATGAGTTAATTCAGAATGACAAACTTAAGCAAGAAAATGAGAAATTGAAAATGCTGAACTCCACTATGTCAGAGAGACTTTTAGCTTTGGAAAGAGGAAAAAGTATTTGTGTTGAAGATTCTGATAAACTGAGTAATCTGGAAAATAAAATTGAGAAATATAAAACTGCTAACAAAGTTTTGAATGAAGCTATGAATTGCAGTGAGCAAGAGATTGCCAGTTATGAGTTATAAATCACCTCTTTAGAAAATGAAATCCAAGACTTAAAGAACTCTCTGTCAAAGTTTGTAAGTGGACAAGAAAATCTGGATAGGTTGTTAGGAGTTAAGATCAATACTCAAAGGGAAGGGTTAGGCTACAACAATGTCAATAAAAAGGCTTTTGAAAACAAGCTGACGACATCCTTTATCAAAGCATCTGATGTAGCCACCACCTCAGAAAATAAACAACCAAATGTTCAGAAGAATCAGAAACAAACTGAAAAATTGAAAAAGGTTGATGGATCCAAGCTGAAAACTGCTTTCATTAAAACCTCTGAACAGAAAAAGCTTTCTACTTCATCTCCAATTCAGTACAAGGCTAAGAAAACAGGAAAACAGGATAAAAATCAGAAAAGGACTATAAATCAGAAAATAAATGAAAAGGGTCCATCAGTGTTTGCTGATCACAGTCCTCACACACACTCACATGCATCTAAAAGGAAGATTATCTGTCATTACTGTCATAAAGTTGGACATCTGATGCATGAGTGTAAGTTGATGGAGACGGATGATAAGAATGCTAGGAGATCTCATGATAAAAATCCCTCACCTCTGAAAAGGAGTGTCACATGTTCTAATTGTGGCAAATTAGGACACTCAATTGCTCATTGCTGGTTTGCTAGTGGTAAGAAAACCTTTTATTCATATCATGCTACATTCCCTGCAAACCAACATGTTTTTAATAAAAACAAATCTATTTCAATGAACCAGCATATCATCTGTTTTAATTACAACAAAAGGGGTCACAGGGCCTCTGAATGCTGGTCAGGCTCTTTTGAAAGAAATTCTATTTCATGCTTTGAATGTGGAAAGGATGGCCACAGGGCCATTGATTGTTGGCATGCCCAAGGAGGCTATGGCAATAATGAACTCAATTTTAAAAAGAACGCCTCTTATTGCTCTCACTGTAGAAAGCATGACCATACAGTCAAGGACTGTTGGCATATTCAGGGTAGAAATGTGAATCTCAAACATGCTAAATTCCCTGTAAGACAATTTGCAAAACTTTCATGTTATAACTGTGGGAAGCCAAGCCACAGGGTTGCAACATGTTGGCTGGCAGGATATCAAAACCAAACTGGTTTTGGCAAACAGAATTTTTATTCTGTTAACAAGAAATCTCATGCTTATGCACATAAAATTCATGCTAACAAGAATGTGCATGAATCAGATCTGAAAACTGCTCCTAGAAATGTGCTGAGAAAACCTGCTAGGAGTAATACTGTTTTGTCTGGACCCAAGACTTCTTGGGCACCTGTTTGTGAAAAATAACATTACTATGCAGGTGTGCCTTGGGACTGAAATAAAAAGGGGTAATGATCCAAGGCACTCAAGAAGAAAAACCCCATACTGAACTTTTCAGGTAAACTTCCTGCTCTTCTTGCTTTTAGTTTTAATGCATAGCAAGTTAAATCTATTTTTGCATTTTCATTTATCATCTGCCAAGTGCATTATTTTCTGATCATGCATTTGCTGAGAGTTCTGTGCAAATATTAGATTAAGAAGGGTTGTCTGTATCTGATGCATACATAGGCTAATTGCAATTGCTTGATGATTGTGTTATGCATAAACTCTGAAAACAAATTGCATTTCGAATCTTCTGGAAAAATCTGAACTACTTATAAATGTGGCTTGAAATTTGTGTGCTGCAATAGCTCACTGAAATTCTGAATTGCATATAGGACTGCATGTTGAATTATCATGCATGACCTCAATGGTATATAAATGGTAAGGTAACAAAAGGCAGGGAAGTCTGTCTGGAGGTTCTTACTATGCGTGAGGTGGTCTTTTAGACCAAGTGCTTCGCCTAGTACCATGGGTCACTTTGCTGATAGGACAGTCTGATTGTGCACAAGTCACAATATCATTTGGAATCATATGTTCAGTTTTCAGTGCAAACATTGCATGTTTTCAGGGGGAGTTAGATGCATATCCTTGCATAGCATTCAATGTTGAGTCTTTGCATGTCCCTGGATGCATATAGTGCATTGCATCTCCTTATATTGAAAATGCCAAAAAGAGAGTTTGAATGCATATTGTGAGGGGGAGTCAATGCATTGCATATAGGTTGTCAAATGCATACATGTGTCAGAACTCATTGCA
The DNA here is from genome assembly GCA_022559845.1 of Amorphophallus konjac. NCBI lineage: Eukaryota > Viridiplantae > Streptophyta > Magnoliopsida > Alismatales > Araceae > Amorphophallus > Amorphophallus konjac. Next base: position 125,951,992 of record CM040125.1, read on the forward strand.
TATCCCTTCTTACTGATTTTGTTGACAAATCTTAATCATATTCTGAAAACCTTGAGCTTCACAATCTCTCTTAATAATTTGTATTTCTCCTATCAATTGGTATTATTTGGGTTCAAAATTCTATTAGTCCTTCATGAAGATTTCAATGGGCTATCTCGATCATAAATCTGAAAACTTTTGAACTAGAAATCTTCTATTATACGTTTTTATGAATATCTGAAATAACTCAGGTGGTTTAAGTTTAATGTACTCAAGGTTTGACTTTAAAATCTCTTAAAAATATCTGAAGCATGTTTAATAAACATTAACCATCTGTTTCATGCTGTGTCTTGAAAACTTCTGAAATCTGCACTTTTGAATAAATGACTTCAACTGATTAAGTACATGAAACTATTATTGATTTGAAGCAAATGAAATTTTCTGAAATATCTAAAGGGTAATATCTGTCAGAGCAATGACATTGGTCACTGAGAAACACATGTCCAAAGGACTGTGTCATGAGGTGCCTTAGTTAACTCTGATTAAGAATTCATTGAAATTCAGGCAGAGCAATGGCATGCACACTGAGAAATACAACTCACTCATCAAGAAATGATTTGGAGTGTGTCATGATGTGTAAATGCTATCTCTGTTCATATATAGCATGACAGTTAGTCACACTAAGTGCTTAGGGATATTGGTCTCTGATCAAGGTATATCCTCTAGTTACAAGGTGTGAACTGAACTAGACTGCTCATAAAATTTGTAGCAAGAAAAATTGTTGAACATATCTCAATATCTGAATATTGATGCTAAAATCAAATTGCTACAACCCTAGACAAAATCATATGACTTCATAATTGCTTGACTTCAATACTAGTGCATGTAATTCTAAAAGAAGTCAATAGATTTGATTGTGTAAGAGAAAGGGAGATTAATCAAGATAAATATGAGAGCTTGGTTCATCTTTATTAAAACATGATTTTAGATATCAATACAGAATTTTATTGATAAACTCTGCATACATCATGTTTAAACCATGCTGTTCAAAAGGCTCATTCATAAGTCCCTATAATGGAAGACTTTGAAAAATTATGTTTTGGATTTATGAGATTGATATCTCCTTGAAAACCTTTCTGCTCACTTTCCTTAGATCATTGACCTGAACTTCTCCTTGTCTGCCCCTGTGGTCTCCTTCTCATCTATCTCATAAGATTCCACTTATTGAGGGGGAGCTTCCATGTCATGCATCACTTGCATATCAATTGGCATCTATTCAGGGGGAGCAATCCTTGTCATACTGAATCATGTTCATATCATTTGTGACCTTGCGTTCATATACTTAGGGGGAAGTATTGCATTTCTTGTTGCATCTGCATTTTTGCATTTACCCCTTCCCATGGTTTATTTTGATTATACCAAAGGGGGAGATAGTTTGCCAAAGAGGGAGAATATCATTCAATCAATGCATGCAGGTTCCTTTTGATCATCTCTACCTCATGTTTTTGCTGAAACTCTTAAAGGGGGAGCATTGTGTTCTTGCATTCATATTTCTAGGGGGAGCTCTTGCATTTTGGTATCTCTTTCTGCAAGTATCAAAGGGGAGATTTTTTTTCAATCATTGCATGCTGGTTTGCCTTCTCTTCTCAAACTATTTTTTTTGATGAAGTCAAAGGGGGAGAATAGTTTGAGTCATCAGAATGACTTTCATAAGAATGTATTACATCATCAGAATGACTCACTGTGTATTGTTGCCATCATCAAAAAGGGGGAGATTGTTGTGCCCCTGCCCCTGTGGCTTGTGGTTTTGATGATTGGCTCTAGGGGTTTGTGATGATTGGTTTTAATGTGAGCTAATCACTGTGAGTCACCATGGTTTTATTCAGTCATTCTTATATTCAGTCTGTCATTCAAATGTTCATTCAGTCTCTCATATGTTCAGTCAGTTTATCTGCTTACACTGTGAGTCATTGCATTTGAAGTTCAGACTGATTATCTGCTGCATAAAGCATTGATATGCATTGATAGAATCTGCACATTCGCATCAGGTAGCAAGTGTGTACAACGCCCTATGTAGGCACGACAAGTCCATACACTGGTTGCACATTGCACAGATGCAGGCACTTCTAAGTCTACACATTGTGTAGCTTGCTGGCATAGTCTGTACACTCATCTGTTTGCATGTGTCACCAAGTCCACACATTGCATCATGTGTTTCTTCATTTGATTGAGTCTATACATTGTCCTAGGCTAAGTGTGTACATCGTCTCATTCATGCTTTGATTAATGAAGTCTGTACATCAGTCTTGACTTTATAAGTCTGTACAGCCGTTGGGTTTGGACTCAGAGTCTGTACACTCGATTTGCCTTTGAATTGGTTAAGTGTGTACATTGAGCGTCTCACTTAGCGTCTAAGGCAAAGTCTACACGTTGCTACAGTAACGAAAGTCTATACATCCGATTATGCAGTCTCTTAGCCATCGTCTCACATTCTTCAAGTCTAGACATTGCACTGTTGCATCCATCGTCTTGGCCAGCGTCTCATGCAAAGTCCATACATTGCATTCAAAGTCTATACAGTCTGTTGCAGTGTTACACTATATGCTTCACTCTAAGTCTACACACTCATGAGTGTCTCATCAAGTCCATACACTGGCCTTGAGCTGAGCAAGTCCATACATTGGCTGTTGTCCCTCAGAGTCTGTACATCGCAGTGAGTTGAAGGTTGACTAAGTCTGTACAGCCGTTGGCTTCTTATGTGAAGTCCATACATTGAGTAAAGTCTGTACAGAGTTTGCATTGCATCTCATGAAGTCTACACATTAGTAAAGCTAGTGCATGCATTGTTCATCACCTGCCTTGTTCACTGCGTTGACGCTGACACTGGATGCGTTGACGCATTGGCCAGTTGCCAAGGGCGTGAGCATCTCGTTTGAGGAGCTGAGGCTACGCTGCACGATGGAAGCGTTGACGCCTTTTGCTGATGTTCAAAGGTCTGTTGATCAACATCAAGTCTGTACAGCATGAAGTATGTACATTGGTTTTGTTTTGAAAAGAACGCCTAAGTCTATGCATTGCTGAATGTTATTCAAGTCTGAACAGCGGATGTCTTCATGTGTGAAGTCTATACAATGCATGCTCACATAACTAACTCTATACACTCGATTGTTAGATCTTCAACTTTATACATTGGTTGAGTCTATACACTGAGATCTTATGAAGAGTTGCAAGTCTATACACTCGTTGTTAGAGGCCTAGACTGCTAAGTCTATACACTCCCTCACTCTGTACACACTTGCTATATTGATCTCTGAAGTCTATACAATGCTTCACGTTAACACTAAGTCTATACACTTCATTATTGTTGCTGAAGGGAACAGGGTCGACGCCTGAAGCTTAAAGCGTCCACGCATCAGTAGACGAAGCTTTCACGATGTCTTCTATTGCGTTAACGCCACAAGCAAGCAGCGTCGATGCAGCAGTTAAAGAAGCAGAGACTCTTACAAGCGACGAAGCTTTCACGATATCTTCCACTGCGTCAACGCCATCAACAAGCAGCGTCGACGCAGCGGCTTAAGAGACGCCAGTATACAAATGTACATGTCTTCAATGCGTCAACGCAACATGCTGATAACGTCGACGCAGCACGCCCATATGTTGAAGGCTTGATCACTGGACTGCCGATACCGTTGCGTCAACGCAGCAGGCTGATGGAGTCGACGCAGCGGTTAAAAAGGTTGAAGATCTCTGATGGCTGCGTCAACTCTTTGGAGCAAGTGAGTTAATGCCATCTAACTCCAGTTGCTGAGCGTACTGGTGCTGGGCACGTGATCCGAGGATAAGGAGAGTGTCCAGATGAGGACACGTGTTCTGACAGCCTGCTGGATGCTGCCACGTGGTCCGAATTCTTAGGGCGGGAACTGTGGAAGCCACACGCGCCCTGCTGCTGCTGCTGCTGCTGCTGCTGCTGCTGTTGGTATATAATGGAGCCTTCGTCTTCAGATGAAGGTAGATCGAAGCAGAAGCCTGAAGAGCAGAAAGCCCTTCGATCCAAAAAAAGAGAAAAAGAAGGAAAAGAGAGGAAGAAGAGATAGAAGAGAGAAGCCGTGAAGAGAGAGTAGTGAGTGAGAGATTTGGAGAGCAGAAGAGAAAGAAAGAGAGAAAGAGAGTGAGCGAGAGAGCTCGTGGAGAAGAAGGAAGAAGCTGCTTGAAGATCTGTCTTCACTGGACCGTGGATCAGATCAAGGCCAGTCAGCTCCGTTGAGAGCCACATTGTGCATTTCGTTTTACAGCTTTCTGATTACTGTGTTATTTTCCTTTATTGTTTTCCTTTGTTTTCTGATCATCTTTGTTCTTCTGATTGCCCTGTTGGGGATCGGGTTCCTCCTGTTGGTTCAGGAGAAGGGAGATCTGATCTCCAGGTTGCAAGTGACAGGTTGTCACTTGTGGGTTGCCCTCTGGTTAGAGGAAGGGAGGCTAGTCCTCCGATTCTGGGCTTGTGGTTGCAAGTCCAGTGGTCCCTCCTGGTCTGGAGGAAGAGAGGTCTTCGACCTCTAGTTTCCAAGTGGCTGGGAGTCACTTGGGTGTCCCTCCGGTTGGGAGGAAGAGGGGAGGCTGTTCCCCTGGTCAAGCTGTGTGGCAGCAACTGTTTGCAGACTGAGTCTGCTTGGTTCTAGCATTTGCTAGTGAAGCCTCACTCCGGTTGGTAGTGAGGGGTGGATGTAGGTCTGTGGACCGAACCACCTAAAAATCTATTGAGCAGTGGTTTGATTGCTTGGTTTGCTTCCGCTAGATGCTTGGATAGGCACGCTCCATGTGTTTGTATTTGAGTTGAATTGAATTGGTTCTATTCTGTGTCTTTCTCTAGCATCCTAGTTTTAATTTGGCCATTATACATAGAAGGATACATTCACCCCCCCTCTGTATCCGGGCCTAGCACCCTAACATTTGTTACCATCAGTCTTCTTCTGTTGTTCTTCTCAATGTTTTAAAACCTGACCCAGAGCTTGACCCGGTTAAGTTAGTGGGTCACGGGTCAATGGTTTAACCGTTCGGGGTGACCCGTGACCCGTAAGACTAGAACCGTTTATAATAATATTATAAATTACCATAAGATTTTAAGATACCTTGAGTTAGAAACATGAAACAAACAAAACATATATTGTAAAAATTAAAACAAGTGCATTAAATAACCACTAAGTTAGTCTAAAAAAAAGAATAATGTTAGAGCTGGTGCGATGGATTCAGAGGGGGGTGAATGAATCCCTCAGTGAAAATCTCAACCAATTTTACAACCTTAGACAAAAACACACCGGAACAGAACTCCTTGAAAATGATGCAAGACTTGACTAAACAACGAAATACTCTATTGATGCATATTGATGAACACTTGACCTGCACTTCCAGTGAAGGCAGAGCGTTTGTGCTCTCAAGATGAGTCAACAGATAAGAATTTGAATTGAAATCCTAAGCATGCATCTAGCGTTGAACACCTAACAGGGCAATTCACACAGTAGACAAGGATTTTTAAGGTGGTTCGATCTCAAACCCGAGATCTACGTCCACCCCACACTCCAAATAGGAATGTGGCTTCCACTACTGATATACAGCTCCGTTGATCCACAGCTTCGGGGTCAAAACCCTACAGACAGCTGGGCATTACAGCTTATGCTGTCCAGAAAAATCCTCCTCTGTAAACCGCTGGGGACTTACAGCTTTACTCGACCTGAGGAATCCACCTCTGCAAACAACTGAGCTTCACAGCTTGCTCCGCTGACACACAGCTTGGATAAAAGAAAAGATAAAAGGGCCAAACACAGCAACAAAAAAGCTATCGATAAATCCAGAATAAACTGCTCACACAGGAGCCAAGTGTCTCGGATCTGATCTAGAGAACACAACAGAAAAACTGATCTTCAGAGTTCTGCTCTTGCTTCCCTTCACCTTGTCTCTCTCTTTTCCTCTCTTCTTTCTTTTCAGGTGCTCGATCCCCCTGCTTCAGATTCTTCAGCAAATCCCACCTTTTTTCGAAGCCTGCTCCCTATATATATATATAAGTCTAGTAGAAGAAAAGCGTGTGGAGTAACCAACTTTTCCGCTCAGATTTCAGTCTTGATCTGAGTCTTCAGAAGACACGTGCCAGCTTTAGTATCGTCGAGCTAGCATCTTGACAACCATACTTAGCTTGAAGTCAGGCTTATGACAATTGAACACGGGTCAAGAAATTTTGAGATTGCACGAAGTTGATAAAACAATAAACATAGTATGCACCGACTCACTCAATATAAGATATCGTATGCACGTAGTCAAGATGTACACACATCAAGTGTTGCGCGGACTGAGTATGTGTGAGATGCAACGACTATATCGATAGCATGCGTGCAAGGCATAAGAAATGCACAGACTTCACTCTATGCACTAGACTTGCACAGACTACACAAACCTACATTGCACATACCTTGCGAATGTCTCAGGCATATACACACATGCACCGACCCTGATTGTGTCTTAAACATATATGCACCGAACTAATATGATGGAAATGCACTGACCTTTTACGCAGAAGTGGGATAGCACCGACTCACCTGATGAACGCGAGCAACTTGGTCGTGTGTGTGTGCAACAACAAGAGTTGCACCGACTAGATGAATACATGCAAGGACTATGCTGAGGATCAGAAACAGAGTTGCACCGACACAACTGTAATTTGAACATGTATTGCGACAATCTAAGGCAGTACAAGGCAAACTAGACAAACACAACAGTTTGAACATGATTCATAAGTTGTCATTATCAAAACCAGATTTTCAACAATCTCCCCCTTTTTGATGATGACAACATAATGAGTCATGTATGAGAATTCACACAGTCGATCACGCAAAATCATTTGCTATCATGCATATAACAAGCACATTTGCAGCACAAAATGCCATACGAATTCCTATAAGTGCACACTATCACATCTGTGTATAAAAGAGTCAAAGTGTATTATCAGAGTGTGTTATCAAAGTGTGTTAACATTCACAAGTATCCTCAGCTTTACAAGCATGTCCATGAAAGCATCCACATCACTACAACTGATCACAGAATAGCCCTATCAGCAAACCTCAGCATCCAGCCATCAAACAGCAGCACCCATCAACAACCAGCAGCACCCATAACATTCTCTCCCCCTTTGTCATTATCAAAAACGGGGAAATGATAGCAACTAATGACCGCGGTAGCTCCCCCTGTCTCTAGGAGGATATGTTGAACTTGAACCAGAAATGGAAAATCTGTTCAGCAAAGAAGTTTGAAGATCCCTAACAGAGTCAGCCAGTCTATCAAGCTTCTGATGCACAGTGTTCCCCAGCCTTTCCACTAGAGAGGTGACTGATTCTCGTTTGTTTAAGGCTTGTTTAACTGTCTCTGACAATGTCTACATATTGGACTGAATAACTTCAAACTTTGTGATGATTTCTGGCTGAGTGGTTGCTATATTGGTTAACGTCCCCTTTAGCAATTCAAACTCAATTTTCAAATCAAATGTATGGTCAAGAATTTTACTCATATTGGTGACTATGAAGATTTGAGTATCTTGAATTTTAGTGACCAGGTCACCTATTCGAGTATTGATACCCATAAGAGATTGTAAAATTTCTCTTACTGTTTCATCTGTCTTTCGCTTGGCGGTTAAAAATTCTATCCCTTGACGTTTCACAACTTTTTCCAAATGTTTCATTCGGCTCTCTATTCTATCTATTTGAATAGTCTGGAATAGGAACTATTTGTTCATCAAGTCATTCTGATCTAGAACAATCTCTGTCAGCTTAGATAACATTAGAGCAAGATTGGGTTCAGTATTTGTTCCATGTGTACTAGAAGTAGAAGCACTAGAATCTGGCATCTTAGTGAAGTACTCATGATGCTGTTCAGGGAGTGGAGGAGGTGGTACTCCAAGAACAATAAGTTCTCCAAGGTGTGGACCATACTCAGGAGCCGGAGAGAAGGACATTCTTGGATATAATCTATGGTGAGGGGCAGGTCCTATGACATAGTCATGTGTACTCTCTTCAGTGACCCCTGGAACTTCTTGTGGAACTTCTTCTTCTCTTGGTTGATTGTCCTCCGGTTCATGGATAACAGACTCGTAGTCTCTTCAAAACTTTTCTCAGCTTCTTCTGTCAAAATCTGTGTAGCCACCCTAGACAGCATTTCATCATCAATTTCAATTGTTTCTTCTCTTTTGTCTTCTATGCCTTGAGGTTCATTTTCTTGAATTTCTGCTTCTTTTTGTTGATCTTCTTCTCCTTGTTCTTGCTAAGCAACTTGCTGCTCCTGTCCGGATTGTATTCCGAATTTATCAAAAAGTTGACTGATATTCTGATCCAGCTACTCCACAAGTTGAGTATCAGTCAGATTCAGTTCATGGACTTCTTGCTCTAGTTGTAGATCAATGAGATTCTTTTCAATAGGTTCAACATCAGAATGATGACTTTGTTCAGCTAATATAGAAGGAATTTCTTCTTGAGAAATCTGGGGAGGCTGTTCTGACAAATTTTTTACTTGAACTTTCCTCTTTTTCTTCAACGGAGCATGCTTTACTGATTTCTCTTTTCTTTGAATTTCATCAGAAGGACTCTCTGAGTTAGTCTCATCCAATCTCATGTACGTATCAATGAAGTCCATGTTGTAAACATTGAAATTTGGAATATCTTTCGAAGGTTCATCTTTTAAAGCTATGTTAGCCTTCTTAAAGACATCAGTTAGGTGAGCTGCGTAAGGCAAATGTCTCCTAGACTCTTTGCCGGATCTTATTATCTGAATGATTATTTCAGGCAAGCCCACTCTGATTTTCTTCAGCAGACAATATAAAACAAATCTTTGAGTATTGGTTAGTCTTCCTCTCCCTCCAACTTGAGGAGTGATCATGGTAGTTAGAATATGATGTAGCAATCTCTTGAGAGGAGAGAAGTTGCTTGCATTAAACTGACCCAATTTTACCTGATTTTTGTCTAGGAGATTTTTAGGCTCATCTGTGATGACAGAGTATAGCTCATGGAGATCACATGCAAACCCTTTTTCAGCTACTCCTTCTTCTGGTATTCTAAATACAGTATGTAGAAGGTGTTTAGAGACTTCAATCTTGTGCCGCTTGACTTTAGAAACCAGTATTGCTTGATCCAAATCATATTTCAGATTCTAGTAGAACTCTGCTACGAGTCTAGGATAGTATATCCTATGCTTACCCAAAAATTTTAACCATTTCTGAGCCTTAAAAATTTCAATCATCTCAGGAAATTTCTCAAGCATTTTCTGGTCATGAAAGTCTACGTACCGTGGGAAGACTATCTTGCCGGCCTCCAATGTTATTTCTGCATATCTTGAAGTTTCAACTGTGATATCTTCTTCCTCGTGTACCTTTCTCTTAATTCGACCTTGTGCTATCTTCAGCTTCTTTTCTTTTGGTGGTGGCACCGCAGCTTTCACTGACTCTTGATCTTCTACTAATTGTACTTCTGTTTCCTTTCTATTCCCCTTGCCCGACTTTTTCTGAACCGATTCTAATGCCATCCACGTTGCATGTGTTTCCTTTGATCTTCGCTTATAGGCTTTGATCACACTGGTCTCCAAAACTTGAGGAGACGCGGGTTGCCGCTCTTCCGTGATTTTCTTCATCCTCTCACTAGTGGCCGACGGAGAGGACATGGTGGAAGATTAACAGGTGGAAGATAAACAAGTGGAAGATAAAAGATAGAGAGAAAGACAGCAAGGATGGTGAGAGAGGTGGCTTGAGAAACCACGGCCGTGTTCTGCACAGAGGTGAGGTACAGGAATCCCAAGAGTCGGAGAGAGTTTTGAGGGGGAAAGAGTGTGTTAGACAGTGGTGGTAAATAGGGTTTGAGAAGATTATCCAATATACTATCTACTTTACCGACCTCAACATATAATACCCAAAAACACCCTTTACTTTTCAGAAAAATGCCTTTCGTCTCTTTTCGTGATTTTAAACGTATGGGACTATATCGAATAACATGAAGTCTTCACAAAATATCTTTTGAAGAGAAATCAATGAGAATAAAATAATTTCATCCAAGATTATCCTCAATAAGATATGCTTTTAATTCTTACTAAACATTTTCATTTGCCAGCCCTGAAGAGAAATCCATTTTTTATATAGAGCTTAAATCAGTTTTAATTTTTCTTAAAGCCACACCAGAGTCAACCATATGAATATTAAACTTTTATTAAGGATTGAGCATTCTGGTAATACTACACCTTTTTACTCAAGGAAGCATGTTGATTAGACACCGGAATCCCTAGTTACTCAGTGTAGCTTGACCTTACTGCTTCAAAATTTTGAATTGAGATTTTAAACATAGATAGCACTTATCATCATGACATAACCTCTGAATTTCTTTGAATCAGATGGTCAGTTTCTCAAATACTGTGACTCCTCTGTGTTGATGATGTTGACATATGCTTTACTTCATTGGCAACACCTTGTTTTGATTGATTGGCAACTGTTTATGCTTTTATGAAATTGTTCTTATCAGATTGTATGTGTGTTATATGCACTTCACAGGTTTACACACTGCACACACACTCAAAGTTCACACATTGCACGTAGAGTCTATACACTGCCTTGTGTTGTGTTTGTGCATTGTTGAGAACATAAGTCAATACATCCATGCACATTCTAGACAGTAGTGGGTCGACCCCCTTCCTAGATGGGTCGACTCCCTCAAAACATTCAAGTCTATACACTGTCCATCTTCTTAGTGTCTCATGCAGCGTCAATGCAGCAAGTCTATACATTGCATTGGCTAAAGTCTGCACAACATCTGTCTCATTTAGAGTCTAAGGCAATGTATGTACACTGGAATTGAAGTGTGTACATTGAGCGTCTCATGAAAGTCTATACAGTGGTTCAGGCTAAGTGTGTACATCGTTCATCTTAGTTAAAGTCCATACACTGCATTGCATTGGCTAAAGTGTGTACATCGTCTGTCTCACTGGAAGTCTATACATTGGAAGTATGTACAACGGACTGTTCATGCATCAACATTCAAAGTCCATACATTGGACTGTAGCATGCACGAAGCTAAGTCCATACATTGGACTGTAGTATGCATCAGTGAAGTCTGTACAGCGTCATGCATTATTCTTCATAAGTCCATACATTGGACTGTAGCACGCATCATTGAAGTCTATACTTTGGCATTAGCTTTCCAAAGTCCATACATTGCATGAGCATAGTCATGAAGTCTATACATTGCACTGTGCATCATTCTTCAAGTCCATACACTGCACTGTAGATGCTCGAGGTGAAGTCTGTACATCCTTCATTGAACTTCCAAGTCTATACATCGAGGTGAAGTCTGTACATCCATCAGTGAACTTCCAACTCTGTACATCCACCTGTTCAACTTCGAAGTCTATACATTGGAAGTTTTACCTACGTTGCACTCGCAAGTCTGTACATCGGTAGCTTTACCGACGTTGCACTCGAAGTCTATACACTGATAGCTTTATCGTCATTTTCCTTGGCAAGTCTATACATTGGAAGTCTATACACTCGACTGCCTTGCCTTGATCAAGTATGTACAGAGTTTCCTTGTTCAAGTCTGTACATCGCTTAGTTGGCAAGTCTATACATTGGAAGTCTATACATTCGCTGCCTTGCTTTGTTCAGGTCTGTACAGCCTTTCCTTTGGAAAGTCTATACATCTTGAAGTTTACACATTGGCTGTTGAATGATCTCCAAGTCTGTACATCGTGCATCTTTTAGTTGAAGTTTGTACAGCCTTTGCTTCGCCAAAGTCTGTACATTGGTCTGCATTGCATTGCATGAAGTCTATACATTCATCTGCATTGCATTGCATGAAGTCTATACATTGCACGAGCTGAAGCCTACCTAAGTCTATACACTGGCTACTGTTCTTCAAAGTCTGCACATTGTTTTACGCTTCAGAAAGTATGTACATCGGTTGCCTTCTTATATGAAGTCTGTACATTACATTCGAGTTCACAAGTCCATACAGTGAAGTCTATACAATGCATTTAGTCTTACAAGTCTGTACAGGATTTATACTTAACCTGATAAGTCTATTTCGACTGTCTGACAGGGATTCTTTACAGATATTGGTGACTTGGCTCGTGATCCAAGGGGGATGAGGTGCTGTGGTGGTGACATGTGGAAGTAGCCCATCACAGGATGCTGCCATGTGGATGGAATTGCCTCGATTCTGGCGAATTCACTGGGTGGGAAATGTGGAAGCCACGCGCCCTTATCCACCTGCTGCTGGTATATATACAAGTCTTCATCTTCAGTTGAAGGTTGATTGAATGAAAGTGGCAAAGTCTATACAGCGAGTCTGAAGGCAGCAGAAAGCCACCGATCCACAGAGGAGAAGAAAAATAGAGAAGAAGAAAAAGAGAGAAGAGAAGATCGAGAGAGATGCGTTGAGAGAGCTTGATTGAGAGAGTGAGATTGTGAGAGTTTTGTTTGAGAGATTGTATCTCAGTCTCTTGGTTCAGAAACCAGAGCTGAGCCTTGCTCATTCGAGCTACATTCCCATTTGGGTTTTCTATTTTCATTTGCTTCTGTCTTTTGATTTCGATACTCTTGTTTCTTCAAGCTGTGAGGCAGCATTGCAGTGGAGGTCTCCACTGGACAGGTGAAGCTGTAATCCTCAGCAGGCGAGACTTGGTCTCGGACGGCTAAGCTGTATTGCCCAGCTGTTGAAGAGGATCTGTTCCTCTGGTCGGCAAGATGTAAAGCCCAGCGAAGCTGTGTATCAGCGGTTGTAAGGCAAGCTGTGTTGCCCAGCTGTTCAAGTTGTTAGTCAGTGGAATCCACACTCTAGTTGGAGTGTGAGGTGGACGTAGATCTCTAGATTGAGATCGAACCACCTTAAAATTGCTGCCTACTGTGTGTTTGCTTGTGGGTCTTGTGTTTTCATTGTGCACCTTAGTGAGATTGCTTGTGTTCTATTGTGTGGCTGCATGTGTCGACCCATTACATAGTGGTTCTTCATTTGGCTTAACTGTTGTTTGCCTATATTCCGCATTAGAGCTTATACTAGTTTTTAATTTGGCATTAGATCTATTCACCCCCTCTAGATCCACACTTCGTGGAGATAGACTGCATCCATCTAACATAACACTTGGTATCAGAGCCATACTCTTCTACAGGGACTCATCGCCCGAAGAGGAAGGCAGAGATGGATGCTCGAGGGATGATAGCTGAAGGACACTCAACTACAAAGCCCCCATTCTTCGATGGATCTAACTACGCATACTGGAAGAATCGTATGCAGGTATTTTTAAGGGCTAAAGATTACGAGATCTGGAAGGTAGTCAGCAAGGGACCTTATGAGCTGTCCCCTAATGAGGATGTCTGGACCAAGGAGGAGATCAGGAGGTCCACACTGAATTGGAGTGCCATAAACGCCATTCAGTGCTCTCTGCACCCTACAGAATTCTCCCGCGTATCAGCCTGCAAATCAGCTAAGGAGATGTGGGATGCACTGGAAGTTATTCATGAAGGGACCTCTCAGGTTAGAGAGCAGAAGGCTAATCTCCTTGTGTCAGAATACGAAGCCTTCAAGATGAAGTAGAACGAGACCATCAGTGAAATGTATGCTCGTTTGACTATCATTACCAATGGTCTCAGAGGTCTCGGGAAACCTCAGACAGAATATGATGTGGTGAGTAAGATACTTCGCTCCCTGACTCATGCCTGGCATACTAAAGCTATAGTGATGGAGGAGTCAAGGGACTTGCGAAATACAAGAGCTGATGAACTAATTGGTTCGCTGATGGCATATGAGATTAATATGCCAAAGATTGAAGAAGCTGAGAGGAAGAAGAAGCCGATAGCGCTGAAGGCTGGTTCCAGCAAATCCAGCAAATCCAGCTCCAGCAGTTCATCATCAGATGAGAGCCTGAATGAAGAAGATATAACTCGTTCTGAGATGGCCATGATGACCAGAGAGTTTAGGCGATTTCTCAAGAAAGGAGCAGGACGATATAGCCAGAAGAAATACAGTGGCGGCCGAAGGGACAAAAGGTATAAACACAACCTTGCAAAGAAAACTGAAACTAACATTTGTTATCAATGCAGGAAACCAGGCCATCTGAAAGCTGACTGTCCAGATAATCAGAAATACAAGGACAAGTCAAAGAGAAGGAACACGAAAGGGAAAGCAATGGTGAGTACCTGGAGTGATGAAGATGAAGGTTCCTTCAGTAGCAGCTCAGACAGTGAAGCCGAATCTGAGAAGCCCATTTGCCTTATGGCAACAAGCTCAGAAGACAGAGAAAAGGACTCAGATGAGGTAATCACTAGATTTGAAAATTTCACAATTGCTGATTGGGTAGATGCTTACCATGACATAGCTGATAGAGCTGATGATATTAGAAAAGAGAATAGGCATCTAAGAAGAAAGATCAATTCCATGCAAAATGATAAAACTCAAACTGATATAATTGCATGTCTAGAATCTGAGAATAAAAATTTGAAACTCACATGTTCTGAATTAGATGAAATAAGAAATGAGTTAAAAGCCTCTAAAGAAGACAATGAGAGGTTAGATAAAGAAGCTGATGCATGGAAACTGAAATTTCAAAAATATGAAAGTGAGATAAAAATTATTTCTGAAAAATATGAAGCTGTCCTCAATGTAAATAATGAATTGAAAAAGTCTATTGATGAAATTCAGAAAGACAATGAGGATAAGTTGAGAACCATTGAGAAAATGACCAAAGGATCTGAAAACTTAAATGCTTTATTGGGGTCGAAGGTTAATTTCAGGAGAGAGGGCCTAGGATTTAACTCTAGTGCAACTAAGAGCTTTGGAATGAAAACTATTTCCTTTGTTGCACAAAAGGAGAGAGGACCTCCGATCAACATGAATTCTAATAATGCTGTGAACACAAATGTGAATCTGAAACATCCCACTGCAGAGGAGAAGGGCAAATAGAAAATTGGTGAGCCTAGTAGAATTGGCACTTCCAAACCTAACTCTAGTGCTCAACCCAAGGTTAGGGGTCAGCCTGCTCAGACAAACAAACCCCATGTCAATGCCAAAAAGTCCTCACCACCACAATCACAGAAAAAGACCCAACAAAAACCTGTGAACAAGTCAGCAGGGTCAAGGGTGCAAGGAAAACAAAATGATTTCAGGAGTCAGCCCAACAAATTTAATCCACCTAGAGTTCAGTCCTACTACCCCACACAGTCAACCTATCCTAATGGGTTTGGGTGGACTAGAACTCAAGGAATGCATACAGGGTACGTTCATCAATCTACATAATTTTACAGACCCTATGTCAGAAATTGGGATAATGGGTATGGTAGTCGGATGCCTAGGAATTTCCAATCTTTCAGCCAGCCCAAATATCACTTTGACCAAAACCTTATGAATGCAACCTGGCCGAAGCAGTGGCATAACAACAACAATTTTGTGAATAACTCTGTTGGTGCTAATAAGAAGAAAAACAACAAAAATAAGAGAAAGAATAACAGAAGGAAAACTGCAAAATCCACTGAACAAAGTTCTTTTAAACAAATGTGGATTCCGAAAAATCTGCTTTCTTGCTTTGCTTCTATTTCATCTGTTCTGGAGCCCAATCAGTCTTGGGTTCCAAACCTCTCTACCTAATTGTGTGTGCAGGTATGCCTGGCAGCCAAGAGCAACTTGTGGTACCTGGACAGTGGCTGCTCCAGGCATATGACAGGAGATAAGGCCAAGTTTTGCATGCTGACTGAGAAACTAGGAGGCCTTGTCACCTTTGGAAGCAACACAAAGGGTAGGATTATTGGATCAGGTAAGGTAGGTAAGTGTTCTACCTGCTGCATTGATGATGTTATGCTGGTTGAAGGGTTAGCTTATAATTTACTTAGTATCAGCCAGTTTTGTGATAAAGGATATAAGGTTTTATTTGATTCTCAATGCTACAAGGTTTTTGAACCTGATTCTGAAATTGTCAAATTTTCTGGAAAAAGAATAAATAATACATACATGATAGATTTAGATGATATTCAACATTCTAACCTATGCCTTACTGCTAATAGAGAAGATTTAGCATTTTTATGGCATCGTAGGTTAGGTCATGCTAGTTATACTGTTTTGCATAAACTAAATAAGTATAGCATGGTTAGAGGACTTCCTGAAGTTTCCTTTAAGAAAGAAAATAAAATATGTGATGCATGCACTCAATCAAAGTTAACTAGAAAGTCATTTAAATCTAGAACAGAAAATCTGTCTTCTAAACCCTATGAGCTGATACACATGGACCTTTTTGGGCCAACCAGGTCTGTCAGCTTATCAGGGCGGAAGTATGGGTTTGTCATGGTAGATGACTTCTCTAGGTATACTTGGGTATATTTCTTATCACATAAAAGTGATGCATTCTCAGAATTTCAGTAGTTCTGTCTTAAGAAAAACCAGAAAATTGAAAATATTTTGACTGATCATGGAGGTGAGTTTGAAAACTCACAGTTTGATGAATTCTACAGGTCAAATGGAATTAACCACAGGTTCTCCTCACCAAGGACACCTGAGCAGAATGGAGTTGTGGAGAGAAGGAACAGAACCCAAGTGGAGATGGGTCGTACACTCTTGGTTGAAGGTGGTCTACCAAGGAAGTTTTGGGCTGAAGCAGTAAATACTACCTGTTATGTAATTAACAGAGCAATGGTAAGACCTTCTACTCAGAAAACACCATATGAGATCTTAAAGGGTAAGAAACCTTCTATTGCTCATTTCAAGGTTTTTGGTTGTAAATGTTTCATTCATATAAATGATAAAAGAGACCTTGATAAATTTGAACCTAAAGGTGAACCAAGAATTTTTCTTGGTTATTCTGAAAACACCCGAGCATATGACTAGCGTGACCTAACCTATGATGACCCAGAGAAGAAGAAAAAGAGAGAAGAGAAGATCGAGAGAGATGAGTTGAGAGAGCTTGATTGAGAGAGTGAGATTGTGAGAGTTTTGTTAGAGAGATTGTATCTCAGTCTCTTGGTTCAGAAACCAGAGCTGAGCCTTGCTCATTCGAGCTACATTCCCATTTGGGTTTTCTATTTTCATTTGCTTCTGTCTTTTGATTTCGATACTCTTGTTGCTTCAAGCTGTGCGGCAGCATTGCAGTGGAGGTCTCCACCGGACAGGTGAAGTTGTAATCCTCAACAAGCGAGACTTGGTCTCGGATGGCTAAGCTGTATTGCCCAGCTGTTGCAGAGGATCTGTTCCTCTGGTCGGCAAGCTGTAAAGCCCAGCGAAGCTGTGTATCAGCGGTTGTAAGGCAAGCTGTGTTGCCCAGCTGTTCAAGCTGTTAGTCAGCGGAATCCACACTCTAGTTGGAGTGTGGGGTGGACGTAGATCTCTGGATTGAGATCGAACCACCTTAAAATTGCTGCCTACTGTGTGTTTGCTTGTGGGTCTTGTGTTTTCATTGTGCACCTTAGTGAGATTGCTTGTGTTCTATTGTGTGGCTGCATGTGTCGACCCTTTACATAGTGGTTCTTCATTTGGCTTAACTGTTGTTTTCCTATATTCCGCATTAGAGCTTATACTAATTTTTAATTTGGCATTAGATCTATTCACCCCCCTCTAGATCCACACTTCGTGGAGATAGACCGCGTCCATCTAACATAACAAGTATAAGATCTCGTATGCACGGAGTCAAGCTGTGCACACATCAAGTGTTGCGCGGACTGAGTATGTGCGAGATGCAACGACCATATCGACAGCATGCGTGCAAGGCATAATAAATGCACAGACTTCACTCTATGCACTAGACTTGCACAGACTACACAAACCTATATTGC
This sequence comes from Amorphophallus konjac, assembly GCA_022559845.1. Lineage (NCBI taxonomy): Eukaryota > Viridiplantae > Streptophyta > Magnoliopsida > Alismatales > Araceae > Amorphophallus > Amorphophallus konjac. The sequence goes on from CM040125.1 coordinate 125,969,789, forward strand.
ACATACCTTACGGATGTCTTAGGCATATACACACATGCACCGACCCTGAGTGTGTCTTAAACATATATGCACCGAACTAATATGATGAAAATGCACTGACCTTATACGCAGAAGTGGGATAGCACCGACTCACCTGATGAACACGAGCGACTTGGTCGTGTGTGTGTGCAACAGCAAGAGTTGCACCGACTAGATGAATACATGCAAGGACTATGCTGAGGATCAGAAACAGAGTTGCACCGACGCAACTGTAATTTGAACATGTATTGCGACAATCTAAGGTAGTACAAGGCAAACTAGACAAACACAGCAGTCTGAACATGATTCATAAGTTGTCATTATCAAAACCAGATTTCCAACAAATAAAATTCATATTAAATAAACACTACATATGACCATTTATCAACTATAATTAACATCTCATGAGACACAAGTTTCATGATGTGTGAATTTAAATCTCATGTTCATCTAAATTTTCATCTTTTTCCTTGTCTTCATCTCTTCATCTCCCTCTAAATTTCTTTTCAACTTCTAAAAGTTAAAAAGTTAGAGTCCCAAAAAGACTATGCATCTATAACTTTGAAGAGAGGAGTTAGAAGACTCCTCATCTTCTATATTTTTCATGTCATATTAAAAAATAAATATTAAATAAATAAAAAATATGTCTAGGAGTCAGACCCGGTTGGGTCAAACGGGTTTTAGCGGGTCGGCCGGGTTGCACCGGGTTGCATAGGTTTGACCGGGTTTTGGGTCTAAAACGGTTTAGACACTATTCTAACCCAGTTTTGGGACTAGGTCGCGGGTTAACCGGTCAGACGGACCGGTCCGGGCCGGGTTTTAAAATAGTGGTTCTTCCACGTTTATCATTTTCGGTGTCCACTATCGCTGGCCGAAGCTTGACCATGCTTTGACTGGACGTCAACAGTTGCAAAAGCTTGACTGTGACTTTTGACTTTGCCTGGAGTATTGGGGCATTCGGTCAACATATAGTTGAAGTTATTTGTCACCCTGTTCTAGTGAGCACGTCTCTTTCTCCTCAAGTTCCTCCGGTTCTTTTTCACCTTCAACTTCCTTTTCACTTTTTACCAATTTGAAGTTATTTGTTACCCCAGTTGAGCATTTGTCACCCGTACTCACCTAATTGTCACCACTAAACTCCAGAAATTGTCACCCTTACTCCACTGCCAGAAAGCCGTGCGTCGGGCTTGTCTCTATTGAGCCTTATTTGTCACCGTTAGCTGGGTATTGTTTAGCATTGCTAACCCATTGTCACCCGAGTAGACACATTTGTCACCCTTAACCTCCAACGCCGCCGGCCACATCAACAGAAATGATGACCTCGAAACTAAAAACCCCCAATTCCTTATATACCCTTCCCGCCATGTCTCGCCTCTTACAAAACCTACCAGAAGGCGGTTTGTCTCTCCATCGTGCTCAGCATCCCATCTTCTTCGCGGTGCCTTTTGTGACCTCTCAGCCATGGAGCTGAAGAAGACACCCATGCAATGCTCTGTCCGCCGTAAAGTGGATGTCCCACCTGCATCTCAGGACAATGTACCGGTTCCTACGGTTGACGAAGAAATGTTTGAGGAACCTAGGGTTTCTAAGGCCTCCACATCAGGACGACAAGTTAAAGGTACTGTGGTTCCTTATCTCCCTTACATATCTATTTGCCCCCTGATGGGAATCGACGCCGAGCATGTACTTTTTCTTTTGCATTTATGTCCTTTTAGTTTGTGTATATATCCTTGGGAAAGTATGTACGCAAATGTAAGGCTTTATAAGTCAAGGAGTCATTCCCATGGATTGTGTGGGTTTTTATGCAATTATACAGTAGGACCAGCAAGGGGGCCCTCATCCCTTTCCCATTGGTCCATGTCACCTATGTGGGGCTGGTCAACCATCCTAGGTGGCCATCTAGAAGGGTTGAATGTCAAATGCCACATGGGTAGACAAAGGGAGTAAAAAGTCTAAGGTAGGCTACCTACCATGTCAAGCTTGTCTCCCACTTGGGTTATTTTATTTTTTTTGTGTGTGTTGGTCACATTTAATCTAGGCCATTCATTCCCCATCCCTAGATCCAATGGTGGAGATTGGATTAGATTGGGGGCATATAAATACTTATATTTTCATTTGAATATTAATGAAAGTGAAAAAATCATTGTGCAAGAACCCTTCTCTTGGAGAATTTCGACCTCTCCTCTCTCTCCCCCTGGTTTCTTCATCCCCAACCCCCATTCTAGAGTGTTATCTCCTTCCCCCCACCTCCAGTGATCATCGGTGCCGCCGCCGCCGCCGTTCGTGCCGCCATCACGCCGCCGCGGAGCCGCCTTTGGTGTTCTGTCCATCCTGGATAGAGGCTTCTTGTCTGAATATCTGCTCTCCACCACGTGAAGATCTCAAGCTGCAATTTTTATGGTGTGTTCTTCCCTTGTATCCCAAGCTCCACCTAAATTTTCATGCCCAAATTCCATCGTTTAGTATTTTTCTCATTTTCGTGCATCTTTCATTCCTAGTTCTGTTTTGTCTCTGTCTACAGTGACAGTAGCCCTGTGTTTCCCACCTCCGGCCATCTTTTTGATTTGTCCAAACCCTCCCAATTTTATTGGGAGTTCTGTCCATCACCCCCTACATCCATAAATTTTCTTAATTATTTATCAGCCTTCTATCTATTTTTAGAAATTCGTGTTCTTCCTCAGCTACAGTGTTGTCAGTCAGATCCCAGATCCGACCACCCTCCACTTCCAAAATCAGAACAAACCACCGCCATCTCCAAATCCCGATCCAAAAATAGTCCTGGTTTCGTCACTTGATTTCCCACAACGTTTCTGAAGAACACAATCCCAGATTCGGACGTCTACCTCGCGGTCAAAGGTAATCCACAGGAAAGTTCTCTGCTGACCTGAGATTTCAGGAACTGTACAACAGCAACCTTCAAAATTCGCCAATCAGAAGTACATGCTTTATTATTTTTCTATAATCACCTTGGGTTGAAGCCCTTCGAAGCATATTTCCAACGGCGCCAGTTTCGTCGCATTCCGACGTCGGGGCTGATCGCAGCGTCCGTTCTCGCCGGAACGCGCGCCGGTTAATAGAACCGGCAGATCCGTGGCCGGTCATTCCGACCGGTGCCGAACGGAGCCGCCCGGCCTCCGGCCGGGGAACCAGCGTGACGCCAGCCCGGGGAGCGCTTCCCTACGTGTCCCCACTACATCGGTGCCACCGGGTTTCACACGGCCCCTCCGGACAGCATGTGGGCCCCACAGTCACAAGTTCGGGTGCTGCCGAAGAGACGAGAGAAGCCGCCCGTCAACCCGAATTTGGTCCTCCCGGGCCCGTTTGTGTAGCCCTTTACCTCCCTGCGTGGAGTGGGCAGTAATTCATTTACTGTAATATGGTGTATTAATTGTCCCGGGAGTACGACTTCGGCCGGGTCCGTTGTCCCCACGCCGAGCGCGTGGAGGTATCGTGTTCGCTCCTTGCCTGGCATTTTGCTTACTTCATATATATTTGTTTATGCCGCTGCTAGAGAACATGTGTAGGGATATCTAGCTCGCTTTATTTATTCATTATCGCTGCTGCGAGAGAGTGCGAGACCGTCCCGTGACCCGATCCGGACACACGAGAGAGTCGATCACCCTAGCTCATTGCCGGTTTCTCAACCGCGCACATCGACGCTTCCCTCGTTAAGGGACAACCGCGAGCTTGTCGTGTCCTTGGTCCCGTCCCGCATCACCCCCCTATCGACCTATTTATTTGTGACGCTTATCTACCTATTTGTGTCAGATTTAGACGTACATGTCACCGTATTTCATACATTTGTCACCCTTAAGCACCTATTTGCCACACCTAAACTCCCTTGTCTATATATACATTTGTCGCCCTTGTCTTACTGTTAATATTTTTTGTATTTCTTGATCCGTCAATTAATTAATTGAATTTCTTGTTTACATGTTAATTTTTTAATCTAGTGAACACGGGAGTCATCTGCGCCCGGTGTTCTATGTAAATTTACATGAAGGATAGGGATCAGATGGCATTTCGGGAATGCCACAAGTCATTGATGAGGACCACACCCTTTAGTCCATATGTTGACAATGCTTCTCCCGTATTCTTCAGCATGACACTAATGGAGAGATTATTTACGCCCATAGTGGAAGAAATTACTTTCGTATGGGTAGTAAGGAGGTCGCATTCAGTGTGGAAGATGTGGACATAATTTTAGGATTACCTTGCTCCGGTCAGCCGGTTCAACATTATGGATCTGCAATTCAGAAGTCGAAGTTGCATAATCAATTTGGATTTGAAGCAACATTTCACCAGAAGAAAGTGTGCTCTCTCATCAAGCAAATTGTTGGGTCCGATGAAGAGCAGGATGTGGCCGACACTATCCGGCTGTGGATTGTACTCCTGCTGTCCACTTTCCTTTGCCCACGGTCGGCGCATTCTTGTCCACAACAGATGCTGTCATGCTTAGATGACATTGAGAGAGTTTCAGATTACAATTGGGCAGCCGCCGTGCAACAGGTAACGATCCACAAGTTTGAGGAATTAGTTTTGACGGTCCAGAAACGGCGGTCAGCTATAATTAACTGTGCTAAGAGAAGATCCGGGAACGCATCCCAGGCCCATACTCCCATATTTGGTTGTTCTATCGCACTTGCTGTGAGTTTTTTTATTTTTGTTGTGTAATAATGTGTAAATCATTAATTCTACTGCATTGTAAAATAACTTGATATATTTCATATTACAGGTCTGGTTTTTTGAGCACACGTGGGTGAGGCAGCCAATAAGGCAGGTGGCATTTCCCCGACTATTTAGGTAGGGGACATTTGTAGATAGGAAATTAAAATTATCCATTGGATCCCTGCGAGACCAACAGGTATTATGAGTACTAAAATTAACTTCTTCTTTGTCATTCATTCATTAATGAATAACCGGAGTGATGTGGTTTGAAATGCAGGTGATCGAAGATCTCCTTGTTGAGCCAGGTGAAAGGGTGATGGTGTACGGTGAAACGATGATGGCCAGACCCAGCCACCAATATTATACATCCTCATCAGAGAGATACATGCATGTGCTACAGGATATTGCCGCTACATTGAAGATCCAGATTTCACTACTTGAGGAAATGAAGGCCTTTTATCTGACTAGTGTGGAAGGGGCTCACATTGCTGCTGATGCAGCACCTCTTGGCCCCATCGAACAGGCGACGGATGATGGTAAGCGACCGCAGCCACCCCTTGGAGAGGAAGTGCAGGGGGTTGAAACTGTTGATGAAAATATCTGTCAAACTTTGGTGTACATTGCCGCCACTGTCTCAACTCCAAGGCCCCTCCCACAAATTACGGATGATATTATTTTCTGATTTAATTTTGATGTATACCAACTTTGCCAAATTAAACTCAATACTCATATCTGAATCCAAGTTTTAATAAAAAGTGAACCAAATAGTCAGAAAACACTCAAAAACAATCATCTTTTATCTTACACAGAAGATCTCAATGACTCTTTCAAGAGTTACACAGATTAGTATTGATGTTAAACACCTTTTCAAGAACATGAGTTGATAGATTTTTCAAGATAATTTTATTTGAAGCACATTATATTTTTCCTGAGCAATTTAAGTTGATCAACACCTTTTTACATGAGGCACAACAAGTCTTAGTTGAAGTGACCCAGTTACTCAGTGTGATAACTGGCATTGCCTCTCACTTCGAAAGCAGAGTTAGCAATATGAGTGTCTTTTTACATGAGAAGACACATTTATCAGAGGCCAGACTCCCCAGCTACTCAACACAAATGAGCTATTGCTCTGTCAGGTTTTGTTTCACTAAGTTTTTATCAGAGATAACTGTGGCACCTCATGACATGAGTTACTTTATTTCATTGATAAAAAGCTCAGTTTCTCAGTGACCGAGTCATTGCTCTGAATTCATAATTTTCTCATTTAGTAAACTTTTTCAAGTTAATGATTAACCACAACACTCACTCTATGTATCTCTACCAAAGTAGCCTAGATTTCAAAATTTCAGATATCAGATGAGAGACTTTAAGGATTACATGACACAAGAGGTTAAAGTTTATTAAACCTTATCAATAGATATTTTTAATTCATTTAATTACAAAGCTGAGAATACATTAATCTTATATCAGTCTGATTCAGTGATAATTCTTAAACCCATATGATAGGAGTTTCTACCAAAATCTCAGACTGAATTGCATGACATGCAGCTTAAGTTCCTCAGATCAGAAAATTAAGTTTAGCTGACCAACAAATCAATAGTAGAGTCAATTCAGTGACACTAGCTGAGAAGAATGTGAAGGGTGAGTATAGGCTGGTGCAAGAGTAAATCAGCAATAGAGAAGAGCATCAGAAGAGATTTTTATCATCAGACAGTAGCTGAGTCTGGAATACAGACTGATCAGCTATTTTAGAGATACCAGCAGAGAATACAGTTGAATAGCGCATAGTCAAGAGAATGAATCAGGTTACTTAAACAAAAGGAGTTCATGAGGTGAAGAAGATATGAAATAGGAATACTCCCCCTGTCTAAGTGCAGTGAATTTCTTTTTAGATTTTTTCAAAATTTTATGATATGCACTATCCTACATATGCAGTATTCAACAATTCTAACAAGGAGAGCATGATGATCAATCAACAGCAAACAAGCTCCCCCTGACAAAATGCATGATGTGCAATGAATCATTTCTTTTCGAATTTTATTTTCTTCAAATTTATGATATGCAATACACTGCTCTATATGAGAACTAGACCCATGGTACTAGGCGGAGGACGCGGTCCAAGGACCACCTCACACATGGCAGTAGCATCCAGACATACTCCATATGCCCTTCAGCACTGTTACATTTAATATATCATGATAGTCATGCAAATTACATATGTAGTGCAAAGCAATCTCATTTGTTTAGTGCAAACAACAACATGAGAAGAACATCAAAAATCAACCAAGCAAAACAATAATTTCAGATAATGAAATTGAAATAGATTTCAGAACTGACCTGAATTGAGTCTTGGGGTTTTCTTTTTGAGTGCCTTGGTTAACCCCTTTTATTTCTCCCTCCAAGGCACACCTGCAAAGTATTTGATCATCTTGATCCCGCAGGGACCCAAGCAGCTTTGGGTCCCATGTTAGCCCTGACAGGTTTTCTAAACACTTTCATAGCAACATTATCATCAAATTTCATAAGTGAACAGTCATCCATAGAATGTCCAAATTTTTCACAGTATCTACATGAAATGGCTGGTGTTTGATTCGTATGATGCATATTAACAGCAGGATGATGTTTATAAACATGTTCATAAGATTTTCTGTTATATGCATGAGCAGTTTGATGCTTGTTCTTAACCATCCAACATTCAGCAGATTTATGGCTTGGCTTCCCACAGTTATAGCATGAAATTTTCACAAAAGGTTTTGCAGGGAATTTGACAAAATGGGGTTTAACATAGTTCTTTTGAACATACCAACAGTCCTTGACTGTATGCCCATTTTTTCCATAGTGAGAGCAAGCAAAAGAATTTCTTCTATGAAAACCATTTTTACCCCAAGTAGATCTAAACCAGCACTCAGCAGCCTTGTGCCCAGGCTTATTACAGTTGAAGCACACAATGTGCTGACTAGAATTGTGTTTAGATCCATATGGATCATGAAAGTGCATGGAAGACCTGGCTTGTAGTTTGTTGTCTTCTTTCATGATAAAACAATCATTCATGAGATGACCATGTTTCCCACAATAATAACATGAACCCTTTTTAATGTGAGTGTGTGAGAGATCATGTGAATTGTGTGTAGCCTTCTTTATAGTAACAGGAGTGTCTTTATCCTTCTTCTGTGAAGTTTCACCCTTTTTTAGTTTTTGATTTTGTTCCACAGTTTTGGGTTTCACAGTGGATTTTTGTGCAGTGAATTTGAAGACAGAAGGAGCAGAGGTTGTGTTCTGATTGGTGGCTTTAACAAAAATAGTAGATGTTTCATTCCCATTACTCCTTTTATTTGTCGGACTATAGCCCAGTCCCTTTCTCTCAAAGTTATCACTCTTTCCAAGAAGCTTATTCAGATTGTCCTTACCTTTGACAAATTTTGATAGAGAATTTTTCAAATCTTTAATCTCAAAATTCAAATCAGCAATTTTAGCTTCATATTTGGACAGATCTGTTTCACAGGAAACGACTTGTTGATGCAAGGCATCATTCAGACTCTTGAGTTTTTCAACTTCTTGTTTTAGTTTTGTTTCATTGTCAGCTTCAGATAGGGACTTATAAAGATCATCAACTTCTTGTTGAAGGGATGTGATAGTAAGCTCACATCCAGCTATTTTCTGTTCACTACAACTGACATTTCCATTTAACATTAAGTTGATGGTTTTTAGACTCTCAATTTCTTATTCAGCATTCATCAACCTATCAGAATTATCCACACTCACACACTTGCCTTTTTCCATTGTCATTAGCCTATCTGTCAGCTGGGTGTTTAGATGTTTCAACTCATTGATTTCCTCTTCCAGTTTACTGTTCTGCTCTAGGAGATCAGCATCAAGCACCCATTCATCTGAGAGAGACTGACATTCATGAAACATTTCCTGTTATTTTTCAGAATCTTTCTGTAATTCTATGTTTACAGATTTTATGGCATTAAGCTTTTCAATCAGCAATTTGTTCTCCTGTCTAAGTTTCTCTGATTTTTCATCATTTTTATTGGAGAACTCTTTAAGAGAATCATTTTCAGATTTCAGCTTGTTTAGTTCAGACTTAACACACTCAATTTCTTTCAGCAAATCCTTGCTCTGAACAGAATCATGACTATCTAGACTAATCTTCTTTTCAAGTTCAGAGATTTCTTTCACATGATCTTGATTCTCAGTTTTCAATAAAGAAATTTGTTTCTTCAACATTAGAAGATCAGACATACAGGCATCATGAATATTTTTCAATTCAACACAATTTCTGCAAGGAGAACTTGAACTATCTAAACCAATACTCTTCTTCAATTTTTTATACTGTTTTCTTAACAGTTCATGAGATTCAAATAATTCAGCATATGCATTCTCCCAATCTTCTAGAGAAAAATTCTCGAAGAGATTTACCTCATCATCATCATCTTTAGTCTGACTACTGCCTTGATTGCTGCCAATTGGATTACTTCTGTTAGCCATCATGCAGTTGTCCTCGTTTACCCTGTGAAATTGCTTCAGCCTATCCAAGATGTCCTTTGCTGAGCTGCAATTATGAAGACAAGACCATAAGGCTCTGTCAGTAGCTGCTTTCAACAGGTTAAAGGCTTTCTGATTTTCTCCATCCTTTGATCTGTGTCTGTCGGTCCATTTGGACACTTTTGTTGGTAAGGTGTGAGGACCTTGTGAAATTAATTTCCACAAATCAGGATTAGCAGAATTTACATAAGCATGTAAAGCAGTGTACCACTGACTGAAACCAGAACCACTAAAGACGGGTGGTAAAGCCATTGAAAAATAAATAGCGAGTAAGTTCAAGGCAACAGGAACAATTATGCACTAAAAACAATTTAGCACCTAAGACAACAAGATCGAATCTATAGGTCGCTGGACCTTGTATGCAGACACTGCTTTGATACCAATTGTTAGCTAGGTACGATTGATAAACACTGATCCAGAGGGGGGGGTGAATGGATCGTTCAAAGAATTCTACCCAATTTAAAATTCGCATGAGATGATAACAACTAGATCAGTGGACAATGTATCAAACAAGATATGCAAACTCAATTAAATTCTAGGATATAGATAATCAATTAAATCACGGTCCTAGCATGCATCTAGCGGAAGCAGGCAATCAAACAAACCACTACACGATGATTTTAGGTGGTTCGGTCCGGACCTACGTCCACCCCTCACTCCCAACCGGAGTGAGGCTTCCACTAGTAACACTAGCACAGCAGACTCAGTCTGCAACAAATGCTGCCAAACAGCTTGACCAGGGGAACAACCTCCCCTCTTCCTCCCAACCGGAGGGACACCCCAAGTGACTCTCAGTCACTTGGAAACCAGAGACACACGGTCTCTCTTCCTCCAGACCCGGAGGGAACCCCTGGACTTGCTACCCACAAGCCCAGAACCGGAGGACGAGCCTCCCTTCCTCTAACCAGAGGGAACTCACAAGTAGCACCCAGCTACTTGCAACCGGAGATAGCAATCTCCCTTCTCCTGAACCAACAGGAGGGACCCAATCCCCAACAGGGCAATCGAAAGAACAACAAGTGAATAGTTCAAAAGAAAATCAAAACCCAGCAATAGAAAGCTGAAAAGATAAAATCAACTGTGGCTCTCGCAGGAGCTGGCTGGCCTGGATTTGATCCACGGTCTAGCAGGAACTTCTTCTACTGCTTCTCTCTTTCTCCCAGCACGAACTCTCTTTTCTTCTTCTTCTTCTTTCTTACTTCTTCTTCTTCTCACAGCTTCTGCCTTCTCCTTCTTCTCACTCTCGGTATCTCACTGTCTCTCTTTCCTTTTCTTCTTCTGCTCTCTCGATCTAGCTCTCAGCCTTCTCTATCTCTTCTTTCTCTTCTGCACTTCTTCTCTTAGCTCTGGCTGCTTCTACTTCAGTCACTCTCTGCCCTCGCACCCTCTTCAGAGGAAGAAAACACATATATATAGCAGCAGCAGATTAGGGCGGCGTGTGCTTTCCACGATTCCCGCCCAAATGCTTCAGTCCACGTGGAGGCTCCTCTGCATCTCGGATCATGTGCCAGATGCCAGCCTCGTATCACGTGCCCACTCTGCATAGGCTCCACGAACAGTACAATAGAGCAAACTAGTTTGGATTTGATCCTGAAACCAGAATCCTTCTTCTTCTTCTGCAAGGAGATTAAAACCATTAATACTCAGGGTTCTCTCTCTCTATATATATATACCTGAAATAAGTCGGTTGACACTCAAGCTAAAGCTACACGAGGTGTGTAGGAACAACAAAGGTGCACTATACTGAGAACGACACGAGGTACATAAAATGACTACAACACGAGATAAAAAAAAAACGACACGAGGTCAGATGAGAACAGCACGAGGTAAATAGAAGGAAATAATACGGAGTAAGACGGTAGTAAAACACGCGATCAGAGAACCTTGGATGGAGATAGAAAGAAGCAACACGGAGAACACAAATACAACACTAAGACACAAACACAGAAATAACATGAAGACTCAAACACAAGAATAACACGAAGACATAAAAATAACACGAAGACATAAAAATAAAAGATAACACGAAGACACAGGAAAACGACTCGAACACGAGGATGACACGGGCTGAAAATAACTCGAAGACGAAAATAGAAACCGACACGAAGTGTGGTCACAAAGCAAGAAAGACACGGGGTCTTGGAAGAAACAACACGAATACAGAAGACTCGAAGACATAGGGGTGACACAGATGGAGCGACACGAGGTGGCACAGAAAACAGCACGAGGTGCTGCAGTGTTTAGCACGCGATGGAACAAATAACGACACTAAGGCTCATAGTGTTGTCAACCTCAAAACATGTAAAGACTCAACAATTGAAAGTCTGAAGGCGATGTATAGACTTCGGCTAAGCAGGTCACAGTCTAATGTATAGACTTCCGGTGTGAATGAAATGCTGTACATACTTTGATTCCAAAATGCGATGTAAAGACTTTATGAGAAGGCAACTGAACATTGTACACACTTCCAATGTACAGACTTCACATGAACAGACCAATGTGCATACTTCCCTTCGATGCATCTACAGTGCAATGTATTGGCTTGACAAACATTATGCAATGTATGGACTTTGATAACAAGATGCAATGCTGACTGATGTATACACTTGGCAAAGAGAGTGATGCATGAACTACCCTGTACAGACTTTAAGACTTAATGTAAAAAAAGTAGACAAAGCAGCATGGCGTCAACCCAGCTGATCCACTGCGTCAACGCAGCTAGTGAACAGACAGCCAATGCGTCAACCCAATCTAGCCATATTCATGAGTTAGCTCCCATCCTAGCCATATTCATGAGTTAGCTATTCAAGCAAACAATAACCAATTTATCACAGCATGACTCAAGCATACACACGCATTCTTCACAATTCAGACATGGCACACTCATGCAATCTCCCACAGAATAGATCAGACATATTCAAGACAAAGTGGTGACTCATTTATGTTGCTATCATTAAAACACCACATCATCAACAAAGCACAAGGGGCACAACAAATGGCCCATTTGACGAGTCACCCCGAGGCCTCGGGGTGGGCCAAAATTTTCTTCAACGGCTCGCTGGTTAGCACGGTGATGGGGTGCCCCTGGAAGTAGGGTCAGAGGCGTTTCGCGGAGGTAACCAGCGCTAGCACGAGCTTCTCGGTTGCGGGGTACCTCCTCTCGGCCTCGCTAAGCACCTTGCTGGTGTAGTAGACTGGTCTTTCGATTCCCGAGTCATTTCTGTCTAGGACCGAGCTGACCGTTGATGACGTCGCCGAGAGATAGAGTAGCAAAGCTTCGCCCGGCACGGACTGGAGAGCACCGGGGGCGAAGCCAGGAACTTCTTAAGCTCAGCGAACGCTTTCTGGCATTCCTCATCCCATGCGAACGTAGCAGATGCCAACTTGGGCCCCTTTAATAGTTCAAAAAAGGGCAAGCATCGTTCGGCCGCACGGGATAAGAAACGGCTGAGAGCGGCGACACGCTCTGTCAGACGCTGGACGTCCTTGATGCAGGCGGGCGGGCGCATGTCCAGGATGGCCTGGACCTTGTTGGGGTTAGCTTCGATCCCTGGCTGAGTGACCAGGAAACCCAAGAACTTCCCGGATCTTACTCCGAAGGCGCACTTGGCAGGATTGAGCTTCATGTTGTACTTCAGGAGGACGCCGAAGGCTTCGGCGAGGTCGGTGAAGTGGTCCTGGGCCTTGGGGGTCTTGACGAGTATGTCGTCAATGTAGGCCTCGACGTTCCGACCTAGCTGCTCCTCGAACATGTGGTTGACCAGTCTTTGGTATGTGGCTCCGGCGTTCTTCAACCCGAAAGGCATCCGGGTATAGCAGTACACGCCGTAGTCGGTGATGAAGGCGGTCTTCTCGACGTCTTCAGAATTCATTCTGATCTGATGGTAACCCGAATAGGCATGCAGGAAGCTGAGCATCTCGTTGCCCGATGTCGAGTCGACCAGTTGGTCGATGCTGGGCAAGGGATACCAGTCCTTAGGGGTCGCCTTATTCAAGTCGGTGAAGTCCACGCACATCCGCCACTCGTCGGAAGCCTTTGGTACCAGGACGACATTGGCTAGCCACGTCGGGTACAGGACCGGTCTAAAAAGACCAGTCTCTTGCCCCTTGGTGACCTGCACCTTGATAATCGTCTATTTCTCTGGTGCGTGCTTCCTTCGGCGCTGCTGCACGGGCTTCATGGTGGGGTTGAGGTTGAGTCGGTGCAGCACGGTCTCCTCTGGTATCACAGGGAGCTGATCGTCGGACCAAGCGAAGACTCGGATGTACTCAGAAAGAAAATTCTTATATTGCTGATGTTCCTCGGGTGGTAGGTCGGCTCCGATCCTTACTCCTAGGGTCGGGTCGTCGTTTAGAAAAATTGTCAGCAACTCGCCACCTGGCTTAGTAGCTGCGGATTTTTCCTCGACTTCCCAGGGGCCCTTATTATTCCCGTCCGGCCTCGTGGCCTCCACCGAGATGTTGTAGCACCTTCGGGCCGTGGCATGGTTACCTCGGATTTCCCCTACTCCGTTCTTGGTGGGGAACTTCATTTTTTGGTGATAGGTAGATGGTACTGCCTTGATCCGGCTGAGGATTCCCCGGCCGAAAATGGCGTTGTACGCTATCATCCCTTTGATCACCATGAAGTCTACCATGACCGTAACGGTTTTGGGTGGGGTGCCGAGGGCAACCGGCAGGCTTAGGGCTCCTTCGGGGAGAGTGGCCAGGCCATTGAACCCACAGAGGGGCGTCCGCATCGGGCGGAGTTTGGATGGACCCTCTCCCATTTTGAGGAAACAGTCATAAGACAACACATCAGGGGCACTTCCATTGTCCACAAGAATCCGATCTACGTTACAATAGTTTATAGTGGCCGAGATTACGAGGGCGTCATCGTGCGGGGTGTCAGCCCCTCCAGGTCTTGATCGGAGAAGACTATGACCTGGGGCGGGGCCTTGGGTGGCTCTGGGGCTCAGCTCGCCCGCTCGACATGACGCTTCCTTCCACGGCTAATGTCACCTCCTGATGCTATTCCTCCAGAGATGACGTTGATGTGGACCCCTCAGGGGGCATTGTCAATCTCCTCTACATCGCCTTGATCTTCTCTGCGCTCGGCAGTGAACCGAGCCAGGTGCCCCAGGCAGATGAGGCGCTCGATTTCGTCTTGGAGCTGGTGGCAATCACCGGTGTGATGCCCATGATCGCCGTGGAATTGACAATGTCTGTCTCGCTTGCGGTTCTTCGACCTCATCGGCTCGGGTCGACGGAGAAGTCCCGAGTCTTTGACGTCTTCATAGATTTCATAGACCGGGGCGGTTAACGGGGTGTACCGCTCGTACTTCCGCTTGCGCTCTCCATCTCGGTCTCGCTTCTTTCCCGAGCTAGGATTTGGCTCGGGGCCCTGCTTCTTGTCCCCCTCCCGACCCGAGCCAGTTGCGTCTCGGCAAGCGCTGAGCACTTCTTCGCACTCGGTGTGGCGCAGAGCCAGAGTCACTAGCTCGACAAGGGTCGAGGGAGGGTGGAGGACGAGTTCACGGTAGAGGTTCTCATCCCGGGTACCCCCGGTCAGTGCGGTTGTGGCCGAGGCCACATCCAAGCGGGGGATTCGGAGGGCTTCGGATTTAAACCGGTGGACGTAAGCCCGGAGCCTTTCCCCTTGCGCCTGTTTGAGGGCCAAGAGCCCCGCTACCGACCTTGGGGGGGCACTTCCGGCGAAGCTCTCCTTGAAGACTCGCCCGAACTGCTTGAAGTCTCTGATGGATCCGGGGGCGAGAGCCCAGAACCACGCTTGAGCGCCCTGGACCATAGTGGTCACGAAGGCTCGGCACTTGATGGGGTCCGACGCTCCGTGTAGAGTCATCAGGGCATCGAAGCTATCGTAATGGTCGGCCAGGTCGCCTTGGCCGTCGTAAAGCTTGAAGGTTGGTAAGGGGGCTCCGGGAGATACCTCTGCCTTCAAGATATACTCGGAGAACGGGGATTTCTCCTTGTCTTCCGGGGAAGAGGCCTTCTACAGGGCGCGAAGGGCGCGCTCCTGCTCAGCGAAGCGCCTTTCAAAATCTCACAGCCGGAGGGATAACTCCGGTCGCTGTCGTGCCGCGAGGCTAGGGGGGGTGCCTTGGCGGTCTCCAGGAACGTCGGCTTCCGGATATGGCCGTTGCATCCCCCGCCTTCCTTTCCTCGGTGTGGAGGAGGCCTCTTGCTCCGGAGGTGGAGCTTGCGAGGGTCCTCCGACCCTGTTATGGATGAGCTGCTGGCCGCGGAGGGTGAAGCAGCCCCCAGTTGTGTGCTGGGACGTACTCCTGCGGGGGGGGCTCCCTGACGGGGCGCGGGACCTTGCATCCCTGGCCGCCTGGGTCTTCATGAGCTCCACGAGGACATCCAGTTTGGTGTTGAGGGCCTGGAAGGCTTCGGCGCCACCGTAGGGGGGTAGCCCCGCCGCCGCGGGGGGGGGGGGGGGGGGTGGTGGTCCGTCGGCGGGGATGCTGGCGTTGGAGGGAGGGTTCTGTGAGGCCCTAGAAGGGCCATCCCCTGCTGCTGCCATGGCCTTACCCTTTTCGCCGGCGGACCTCCTCCCTAAGGTCCTTCTCACCATGTTGGCTCTTCGTGCGTTTCCCACAGACGGCGCCAGATGAAGAGGTGAAATCTCACGCTGGTTCCTGAGCTGGCTGGTAATCACCAAGTTAATGAACTGCAAGACAGGGAAACGGGTCAGAGGGCCCAGGGGGATTCCCTAGGGCAAAACCCTCCGACGCTCAAGTCAGTAGAGCAATGGTGGGAGCAGCGATAGGGAGGAGAAGGTGAAGGCACGAGATCCCTCTCCACCAATGGGGTGAAGTGATCCTTGCTCAGGAGTTGGGGGTGGAACAATGCCCTTTTGGACTTACCTTTCGCAGGAGGGGATCCCAGGTTTAAATAGTGCGCCGCCCTCTGGAGTCCTGCAAGCTGAGAGGTCTCCGGTGGAGGTTACATCCTCGTCGTGGGCTTTTATGGCCTCATCGTGGGGGCGTTATCCTCGCGGGGAAGCCGGAGCTCCTGGACTTCTTAGTGTTTGGCCCGCTGTGGACTCTAACGGCTGCAGTGATGAATATTTTATCAGTCGTTCCGAGCTTAGGGGGGCCGGCCGTATCGGGCGATAGGCCTAGCTCGGTGAGGAGATGGGTCGGATAGACCGGCTAGCGCTTCCCCCCTTCGTGCAGAGGGATAGCTCGTGCGCGGGTCTTCCTATGATCTGACCGAGGCTCGGGCTCTCCGAGCCTTTGGGCCGCGTAGGAGAGTTGTTTCCTCGAGCATTGTTTTATTGGGCTTTTCGAGTGGGCCCTGCGGGCTGTCACTTGGGCGAGCTTGCCTCGTTGGGCCTTATTGGGCCTAGTTGGGTCTGCTATTTGAGTGGGCTGCAAGAATCCCCCTCTCCACTTGTCCCCCTCCTACTCCCGAGCCAAGGAGGCTCGGTTGAGTAGTTTTTCGAGGCTTTGGACCGGCGTGACTCGGGTGGGTGGAATCCTGTTGGCGTGATGAAGCCACGTGTAGCGGTCGCCTGGGCCCGTAGTAATAATGATCCTGACGGATTTGAAATGAAGGGGCCCCCTTTTTCTCAGAGGTTGAAACGGCGTGCCACCTCCCGCGAGGGTTTATAGGCGTAGGGCGCTGCTCGTTCCTCCCAGTCTTTTTAGGGTTTTCGGTCTTTCCTCCATTTCTCTACTTCTGGGGCTCCTTGATGCGCCGTGAGATACAGCGGGGGAGCAAGCTCTTGCGGCGGCGTTTGAGGAGCTGGCGCGTGTAACCGCGGAGGCGATCCGGCGGCCTCCTTCTCCCCTGGAGTCTTCGGGCTCTAGTGAAGGTTCTTCTTCCAGCTCGATGGTGGATCTGCGCTCGGAAGTCGAGCAGGTGAGGCGGGAGCCCGTCCCCAATCGTAGCGAGTTGGGGGAGGCTGATGTGAAGAAATTGGAGCATCGGTTTCGCCTGCCTCTCCGATACAGCTTTGTAGCTGCTGCCCCATACGAGACGAGCTTGGACAGCCGTACGAGCCATATTTGTACTTTTCTCCTGGCATGGAAGAGCGGATTCTACCTCCCCTTCGAACCTTTCATCTTGAAGCTTCTCAATTTTTTCGTGTTGGCGCCTGTTCAGCTGGTGGCCAACTCGTATCTCCTGCTTTCTGCCTTTCGGATCCTCTGCCGCCTGCAGGGGGTTCCCCCGTCGCTGGATCTTTTTCATTTATTCTTCGAGCTGAAGGCACATCCATCGGCGAGGAAAGTCTTCTATTTTATCCAGGTGCGCAGGAATCGGAGTTGTATTCCGCTGGCGGCGAAGGATTCTTCGCACAAAGGGTGGAAGAGGCAGTTTTTCTAGGTGAAGGCGGAGGCAGTGGATGAGTCATGGAGGTGCCAGGTTATGCCCAACTTCCATCCGAATCTTCCCCCGCACCAGGAGGAGTTCCCCGCCGACGTGGAAGAGTACGCCGCTCTCTTGTTGACAAATCACCGGTCGACTGAGGAGCAGGTGACGCTGGAGAATGTGGAGCGGAATCTGTTTACACAGCTCAAGCCATCAGGTGCCATTCTTCGAATTCTTCTGCGGGGTCGGAGGGTCAACTTTTCGTTTCCTAACCGAATCTTCTTCTTCATTGCAGACATCCGGCGGGAGCCCTTGGAAGAGGTCACCGAGGTCGTCGATCTTGGGGATGATTCAGCGGCCGATGAGCCTGTCGCTCCCGCGAGTAGTTCCCAAGCCCGAAATAAGGGCAAGGGGGCGGCCTCCGAGGGATCTTCACGATCAAGCGGGGCGAAGCGCAAGGATCCCCTGGAGGGGAGATTGCGGGAAGCCGCGAAGGCCAAGAAACGGGCCAAGAAGGCCGGCCATCCTACCGCTGCTGGGGGTGATTCTAGCTCAGCGGCACTCCCCTCTCGGGGGCAAGGTGGGGCCGACCCTTCCGAGCCAGCTCCCCCACCTACCAGGCGAGAGGGGGCCGAAGAGACCAGGGGCCCCTCAGAGGGTGGAGATGGGTCGGTTCTCCCCTCCTCGGGGATGGAGGGGGCCGGCACTGTGGCGGCCGGTGTCGAGACCGGGAGATCGGTCGAGGTCGGCGCTGTCTCGGGCAGAGAGGCGCGGGTCGAGACAGATAGGGATGGGGGTTCGCCCGCGAGGGCGTCGCAGCCCCAAGTGCCCGAAGTTCTTGGTGCGGTCGATCCTGCGGCGTCGGTCGAGGTTGGGGGTTCGCCCAGGGAGGCGTCGCAACCCCAACTGACCGCGGCGCGCGGGGCGGTCAGCCCCGTCGCTCGGGCCGATCCTTCTGGTGGGGCGTCCGGTGGGGAGCGTATCTCCATGCCGGAGGCTTTGGAAAGGCTCGGCGTTTCGGGCGACCTGTACCGAGTTTGCCGAGAGGTTGCCGCAAAGACGAAGGGGGGAGACAAGCGCCACTCCCCCTCCGGCGTCCTCGACGTCCTCATGGAGGGCGGCCTAGTCATGGCTCGGTCGGCGGCCTTGATGGCGGAGACGTACGCTCGGAGGAAGGCGGAGCGATCGAATCTCGCCTGGGCCCTCGGGGGGTGCGAGAGGAAACTGGCCCGCCTCAACGAGGAGCATGAGGGGCTCCGACGGGAGTTCTCCGCGATCAGGGACTTGGCACGGGCGAGCCGGCTAGAAACCGAGGCACTGACTGAGTAGTTGGCTAAGGCCCGAGAGTCGCTCGAGAGGAAGGGAAAACTCTTGGAAGAGGAGCGTCAGCGTCACCTAGAGCTGGACGGTCGCTGGGAGCTCGAACGGGCCGAGTTACTGGACCTGGCGGAGGTAGCGGAGCGCCTTCGTTCTGTGGCCGAGGCGGACCGAGTTCGGGCGGAGAGGCGGTCGAGCGAGGCCGAGCGAGGGATGGTCGCGGCAGAGGAACGCCTGGCGGGAGTAGAGGAGCGTGCGGCCGAGGCAGAGCGGGCTCGGGTCGAGCTCGTTGGAAGGACGGAGCAGATCGAGGCGGAGGTGATCGAGCGATATAGAAGCTCGGACGCTTACTCAGCCGACCTGGAGAGAGCCGCCCTACCATATTACGAGGTAGCGCTTCACCGTGGCGCCCGAAAGGGGTTTAAGCAGGGTTATCATCGGGCGGTGGACTACGCCTTCGATCGAGACTCCGGGATCGAGTTCCCTTTACGCCAGGTTTATGACTCGGATGAGTCGGTTTCTAGCTCCTCTGAGTTGAGCGGGGAAGATCCAAAGGGGTCTCCTACGGCGGGGTCACCAACTCCGGATGCCTCGGGAGGGCTCGCGACCGAGACAGTTCTCGCACAGGCGAGGTCAGTGCCCGGGTCGACCGTCACCGAAGGTGCTGGGGGTGACGCTCCTACTTTCGTCGCTTCCGAGCTTCAAAGTGGGCCCGAGGCCTGATGTATTTTGCCTTATTTTGCCCCTTTCTCTTGTTTGTCTCTCTTTCCTCCTTTAGAGAGTTTCCTCTTTATGAGATAATAAATGACTTACTTGTTTGATCGCCATCCTTGCCATGATTTGGCTGGCGTATCTGGAGTAGTTGAAAAGTGCCGATATGTCCTGCGTGGTTTTCGCATGCTGATTTGGAAGGCTTCTGACGGGGCGTCTTTCCGTTCCCTCACGCTTTGAATGCCAGGCCGCTTCGTGAATCCCGCTGGGGCGGGAAATGAGGAGTTAGAGGTGACCGTTCAGGGGAGAAATCCTTTGGCGTGTTCTTGAGGGGGGGGGGGGCGTTTAAGGCGTGTAGCCTCCTTTGGCCTATATGAAGGACCGAAAGGCGCCCTTTCCTCTTTACCGCTTGGGATTTTCTCTAACAGTCCTCCCTCACTCCTTCTTCTTCACTCTACGTTGTGCCGTTGCATGGAGGATCCTTCGGAGGGTGACGCCGCTGACGACGGAGAGCAGAGAGCTCTTGCTGTCCTGGCTTGTTGGACGGGTCCCACGGTCGCCGTGTGGGTTTGAGACGGGTCTGACGGTCGCCGCACAGATCTGGAGAGGGCTTCGACGTGCGAGGGCACGGCTCTTGCCCTCTCTCAGTTCTGGCGTGGCTTCCAGGCGGGCACCGAGGCGGAGGACGGATGGGGGTATCAGGGACGCCTGCCGCCACTCCCCCTCCGCATGGGGGGGGGGGGAGGCGCATCAAGTTCCCTCTTCACCGAAGCCTTCCTCCGTCTGCAGCCTCTTTTTCCCTCTTCTGCTCTTCATTTCTTTCACTCTTCGGAGGCTGCTTGCTCTCTGTTCCCTTCCAAGGAGTTGGCAGGTTGGGAAAAAAGGGGTCTTCACGACGCTCCTTCTTCCTAGCCTCCATCAACTTGGAAGGTGGCCTTCTCCGACTTTAGAAGGTGGCTACCTTCTCTGCAGTCCCTCGGTCACCTTTGTTGGGGGTCATCTGAGCCAACTGGATCGGCCCCCTCTTGTCCGAGCCAGTTTCTACGCGAGGCAGAGTCAGTGGCTGGACGCGAGGAGATCGAGATCGAGTCAACCGAGCGATGACCCCTTGCAGCGGTGTTAGACGGATTTTCATACTTTTTGTCATGCAATGTACTGGCCTTTGCCTTTCTGATGTATCAATAGTTTTGAATGAAAGGAATTTGTTTCGTCCTTCTTATTGTACAATTTCAAAAATAGAATTTGCGTAGTGCGGCTGCGTTCCATGTCCGAGGAATGGGATCCCCTTCCATTGTTGCTAACCTGTACGCACCTTTCTCGAGCGTCTCGACCACTCGGTAGGGGCCTTCCCAGTTAGGGGACAGCTTGCCCGCCGCCTCTAGTGGTCGAGAGGCTTCGGCTTTTCTGAGGATGAAGTCTCCTAGTCGGAAGTGTCTGCTTCGGACTCTGGCGTTGTAGTATCGAGTGGGGCGTCGCTGGTATTCCGTCGCTCGGATGCTGGCAATATCCCAGAGTTCATCGGCTAGGTCGAGGTTCTCAAGTAACTTTTGGTTGTTTTCCTCGGGCGAGTAGCGGATGACTCGGAGAGACGGGTTGGCGATCTCTAATGGAATGACAGCCTCAGTGCCGTACACCAATTGAAAAGGACATTCACCGGTTGCCGTCCTGGGAGTCGTTCGGTGCGACCACAGTACGCTAGGTAATTCCTCGAGCCAACTACCCTTGGCTTTACCGAGTCTGGTCTTTATGCCTTTCAAGATAGTCTTATTGGCATTTTTGACCAGCCCGTTGGCCTGAGGGTGGGCGATCGAAGTGAAGTGGTTGCGGATGTTTAGGTCGGCGCATCTGTCTCGGAAATATCGAGAATCGAATTGCCAACCGTTATCGCTCACTATCACTCGGGGGATGCCGAAGCGACAAATGATCGATTTCCAGACGAAACTCCAGATGACTGTCTCAGTGATCCTTGCAGTGGCTTCGGCCTCGATCCATTTAGTGAAGTAGTCGATGGTGACGAGGATGAACTTTTTCTGGGACTGAGCCATGGGGAATGGTTTGAGAATGTCGATCCCCCACCGAGCGAAGGGATAAGGCTCGGCGAGGGTGACGAGTTCTGTAGCCGGCTGATGGACCAAGTGGTCGAACCGCTGGCATCGGTCGCACTGTTGAGCATAGGCCGAGCAGTCGCGCTACAGGGTGGGCCACCAGTACCCCTGTCATAACAGGATTCTGGCCAGTGACCTTGCCCCTGAGTGCGCTCCGCACAGGCCTTCATGAACCTCTCGAATGGCTTGGCTGGCGTCGTCGGGGCCGAGCCACTTCAGGAGAGGGCCGGCGAAAGACCTTCGGTAGAGTGTGTCATCCAAGACGACAAAGCGCCGGGCTTGGTACTTCATTCGGCGTGCTTCCCGAGGGTCAGAGGGCTCTTGGGAGTCTCGAAGCCAAGACAGGTAGGGGGTACGCCAGTCGCTCGGGACGGCCGAGTCAACAGCGAGGAGCTCCGAGTCAATGCTCGGGCACTCTAGCTATTCGAGGAGGACCAATCGGGTACCTTCTGGGTCTAGGGAGGAGGCCAATCGAGAGAGGGCGTCCGCTCGGGAGTTTTCTTCCCGGGCTATTTGGACTACCTCGAATCCCTCAAATTGTTGGGCCAAGCTCCTGACCAGCTGGAGGTATTTGATCATGGGTGCCTCTCGAGCTTCGTATTCACCGTTGACCTGGCTTGCGAAGAGCTGAGAGTCGGTGTGGATCCTGACTCGCTCAGCCCCCAACCGCCGGGCCATGCGTGCTCCCGATATAAGGGCCTCGTACTCGGAAGCATTGTTGGACGCTTGAAAGTTGAATTTCAAGGCGTACTGCAGCTCCACTCCTTCGAGGGATCTTAAGAGGATCCCAGCACCGCTACCGACCGAGTTGGAAGAACCGTCGACGTACAGTTCCCAGGTTGGCCCGGGCATGGTCAGTAGCCTCCCTTCGGTCGGGATGGTGCTTTCGGTGATGAAGTCGGCGAGCGCTTGACCTTTTATAGCTGAGCGCGGGCTATACGAGATGTCGTAGGCCCCAAGCATAATGGTGTTAGCTAGGTACGATTGATAAACACTGATCCAGAGGGGGGGTGAATGGATCGTTCAAAGAATTCTACCCAATTTAAATTTCGCATGAGATGATAACAACTAGATCAGTGGACAATTGAACAAACAAGATATGCAAACTCAATTAAATTCTAGGATATAGAAAATCAATTAAATCACGATCCTAGCATGCATCTAGCGGAAGCAGGCAATCAAACAAACCACTGCACGATGATTTTAGGTGGTTCGGTCCAAAGACCTACGTCCACCCCTCACTCCCAACCGGAGTGAGGCTTCCACTAGTAACACTAGCACAGCAGACTCAGTCTGCAACAAATGCTGCCAAACAGCTTGACCAGGGGAACAACCTCCCCTCTTCCTCCCAACCGGAGGGACACCCCAAGTGACTCCCAGTCACTTGGAAACCAGAGACACACGGTCTCTCTTCCTCCAGACCCGGAGGGAACCCCTGGACTTGCTACCCACAAGCCCAGAACCGGAGGACGAGCCTCCCTTCCTCTAACCAGAGGGAACTCACAAGTAGCACCCAGCTACTTGCAACCGGAGATAGCAATCTCCCTTCTCCTGAACCAACAGGAGGGACCTGATCCCCAACAGGGCAATCGGAAGAACAACAAGTGAATAGTTCAAAAGAAAATCAAAACCCAGCAACAGAAAGCTGAAAAGATAAAATCAAATGTGGCTCTCGCAGGAGCTGGCTGGACTGGATTTGATCCACGGTCCAGTAGGAACTTCTTCTACTACTTCTCTCTTTCTCCCAGCATGAACTCTCTTTTCTTCTTCTTCTTCTTTCTTACTTCTTCTTCTTCTCACAGCTTCTGCCTTCTCCTTCTTCTCACTCTCTGTATCTCACTGTCTCTCTTTCTTTTTCTTCTTCTGCTCTCTCGATCTAGCTCTCAGCCTTCTCTATCTCTTCTTTCTCTTCTGCACTTCTTCTCTTAGCTCTGGCTGCTTCTACTTCAGTCACTCTCTGCCCTCGCACCCTCTTCAGAGGAAGAAGACACATATATATAGCAGCAGTAGATTAGGGCGGCGTGTGCTTTCCAAGATTCCCCCCCAAATGCTTCAGTCCACGTGGAGGCTCCTCTGCATCTCAGATCACGTGCCAGATGCCAGCCTCGTATCACGTGCCCACTCTGCATAGGCTCCACGAACAGTACAATAGAGCAAACTGGTTCGGATTTGATCCTGAAACCAGAATCCTTCTTCTTCTTCTGCAAGGAGATTAAAACCATTAATACTCAGGGTTCTCTCTCTCTCTATATATATATATACCTGAAAGAAGTCGGTTGACACTCAAGCTAAAGCTACACGAGGTGTGTAGGAACAACAAAGGTGCACTATACTGAGAACGACACGAGGTACAGAAAATGACTACAGCACGAGATAAAAAGAAAATGACATGAGGTCAGATGAGAACAACACGAGGTAAATAGAAGGAAATAACACGGAGTAAGACGGTAGTAAAACACGCGATCAGAGGAACCTTGGACGGAGATAGAAAGAAGCAACACGGAGAACACAAATACAACACTAAGACACAAACACAGAAATAACATGAAGACTCAAACACAAGAGTAACACGAAGACATAAAAACAACACGAAGACATAAAAACAAAAGATAACACGAAGACACAGGAAAACGACTCGAACACGAGGACGACACGGGCTGAAAACAACTCAAAGACGAAAACAGAAACCGACACGAAGTGTGGTCACAAAGCAAGAAAGACACGGGGTCTTGGAAGAAACAACACGAATACAGAAGACTCGAAGACATAGGGGTGACACAGATGGAGCGACACGAGGTGGCACAGAAAACAGCACGAGGTGCTGCAATGTTTAGCACGCGATGGAACAAATAACGACACTAAGGCTCATAGTGTTGTCAACCTCAAAACATGTAAAGACTCAACAATTGAAAGTCTGAAGGCGATGTACAGACTTCAGCTAAGCAGGCCACAGTCTAATGTATAGACTTCCGGTGTGAATGAAATGATGTACATACTTTGATTCCAAAATGTGATGTAAAGACTTTATGAGAAGGCAACTGAACACTGTACACACTTCCAATGTACAGACTTCACATGAACAGACCAATGTGCATACTTCCCTTCGATGCATCTACAGTGCAATGTATTGGCTTGACAAACATTATGCAATGTATGGACTTTGATAACAAGATGCAATGCTGACTGATGTATACACTTGGAAAAGAGAGTGATGCATGAACTACCCTGTACAGACTTTAAGACTTAATGTACAAAAAGTAGACAAAGCAGCATGGCGTCAACCCAGCTGATCCACTGCGTCAACGCAGCTAGTGAACAGACAGCCAATGCGTCAACCCAATCTAGCCATATTCATGAGTTAGCTCCCAATCTAGCCATATTCATGAGTTAGCTATTCAAGCAAACAATAACCAATTTATCACAACATGACTCAAGCATACACATGCATTCTTCACAATTCAGACATGGCACACTCATGCAATCTCCCACAGAATAGATCAGACATATTCAAGACAAAGTGGTGACTCATTCATGTTGCTATCATTAAAACACCACATCATCAACAAAGCACAAGGGGCATAACAAATGGCCCATTTGACGAGTCGCCCCGAGGCCTCGGGGTGGGCCAAAATTTTCTTCAACGGCTCACCGGTTAGCACGGTGATGGGGTGCCCCTGGAAGTAGGGTCGGAGGCGTTTCGCGGAGGTAACCAGCGCTAGCACGAGCTTCTCGGTTGCGGGGTACCTCCTCTCGGCCTCGCTAAGCACCTTGCTGGTGTAGTAGACTGGTCTTTCGATTCCCGAGTCATTTCTGACTAGGACCGAGCTGACCGTTGATGACGTCGCCGAGAGATAGAGTAGCAAAGCTTCGCCCGGCACGGGCTTGGAGAGCACCGGGGGCGAAGCCAGGAACTCCTTAAGCTCAGCGAACGCTTTTTGGCATTCCTCATCCCATGCGAACGTAACAGATGCCAACTTGGGCCCCTTCAATAGTTCAAAAAAGGGCAAGCATCGTTCGGCCGCATGGGATAAGAAACGGCTGAGAGCTGCGACACGCCCTGTCAGACGCTGGACGTCCTTGATGCAGGAGGGCGGGCGCATGTCCAGGATGGCCTGGACCTTGTTGGGGTTAGCTTCGATCCCACGCTGAGTGACTAGGAAACCCAGGAACTTCCCGGATCTTACTCCGAAGGCGCACTTGGCAGGATTGAGCTTCATGTTGTACTTCAGGAGGACGCCGAAGGC
Source organism: Amorphophallus konjac (assembly GCA_022559845.1). Classification (NCBI taxonomy): domain Eukaryota; kingdom Viridiplantae; phylum Streptophyta; class Magnoliopsida; order Alismatales; family Araceae; genus Amorphophallus; species Amorphophallus konjac. Next base: position 125,995,719 of record CM040125.1, read on the forward strand.
TTCGGCGAGGTCGGTGAAGTGGTCCTGGGCCTTGGGGGTCTTGACGAGCATGTCGTCAATGTAGGCCTCGACGTTCTGACCTAGATGCTCCTCGAACATGTGGTTAACCAGTCTTTGGTATGTGGCTCCGGCGTTCTTCAACCCGAAAGGCATCCGGGTATAGCAGTACACGCCGTAGTCGGTGATGAAGGCGGTCTTCTCGACGTCTTCAGAATTCATTCTGATCTGATGGTAACCCGAATAGGCGTCCAGGAAGCTGAGCATCTCATTGCCCGATGTCGAGTCGACCAGTTGGTCGATGCTGGGCAAGGGATACCAGTCCTTAGGGGTCGCCTTATTCAAGTCGGTGAAGTCCACGCACATCCTCCACTCGCCGAAGCCTTTGGTACCAGGACGACATTGGCTAGCCACGTCGGGTACAGGACCGGTCTAAAAAGACCAGTCTCTTGCCCCTTGGTGACCTGCGCCTTGATAATCGTCTGTTTCTCTGGTGTGTGCTTCCTTCGGCGCTGCTGCACGGGCTTCATGGTGGGGTTGAGGTTGAGTCGGTGCAGCACGGTCTCCTCTAGTATCCCAGGGAGCTGATCGTCGGACCAAGCAAAGACTCGGATGTACTCAAGAAGAAAATTCTTATATTGCTGCTGTTCCTCGGGTGGTAGGTCGGCTCTGATCCTTACTCCTAGGGTCGGGTCATCGTTTAGGAAAATTGTTAGCAACTCGCCACCTGGCTTAGTAGCTGCGGATTTTACCTCGACTTCCCGGGGGCACTTATTATTCCCGTCCGGCCTCGTGGCCTCCACCGAGATGTTGTAGCACCTTCGGGCCGTGGCCTGGTTACCTCGGATTTCCTCTGCTCCGTTCTTGGTGGGGAACTTCCTTTTTTGGTGATAGGTAGATGGTACTGCCTTGATCCGGCTGAGGATTCCCCGGCCGAAAATGGCGTTGTACGCTATCATCCCTTTGATCACCATGAAGTCTACCATGACCGTAACAGTTTTGGGTGGGGTGCCAAGGGTAACCGGCAGGCTTAGGGCTCCTTCGGGGAGAGTGGCCAGGCCATTGAACCCACAGAGGGGCGTCCGGATCGGGCGGAGTTTGGATGGACCCTCTCCCATTTTGAGGAAACAGTCATAAGACAACACATCAGAGGCACTTCCATTGTCCACAAGAATCCGATCTACGTTACAATGGTTTATAGTGGCCGAGATTACGAGGGCATCATCGTGCGGGGTGCTCAGCCCCTCCAGGTCTTGATCGGAGAAGATTATGACCTGGGGCGGGGCCTTGGGTGGCTCTGGGGCTCGGCTCGCCCGCTCGGCATGACGCTTCCTTCCACGGCTAATGTCGCCTCCCGATGCTATTCCTCCAGAGATGACGTTGATGTGGACCCCTCGGGGGGCATTGCTAATCTCCTCTACAGCGCCTTGATCTTCTCTGCGCTCGGCAGTGAACTGAGCCAGGTGCCCCAGGCGGATGAGGCGCTCGATTTCATCTTGGAGCTGGTGGCAATCACCGGTGTGATGCCCATGATCGCCATGGAATTGACAATGTCTGTCTCGCTTGCGGTTCTTCGACCTCATCGGCTCGGGCCGACGGAGAAGTGTCGAGTCTTTGACGTCTTCATAGATTTCATAGACCGGGGCGGTTAACGGGGTGTACAGCTCGTACTTCCGCTTGCGCTCTCCATCTCGGTCTCGCTTCTTTCCCGAGCTAGGATTTGGCTCGGGGCCCTGCTTCTTGTCCCCCTCCCGACCCGAGCCAGTTGCGTCTCGGCAAGCGCTGAGCACTTCTTCACACTCGGCGTGGCGCAGAGCCAGAGTCACTAGCTCGACAAGGGTCGAGGGAGGGTGGAGGACAAGTTCACGGCGGAGGTTCTCGTCCCGGGTACCCCCGGTCAGTGTGGTTGTGGCCGAGGACACATCCAGGCGGGGGATTCGGAGGGCTTCCGATTTAAACCGATGGACGTAAGCTCGGAGCCTTTCCCCTTGCGCCTATTTGAGGGCCAAGAGCCCCGCTACCGACCTTGGGGGGGCACTTCCGGCGAAGCTCTCCTTGAAGACTCGCCCGAACTGCTTGAAGTCTCGGATGGATCCGGGGGCGAGAGCCCAGAACCACGCTTGAGCGCCCTGGACCAGAGTGGTCACGAAGGCTCGGCACTTGATGGGGTCCGACGCTCCGTGTAGAGTCATCAGGGCATCGAATCTATCGTAATGGTCGGCTGGGTCGCCTTGGCCGTCGTAAAACTTGAAGGTTGGTATGGGGGCTCTGGGAGATACCTCTGCCTTCAAGATATACTCAGAGAATGGGGATTTCTCCTTGTCTTCCGGGGAAGAGGCCTTCTGTAGGGCGTGAAGGGCGCGCTCCTGCTCAGCGAAGCGCCTTTCGAAATCTCGCAGCCAGAGGGATAACTCCGGTCGCTGTCGTGCCGCGAGGCTAGGGGGGTGCCTTGGCGGTCTCCAGGAACGTCGGCTTCCGGATATGGCCGTTGCGTCCCCCGCCTTCCTTTCCTCGGCGTGGAGGAGGCCTCTTGCTCCGGAGGTGGAGCTTGCGAGGGTCCTCCGACCCTGTTATGGATGAGCTGCTGGCCGCGGAGGGTGAAGCAGCCCCCAGTTGTGTGCTGGGACGTACTCCTGCGGGGGGGGCTCCCTGACGGGGCGCGGGACCTTGCATCCCTGGCCGCCTGGGTCTTCATGAGCTCCACGAGGACATCCAGTTTGGCGTTGAGGGCCTGGAAGGCTTCGGCGCCACCGTAGGGGGGTAGCCCCGCCGACGCGGGGGGGGGGTGGTGGTCCGTCGGCGGGGATGCTGGCGTTGGAGGGAGGGTTCTGTGAGGCCCTAGAAGGGCCATCCCCTGCTGCTGCCATGGCCTTCCCCTTTTCGCCAGCGGACCTCCTCCCTGAGCTCCTTCTCACCACGTTGGCTCTTCATGCGTTTCCCACAGACGACGCCAGATGAAGAGGCGAAATCTCGCGCTGGTTCCTGAGCTGGCTGGTAATCACCAAGTTAATGAACTGCAAGATAGGGAAATGGGTCAGAGGGCCCAGGGGGATTCCCTGGGGCAAAACCCTCCGACGCTCAAGTCAGTAGAGCAATGGTGGGAGCAGCGATAGGGAGGAGAAGGTGAAGGCGCGAGATCCCTCTCCACCAATGGGGTGAAGTGATCCCTGCTCAGGAGTTGGGGGTGGAACAATGCCCTTTTGGACTTACCTTTCGCAAGAGGGGATCCCAGGTTTAAATAGTGCGCCGCCCTCTGGAGTCCTGCAAGCTGAGAGGTCTCCGGTGGAGGTTACGTCCTCGTCGTGGGCTTTTATGGCCTCATCGTGGGGGCGTTATCCTCGCGGGGAAGCCGGAGCTCCTGGACTTCTTAGCGTTTGGCCCATTGTGGACTCTAACGGCTGCAGTGATGAACATTTTATTAGTCGTTCCGAGCTTAGGGGGGCCGGCCCTATCGGGCGATAGGCCTAGCTCGGTGAGGAGATGGGTCGGATAGACCGGCTAGCGCTTCCCCCCTTCGTGCGGAGGGATAGCTCGTGCGCGGGTCTTCCTGTGACCTGACCGAGGCTCGGGCTCTCCGAGCCTTGGGGCCGCCTAGGAGAGTTGTTTCCTCGAGCATTGTTTTATTGGGCTTTTCCGAGTGGGCCCTGCGGGCTGTCACTTGGGCGAGCTTGTCTCGTTGGGCCTTGTTGGGCCTGGTTGGGTCTGCTCTTTGAGTGGGCTGCAGGAATCCCCCTCTCCCAGACTAATAAAAGGATTATTGGATTAATAAGTCATTATAAGGCCCAATCATGTTAAATAATTAACCTAGCCTATTTAAATAAAATCCAAAAGGTTTAAGGACCAAGCCCATTAAGTTTGGCCCATATTCTAGAAGGTTATTTAGCATATTTACGTATTTTAAGGATAAATACCATTTTTATGGATAATCATATGGATAATTAACAAAATAGTTTGATAGATGTTGAACTCTGTGCACGTTGGATGTAGCGGTCTATCGTGCGACCGCCACAGTCATGTAACGCACCAGTCTTGATGCGTTACATCCTATCAGTTCCGTGAAAGAAAGAAAGAGCAAAAAGATTAGAACTTTGAGATCTTATCTACAAGAGATCGACTTGGGAGAGTTTATAATATTACTAAGGACTTTTAAGGATTAGGTTCTGACAAATTAAGGACTCTAGAATCAATCTAATCTTCAAAACCTTATAAATAGGACCTAGTTCTGAACTGAGCGACCCTTACTTTTGGCTCGTGAAGAATCAAGGTAAGGAGATATAATTTCAGGTAAGTTCTTTAAAAGATTTTGTTTAGTATACTTTAGACTAATAGTTCTCCAAATTTCATGTTAGGAGATCAAGCAACCAAGGAGATTGAAGTTTCCAAAGTTGCTGGTTCGACCATAGTAACTCAGGATTCAGAGCAAAAGACCCCTGAAGATCAAGAGATTAGGACGTCTAAATGAGATAATTAGAATTCAATCCTTTAGAACTTTTTTTACCTTAGTTTCATCTTTGTACCCTCAAAATTTCACATCTTTAGGACAAGAGGTTGGAGAGATAGAGCAGCATGAAGCTGCTGGAAAATCGCTGGAAAAGGAGAGCTAGGGCTCGAATTTCAGACTCAAATTAGAAGCTTAAAGCCTAGTTAAGAGGTAGGTTATCTCATGATTGGAAAAAACATCTTGTTAGGGATAAAATCCCTCTGAGTGTACTTGATTTCATGCATTATAGACTATGAATTCCATGTTTTAGTGGGTTCATGCATACATACATATTCTTAGCCCTAATCAAAGATCAAAGATATTATCTTGTCAATTCACTGCAACCTATGCATCTAGATGACCTTTACTTCATTTTGTCATGATTCGGGTAGTTAAATCTTTTTAAAATATGACATGGTTTCAAATCATAGTCTTTTTATTTCATTATACTGTTAGCAGGGACTCTGACGCACCATACTTAGACCGTCACAGACTGTAACGGCCTTACGATAAGCCGTCACACTCTCTGTTGTATTTAGATTAGTCTGTTGTCTCTGACGCACCATAGATGGAGCGTTACATTACTGTAACGGCCCCTCGATAGACCATCACAATCACTGTGACGCACCCATTCTAGACCGTTAGGGTAATCGTAGATAAAATTGAAAATCAGTGAAGTTAACTTATAAATAAGCCTAGTTATCTAAGTTTTGACCTAATTTCATGTCTTTAAGATTATCTACTGATTCATGATGGAAATAACATACTTAAGGTATCTTAAGTTAATTTAAGTTATGTTAATTTAATATGCCAAAATTCTATAGTTTTGTATCTAAATCATGATTTTCCAAAGATGTATTGACGGAGTTTTATCATGATTTCCTATTGTTACACATTTTCTCTCTACCAATAGAGTCATTTCTCTAAGTACACGGCACATATTTCGATATGTTGTCCATTAGTTCACTTTTGCACTATAAGAACATTATTCTTGGACATGCGGACCTCTCTATTGGATATTCCTTCCAATAGATTAGGAAATCTTGTTTCAAGGCCTCCGTAATTCTCCGCGAGCCTGGGATTCCCACTAGGACGCCGAGTTGGTTGTACTATTAAAACCCAAGTGATTAGATTACACTCGATGTTTCTGGTTATCAGTAGTGTAACGGATCTATATTGGACCGTCAGGTACATGTAACGGCCCAATATACGACCGTCGCATTCAACTAAGTCCAATTTCTTGGTTTAGGATTCAGACTAATGTAACGGCCTAATACTGGAGCGTCACATCATGTAACGGCTCAGTATACCACCGTCACAATGCTTGAGTATTTTAACTCGAGGTTTGACCAAGGTTTGATATTCCAAGGTTTCTAGATGGACTCTTGATGATCTACAACTTATCATATTGATCAAGAAACCTAATATAATGAATGGAAGATAAAGAACGTACCGTTATGCTGCCGATTTATTTCCATAAGCATAACATAGTATAAGTCATTCTTGATTTCTCATGATTCTCGTTAAAGCATTCATTCATTGAATTATTGTTATCAAGAGCTTGTTGGAATTGTACATTCTTGGCCATACTTTATTGTTACATGCGTGGAAAAAGCTTGATTTATACTTGAAGATGCGATCGAGCACTGATTGTGTTCAAGGGCTCTATGCTAGTCCCCTCGGCTGATTGTCGGAAACATACTATTATAAACCATGGGGTATGATGCTACTGGCATCGCATTGCGCTGTGAGTACTTTCTTTATAAATAAGTGAAAATCCACAGCACAATACATCATGATTGATACTTGACTTTCTTGATATTCCACAGAAATTTACGAAGTACTTACTCATAAGTAAAAGATACTAGAGTGATGATTATGTGGCTTGCTAGTACATTCTCGTTACATTCTTGTTCATGAAAGGTCATATCATGTTCTTATAACATTCTTACTAGTTCATACTTGCTATCATTCTATCTTACGTACTTTGGCTTAATCGCATGATTGATCGCATTCGCGTGATTTTACCTTATTTCTCTAGAGCTAAAATGTTAATTACTTTAATGATGCCTTCATGTTGATGCGAAGATACCTACTGGGCAAGTGTGCTCATTAGCTATTTACATTCTTTTTCAGGAAATGGAAGTGAGTCGGGTTCGGATTCGGAATGTTCAAGTAGTGGATCCGAGAGTGAATAAAGAATGAGCGAGGACTTAGGAAGTTTACATTGTTTAGATCGAGTCTATGTAATTTCTTATTTCTTGAGTCTAGCATGATGGAAGTTGAATTAGTGGTTGTATTCGAATATTGGATTTGATTATTAATGAAAGTTGAAGTTGAGTAAATATTGTGCGATTGCATTCTTATGTGTGATTGCCTTGCGCTCTGATCATTCTTGCTTGCAAGAGGCTTACCATGCCGGCTGTTCACGTTCCTCGAGCGAGTCTTCTGCTGTAATAAAGGCTCAGGACGTGACAGTTAAGTTGGTATCAGATCCTAAGTCTCAGGACTTAGGAAGAAGAGTCATGTCATATGATAAGTCCAAGGTTTAAGGACCTCTACCTATGAACTAAGGGAGAAATTTCCACGCCCATGTGAGAATTGGGTAGAGCACGGGATAAGATAGTTAATTAGCTTTAAGATTAATTTTCCTTCAAATTTCACGAGAAATAACAAGTTGTTATTTTTCTCTCAGGTACCCTATTATTATCATGGCTCATCGCGTAAATTGGGATGGCATGCAACAAACTGTTGCTGGCCTTACTCAGGCATTACAAACCATGGCGCAAGCTGGCGCAGGAGCAAGGGCTGGTGATTTGCATCGTAACTTTTGGAGCTTAAACATTCCACGTTTCTATGGTTCTTCTAATCCTGACGAAGCAGAGAACTGGATAGATGAAATGAATCGTATCTTTGATGTTATCCAATGCACCGATCAAGAGAAGGTGCGTCTCGCAACCTTCCAACTCAACAAAGATGCCCGTACATGGTGGAAGTCGGTCTCGGCACCTCTGGCTGATGTACCTCATACATAGGGATGGATTTCATTATGGGGTTACCTAAGACAAGAGGTGGACACGATGGTATATGGGTAATCATAGATCGATTAACTAAATCTGCACATTTCATACCAATCAAAAGTCGATGGTCTGTAGATATCCTGGCAGCATTATACATAAGGAAAATTGTTAAATTACATGGTGTCCCAGTCACTATTATATCTGATAGAGATCCTCGATTCACATCATAATTTTGGAAGGGACTACAACAGTCACTAGGGACTAGATTGAATTTCTGCACAACCTTTCATCCACAAACTGATGGTCAGACAGAAAAAATGAATCAGGTGGTAGAAGACATGCTCAGGGCTTGTGTTATTGATTTTGGAGGTAGTTGGCATGATCACTTGTCTCTGGTAGAATTTGCATATAACAATAGTTACCATGCCAGCATACAAATGGCACCTTTTGAAGCTCTATATGAAAAAAGTTATCGATCACCAATATGTTGGAGTGAAATAGAGGAAAGACAATTCCTAGGCCCCGATATTATCAGAGATTCTACAGAGAAGATCAAGCTTATTCAAGAGAGAATAAAGATGGCACAAGATAGGCAAAAGTCTTATGCTGATAATCGAAGACGCGACTTGGAATTTCTAGTAGGAGACCATGTGTATCTCAAGGTTTCTCTAGGTCGTGGTATTCAGAGATTTGGCATTAAGGGCAAACTAACTCCAAGGTTCATTGGTCCGTTTGAAATTCTCGAAAGGGTCGGTGAAGTGACTTATAGACTGGCTTTACCTCCACAATTAGCAGGAGTTCATGACGTATTTTACGTCTTTATGCTACAGAAATATGTATATGACCCTGACCATATTATCACTTATGACAATCTGGAGATTCAGAAGGATATGACGTACGAGCAAACGCCAATAAAGATTCTGGAACGAGAAGTGCGTCAACTAAGAAATAAAGTTATTCCTATCGTCAAGATTCAATGGAAGAAAGCATGGCCATATGAAGCAACATGGGAAACCGAAGAAGTCATGCGAAAAAGATTTCCAGAATTATTCAACTGTAAGTACACTCTCCATAGTCCATGTATTGAATTTGGGAACCAAATTTTTCTAAGTGGGGGAGGGTGTAGTGCCCCAGAATTTATATAATAATTTCTGGATTATTTATAAAACTTTCTAGAATTTATTAGGAATTTATAAAGGCTAAATAGACTAATAAAAGGATTATTAGATTAATAAGTCATTATAAGGCCCAATCATGTTAAATAATTAACCTAGCCTATTTAAATAAAATCTAAAATGTTTAAGGACCAAGCCCATTAAGTTTGACCCATATTCTAGAAGGTTATTTAACCTATTTACGTATTTTAAGGATAAATATCATTTTATTGATAATAATATAGATAACTAACAAAAGAGTTTGATTGATGTTGAACTCTGTGCATGTTGGATGTAGCGGTCTATCGTGCGACCGCCACAGCCATGTAACGCACCAATCTTGATGCGTTACATCCTGTCAGTTCTGTGAAAGAAATGATGAGCAAAAAGATTAGAACTTTGATATCTTATCTACAAGAGATCGACTTGGGAGAGTTTATAATATTACTAAGGACTCTTAGGGGTTAGGTTCTGGCAAATTAAGGACTCTAGAATCAATCTAATCTTCAAAACCTTATAAATAGGACCTAGTTTTGAACTGAGTGACCCTTACTTTTGGCTCGTGAAGAATCAAGGTAAGGAAGTATAATTTTGGGTAAGTGCTTTAGAAGATTTTGTTTAGTATACTTTAGACTAATAGTTCTCCAAATTTCATGTTAGGAGATCAACCAACCAAAGAGATTGAAGTTTTCAAAGTTGCTGATTCGACCATAGTAACTCAGGATTCAGAGCAAAAGACCCCTGAAGATCAAGAGATTAGGACGTCTAAACGAGGTACTTACAATTTAATCCTTTAGAACTTTTTGTTCACCTTAGTTTCATCTTCGTACCCTCAAAATTTCACATCTTTAGCACAAGAGGTTGGAAAGATAGAGCAGCAGGAAGTTACTGGAAAATTGGTGGAAAAGGAGAGCTAGGGCTCGAATTTCAGACTCAAATTAGAAGCTTAAAGCCTAGTTAAGAGGTAGGTTATCTCATGATTGGCAAAAATATCTTGTTAGGGATAAAATCCCTCTGAGTGTACTTGATTTCATGTATTATAGACTATGAATTCCATGTTTTAGTGGGTTCATGCATACATACATATTCTTAGCCCTAATCAAAGATCAAAGATATTATCTTGTCAATTCACTGCAACCTATGCATCTAGATGACCTTTACTTCATTTTGTCATGATTGGGGTAGTTAAATCTTTTCAAAACATGACATGGTTTCAAATCATAGTCTTTTTATTTCATTATACTGTTAGCAGTGACTCTGACGCACCATACTTAGAGCGTCACAGACTGTAACGGCCTTACGATAAGCCGTCACACTCTCTGTTGTATTTAGATTACTCTGTTGTCTTTGACGCACCATAGATAGACCGTCACAATCACTGTAACGGCCCCTCGATAGACCGTCAGGGTAATCGTAGACAGAATTGAAAATCAGTCAAGTTAACTTATAAATAAGTCTAGTTATCTAAGTTTTGACCTAATTTCATGTCTTTAAGATTATCTACTGATTCATTATAGAAATTGCATAATTAAGGTATCTTAAGTTAATTTATGTTATGTTAATTTCATATGCCAAAATTCTATAGTTTTGTATCTAAATCATGATTTTCCAAAGATGTATTGACGGAGTTTTATCATGATTTCCTATTGTTACACATTTTCTCTCTACCAATAGAGTCATTTCTCTAAGTACATGGCACATATTCCAGTATGTTGTCCATTAGTTCACTTTACACTATAAGAACATTATTCTTGGACATGAGGACCTCTCTATTGGATATTCCTTCCAATGGACTAGAAATCTTGTTTCAAGGCCTCCGTAATTCTCCGCGAGCCTAGGATTCTCACTAGGATGCCGAGTTGGTTGTACTATTAAAACCCAAGTGATTAGATTACACTCGATGTTTCTGGTTATCAGTAGTGTAACGGATCTATATTGGACCGTCAGGTACATGTAACGGCCCAATATACGACCGTCACATTCAACTAAGTCTGATTTCTTGGTTTGGGATTCAGACTAATGTAACGGCCTAATACTGGAGCGTCATATCATGTAACGGCCCAGTACACAACCGTCACAATGCTTGAGTATTTTAACTCAAGGTTTGACCAATGGTTGATATTCCAAGGTTTCTAGATGGACTCTTGATGATCTAGAACTTATCATATTGATCAAGAAACCTAATATAATGAATGGAAGATAAAGAATGTACCGTTATGCTACCGATTTATTTCCATAAGCATAACATAGTATAAGTCATTCTTGATTTCTCATGATTCTCGTTAAAGCATTCATTCATTGAATTATTGTTATCAAGAGCTTGTTGGAATTGTACATTCTTGGCCATACTTTATTGTTACATGCGTGGAAAAAGCTTGATTTATACTTGAAGATGTGATCGAGCACTGATTGTGTTCAAGGGCTCTATGCTAGTCCCCTCGACTGATTGTCGGAAACATACTATTACAAACCATGGGGTATGATGCTACTAGCGTCGCATTGCGCTGGGAGTACTTTCTTTATAAATAAGTGAAAGTCCACAACACAATACATCATGATTGATACTTGACTTTCTTGATATTCCACAGAAATTCACGAAGTACTTGCTCATAAGCAAAAGATATTGGAGTGATGATTATGTGGCTTGCTAGAACATTCTCGTTACATTCTTGTTCATGAATGGCCATATCATGTTCTTATAACATTCTTACTAGTTCATAGTTACTCTCATTCTATCTTACACACTTTGGTTTAATTGCATGATTGATCGCATTCGCGTGATTTTACCTTATTTCTCTAGAGCTAAAATGTTAACTACTTTAATGATGTCTTCATGTTGATGCGAAGATACCTACTGGATAAGTGTGCTCATTACCTATTTCCATTCTTTTTCAGGAAATGGAAGTGAGTCGGGTTCGGATTCGGAATGTTCAAGTAGCGGATCCGAGAGTGAATAAAGAATGAGCAAGGACTTAGAAAGTTTACATTGTTTAGATCGAGTCTATGTAATTTCTTATTTCTTGAGTCTAGCATGATGGAAGTTGAATTAGTGGTTGTATTCAAATATTGGATTTGATTATTAATGAAAGTTGAAGTTGAGTAAATATTATGCGATTGCATTCTTATGTGTGATTGCCTTGCGCTCTGATCGTTCTTGCTTGCAAGAGGCTTACCATGCCGGCTGTTCGCGTTCCTCGAGCGAGTCTTCTGCTGTAATAAAGGCTCGGGGCGTGACAAATTATGTGGATAATTAACAGAAAAAGTTTGAATTAAGATGAATGTCCATGCTTAGTTATTGTAACGGTCAATCGAGCGACTGTTACAGCCATCTAACGGACCAGACTTAGTCCGTTACACTCAGTGGATTCTGTGAGAGGAAGAACTTGCAAAAAGATTGTATCTTTGGGATCCTATCTGTAAGAGACCTAATTAGGAGAATGTGTAAGGTTACTAAGGACTCTTAGGGATCAGGTTATGCCCAACTAAGGACTCTAGAATCAATCTAATCCTCAAACCCTAGCCAAAACCCTACAAATAGAACCGAGTTCTGAACTAAGCGACCCTTACTTTTGGCTCGTGAAGAAACAAGGTAAGGAGATAGAATCTCGGGTAAGTCCTTTGGAACTTTTTGTTTCTAATACTAAGGTCTGACAACTCTCAAAATTTCATGTTAGGAGGTCGAGTACCCAAGGAGTTAGGATCTTCCAAAGTTGCTGGTTTCATCACGCCAACCCAGGAAACTGTGCAACAGGCTGTTGAAGATCAGGAAATTAGAGAGCCTAAACGAGTTAATTAGAGTTAGATGCTTTAGAACTTTTTATTCCTCTTAGCTTCATCTTCCTAACCTCCAAATTTCAAATCTTTAGGTCAAGAGATTGGAGAGTTAGGGCAACGTGATGTTGCTGAAAAATTACAGGAAGAGAAGAACTATGGTGACCTTTGAAGACTCAAATTAGAAGTTTAAAGCCCAGTTAAGAGGTAGGTTATCTCATGAATGGCAAAAACACAATGTTAGGGATAAAAGCCCTCTAGTTTATTTGAATTTCATGCATTATACTTCATGAATTTCATGTTTTAGGATTAGTCTATACATTCATGCATGCCTTCAACCCTAATTGAAAATAAAAGGCTATCTCTCGTTATTTCATTACTACCTATGCATCTATATAGCCTTTTTCTCGTTTTGTCATGATTAAAGTAGTTAGCATGCCATGAATTAATCATAAATTTTTATAGTTTCTATTTTCTGTCAGCAGAGGACCTAACGGTCTATCGTACGACCGCCAGGGATGTGTAACGTGAAGTCCCGAGATTAAATGGCACCCAAGAGGGGGGGTGAATTGGGTGTTGGTAGAATTAATCAAACTTTTCGCCTTTTTATAAAATGTGTGACAAGAAGCTGACAAGAGAACCTGAATCAACTAAAGCCCACAGACAAAGTAAGTTTTATAAGGTGAAAAAGGATTATGCAAGATAAAAGAGAATAAAAACTGAACTAAACAAACACACTTATGATTTGCACAGAAGGAGGATAGAGGAAAAGGAACAAACCACACTGAGACATCGATTTTAGGTGGTTCGGATGCCACAACGGCAACCTACGTCCACCCCTCACGGACAGTGAGGAACCACACACTATCTTGTAGGAAGTTACAAGATCAACCACACACAACACTCACACACTAGGAAGGAGGGTTCCCACGAAGGTGTAAGAACACCTTAATACACACACACACCTCCAACGAAGAACACACAAACACACACACACACGGATCTAAGAGGATCCACACACTCTGGAATGTTTAAGGATTACAAGAATTACATATTAAGCTTTGAGAGAACAAGAATGAATTCAAAACATAAGAGAAGGATCTTGATTTTCTCCCCCTTAGTGGATGATTGTATGCTTTGGATGTAGCTTGAATTCTTGGACTGATTTACACTTGACTGGATGAAGAAGGATGAAGAACTTTCCTCTTGGAGCACTGTTCACGTCTATAGTGCCAAATCCCTTCTCTTCCTCTTGGCAGCCCCCCCTTGATCTTCCTTGAGCATTAGGGTTTTCCAAACCCTCTTGTATAAGTTTTATAGGTTCTTGAATTGTCCAAGGACTCCCCCAGACCAGATCCACAATTTCTGGAGAGTTAGGTTGCTTAGGGATTAAACAATACCAAGAGAAAGACCATTTCTCGAAGTGACAAAAAGTCAACATTTGTTGGCAGCTCGAGGCTGGCGGTCGACCTACAAAGGCCAGCGGTCGACCGCCATTGGCCGTCCTGTAGCCATTTGGCTACTGGGAAAATAGGTCGACCGCTAGCTCCTGGCGGTCGACCGCCAGGTTTCATAAAATCCAGATTTCAATTCTATTATATTAGGTCGACCGCCAGGGGTCCACAGGTCGACCGCCAATCTCCAATCCTACAAAAATCAAGTGTTAGCTCACTTGAAGCAATCCATTTGTTCGATGATTGAAATGGGCTTGTGTTATAGTTAATTACAAGTTGATTTATATTTGAATAAACACATGGAAGGGTTCATTAACATACATTTGACATGGGGTGAAAATTGAAGGTTTGAAACAGAAAGCTTTGCTTGAAAACAAAATACATGGGAGAGAGATGTCTTGGGTTTTGTTATCATCAAAATCACTCGGATATGTTCAAAATCTCCCCCTTTTTGATGATGACAAAACCTAGGCAGTAGAATTGCATTTTCACAAATGTGCCTTTAAAAGAGTTTTAGAAGCTTCGGCAATCGCATATGAGATACGTGGAAATCCATCAAGTTGAATCTTCTAAACTCACGATTTGAAGGCATTCGATATGCTCATTTCACCAAACAAACCACTACCAACACAAGCATGTCAACGAATCCATACCAACCATTCAATATTTATTTGCCACATTGACAAGAGGTGAGAAGGAAAGGAGCCAATCTTGTAACGTCAAAGAGTGCAGTCTTCCATTCATTCTCATTAGATCCATACACGGTACACTGAATGCAGAAGGGAGAAATGAGCTTGACACGCTAAGGAATGCAACCACTAATGCATACAATATGCTCAAACTACGATGCAAGAGATAGACATGCATGCAAGCTGGCAAACACCAAACACACATAGCATATGTATATAAGCCTAATAGCCTACTTCTCCCCCTTTGACATCAGCAAAAAGGAGAGGGAGGGGATACAAAAAGTGGACAAAAGTGACACTAGAGACCCAAAAGGCAGCTACACAGCACGGTGATCCTCAGCTTCCTCGCCATGAACACCATCCGGTGGACCATCACCATGGGGGGAACCAGTAGGAGCAGGAGCAGGAGGAGGAGGAAGACGATCCTCAATGTTACGGAGAAGGTCATCATAATGACGGAACTTGTTACGGATGGAAAGAAGGGTATGGTTGGTGATGCGAACGGCCTCACGGTTATCTTCATGGCTGGCAAAGAGAGTGGCCACGTGGAGAGAAAGATCATCCAGAGCAAGAGTGAAGGTGTCCATTCGTCCAGTCATGGTATCCATAAAAGTATCCAAACGCCCAAGGGAGGAGTCAAGCCGAGTTTCCATGCCTAAAAGGCGCCTGTCAAGAGCCTCATAGTCCCCCAAAGTGGAATGCCCAGCACCCTGAGTAGAAGACTCCCCATGAAAGTACTGCGGTGGAGGAGGGAGATCCGCTGGAGGAGGCACATCTGCAGGCTGAACTGGTGCAGGTGCATTTTGGTTATCTTGCTGTGGGTCTGGCGCTTGTGCTTCTTCACTGCCAATTTCTTCCCCATAAACTGGGATAGCATGACGAATTTCTCCATTTGCATCCCGGTAATATCCCATATCGGAGAAAAGCTTATGCTCATTGTAAATGTCATCATGGCGGACAAGAACAAACTGCTCATTCTCTAAAGGGACCCCGACAAGGATGAACACTCCAGTGAGCTGAGAGGCATAAGGCAGGGATCACCGTAAATGTGTACGACATCGAGTGATCAATTGAGTCATGAGCCATCCCATGTTAATCAATTCGCCATTCATAACATGATAGAACAAGAAACGGTGTACTTCGGTCACTTCATCTCGGCTGCCAATCTTGGGATAAATAAGCGTAATAAACATGTGGTGAAGAACTCGTTGTAGTGCGGGAAAGTGGTTGGCATTCAGCTGAATGAGGTCACTCACACCACGAACAAAATCACAGCTCGTCATAGCAATGAAACTAGCCTCAACCTCACCGTGCCCAAAAAGCAAGCCTGCACCATGTGAAGAAACACCTAGGGCATTATGGAATAATTCTGCATTAATGCGGATCTCAATGCCTTGAACCATTGTATACAAACTGCCATTTCTGTCAACCAAATTCCCATAGAATTGTTGTACTAAATAGGGATAGAAGCGATTGTATCTCGTGACAAAATCAAGCCACCCCGGTTGCATTGAAAAAACTGTATAGATGTCGGGGAGGATTTCATTCAACTCTTGAAAATCAACAAGACGAGGCTCGATGATAGACCTCGGAGGTAACCTGCGTGCGGGAGCTTGGGGTGGAGGTGCGGCCGGAGCTTCACGCCTCTGAGCACTAGGTTCCCCATGGAGAAGACGTCGAGCACTCCTTCTAGGTGCCATTTTAGACTAGGAAACCCGCTGAAGAGAGTATTCTCTTGAGAGGTAGAACCTCTACCTTGGGATGGAGGGGAAGACACCGGGAAGAACTAAGAACACCGCCTCCACGCTCTGGAGCTCAAGGAAGGTTGGCACGAGTGCACGAACACCGGTAAGGAGACGTTCCGAAATGGAAACCAATCGACCGGATCGTGCTAGGATAGAAACAGTATGGGGTTTTTAGGGCTTGAAAGGTGGGAGAGAGATGTGCTAGGGTGGAGGTGGAATAAGGGAGAGAGAAGGGAGAGTGATAGAATGAGAAAGGGGGGAAGAAAACCCCCTTAAAGTAGGGTTCGGACGCGGTTGAACCGGGCCGGTTAGCCACTGGCGGTCGACCGGCACGAAGCCAGCGGTCGACCACTGGGACCTAAATCCCAAAAAAATGACCCCGAGAGAAGAAGAACCCCAGCTAGCCACTACCGGAGATAGAAGTGGGCTCCAAGACCCTTGGACTCCCCCATTTACACAGATCATTCCTTTTTTTAAAAAAAATCTTTTTCTTTTCTTTTGCTAAACCACGAATGATATCAAGCATGAGTCGACTACGGAAACCCTTGAATGGAGACTGCTAAGAGCACTAGATCACTAGTCCATATTTATCTCTCAAGGAATATTCAGTTGTAGAAACATGTCAAGGAAGAAGTATACATAAATATAGGTACAGGCACACATGCTAGGTAGTCATACAAAAGAAGTGAGCCACACATAATGCATGCATCTCACATGATCTACCCAACAAAAAGAAAAAAAAACAACCTAATGCAGACTTAAGTGCGTATGCCCTCACCCTTACACATGCCAAGTTCTCGCCTGATTTTATTGAATTGATCCTGATTTAGAGGTTTTGTGAAGATGTCAGCCAGTTGGTTAAGAGAATCAATGAACTTGAACTCAAAAACCCCTTTGCCTACATGATCTCTCAGAAAATGATGCCGAATGTCAATGTGTTTGGTTCTGGTGTGTTGAACAGGATTTTTGGATAGATTAATTGCACTCGTATTATCACAAAAGATCAGCACACAATCCACTTCAACATTCAAATCAAGCAATTGATTTTTGATCCAAAGTACTTGGGCTCCATAACTTCCGGCGGCTACATATTCAGCCTCGGCCGTTGAGAGAGCTATTGAATGTTGTTTCTTAGAGGCCCATGAAACAAGGCACCCGCCAAGAAACTGACAGTACCCACTTGTACTTTTATGATCTACAATGCATCCGGCGTAATCCGCATCGGTATACGTAATTAACTCAAAAGAACTACCAATGGGAAACCACAGGCCAAAGTCAATTGTGCCAATTAGATATCTGAAAATGCGTTTAACAGCTGATAAGTGAGATTCTTTAGGGCATGACTGGAAACGGGCACAGAGAAATACACTGAATTGAATGTCAGGGCGGCATGCTGTAAGGTATAGTAGTGATCCGATCATACCTCGAAACAGTGTGGAATCTACTATTTTACCATTTTCATCCTTATCCAGCTTTGTGGTGGTGGCCATGGGAGTTGATATGGGTTTTGCTTCCGCCATCCCGTATTTCTTCAGCAATTCCATAGTATACTTGGCTTGATTTATGAAAATTCCTTCCGAAGTTTGTTTCACCTGCAATCCAAGAAAGAAATTTAGCTCCCCCATTAAGCTCATCTCGAATTCTCCTTGCATTGTCTTTACAAAATCCTTGCATAAGGCATTATCAAAAGCTCCAAAAATAATATCATCCACATACACTTGAACCACCAAAATGTCCTTACCTGATTTCCTTGTGAAAAGTGTTTGATCAACCTTACCTCTCTTGAACCCATTTTCAACAAGAAAAGAAGTAAGCCGTTCATACCATGCCCTTGGTGCTTGTTTTAGTCCGTACAAGGCCTTTCGGAGCTTGTACACGTGTCGTTGATGTTTGGAATCTTCAAAGCCTGGTGGCTGCTCTACAAAGACATCCTCCTTGATATAGCCGTTAAGAAATGCAGATGTAACATCCATTTGAAATAGTTTAAAGTTTAAAGAGCAAGCGTAGGATAGTAAGATTCGGATTGCTTGAAGTATAGCAACTGGTGCAAAAGACTCATCAAAATCAATTCCCATCTCTTGGCTGTACCCCTTGGCCACAAGCCGAGCCTTATTCCTCACAATCAATCCCGCATCATTTAGTTTGTTTCTGAAAACCCAGCGAGTTCCAATAGTAGGATGGTTCTTAGGACGCAGCATGAGAGTCCACACCTCGTTTCTTTCAAATTGATGCAGCTCTTCATGCATCGCCTGAATCCAGGATTCATCTTGAAGAGCTTCATGAATGTCCTTGGGCTCTACTTGTGAAAGTAAGGCCATCAGGTCCTCCTGTTCAACCTGCCTTAGAGAGGACCTAGTTTTCACCCCATCCTCCAGATTACCTATGATGTTCGCAGTTGGATGATCCTTTAGAAATGTAAAGGAGCTGGGCAGATCAGGATGCTGCACTTGTGGTTCTTGCAGTGTCTCAATTGTAGGATCCTCATCTTCCTCATTTTTACTTGAGGATGCCTTCAATGGCTCATCCTTGGCTTTAACATTTGATGAGTTCTTAGGGTCTTCATCTGCATCCAAGATAGAAGAAATTTTCTTTGTGAGTTTTGACTCGGATTCATCAAAAATAACATGAGGATTTTTTTCAACAACTAAAATCCTTTTATTGAATAATCGATAAGCTCTAGAATTGATTGCATAACCTAGAAAATTTCTTTTATCACTCTTTTCATCAAACTTACCCAGATTGGACTTACCATTGTTCAAGATATAGCAAGGGCATCCAAAGGGTTTAAGATAAGAGATGTTTGGCTTCTTACCCTTGTAGAGCTCATATGGAGTTTTCTTCAGAATGGGCCTTACCATTGCCCTGTTGATGATGTAGCATGCGGTACTTACCGCTTTAGCCCAAAAATACCTGGGTAGGGAATTCTCACTGAGCATGGTCCGGGCCATGTCTATCAACGTTCTATTCTTTCGCTCTACTACTCCATTTTGTTGGGGCGTCCTCGGTGATGAGAAATTGTTTGTGTACCCCTGCTCTTCACAGAACATGCTGAATTCATGATTCTCAAATTCACCACCATGATCACTTTGGATTGTGGTGATGAGGTAACCCTTTTCATTCTAAAATTTTCTGCAAAACACTTGAAACATCGTCACGACATCACTTTTATTAGCTAAAAACAGCACCCATGTGAATCTGGAGAAATCATCAACAATCACAAAGTCATAGGATTTTCCTCCTAGGCTAGATGTTCTAGTAGGACCAAAAAGATCAAGATGCAACAGTTCCAATGGCCTAGCGGAAGAAACATTATTTTTGTTTTTGAATGAGATACGTGTTTGCTTGCCTTTCGTGCAAGCTTCACAGATATTATCGCTTTCAAATTTCAATTTGGGCAGACCTATCACCAAGTCATGTCTAGACAACTTAGAGATCACTCCAAAACTAGCATGACCTAGTCTGCGGTGCCATAGCCATGCATTCTCATGGTTGTTAGCTACCAAACACACATTATCAACTAAAACATCATGAAGATCAATGGTGTACACATTGTTGCTCCTTTTACCAATGAATTTGATTTCATTTGAATTTTTGCACATGACAAAACAGTGAGTCATATCAAAAACAATCTTAAAACCCTTATCACATAATTGACTTATGCTCAACAAATTATGATTCAAACCTTTCACCAGAAGGACATTTTCAATCAGAGTTTCAGAATTCTTACCTATGTCTCCAACTCCGATTATTTTACCTTTGTCCTTCCCGCCAAAAGCAACTGAGCCTCCTTCTTTTTCTTGCAGCTTGGAGAACACCTTCTTGTCCCCTGTCATATGCCTTGAGCAACCGCTGTCTAGATACCATTTGCTCCCCCTGGCTTCAAGACATATCTGCAAGAAGAAAAATTCTCATGCAATTGTTTTTGGTACCCAAACCAGTTTGGGTCCATAGGAGTTAGTCCAAATTCTTACGGGTGTTCTATTCGTCCATGGAACATGATAGTTATGTGTGCTTTGTGTAAACTAACAGTTGGAAATCACATGGCCAAATCTACCACAATGAAAGCAATTAGCATGTGAAAAAGTTCTTTGATATATGTGTGGGTTAGGCTGAACATGTTGGGGTTTAGAGTTAGAATATGAAGCATGATTATTGTCCTTTCCATGAATAAAGGATGTGGTGATCTTATGCTCAAAGGATTTTTTGTTTTGAGGTGTGTACCCCAAGCCTTCCTTTTGGAAGTTGACTTTAACCCCCAATAGGTTATCCAGGTTTTGTTTCCCCTTAACAAACTTAGTCAAGGTGAACTGAAGTTCAGCAACTCTTTCACCCAAAATCCCATTTCTCCTTTCAAGTTCTGAATTAGTGGATTTTAGAGTTTGTTCTTCAATTTTGATCCTTTCACATGCTTCCTCCATTTCAGTTATTTTGCATGATAGTTCCTTTTTGGTTTTATCACAGTCTGAAATTATTTGCAGCAAACTTTCCTTTTCTTCCAAAGCCTCAAACCATTCCTGTTCCAATTTCTCAAAATTGGCAAAGATATCTTCACGTGATGAATCATCAAGTTTCTTTTTAAGAGCTTTATTTTTAGATCTGACTTTCTTGTACTTAGTGTACAACTTTTCATGTTCAGATTCTCATTGTTCATTGGAAATGAATTCAGGGTCAGAATTTACCTCCGTGGATTCATCCTCATGTGCCATGAGGCACAAGCTTTCCACAAGTTCTTGAATCTCTTCATCAGATGGTTCATCTTCTTCGTCGCTCCAAGTGGCGACCATGGCTTTGGGTTTATTAAAGTTATCCTTCTTGAATTTCTTCTTTAGATCTGGACATTCACCTCTCATGTGTCCAGGCTTCTTGCATTCGTAGCATATGATGTTACTTGGCTTGCTCGATTCGCCTTTAGTCTGTGTGGGTCTTCTTTGCCCTTTTCTGAAATTTCCTTGAAAGTTTCTCTTCTTCCTTAGAAATTTTCTCACTTGGCGAGTTATCATCGCCAATTCTTCCTCTTCATTGCTTCCGTCACTTGATTCACC
The DNA here is from genome assembly GCA_022559845.1 of Amorphophallus konjac. Taxonomy (NCBI): domain Eukaryota; kingdom Viridiplantae; phylum Streptophyta; class Magnoliopsida; order Alismatales; family Araceae; genus Amorphophallus; species Amorphophallus konjac. The sequence goes on from CM040125.1 coordinate 126,017,071, forward strand.
TTCTTGAAATTCGTCATCGGATTGATGAGCTTTCAGTCCAATGACCTTTTTCTTTTTGATGTCTTCATCAAGTGTTCTCTTAATATTTATCTCATAGGTCATGAGTGACCCTATGAGTTCATCCAAGGTAAGAGTTGATAGGTTCTTTGAGTCTTCAATAACCGTGGCCTTTGTGTGCCAAGCTGACGGTAGGGACCTTAACACCTTCCTCACAAGGTCGAAATTTGAGTATTCCTTCCCGAGACTTTTGAGACCATTTGCGATCTCTGTTAGCCTTGCAAACATCTCGGAGATGGTTTCTTCATGTTTCATTTTGAAAAGCTCATAGTCAGTGACTAGGAGATTTGCCTTGGTTTCCTTGACCTCTGAAGTTCCCTCGTATATGAGTCGCAGCTTGTCCCACATTTCTTTGGCTGAGCTGCACATAGAAACACGAGAGAATTCATTAGGGTGTATCGCACATTGCATGATATTCATGGCATTAAAAGTAGCAGTGCATTTCTTAATTTCCTTGGGTGTCCATTTTTCTTCATCAGCCCCGAGTTTATGAGGACCCTTGTCCACAACTCTCCAAACCTCGTACTCTTGAGCCTTCAGAAAAATATGCATTCTATTTTTCCAGTAGGAGTAGTTGGAATCGTCAAAAAACGGAGGACGGTTGATGGAATGACCCTCGGGTACCATACCCTTGTTTGCCATTTAATCGGATCTTGCTCTAGATCGTTAGATCTCTGAAAGGAAGAGCCTTGGCTCTGATACCAATTGAAGTCCCGAGATTAAATGGCACCCAAGAGGGGGGGTGAATTGGGTGTTGGTAGAATTAATCAAACTTTTCGCCTTTTTATAAAATGTGTGACAAGAAGCTGACAAGAGAACCTGAATCAACTAAAGCCCACAGACAAAGCAAGTTTTATAAGGTGAAAAAGGATTATGCAAGATAAAAGAGAATAAAAACTGAACTAAACAAACACACTTACGATTTACACAGAAGGAGGATAGAGGAAAAGGAACAAACCACACTGAGACAGCGATTTTAGGTGGTTCGGATGCCACTACGGCAACCTACGTCCACCCCTCACGGACAGTGAGGAACCACACACTATCTTGTAGGAAGTTACAAGATCAACCACACACAACACTCACACACTAGGAAGGAGGGTTCCCACGAAGGTGTAAGAACACCTTAATACACACACACCCCTCCAACGAAGAACACACAAACACACACACACACGGATCTAAGAGGATCCACACACTCTGGAATGTTTAAGGATTACAAGAATTACAGATGAAGCTTTGAGAGAACAAGAATGAATTCAAAACATAAGAGAAGGATCTTGATTTGCTCCCCCTTAGTGGATGATTGTATGCTTTCGATGCAGCTTGAATTCTTGGACTGATTTACACTTGACTGGATGAAGAAGGATGAAGAACTTTCCTCTCGGAGCACTTTTCACGTCTACAGTGCCAAATCCCTTCTCTTCCTCTTGGCAGCCCCCCCTTGATCTTCCTTGAGCATTAGGGTTTTCCAAACCCTCTTGTATAAGTTTTATAGGTTCTTGAATGGTCCAAGGACTCCCCCAGAGCAGATCCACAATTTCTGGAGAGTTAGGTTGCTTAGGGATTAAACAATACCAAGAGAAAGACCATTTCTCGAAGTGACAAAAAGTCAACATTTGTTGGCAGCTCGAGGCTAGCGGTCGACCGACAAAGGCCAGCGGTCGATCGCCATTGGCCGTCCTGTAGCCATTTGGCTGCTGGGAAAATAGGTCGACCGCTAGCTCCTGGCGGTCGACCGCCAGGTTTCATAAAATCCAGATTTCAATTCTGTTATATTAGGTCGACCGCCAGGGGTCCACAGGTCGACCGCCAATCTCCAATCCTGCAAAAATCAAGTGTTAGCTCACTTGAAGCAATCCATTTGTTCGATGATTGAAAAGGGCTTGTGTTATAGTTAATTACAAGTTGATTTATATTTGAATAAACGCATGGAAGGGTTCATTAACATACATTTGACATGGGGTGAAAATTGAAGGTTTGAAACAGAAAGCTTTGCTTGAAAACAAAATACATGGGAGAGAGATGTCTTGGGTTTTGTTATCATTAAAATCACTCGGATATGTTCAACATAACGGACCTACCTTGATCCGTCACACCTCTGTAAACGGTTGCAGGGTTCTGAGAACTCTGACGGACCTACAGTGGACTGTTACCATATTGTGACGCACCCAGACAAGTCCGTTACACAGCACTGTGTTCTGTCAACTTAAGGCAGAATGAAGATTGGCTCAAATGGCTTATATATATGCCTAGTTAAATAGATCTTAACCTATTTTCATTATTTTTAAGTTCAGGTGTTGATTCATGTTAGAAATTACATGATTTATGGTACTTTAGAGTTATTTTCAAGTAGATGATAATTTCAATCCCAAAGCACTATAGTTTTGTATTTAAACTTTGATTTAGAAAAGATATTGATGAATTTTATCATGATTTTATATCGTTACACATTCCTTCTGTCTATAGAGTCAATTCTCTAAGTACATGGCATATATTCCGGTATATGGCCATTAGTTCACACTTTGTACTATAGGAACATATTCTTGAACATGAGGACCTCTCTATTAGATATTCCTTCCAATAGACTAGGAAATCTTGTTTCAAGGCCTCCGTAATTCTCTGCGACCCTGGGATTCCCACTAGGACGCCGAGTTGGTTGTACCGTGAAAGCCCAATTGTTAGATAGAACTATCGATGTGTTTGGATTCTGGATATGTAACAGATCTATATTCGACCGTCAGGAACATATAACGGTCCAATATATGACCGTCACGTTGTTTGAGTCCATATGTATTTTCTTCTGAATTCAACCTTTCTAACGGCCCAACACTCGACCGTTATGTTCATGTAACGGCCCAGTATTAGACTGTCACAGTTCTAAATTCTTTAACCCGAGGTTTGACCAAAGGGTTGATATTCTAAGTTTCTGGATGGAGTATTGATGGTCTAGGACTTGACATATTGTCTAAAGATACTTAATTTAAATTATGAATGATAATAAATGAACCATTATGTTGTCGAATTATTTCCATGAGCATGACATCATCTTAAATCATCCTTGATATCTCATGTTCTATGTTGAAGCGTTCATTGTTGATTATTGTTATCAAGAACTTATTTGCATTCTTGGCCATATTTTATTGCTTGAAACGTGGAAATAGTCTGATTTATACTTGAAGATGCGATCGAGCACTGATTGTGTTCAAGGGCTCTATGCTAGTCCCCTCGGCTGATTGTCGGAAACATACTGTAAACCATGGGGTATGATGCTACTGGTGTCGCATTGCGCTGGGAGTACTTTATCTACAAATAATTGAAATCCACGATACACGTACATGACTTTCTTGCTTGTTACATGATATTCCACAAAAATTCACCAAATACTTGCTCATAAGCAAAAGATGTTTGGGTGATGAGTATGTGACTTGCTAGTACATTCTTGTTCATGAAAGGCCATTCTTGTTACATTCTTGCTAGTTCATACTTGTTCATTCTATCTTACATGATCATCTTGTTACTTTGGTTACTTGTGATTTATCGCATTCGCATGATTTTACCGTATTCCTCTAGAGTAAAAATGTTAATTACTTTAATAGTGCCTTCATGTTGATGCGAAGATACCTACTGGGCAAGTGTGCTCATTACCTATTTCCAGTATTTTCAGGAGATGGAAGTGAGTCAGGATCGGATTCGGAATGTTCAAATAGCGGGTCCGAGAGTGAATGAAGAATGAGTGAAGACTTAGTAAGTCTACATTGTTTAGATTGAGTCTATGTAATTTTCTTATTTCTTCAGTCTAGTATGATGAAGATTAGTGATTGTATTTGATATTTGATTTGATTATTAATGAAATAAGTTGAAGTTTGAGTAAATATTGTGCAATTATATTTATGTGTGTGATTGTCTTACGCTCTGATCATTCTTACTTGCAAGAGACTTACCATGTCGGCTGTTCACGTTCCTCGAGCTAGTCTTCCACTGTAATAAAGGCTCGGGGCGTGACAATACTGATTGGATCTGCAAAGGCCAGCTGAATCAGAAAGATAACAACGCTGTGAATGAATTCATTGTTGAATCTCTCTCGGGGGATATTGAGTAAGTTGTCCTCTTATACTTTCTGTAATTATCCTGATTTGCCTTACTCTGACTACCAATAACTAAATTTTTGTCCAATATAGTGATGCCATATTTTCAGTAGAGAACGGGATTATTTTGAGACATTGTCATGTCATTGATCTATTATACAGTCGGATGATAGATGATACAGTACTCTCTTTCATTAATTGTGCAATTTTACGCCACGCCCTACCCTGAACTTGTGTTTCTACTACTAATAGAATCGTGGTTGTTAATTTATAGGTGATCGACGCCATGATGTACCTCCTCAAATCAAGACGTAATGAATCTGGCATCTTTCATTAGTGGGTTTGTTTCCTCACCATTGTAGTGAATCACATCAACGCCATCCCAGAGCCCGACTCTGCAAAATCAAACCTGCTGTTGGAGTGCGCCTTCGAGAATGTTGAATTAATCGAACTACCGAAGAACAAATATTTATTCTTCGTGTTATACTCATCAAATCACTGGCATCTACTTGCTGTTGACACGGAGAATCACTGGTTTGTCTCATACAATTGCATGCCATCCATGAGGCCACTACAAGAAAATGGGTACTTTTTCTTATCCGTGTACTTGTATTAAAGATATCTTTAATGTGTCTTTTAGTTATTCCTTAATAATGTCAAATATTTCATTTGTAGGCTGCAGTTGTAGGGGAGTTTATGAACAACTATGGGACTACATTCAAGTGAGTTAAGAATTGGGAACTTGTATTCGATAATGAATGTCCCCAACAGCAGGATCGAAGCCTCAACTGTGCCATTTAGGTACTGAAATATGTTGATGAATTGTCAAAGAAGATGGAGACATCATGGACATTTAATGAGGCTGATTGTAATATATATAGAGCTCGGATTGGGGCCCAACTCCTTAACTTTGGAAATAGAAGAACTTAAACAATTTCACGTCTCAAACCTCAGAATGTGACATACCTGTGTTGATTGATATTTCTTTTTTCATACATTTTGATCTTCAAAGTTTCATATGTTTTAATGTCGTTAATGTGTGCTTGATAATGTATATTCATGAATATCAATGAGTTTTCTGAAGATAGATTTAAGTTTGGTTAAGGAATTGGGCTGAAGTGTGAAAAGATGAGGGCTTTACCTGCACAAGTGTCGACTAGAGTGGAATGAAGACATGCACCGACCTCACAGACTAGAATGTGAATGTGCACCGACCTGATAGTGCTATGTGCACAGACCTTATGCTTCTATCGCTAATGCATGTGCACCGACCTGATGCTTCTAACACTAATGCATGTGCACAGACCTTATGCCTATCTCTAACACATGTGCATCGACCTTACATGCTATCGCTAACACATGTGCACCGACCTGACCTTGCAAAATGCAAATGTGCACAGACCTCATGCACAAACCTTATGCCTTAGCCATTTGTCACCGCTAGTTGTGCATTTGTTACCACTAAAGTTCCATTTGTCACCCTTACCATATATTTATCACTCTTACCACATGACTACATGAGCAGCCGTTGCCTTCTCTTCTCTTCATTACCTGCTTGGCTTTGTCTGGGGAGCATAGTGGTGACTAGTCTATTCATTGACCTTGGACTTTGACTGGGACTTCATAACTGTTCAAAAAAAGGTTGAGCTTGGTTGGAGACTTCTTTGAATTACGTTGGCCTTGACCAATCAACATTGACTGTCTTGGCATTGACCAAGTCCCTTCGTTGTTCTTCTGATTGCTGTAGAAACTCTTGATACATTGTTCATATTTTTATCCTCCTGTGAACTTGACTCCTTCTTTCAGCTCCTTTTGCTTTTCATTTGTTAGCTCTAGAATCTATTTTTCACCCTTACCAGTGTATTTGGCTACTATGCAGATCTAGTTGTCGCCACTGATAGGGTGTTTGCACCCTTATCCACTGGCTTTGCTTCATGCGTCGACGTTAAGGTTTTCACAATTTAAACGCTGCAAGCTATTTTTCAGACTTACACAGCTATTTGTCACTGCTATCAGACATTTGTCAGTACTAGGCAACTATTTGTCATCGTTATACTCCCCGTCACCACTGACCTGTCGTCAAACCGTGGTATAAATCGGGGTACCCCATGTGGGTTACGTAATGTCACGCCCCGAGTGTGGAAGGAACCCGGAGACGCGTGACGAGTTTATATCAATCATGTCAATCAGAGCGTTAGTGTATTCAACACAAAGACAGAGCGCGCAAGAGTAAAATAACTCAATCCTTTATTTCATCAAAAACCTTCTAAGTACTTCTGTTACAAACCTCTTAATGAAAGTACTAAGACTCAAATGAAATAAAAATGCAATGGAAGACTCAAGAAAATAGAAAATATAAGACTAGTAGATGCTTGGATAGTTGGAGTAGCACTAATTTCATCACTCTTGACTTTCCCCATCTGAAAGAGTTTCATCGTCAGACTTACCTGAAAAATAAGAGAAAAACTCCCTATTGAGCAAACGCTCAGTAGGGATTATATCTCAAGAGCTAGCTTGCTTTAAGTAATTACATGTTACATGAAATGCAATAAGCTGTGCATGCTCGCAAGAAACGACAATAGAGAGATTGTATTACAATAGATTAGAGAATGTATATCAAGTGATAGTGAGTGAACTTAGCAAGTATTTCAAGAACTCATGTCAATATAGCAAGATAATCAAGCACGTGTATTTATCATGTCAAGTGATCATGTCATGTCAAGAATTGGCTATCATGTTTCAAGCAAGTACAATAAATACCATTTCCGGGTCACGCAAGTCATGTCATGTCAAGTCAAGTCAAGTACGAGATTTGTGGAATGTCTATCAAGCTAGTCATGCACTTCGGTACAATGCCATACCGTGATCATTACAACTCCCATGGGCACTAGTACTTTCGGGTGCTCCTCCCAGGACCAGATTGGGCCCTATATGTGCAGGCATTGATCATGTATTTTCGACATCCACTATAGTTATAGCCAATATGAAATTTCAAAGGAACATGCTTGCAGGAAACTTTAAGGTAGATCTTGTAGAATAGAATCACAAGGACTGAACATGATATGTAATAATGATAATAATGGTACAATCACGATTGACGATAAAACTAGGTGGAATCGGCTCCCTAACTTAAGTGCCATGACAATAAGAATAAGCGCTCTGATAGAGATGGTCGCTCGTTCTTGTACATGATAAGGTAGATAGAAGTATGTCACATCATTCTTTAAGAAGTACTAATAGCATGGTTTCCCATTTCATTAATTAAAGAGTATTCTCATGACATCAAAATAGCATATCATGAGGGCCGATATACCATGTTTCTTTAAAGTGACATAGAAATCAAGTAGTGTCATGGGTTTTGATGGTAAAACCTGCTCGGCTGCCTTGAGGGAATCTAAGACTAGCGAAGTCTTACGGAGGTCTCTGTGATAAAGTTACCGGTCCAAAGGAACAGAATGTCTCATGGAGGGTTCATCTATCACCGAGAAATAGTGGTAATCGATAAAACATCATGAAACGTGGGGCTATATTCACGGAATGGAATATAGTGCTAGTATACACAACCCATGGTCAAGGGTTGCTGAAACATGAAAATCAGGAGTTTAGTAAATTGACGCCTGGGCTTAAGTCTTCATTTTTTAAATTGGCGCCCTTGTTAGGGTCGTCAGTTTATCAAATGATGACTGTTTACTCAGTCGTTACATCCAGATTATGTAAATATTAATATCTATAAACATTTCAAATTTTGATTATTATCAAAATGACGCCTTTCATGAAGGCTTCAATTATGTAAACAGCGCCCTAGTCAGGGGCGTCATATATTGAATTAAAGGGCAGGGTATATGTCGTCAGGAATATTATTAACATTTCTATAATTCACAGCTTATCACTAAATTGGCTCCCGTATATAGGGACGTTCATTCAATTGACGACCTGGATGGGGTCGTTATTTATTTGTCATCCGATTTGCACCGGGCAGGTTCAATCATAGGCTCATGGATTTTGGAGTATTTCCAATCAAGAAACTAGAGACATGGACAGATAAAGAAAAATATCAGGAATTTTCTAGTATGATCATGCATTAGTTTACATATAAGGTTTCATTGTTATTAAATTTCTAAACATGTGTATTTATTAATTAGCTAACAAATTGATGACTGTTTACACGGTCGTTAAATCAAATAGCGCCCTAGATTGGGTCGCTATTTCAGTTCATGCAAAAAATAATTAAAACTCCATCCAGTAATCCCTTATAGACCTATATGCATGTATACACCCTAAAATTATTAGATTTGGCTTAACACTTGAGAAAACCTACCTTGGGTGATGATTCGGTTGACAGACGATGAAGATGATGAACCACAACCGATACTCTATTTTTAACAGAGAACTTGGTAGTAGAATAACAACAGTAGCTTCACGGCAGCTTCCAAGAAGATTGAAAACCACGATAACAACAGTAGAATAACCTACCTGCGTTGGATTCTTATTGGAAAGATAAAAACATGAATCTTGTAAAGAAGCAAAATTTGGTGAATCTTTCTAATGTCTTTACTGATGTGGTTAAGAAATCTTCATGCAGACCTAATGAGAATCCAACGCGAGCAAGGCTGATATGGATACCAAAAACCATACTATCATGTCTCGAAGAATTAAACACTCAAAAGGGGCCCAAAGCTACTTGGGTTCCCAAATTTGTAGCTTAATGTGCTTGCAGCTAAGCCTTGCAGCCACTCACAAAAAGGGGCTTCATAAAAATGGCTGTCCAAGGCATGACTAAGGGGGAACAAATGAAATTCTGCTTATGGTTGAACAGTAAGATTTTTGCTCTCTTAATTAGCTGCACAACATGTTGGAATCAGGTAATTCTTATGAATTAAAATTTGCTTCATGAAAATTTTGAAGGCGGCTGCATTTATCCATTTATAGATTTCATGATCTTGCTGCAACAATCTTGATTTTAATTTCTTATTGTATGACACAGTGAGGGGGAGTTGCACATGTGGTATAGGTGTTCTGCATGAGTCATGCATATATTTTCATATCTGAGTTTGCTTATGCAGTTGTCATGCATTCATAGCATGGATTCTTGTGGTATATTAAATGGTGATTTGTGGAAGGGCATGTTAAGCTTGTCTGAAAGCCACAATATGCGTAGACGACTTTCCTCCGCCAAGTACCAAAGGTCCAAAATTCATGAACAGAAAGCCTTTGGATAGGTCAAAAGATGCATTACATGTCATGAATGCATATGGAGTCACCTGATTTGACTGAGAGGGAGCTCAGACCATTTCCATCTTTCTATCCCTACTGCTCTAAACGTTGTTCATGCATTTGCCCCCATCTTATCAAGAACCCTTGCAAAATTCCTCAATTCACTGTCGTCAATTTATATCATCATTCTTACATCCTTATTGCAATAATTCCAACCCATTTGAATTCAACACAGGTTCATGATTTCAGGGGGAGTAATGGGCAAATACTCTTCTAATTTCTTAGAGAGCTATTGAAATTAACCCATGGAAATAAGTCAATGGTTTGGGGTCTATAAACCTCTGAAATTTGAAATTAAATGCCTATGAAAATTTTGGACTGTGTTCATATAATTGTTTTGAATCAGCCTAAGGGAACTATGTCCTCACCTTCTCTTGAGATTGAATTTTTGATAGTAGTGAGGCAACTCTAGTTGAATGGTTTTAACTTAGTATTGTTTTTAAACGTGTATCTTGAAAAAGCCAAATGGGAATACGCCATTAAATTTCTACAAGATATTCTGAATGAAAAAAAAAGGGAAATGCAGAGCAATGGCATATTTCATTGAGAAACCAAGTCCCTGCACCAATGAAGTGCTGAGGACAGCGTCATGATATGAAATGCTAACTCTGTCCAAAAGGAAGCAAAATGGTCAGTTGTGCGAAGTAATCGGGGACTCTGGTGTCTGATAAACATGTTTCCTCGCACTGAAAAGCCATGCTGAACTTGATTGCTCATTACAAAAAAAAAAGGAGAGGAGCAAATTGTAAAAATGGTTGACCCAAGACAAATATCAAAACTTATACAAGTTTAACCATAATACTAGTGAAAACCCTTCCGAGAGGTGACTAATGAAATCATCTTGACGATCAAAAGAGCTTGGACGGGAACTGGTTTGAAGAGGTTGCTTTAACACTGTTATATGTGCTAGAATGAAATTGCTCCTGGTTTCTTAACTTCAGATTTGAGGCTTATATGTCTTGAACCATTGGCAAAAATAAGGCCAGTTACCTTAGCCTTTAAGAAAATTCATGAGTGTTTCTCAATTTCAACCCTCAGGTGAAAAATCTCATGTGAACCATGTTGAACAGCTTTGCTCATGCCATTACTTCCTCTCATCCCTAACAACTTAGTCCACATCTTTCCTCAATCCCTGATATTAGTTTTATCTCTCATCCTCTAAACTCCCAAATCTTGTTTTGATGATGTCAAAGGGGGAGAGAGTGTCATTGTGAGAATGTCAATGTATTTCATATAGGGGGAGAGATTGTTAAGAGGGAGATGTAGAGAGAGATATGAAGAGGGAGAGAGTGTCAAGTCTGTCTTGTCTGTCCATTCATCATATGACTCATTCATAATAATGACTTATCTATCATGAATACTTTTCATGCATAGTTCACAATGATCTACAGTTGCCATCATCAAAAAGGGGGAGAATGTTGTGCATCCCTTGTTTTGATGATGACAAGTTGTATCTCATTGTCTTTACCATATGCACATGCCAAATGTTTAATATCTAAATGATCAATGCAGGTATATTGATGATTAAAATAGGCCAGCCAAAGGTCAAGGATGAACCAAACTCAATTCAGAAGCTCAGCCCTTCAAGATCTCCAAAACAGGTTCTGGACTGGCTCAGAAGCCGACACCTGAGGGCTCCGAAGCCGACACTTGAAGGCAGACAGAAACCAGAGAATTCTGGTTCTGTTCAGAAGCCGACCACGGAGGCCCTGGAAGTTGACACTTGAAGGCAGACAGAAACCAGGGAATTCTAGTTCTGTTCAGAAGCCGACCACGGAGGCCCTGGAAGCCGACCACGGGCAGAGGTGCGAACTTTAAACCCTAAAATGGACTATGTTCTTGCAAGATCCGATACCCAAAGCTAAGATCCGTTATGGCATACACCTAGAAGGTCCAGATAAGCCAGGAAACATGGATCTTTACCAGAGTTTGATTCTTTTCATGGATCTGACTTGGTCTTCAACTTCCTTGCTGAAAAATAGGAGATTCCCCACCGTTTCTCCAACTGAACCAGCAGATGTTGTGGAGTTACTCAATAACAAGAAAATAAATGGTGGGAAGAGAAAAAGAAAAAGAGAGAGTAGCCAACCCTAAGGGGCGCAGGGGCTGAAGAAGGCTGAAGCAGACGTGGGCTGGAGATAGCTGCTGCAAAGCTTGGCTACAGAAGATGAAGCGCTGCATCTAGGGAGAAAGCCACTGCACCACGAGGGTTGAAGAGGACCTGCTGCAGATCGTAGCTGCTGGAAGACTGACTGCTGCATCTAGAGAGGAAGCAGAAAAGAAAAGAGAGGGTTGTGCAACCTAGATCAAGAAGAAGAAGGAGAGAAGAAGAAGAAAACAAGGGCAACAGCAGAAGAAGCACCAGTAGGAGAAGAGCAGCAGTAGGAGAAGCACCGACAGCAGCACAAGATCAGCCAAGATCTGAAATCAGAGAAGAAGCTCGGTGAACTCCATCTATAGATCGAGATACCCAATCATCAGGAGAATTCTACACTCGATCTGTATTTATATCTCTATTCAATCTTTCATTTTACTTTTCTATTCTGTTAATCAAGCTGTTCGTCAGCGGAATATTCAGATTGAGCTGAGCTGCTCAGATCTGAGGTTGTTCAAGCTGTGAGTCAGCGGAGTGTTCAAGCTGTGATTCAGCGGAAGGAAGCCTCACCGGGTTTGGTGAGGGGTGGATGTAGGCAGACTGGATGTCTGGCCGAACCACCTAAAAATCCCTGTCTCCTTTGTGTGATTGTTTGTGATCTCCGCTAGATGCATGCCTAGGTTCGTCTTTGTTATGCATAGAGTATACGCTTTAATTTCCGCTTAAGCCGCATAGTTTAAATTGTTTACATAAGTCTGCAATAGTTCTTGAATTTGGGGGCGGATCTATTCACCCCCCCTCTAGACCGCCATTCCACCTGCACAACACGTGGTATCAGAGCGGGTTATCCATTCAAGAGGTCCAACGACCCGGATAGATTAGTGGAATGGACGCCAAAGGATTATTGGCAGAGGGTCATTCGGTGACTAGGCCACCATATTTTGATGGTACTAACTACCCGTATTGGAAAAACCGAATGCAGGTCTTTCTCAGAGCGCAGGACCATGAAATATGGAGAGTTGTAAGCCGAGGGCCACATCAACTTCCTGAAGATGAAGACACCTGGACATGAGAGTAGATAAAGAAGTCAAATCAGAACTGGGGAGCAATGAATATTATGCAATGCTCGCTTCACCCAACAGAATTTTCAAGGGTTTCCTCATGTGCCACTGGCAAGGAAATGTGGGACCGGTTAGAGGTAATATATGAAGGCACTTCTGAGGTAAGAGAAATTAAAGCCAATATGCTTATCTCCGATTATGAAATGTTTAAAATGGAACCACATGAATCCATTTCTGAAATGTATGCTAGACTAACTCAGTTAACTAATAGCTTAAAAGGTCTAAGGAAAAACTACACTAATAATGAACTTGTGGGGAAAGTCCTTAGATCTTTAACTTCTACTTGGCATACCAAAGCAACAGTGATTGAGGATTCTAAAAACTTATCTACTATGACTGTTGATGAGCTGATAGGCTCATTGATGACTTATGAGCTTAACCTGAAGAGAAATGAGGAAGAAACATCAAAGAAGAAGTCGTTAGCACTAAAGGGTAAAGAGCTTAGTGAGGCATCCTCAGATGATAGTGAGTCATCCAGCACCGAGGAGGATTTGGGTGAGTTTGCCAAGTTAACCAAAAAATTCAAAAAGTTCTTGAAGATGGAAGGTAAGAACTTCAAGAATCCAAAGGGTAATGTAAGAATGCCATCCAAGTTCAAATCTGAATCACTTGAGAAAAAATCTAACAATCTTATTTGTTACAATTGCAGCAAGCCCGGACACATCGAGATTGAATGTCCACACAATGAGAAGAAAACACACTCCAAGAGGAAAGACAAGAAGAAAGCCATGATAGGCACATGGAGTGATGAAGAGGAAAGTGAAGGGAAGAGTTCATCCAGTGAAACCAATGAAGACTTAGGTCTTATGGCAATAGGTCAGTATGAGGTAAATGAAAACTCTTCTCCATTTGAGCATTTCACCATTGATGATTGGCAAGAAGCATATGGTGAATTGCTTGATAAATGCGATACTGTAAGAAAAGAAAATAAAGCTTTGAAAAAGAAAATAAATACCATGGCTCATGATACAGCTTCATCTGAAAATATTGCATGCTTGCAAACTGAGATTTCAAATCTGATGAAACAAGTTCATGATTTAGAGGCTTTCAAGTCTGAACTAAAAGATCTAGAAGATGAGAATGAAAATTTGAGAGATGAAATTGATGAGCTAAGAATGATAATGCAAAATTCAGATTCAAAAGATTTGAAAGATGAAAATGAGAGCTTAAAAAGGGAAATAGATGATCTCAAACTGAAATTGCAAGACTATGAAAAGGAAACCATACTAGCCAATGAAAAATATGATGCAATCAAGGAGGTCAACTGTCAACTTCAGAAGGAAATTGAAAAGATTCAAGAAGAACTGAAAGACAAACAAAACTCCTTGGAAAAGTTGATGAAAGGTAGAGAAAACCTAGATGCTGTGTTAGGATCTAGAGTAAACTTTCAAAAGGAAGGATTAGGTTTCAACCCAACAGCCAAAAAGGAATTTAAATTAAAAACTATCACCTTTATGGATGAAAAAGACATAAAAGGGAAAACACCTCTTGTTGACATGTATGGGTCAGAAAAGATGGCTGATGCAAGCACCTCAACCAAGATCCAAGCAACCATGAGATAAAATGACAAGAAATCAAGTGGGAAGGCCGTGAAACAAGCCGGCCACTTCAAAACAACTAAAGTGGATCTAAGGCAGCAGAAGCTCTATCTAGATGGGTCAGAAAGATCAAAATTCTCAACAAATAGGAACAAACTACCAAGCCAAGTTTCAAGGTCAATTAACCACCATCAAATGAGAGAAAAGCAATTCTGGAAGCAGAACAGAAGTCGACTAAGACCCCATCCTGAGTCAACCACAGGCAGAGCAAGAAGCTTTCCTGAAGTCTGGCAGAACAGCAGTCGACCAAGACCCCTTCAAGAGTCGACTATGGGAAGCAACAGCAACATCACAGATTTCTGGCAACATGGAAGTCGACACAGACCCCCTCCAAAGTCGACTTCTGGCTATAGTAGAGGGTATAAAGCCCCTCCAAGTCGATGCTTGCCCTTACATAGGTCAACGCATGGGCATCATGGATTATATCATCATCCTAAATGTCAATGGGTAGGTAAATCCAGAGTTAATGGTAAGTCCCAATCACCCTCTACTTATTGGAAAGATAAAAACATGAATCTTGTAAAGAAGCAAAATTTGGTGAATCTTTCTAATGTCTTTACTGACGTGGTTAAGAAATCTTCATGCAGACCTAATGAGAATCCAACGCGAGCAAGGCTGATATGGATACCAAAAACCATACTATCATGTCTCGAAGAATTAAACACTCAAAAGGGGCCCAAAGCTACTTGGGTTCCCAAATTTGCAGCTTAATGTGCTTGCAGCTAAGCCTTGCAGCCACTCACAAAAAGGGGCTTCATAAAAATGGATGTTCAAGGCATGACTAAGGGGGAACAAATGAAATTCTGCTTATGGTTGAATAGTAAGATTTTTGCTCTCTTAATTAGCTGCACAACATGTTGGAATCAGGTAATTCTTATGAATTAAAATTTGCTTCATGAAAATTTTGAAGGCGGGTGCATTTATCCATTTACAGATTTCATGATCTTGCTGCAACAATCTTGATTTTAATTTCTTATTGTATGACACAGTGAGGGGGAGTTGCACATGTGGTATAGGTGTTCTGCATGAGTCATGCATATATTTTCATATCTGAGTTTGCTTATGCAGTTGTCATGCATTCATAGCATGGATTCTTGTGGTATATTAAATGGTGATTGGTGGAAGGGCATGTTAAGCTTGTCTGAAAGCCACACTATGCGTAGAGGACTTTCCTCCGCCAAGTACTAAAGGTCCAAAATTCATGTACAGAAAGCCTTTGGATAGGTCAAAAGATGCATTACATGTCATGAATGCATATGGAGTCACCTGATTTGACTGAGAGGGAGCTCAGACCATTTCCATCTTTCTATCCCTACTGCGCTAAACGTTGTTCATGCATTTGCCCCCATCTTATCAAGAACCCTTGCAAAATTCCTCAATTCACTGTCGTCAATTTATATCATCATTCTTACATCCTTATTGCAATAATTCCAACCCATTTGAATTCAACACAGGTTCATGATTTCAGGGGGAGTAATGGGCAAATACTCTTCTAATTTCTTAGAGAGCTATTGAAATTGACCCATGGAAATAAGTTAATGGTTTGGGGTCTATAAACCTCTGAAATTTGAAATTAAATGCCTATGAAAATTTCGGCCTGTGTTCATATAATTGTTTTGAATCAGCCTAAGGGAACTATGTCCTCACCTTCTCTTGAGATTGAATTTTTGATAGTAGTGAGGCAACTCTAGTTGAATGGTTTTAACTTAGTATTGTTTTTAAACGTGTATCTTGAAAAAGCCAAATGGGAATACGCCATTAAATTTCTACAAGATATTCTGAATGAAAAAAAAGGGAAATGCAGAGCAATGGCATATTTCATTGAGAAACCAAGTCCCTGCACCAATGAAGTGCTGAGGACAGCGTCATGATATGAAATGCTAACTCTGTCCAAAAGGAAGCAAAATGGTCAGTTGTGCGAAGTAATCGGGGACTCTGGTGTCTGATAAACATGTTTCCTCGCACTGAAAAGCCATGCTGAAATTGATTGCTCATTACAAAAAAAAAGGAGAGGAGCAAATTGTAAAAATGGTTGACCCAAGGCAAATATCAAAACTTATACAAGTTTAACCACAATACTAGTGAAAACCCTTTCAAGAGGTGACTAATGAAATCATCTTGACGATCAAAAGAGCTTGGACGGGAACTGGTTTGAAGAGGTTGCTTTAACACTGTTATATGTCCTAGAATGAAATTGCTCTTGGTTTTTTAACTTCAGATTTGAGGCTTATATGTCTTGAACCATTGGCAAAAATAAGGCCAGTTACCTTAGCCTTTAAGAAAATTCATGAGTGTTTCTCAATTTTAACCCTCAGGTGAAATCTCTCATGTGAACCATGTTGAACATCTTTGCTCATGCCATTACTTCCTCTCATCCCTGATATTAGTTTTATCTCTCATCCTCTAAACTCCCAAATCTTGTTTTGATGATGTCAAAGGGGGAGAGAGTGTCATTGTGAGAATGTCAATGTATTTCATATAGGGGGAGAGATTGTTAAGAGGGAGATGTAGAGAGAGATATGAAGAGGGAGAGAGTGTCAAGTCTGTCTTGTCTGTCCATTCATCATATGACTCATTCATAATAATGACTTATCTATCATGAATACTTTTCATGCATAGTTCACAATGATCTACAGTTGCCATCATCAAAAAGGGGGAGAATGTTATGCATCCCTTGTTTTGATGATGACAAGTTGTATCTCATTATCTTTACCATATGCACATGCCAAATATTTAATATCTAAATGATCAATGCAGGTATATTGATGATTAAAATAGGCCAGTCAAAGGTCAAGGATGAACCAAACTCAATTCAGAAGCTCAGCCCTTCAAGATCTCCAAAACAGGTTCTGGACTGGCTCAAAAGCCGACACCTGAGGGCTCCGAAGCCGACACTTGAAGGCAGACAGAAACCAGGGAATTCTGGTTCTGTTCAGAAGCCGACCACGGAGGCCCTGGAAGTCGACACTTGAAGGCAGACAGAAACCATGGAATTCTGGTTCTGTTCAGAAGCCGACCACAGAGGCCCTGGAAGCCGACCACGGGCGGAGTTACGAACTTTAAACCCTAAAATGGACTATGTTCTTGCAAGATCTGATACCCAAAGCTAAGATCCATTATGGCATACACCTAGAAGGTCCAGATAAGCCAGGAAACATGGATCTTTACCAGAGTTTGATTCTTTTCATGGATCTGACTTGGTCTTCAACTTCCTTGCTGAAAAATAGAAGATTCCCCACCATTTCTCCAACTGAACCAGCAGATGTTGCGGAGTTACTCAATAACAAGAAAATAAATGGTGGGAAGAGAAAAAGAAAAAAGAGAGTAGCCAACCCTAAGGGGCGCAGGGGCTGAAGAAGGCTGAAGCAGACGTGGGCTGGAGATAGCTGCTGCAAAGCTTGGCTGTAGAAGATGAAGCGCTGCATCTAGGGAGAAAGCCACTGCACCACGAGGGCTGAAGAGGACCGGCTGCAGACCGTAGCTGCTGGAAGACTGACTACTGCATCTAGAGAGGAAGCAGAAAAGAAAAGAGAGGGCTATGCAACCTAGATCAAGAAGAAGAAGGAGAAGAAGAAGAAGAAAATAAGGGCAACAGCAGAAGAAGCACCAGTAGGAGAAGAGCAGCAGTAGGAGAAGCACCGACAGCAGCACAAGATCAGCCAAGATCTGAAATCAGAGAAGAA
The DNA here is from genome assembly GCA_022559845.1 of Amorphophallus konjac. Lineage (NCBI taxonomy): Eukaryota > Viridiplantae > Streptophyta > Magnoliopsida > Alismatales > Araceae > Amorphophallus > Amorphophallus konjac. Next base: position 126,034,987 of record CM040125.1, read on the forward strand.
GCTCGGTGAACTCCATCTACAGATCGAGATACCCAATCATCAGGAGAATTCTACACTCGATCTGTATTTATATCTCTATTCAATCTTTCATTTTACTTTTCTATTCTGTTAATCAAGCTGTTCGTCAGCGGAATATTCAGATTGAGATGAGCTGCTCAGATCTGAGGTTGTTCAAGCTGTGAGTTAGCAGAGTGTTCAAGCTGTGATTCAGCGGAAGGAAGCCTCATTGGGTTTGGTGAGGGGTGGATGTAGGCAGACTGGATGTCTGGTCGAACCACCTAAAAATCCCTGTCTCCTTTGTGTGATTGTTTGTGATCTCCGCTAGATGCATGCCTAGGTTCGTCTTTGTTATGCATAGAGTATACGCTTTAATTTTCGCTTAAGCCGCATAGTTTAAATTGTTTACATAAGTCTGCAATAGTTCTTGAATTTGGGGGCGGATCTATTCACCCCCCCTCTAGACCGCCATTCCACCTGCACAACAATTTCTTAGTATACGAACTTCACGATCGAGGATCTTCATAGGTTTTTGTTCATATGTGAGATCCTTTTGAATCACCAGGTCTCCATGATCGATGATATGTGACGGATCGTGCACATACTTCTTCAACATGGATATGTAGAATACATTATGGATGTCAGACAATTGAGGAGGCAAAGCAATGTGATAAGCAACCTCGCCCACTCTTTCTAGTACAACGAAAGGTCCGATAAACCTTGGTGTAAGCTTACCCTTAACACCAAATCTCTGAATTCCTCGTCCAGGGGATATCTTGAGAAATACGTGGTCACCGACTTGGAATTCAAGATCTCTTCTTCTTATGTCAGCATAAGCCTTCTGTCTAGACTGAGCTACGTTGAGTCTCTATCTAATCATCTGAATCTTTTCGGTGGTACCCCTTACCATGTCTGGGCCTAATAGTTGTTTCTCGCCAACTTCATCCTAGCACAAGGGTGATCGGCAGCTTGTTCCGTATAAGGCTTCAAAAGGTGCCATTTGTATACTTGCCTGGTAGTTGTTGTTGTATGCAAACTCGACCAAAGGCAGTGATCATATCAGCTTCCACCAAAATCAATGATGCAAGCTTTGAGCATATCTTATACTACCTGATTTGCTCTCTCTATCTGACCATCCGTCTGAAGATGAAAAGTAGTACTAAAGTTGAGTCTTGTCCCCAACGAATGTTGTAGACCCTTCCAGAAATGAGACGTAAAATGAGGGTCTTGGTCAGACACGATTGAGACAGGTACTCCATGTAACCTGACTATCTCCTTAATGTATAATGCAGGAAGGACGTCAATTGACCATCGGCTCTTGATTGGCAAGAAATGTGCCGACTTGGTCCGATGGTCTATGATAACCCAAATTCCATCATGTCTTCCTCTAGATTTAGATAGTCCCATAATGAAGTCCATACCGATATCCTCCCACTTTAACTTGAGAATATCAAGAGGATGTAACTTACCGGTAGGTTTTTGGTGTTCCGCCTTGACTTGTTGGCAAGTGAGACAGCGAGATACGAAATCCACTATTTCTCTTTTCATATTGGGCCACCAAAATGTCCTTTTTAAATCTTGGTACATTTTGGTAGATCCTGGATGAATTGTGTACCTCGATCTGTGAGCTTCATCTAAGATCTTCTTCTTTAGCTCTGGACAATCTGGGATGCAACTTCTATCTCTGAATAACAACCTTCCATCTGATGCTAATTTAAAATCAGATGGCTCTTCCATTTTGCCCTTCATTTCCACTAACACCGGGTCATTATCTTGCAGTCCTTGTATCTCTGAGAGTAGATCTGGCTGTATGCTCATATGGGATAGTGTGACACACCTACTCCCCTTGTCCATGCTTATATTAAGTTTAGAGAATTATTCTAGTAGCTTCCACTCTTGAATCATACAATTGGCTAATATTACTCTTGGCATGCGACTGAGGGCATCAGCTATAGGATTACCCTTTCCAGGATGATATTGTATTGTGAAGTCGAAGTCCTTGAGATATTCTAGCTAATGTCTTTGCCTCATATTCAACTCCTTCTGAGAGAAAAGATACTTTAGACTCTTGTGATCGGAGTATACAGTGAACTGCACTCCGTATAAGTAATGTCTCCAGATCTTCAATGCAAACACTACCGCAGCCAATTTTAGATCATGTACTGGGTAGTTCTCTTCATGCTTCTTTAGCTGTCGAGATGAGTAAGCTATGACTCTCCCTTGTTGCATTAAGACACATCCAAGACCAATGCCAGATGCATCGGTGTCTACCTTGAATTTCTCGCCTTCAGTTGATAAAGCTAAAATCGAGACAGTAGTTAGGTGATCTTTGAGGGCTTGGAAGCTTCTTTCACATTCCTCGCTCCATTCATAATGGATCTCCTTGCGAGTCAGCCTAGTGAGTGGTACGGTGATCTTAGAGAAATCCTTGATGAATCGCCGATAATAGTCCGCAAGACCCAAGAAACTACGGATCTCGTTAGCATTGGTCGGTCTTTCCCAATTCCTTATAGCTTCAACCTTTGATGGATCTACGGATAAATCGTCCTTTGAAATCACGTGACCTAGGAAAGACACTTCTTCCAGCCAAAATTCACATTTACTGAGCTTTGCATATAATTGATTTGTCCTCAATATCTGTAATGCAATCCTCAAATGCTCCTCATGTTCTTCCTTGGTCTTTGAATAAATCAATATATCATCAATGAAAACCACCACGAACTGATCTAGATGATGCTTGTATATACTATTCATCAACTGCATAAAGGCAGCAGGGGCATTTGTTAGTCCAAAAGGTATAACAAAAAATGCACAGTGCCCATACTTGCTTCTGAACGCGGTCTTATAAATGTCCTCATCTTTGATCCATAGTTGGTGATATCCCGACCTGAGATCGATCTTCAAGAAATACTTTGATCCAGATATTTGATCGAATAACTCATAGATTCTCGACAGTGGATACTTGTTCTTGATAGTGAGATGATTCAACTATCGATAGTCGATGCATAACCTCATGGATCCATCCTTCTTTTTTACAAATAATATAGGTGCTCCCCATGGGGAAGTGCTTGGTCTAATAAATCCTTTATTAAGAAGTCCATCAATTGTTCCTTTAACTCCTTGAGTTCAGCAGGGGACATCCTATATGGAGCCTTAGAAACTGGACCAGTACCAGGGACCAAGTCGATGGTGAAGGCCACTTCTCTTTGGGGGGTAGTCCAGGCAAATCTTCGTAAATACATCCGGGAATTCTCGTACAACTGGGATGTCTTCTATCTTAGACTCCTTAGTCTCCTTAATGGTGACAAAAGTAAGGAAATATACACATCCTTTCCTTATTAGCTTGCTAGCTCGGAGAGCCGAAATAAGAGGTGACTTGCTCCGATTCTTAGGGCTAGTATAAACTAGTTCCGGGAACTCCTTGAAAGTAATCTTGCTGTTATGGCAATCAACAGTTGCTTGGTACTTGGATAACCAATCAGCTCCTAATATGATATCATAGTCCTTCATATCTAGGCATATGAGGTTGATAGGAAGGTTTCTTCCTTTAACCAAGACTTCACAATTTTGGTAGTGGTGAGCAATATCGGCCTCATTTCCAAGAGGAGTTGAAATAACTAATCTTATCCATTCCGGTTCCATAGGTAATGGGTCAGCAAACTTCTTGGAAATAAATGAGTGCGATGCACCAATATCAAATAAGACATATGCAGACTGTTGTGCCCCTTGTGCTTTGTTGATGATGTGATGTTTTAATGATAGCAACATGAATGAGTCACCACATTGTCTTGAATATGTCTGACATTTTCTGTGGGAGATTGCATAAGTGTGCCATGTCTGAATTGTGAAGAATGCATGTGTATGCTTGAGTCATGCTGTGATATATTGGCTTGTGCTTGATTTCTGTTCTGTGCATTGCTTCTCTGCTGATATGTTCATGCACTGTCTTAGGCTAAGTCTGTACAGCCTACGTCTCTTGCAGCGTCAACGCTGTGAGCATTCTCAAGTCTGCAGCGTCAACGCTGTGAGTAAGCACCTTGTTTCAGGTTCTTCAAGTCTATACAGACTTTAACGTCTCATTTAGCGTCTAAGGCAAAGTCTACACATTGGCTAAGTGTGTACATCGCTTACATTTCTTGAGACCAAGTCCATACATCGTGAAAGTCTATACACTCCTCTTGGCCTTAGCATCTGTTTTGAAGTCCATACATTGGTCTTCAGTTAAAGTCTGTACAGCGTGAAGTCTGCACATTGGTCTTCGAATTTAAAGTCTGTACATTGGGTTTTTCACATGAAGTATGTACAGCCGTTCACTGTTGAAGTCCATACACTGGTCGGTGGAATTTGAAGTCTGTACACTGACTCGTTTCATTTCCTCAGATGTCTATACATTTGCCTCCATGATTCTATGTCTATACATTCACTGCAGAGATCTCTGTCAAGTCTATACATCGACTGTCTTGCTTGAGCTTAAGTCTGCACCGAGTCAGCGTCTCGTTGACCGTCTCTTGTTGTGTCCTCATGTTAGTTCTGCGTTTGTGTCTTCGTGTTGTTTTCATGTCTTCGTGTTATTTTTGTGTTTGAGTCTTCATGTTATTTCTGTCTTCTGTCTTCGTGTTGATTTTACTTCGTGCATTCTTCTCTAAATTCAAGCTTTAAGTGTCTCAAGTCGAGTCTGACTGTGTTGTCTCCATGTCATCCTTAGTTCTAGTCGTTTCTTTGTTATTTTTATCTTCGTGTTGCTTTTCCTAGACCTCGTGTCTTGTTTTGTAACCACACTTCGTGTCAGTGTCTGTGTTCATCTTTGAGTTATTTTCAGTCCATGTTGTTTTCGTGTCGTTTTCATCTTCGAGTCGTTCGTGCGTTCGAGCAACTTAATACTCGAGTTGTTTTCATGTATATTCAAGTCTTTTTAGTAAAGTGTCGTTTCACCTCGTGCCGTTCTCTTTGCTGTTTGTTATGTCGTGTTGTTTTTGTATTCGTGTCTTCGTGTTACTTGTGTATCTCGTGTCGTTCTCTTCGTAGTGGTTGTTTTGTTACAGTGATACTTCGTGTCGTTCTCTTTGTAGTGTTAGCCTTATTAGTATGTACCTCGTGTCGTTCTCTTTTTACCCGTGCTGTTTTAATCTGACCTCGTGTCATTCTCTCTTTATTTCGTACTGTAGTAATCTTGTGTATCTCGTGTCGTTCTCAGTACAGTGCATCTCGTATTGCTATCACATACCTCATGCAGTTTTAGTTTTTGTGGCCCTGAGTTTTAATCGTTTTATTTCTTTGCAGAGAAGAAGAAAAACAAAAAGAAGCAGGTGGTCTGAGGAAGAATATTCCTCAGTGAATGGGAGGCACGTGATCTGAGGCTGGAAGGGCAGATAGGATTGTGACACGTGTGCTGAAGCTGGCTGAGAGACTGACACGTGGCCACAAGTTCTGGGCGGGAAATGAGGAAGCCACACGCGCCCAGTGCTGCCCTCCTGCTGGCTGCTGCTTATAAAAGGAAGCCTTCATCCAACAGATGAAAATGATAAAAGAAGAAGCCTGGAGAGCAAAAAGTCCTTCGATCCAGAGAAAAAGAAAAGAGGAAGAAAAAGAAGAAGAAGAGAAGAGACAGAGAGAGCCTGCGAAAGAAGAAGAAAAGAAAGAGAAGAAGAGCAGAAGAAGAAGAAGAGAAAGAGAGAGTTCGAGAGCTCGTGAGGGTAGAGAGAAAAAGAAAGTGAGAGAGAAGAGAAGAGGAAGAGAAGCTTACCTAAAGATCTGTCTACTGGACCGTGGATCAAATCCAGGCCAGTCAGCTCCATGCGAACCACATTTGTGTTATCTTTCTTTACAGCTTTCTGATCGCTGTGTATTTTCCCCTTCTTATTTTTCCCTTTTTCATTTGGTTAGCTTTGTACTTCCGATCCTCTGGATTGAGGTCGGGTCCCTCCTGGTCTGGAGGAAGAGAGGTCTGCGACCTCTAGTTTGCAAGTGGCTGGAAGTCACTTGTGTGTTCCCTCCGGTTTGGAGGAAGGGAGATCTGATCTCTGGTTCTGGGCTTGCGGGTTGCAAGTCCAGGGGTCCCTCCGGTTGGAGGAAAAGAGGTCTTCGACCTCTGGTTTGCTGGTGACGGGGAGTCACTGGTGTGTTCCCTCCGGTTTGGAGGAAGAGAGACTTTGCGTCTCTGGTTTCCAAGTGACTGGGAGTCACTTGGGGTGTCCCTCCGGTTGGGAGGAAGAGGGGAGTTTGTTCCCCTGTTCAAGTTGTGTGTCAGCACCTGTTGCAGACTGAGTCTGCTTGGTTCTAGCTTTGGCTAGTGAAGCCTCACTCCGGTTGGGAGTGAGGGGTGGATGTAGGTCTGAAGGACCGAACCACCTTAAAACTATTTCTGCAGTGGTTTGCCTTGCGTTAGCTCCATATCTTCTACCTCCCATTCACAGGTTGCGCATGCTTGGCTAGTTGCATTATCTAGAGAGTTAATGTTTGAGCATTATATTCTGCTTAGTGTGTTTGCGTTGTTTAGCTCTGCCTTCGCTTCTGGTTGATCAGGTGGTTGCATTGTTGCAGTCCAACTGTTTGTCCATGTGTTGCCTTATGATTTCATCTTGGAAAGCTCATTAGTCTTATTCCACATATCTGAGCTTTAATGTTCTAATTTGGGCTATATTTTCTAGAGGGTTACATTCACCCCCCCTCTGTATCCGGGCCTAGCACCCTATCAGTTGGTATCAGAGCGTATGTCTGCATACAAGGTCCAGCGACCTGCAGATTCGATCTTGCAGTCTTAGGTGCTAATTTGTTTTTAGTGCATCAATATTCCTATTGCATTAATCTGATTTGTTTTCAATGGCTCATCCACCGATTTTTAGTGGTACGCATTTTAATGCATGGTTCGCTAGTCTGAAGAATTATGTTAAATCTGTGAATCCAGACCTGTGGAAAGTAATTTCACACAGTCCTCATGAAGTACCAAAGAAAAAGTCCAAATGGACTGACAGTCACAAGTCTAAGCATGAAGAAAATCAGATAGCTATAAATCTGATGAAGGCAGCTACTGATAGAGCTTTCCATTCATGTTTCCTTGATTGCAGTTCGGCTAAAGATATTTTGGATACACTGAAGTGAATTCAGGAGATAGATGTGGACAGCTGCATGATGGTCAACAGAAGCAATCAAAGTGGCAGCGATCAAGGCAGCAATCAAAATGAAGAAGATGATGATGATGAGGTAAATGTCTTCGAGAATTTTTCTCTAGAAGAGTGGGAGAATGCATATGCTGAATTATTTGAATCTCATGAACAGTTAAGAAAACAATACAAAAAATTGAAGAAGAATAGTAGGTCAGACAGTTTCAATTCTCCATGTAAAAACTGTGTTGAACTAAAAAATGTTCATGATACTTGTATGTCTGATATTCAAATGCTAAAGAAACAAATTTCATTGCTGAAAATTGAGAATCAAGATCATGTAAAAGAAAACTCTGAACTTGAGAAGAAGCTTAGCCAAACTTGTCATGAGTCTGTTCAGAGTAAAGATTTGCTGAAAGAAGTTGAATGTGTTAAATCTGATCTAAACAAGCTAAAATCAGAAAATGATTCTCTTAGAGGGTTCTCCAAAGAAAATGAAGAAAAATCAGAGAAACTTAAACAAGAGAACAAATTGCTGATTGAGAAACTTAATGTCATAAAGTCTGTAAACATAGAATTACAGAAAGATCTTGAAAAATAGTAAAAAGATATGAAGGAAATTGAAAAATTGAAGCTGTTAAACAGTGGCATGTCTGAAAGACTTCTTACTTTGGAAAGAGGAAAAACTGTTTGTATTGAAGATTCTGATAAACTGAGCAATCTGGAAAATGAAATTGAAAAATATAAAACTGCCAACAAGGTGTTAACTGAATGTGTGAATTGCAGTGAACAAGAGATTGCCAGTTATGAGCTACATATTTCCTCTTTAGAAAATGAAATTCAGGATTTGAAAGTTTCCTTGTCTAAATTTGTTGATGGGCAGAAAAATCTAGACAAGCTACTAGGTATAAAAATCAACCCTAGGAAGGAAGGGCTGGGCTACAATAAGATAAACAAGAAGGAACTTCAGAACAAAGTTATGACATCTTTTGTAAGTGGTTCAGATGTAGCCACCACCTCTAAAGACAAACAGCCCATTGCTCAGAAAAAGCTGGGAACAAAGATTAATTTTAAAAAGGAAGGACTGGGTTACAGTCCAGTCATGAGGAAGGTTGATGGAGCCAACTTGAAAACTGTCTTTGTCAAATCTTCTGAATAGGAAAAGCCTTCTACTTCATCTCCAATTCAGTACAAGACTAAGAAAACAGAGAAACAGGATAAAAATCAGAAAATGACTGGAGAACAGAAAATGAATAAAAAGGGTCCATCAGTGTTTGCTGATCACAGTCCTCACACACACTCATATGCATCTAAAAAGAAGATTATCTGTCATTACTGTCATAAAGTTGGACATCTGATGCATGAGTGTAAGTTGGTGGAGAAGGATGATAAGAATGCTAGGAGATCTCATGATAAAAATTCTTCATCTCAGAAAAGGAGTGTCACATGTTCTAATTGTGGCAAATTAGGACACTCAATTGCTTATTGCTGGTTTGCTAGTGGTAAAAAAACCTTTTATTCATATCATACTAAATTCCCTGCAAACCAACATGTTTTTAATAAAAACAAATCTGTTTCAATAAACCAGCATATCATCTGTTTTAACTGCAACAAAATTGGTCACAAGACATCTGAATGCTGGTCAGGCTCTTTTAAAAGAAATTCTATTTCATGCTTTGAATGTGGAAAGCATGGCCACAGAGCCATTAATTGTTGGCATGCTCAGGGTAGACAATTCAATTCTAAAACGGTTAAACTCCCTGCAAATGGAAATATTTTTGGAAGTAATATTTTTAGAGGCAAGCACAATGAGTGCTTCAAATGTGGGAAGTATGGCCATACAGTCAAGGACTGTTGGCATATTCAGGGTAGAAATGTGAATCTTAAACATGCTAAATTCCCTGTAAGACAATTTGCAAAACTTTTGTCACGCCCCGAGCGCGGAAGATACTCGGATATGCGCGACGAGTTTATATCAATCATGTCAATCAGAGTAGTAGTGTATTCGACACCAAAACAGAGATGCGCAAAAGTAAAGATAACCCAATCCTTTATTTCATAATGTATAGACTATTACAAATCCAATACTCTATTCAAAAAAGAAAGAAAAGTACATAGTTGACTCAAGAAAATAGGAAAAAGACTAGATGACACTTGGAAAAGCTCTAGCTCTTTCACTCTTGACTTTCCCCATCAGATTGACCTTCTTCGTCGGACTTACCTGAAAAGTAGGGAACACACGGAGTGAGCGAACGCTCAGTAGGAAATTATATCTCAAGCGCTAGCAAGGGGTTTAAATAATTACATCTTTCATGTATGTACTGTAGCTATGCATGCTCGCATAAAATGACAAGATAGAGAGAGAATTATCAATAAGACAGCAAGATGAACTAGTCATAGGCTTCAAGAAAAGATAACAAGATATTCAAGCAAGTACTCTTTAGCAAGTCATGTCAAGAACTTTGGCTATCATGTATCAAGCAAGCAAGTAATTACCCTTTCTCGGGTCACGCAATTCATGTCAAGTCAAGTACGAGTCAAGTACAAGATTTGTGTGGAATGTCCAATCAAGCTAGTCATGCACTCGGTATAATGCCAGATACCTTATCATTCAACTCCCATGGGCACAAGTACTTTCGGGTGCTCCTCCCAGGACCAGATCGGGCCCTATATGCGCAGGCATTTATCATGTATATTTTTGACATCCACTCTTGTATATATATATATATAGCCAATATGGAATTTCAACAATTTAAGCTTGTAGGCACGTAGGATAACTTTGAGAGAATGGAATCCAAAAATACGACATTGGACATAGATAGGCGATAACAACGGTACAATCACGATGAACGATGAAACTAGGTGGAATTAGGTTCCCTTAACTCGGGTACCATGAGAAACAAGTATGGACATTCTTTATATAGAATTGAGGTCCACATGAACAGTATATCAAAGGCAAGATACCCTCATTCTTATTATAGAATTGAGGTCCACAAGAACATCAACAAATGGCATGATATCGTCATCCCATTTAGAATTCTCATGATATACTCTTTGCATATCATAAGGGCCGGTATACCATGTTCCTTTTAGAGTGACATGGCATTCAATAGTGTAATGGGTTTTTAGGGTACAACCAGCTCAGTCGACCTTGAGGGAATCCAAGGTACGAGGAGTCTTACGGAGGTCTCCATGACTAACTCGCTAGTCCAAAATGGAGAGCTTGTATGTCAATGAGAGTTGAGGGTGATCGATAAAACATCATAAAACGTGGGACTATACTCACGGAGTGGAGATATAGTGCTGATATACACATATATATAGATATACTGAAACCATCGGTTATCAGAACAGGTAAAAACATTTTTACAGGAAAATAACGACTTAAGTAAAGTCACTACTCAAGTAATTAACGCCTTCAGTAAGGGCGTTTATCTATTTTACATTTTTGCTAGATTTCAATATTTCAGTATTTTACCAAAAACGCGCCTTGGTGAAGGGCGTTTATTTATAATTTGACGACATAATCAGTGGTCGTCCATCCTTTCCTTCTATTTTTACAGAATATATATTTTCAGAAACACGCCCTGGACAGGGGCATTACTTTTCAATTCACGTCCTGAACAGGGGTGTTAGTAAAGTGAGAGACGACCTATACAGAGTCGTGAATTCAAAAATTTACAATTTTTCAGGTATTGAAATTTCCAGAAATCGAGATATGGTCATGACAGGAAAATATCAGGATTAATGATCATGCACTGATTTATTTAGAATCGTATTCAAGTGAATATGGACTAATCAACATGGGTAATTAACAGTTAATTAAATTGACGTCTGTGTACAGGGCGTCAAATCTTTTGAATTGACGACCTTGTCAGGGTCGTTTATTTAAATAGCGCCCTAGTCTGGGTCGCGTATAAAATTAGCGCCCGTGGAAAGGGCGTTTCTTTCCAACAATAGAAACATTTAAAACTCTCGAAAACTATATGCATGAACTAATATATATGGTTTAACATAGTTATTATGGTGATTTGGGCTACAGTGCTTGAGAAAACCTACCTTAGTATGGTCTGGATGAAGGGCACGTGAAAATACTTTTGATGGCAGAACGATGCTCTGCTGCAACAGAGTCTTCTGAAGTTTGACAGCAGTAGAGCAGGGTTGATTTGAAGAGTTAAAGAGAAGGCTTCGAAGAACCCTTGTTCTTTAGTCGAACGTCTTCTTTCTACAGGCAACCTGTAGAGAGGAAGAAGAAAACAAGGAAGAAGATATTATAAGTCTTCTTATACGTAACCAAAAGCAAGGGAAAAGAACTTACTTGTTCTTCGGAAGACAGAAGCTTTCAACCTGTAATCAGAAGTAGATGAAGAATCATTAGTATTCTTCACAAATTCGATAGACAGAGTAAAGAAAAAGAACATGCTGTTCTTTACGTACCTTAGAAGAGTCCGAACGCCAAATAGCGTTCTCGGTTCAAGCAATAGGTTATTTATAGGATTTAGGTGAACCTAATAGAGTTAGTGTTCGATTGGAAGTAACACTTCCATATAGAGTTATTACTACATTCGAACTCTTTCTCATAGTTATCAACTTACCCTGGATAGACTCCTGGGTCGAACGAAACTCAAACTGAATTAGCGACCTAAGGGCGTCGAATTTAAATTGACGCCTTGTCAAGCGTCGTTTCTTGTTAAAAACGCGTCCACTCAAAGGACGTTATGCAAACTTGCCCTTTTTATTTATTTTGGTCGTTTGAAATTTGACGCCTTGGTGTGTGGGCGTCCTTTATTCAAAACACGCCTTAGGTGAAGGCGTTTTATTGTAAAGTAGCGCCTTTATCTGAGGCGTTATTTTCATCAGGGTTTAATTATTTTTATTCCAAGCTCTTTCGTTTATTTACTAAATCTTTTAATCTATTTTGATTTATTTATTCCTTTTAAATTTATCAGGGTTGCTACACCCTCCCCCACTTAAAAAGAATTTGGTCCCAAAATTCCATATCATATATTTGCATTTGGAGAGTGTAGAGTACGTACCTTCTAAAATAAATCTGGAAATTATTTCCTCATAGATTCCTCAGTCTCCCATGTAGCTTCATGTTCTGAATTCTTATTCCATTGTACTTTTAGCATGGGAATAACCTTATTCCTTAGGGTTCGTACTTCTCGATCTAAGATCTTCATAGGCTTCTGCTCATATGTGAGATCCTTCTGGATTACTAGGTTTCCATGTTCGATAATATGTGATGGATCGTGTACGTACTTCTTCAACATAGATATGTGGAACACATCGTGTACTTCGGACAGTTGAGGTGGCAATGCGATGCGATAAGCAACCTCGCCAACTCTTTCTACTATCTCAAAAGGTCCGATAAATCTTGGTGTAAGCTTGCCCTTAACACCAAATCTTCGTATTCCACGTCCAGGTGATATCTTGAGAAATACATGATCTCCGAGTTGGAATTCAAGATCTCTCCTTCTTGTGTCGGCATAAGCCTTTTGTCTAGACTGAGCAACTTGCAGTCTTTCTTTGATCAATTGTATCTTCTCGGTAGTATCCCTTACCATGTCTGGACCTAACAGTTGTTTCTCTCCAACTTCGTCCCAGCATAAGGGTGATCGACAACTCCTTCCGTATAAAGCTTCGAAAGGTGCCATTTGTATACTTGCCTGGTAGCTATTATTGTATGCAAATTCGACCAGAGACAAGTGATCATGCCAGTTTCCATCAAAATCAGTAATGCATGCTCTTAGCATATCTTCGACTACTTGATTGGTTCTCTCGGTCTGACCATCCGTTTGAGGATGAAAAGCTGTGCTAAAGTTAAGTCTCGTTCCCAACGAATGTTGTAGTCCTTTCCAAAAATGAGAAGTAAAATGGGGATCTCTGTCAGACACGATTGAAACAGGAATACCATGTAATCTGACTATTTCCTTGATGTATAGTGCAGCTAAAACATCAACTGACCATCGACTCTTGATTGGCAAGAAATGCGCTGATTTAGTCAATCGATCAATGATAACCCATATTCCATCATGTCCTCTTTTTGATTTAGATAAACCCATGATGAAATCCATACCAATATCCTCCCACTTCCATTTAGGGAAATCTAGAGGATGTAGTTTTCCAGCAGGCTTTTGGTGTTCCGCCTTGACTTGTTGGCACGTGAGACAACGTGATACATAGTCTGCTATTTCCCTTTTCATGTTGGGCCACCAAAAATTTCTTTTCACATCTTGGTACATCTTGGTAGATCCAGGATGAATCGTATACCTTGACCTATGAGCTTCATCTAAGACCTTCTTCTTCAATTCTGGGCAGTCCGGTATACAAGTTCTATTCTTGAACATTAATCTTCCATCAGAAGTTAATTGGAAATCTGATTGTCCTTCTAATCTGCCCTTGATTTCTACTAATGTAGGATCATCATTCTGAAGTGCTTGTATTTCAGACAATAAATCTGACTGTATGCTTACATGAGATAATGTGACACATCTAGGGTCCATGTCCATGCTTATATTGAGTTTAGAGAATTGTTCCAGCAATTTCCATTCTTGAATCAGACAATTGGCTAACAATGCTCTCGGCTTTCGACTAAGGACATCTGCTACATGATTCCCCTTTCCGGGATGATATTGTATATTGAAGTCGAAGTCCTTGAGATATTCCAGCCATCGTCTTTGCCTCATATTTAACTCCTTCTGTGAGAAAAGATATTTGAGACTTTTGTGATCGGAGTATACAGTAAACTGTACTCCATAAAGATAATGTCTCCATATTTTGAGTGCAAATACTACCGCGGCCAATTCTAAGTCATGGACGGGGTAGTTCTCTTCATGCTTCTTTAATTGACGAGAAGAGTAGGCTATAACCTTCCCTTGTTGCATTAGAACACACCCGAGGCCAATGCCAGAAGCATCAGTGTATACCTCGAACTTTTCTCCTTCAATTGGCAATGCTAAGATAGGAGCTGTAGTAAGATGATCCTTGAGAGTTTGGAAGCTTCTTCCACATTCCTCATCCCATTTATAACGGATCTCCTTGCGAGTTAACCTCGTAAGTGGCACGGCGATTTTAGAGAAATCCTTGATGAATCGCCTGTAATAGCCGGCAAGACCTAAGAAACTTCGGATCTCGCTAGCATTGGTCGGTCTTTCCCAGTTCCTTACAGCTTCAGCCTTTGATGGGTCTACAGACAAGCCATCCTTTGATATAACATGTCCGAGAAAAGTCACTTCTTCAAGCCAGAATTCACACTTGCTAAGTTTTGCATATAATTGGTTTGTCCTTAATATTTGTAATGCAATCCTCAAATGTTCCTCATGCTCTTCCTTGGTCTTGGAAAAAATCAATATATCATCAATAAAGACCACCACGAATTGATCTAAATAAGGCCTGAATATACTATTCATTAACTGCATAAAGGCAGCAGGGGCATTCGTTAGTCCGAAAGGCATAACAACAAATTCATAATGGCCATACCTGCTTCTGAACGCAGTCTTATGAATGTCATCGTCTTTGATTCTTAGTTGGTGATATCCAGACCTAAGATCAATTTTGGAAAAGTACATGGACCCTGAAATTTGATCAAACAATTCATCGATTCTCGGCAGTGGATACTTGTTCTTGATAGTGAGATGATTCAACTGTCGATAGTCGACGCATAACCTCATGGATCCGTCTTTCTTCTTTACAAATAATACAGGCGCTCCCCACGGGGAAGTACTTGGTCTAATGAATCCTTTCTTAATGAGTTCCATCAATTGCTCCTTTAATTCCTTGAGTTCAGCAGGTGACATCCTATAAGGTGCCTTTGAAATCGGACCAGCACCAGGGACTAAGTCAATGGTGAAGGCCACTTCTCTTTGCAGGGGTAATCCCGACAAATCTTCCGGAAATACGTCCGGAAATTCTTGTACTACTGGAATGTCTTCTAGCTTAGCTTCCTTAGCTTCTTTAACTGTGACAAAGGCAAGGAAAGATGTACATCCTTTCCTGATGAGCTTGCTAGCTCGGAGAGCTGAAATAAGAGGGGATTTGCTCCGACTCTTGGGGCTAGTAAATATTAGTTCTGGGAATTCCTTGAATGTAACCTTACTATTGCGGCAATCAACCGTTGCCTGATACTTGGATAACCAATCTGCCCCTAGTATAACATCATACTCTTTCAGATCTAAACATATGAGATCAATAGGGAGATTTTGACCATGAATCAATACCTCGCAGTTTTGGTAATGATGTGTAATATCAGTCTAATCATCCAGAGGAGTGGACAAAACTAACTTTATCCATTCCGGTTCTAGGGGTAATGGGTCAGCAAACTTCTTAGAAACAATAGAATGCGATGCACCAGTATCAATTAAGACATATGCATTCCTGGAACAAACTTTCAATGTACCTTCCACTAAGCCGCCTCCTTCTACTTGCTCGGTCTCCTTGATTGCATGAAGACGAGCATTCTTGGTTACTGGGCGTTTTCCGTCAACGGCTTGATCGTTAAGTAATGGGCAATCGGGAATTCGATGCTCACGACTCCCACAACGGAGACATGCTCCTAGTTTCCTCCAGCATTCCTCTGCTCTATGACCCGCTTTATCACAATGTTTGCACACTGTATTTGGAGAAGTAGTGGTGATAGAGAAGGGCTTGGTCTTCTTGAACTTTTGGTCTTGTGAGGATGCTCCTCCATTGCTAGGCCTTTTCTTGAAGTTGGGTTTAAAGGAACCCGAACCTGTAACTTGTTCCTTCTTATCCTTACCACGAATCCTATCAGACAGTTCCGTGACATCTTCTAATAGTTCAGCTCGGCGTACTATCTCCGAGTAGACTTGAATGTCCATCGGCGCCAGTTGAGTAATAGCTTGGGGCCTGAGCCCATTAAGAAACCTCCTAGCTTTCATTTTCTCGGTGCTAACTAGATGCTTGGCATACCGAGACAATCTAGAGAATTGGGCCTCATACTCGGCCACTGACAAAGATCGTTGCTTTAATGCAGCAAATTCTGCAGCCTTCTTTTCCTGAACTCGGTCCGAGAAATATTTCACGTTGAAGTGTTCAACGAATTCTTCCCATGAAACATGATCTTGATTTATAGTAGCCTCTATTGATTCCCACCAGCATCTAGCATCCCTTTCTAACTGAAAAGTAGCTAATAAAACTTTATCCTGATCCGTGCATTGCATAACACGGAATATACGTTCTATCTCCCTAATCCAGTGTTCAGCGTCATCTGGATCAGTAGAACCCGTGAACTTGGGTGGGTTCATGTTCTTGAAAGTCTGGTGGAGACTTCCTGCTCGTTGTCCACCTCCTTGTGCTACTTGTTGCAGCACTTGAGTCATGCCTTGAAGGGTACGCTGCATGTTGCGCCATTGAGCATGTTCGGCAGCCATTATCCTACAATTACAATAACTAGATTAATATGTGCTTGTATTTTAAAGACTCATATACTATGTTAACTTTAACCCTTGGTTCTACCCAATCTCACTGGTTGAAGGTTAAAACTTATCCTTGGACTTGGGTTTTCCTAGGAATTGAATACCCTAGGCTCTGATACCACAAAAACTGTCACGCCCCGAGCGTGGAAGATACTCGGATATGCGCGACGAGTTTATATCAATCATGTCAATCAGAGTAGTAGTGTATTCGACACCAAAACAGAGATGCGCAAAAGTAAAGATAACCCAATCCTTTATTTCATAATGTATAGACTATTACAAATCCAATACTCTATTCAAAAAAGAAAGAAAAGTACATAGTTGACTCAAGAAAATAGGAAAAAGACTAGATGACACTTGGAAAAGCTCTAGCTCTTTCACTCTTGACTTTCCCCATCAGATTGACCTTCTTCGTCGGACTTACCTGAAAAGTAGGGAACACACGGAGTGAGCGAACGCTCAGTAGGAAATTATATCTCAAGCGCTAGCAAGGGGTTTAAATAATTACATCTTTCATATATGTACTGTAGCTATGCATGCTCGCATAAAACGACAAGATAGAGAGAGAATTATCAATAAGACAGCAAGATGAATTAGTCATGAGCTTCATGAAAAGATAACAAGATATTCAAGCAAGTACTCTTTAGCAAGTCATGTCAAGAACTTTGGCTATCATGTATCAAGCAAGCAAGTAATTACCCTTTCTCGGGTCACGCAATTCATGTCAAGTCAAGTACGAGTCAAGTACAAGATTTGTGTAGAATGTTCAATCAAGCTAGTCATGCACTCGGTATAATGCCAGATACCTTATCATTCAACTCCCATGGGCACAAGTACTTTCGGGTGCTCCTCCCAGGACCAGATCGGGCCCTATATGCGCAGGCATTTATCATGTATATTTTTGACATCCACTCTTGTATATATATATATAGCCAATATGGAATTTCAACAATTTAAGCTTGTAGACACGTAGGATAACTTTGAGAGAATGGAATCTAAAAATACGACATTGGACATAGATAGGCGATAACAACGGTACAATCACGATGAACGATGAAACTAGGTGGAATTAGGTTCCCTTAACTCGGGTACCATGACAAACAAGTATGGACATTCTTTATATAGAATTGAGGTCCACATGAACAGTATATCAAAGGCAAGATACCCTCATTCTTATTATAGAATTGAGGTCCACAAGAACATCAACAAATGGCATGATATCGTCATCCCATTTAGAATTCTCATGATATACTCTTTGCATATCATAAGGGCCGGTATACCATGTTCCTTTTAGAGTGACATGGCATTCAATAGTGTAATGGATTTTTAGGGTACAACCAGCTCAGTCGACCTTGAGGGAATCTAAGGTACGAGGAGTCTTACGGAGGTCTCTATGACTAACTCGCTAGTCCAAAGGAACGGAATATCCAATGGAGAGCTTGTATGTCAATGAGAGTTGAGGGTGATCGATAAAATATCATAAAACGTGGGACTATACTCACGGAGTGAAGATATAGTGCCGATATACACATATATATAGATATACTGAAACCATCGGTTATCAGAACAGGTAAAAACATTTTTACAGGAAAATAACGACTTAAGTAAAGTCACTACTCAAGTAATTAACGCCTTCAGTAAGGGCGTTTATCTATTTTACATTTTTGCTAGATTTCAATATTTCAGTATTTTTCCAAAAACGCGCCTTGGTGAAGGGCGTTTATTTACAATTTGACGACACAATCAGTGGTCGTCCATCCTTTCCTTCTATTTTTACAGAATATATATTTTCAGAAACACGCCCTGGACAGGGGCGTTACTTTTCAATTCACGTCCTGAACAGGGGCGTTAGTAAAGTGAGAGACGACCTATACAGGGTCGTGAATTCAAGAATTTATAATTTTTCAGGTATTGAAATTTCCAGAAATCGAGATATGGTCATGACAGGAAAATATCAAGATTAATGATCATGCACTGATTTATTGAGAATCGTATTCAAGTGAATATGGACTAATCAACATGGGTAATTAACAGTTAATTAAATTGACGTCTGTGTACAGGGCGTCAAATCTTTTGAATTGACGACCTTGTCAGGGTCGTTTATTTAAATAGCGCCCTAGTCTGGGTCGCGTATAAAATTAGCGCCCGTGGAAAGGGCGTTTCTTTCCAACAATAGAAACATTTAAAACTCTCGAAAACTATATGCATGAACTAATATATATGGTTTAACATAGTTATTATGGTGATTTGGGCTACAGTGCTTGAGAAAACCTACCTTAGTATGGTCTGGATGAAGGGCACGTGAAAATACTTTTGATGGCAGAACGATGCTCTGCTGCAACAGAGTCTTCCGAAGTTTGACAGCAGTAGAGCAGGGTTGATTTGAAGAGTTAAAGAGAAGGCTTCAAAGAACCCTTGTTCTTTAGTCGAACGTCTTCTTTCTACAGGCAACCTGTAGAGAGGAAGAAGAAAATAAGGAAGAAGATATTATAAGTCTTCTTATACGTAACCGAAAGCAAGGGAAAAGAACTTACTTGTTCTTCGGAAGACAGAAGCTTTCAACCTGTAATCAGAAGTAGATGAAGAATCATTAGTATTCTTCACAAATTCGATAGACAGAGTAAAGAAAAAGAACATGCTGTTCTTTACGTACCTTAGAAGAGTCCGAACGCCAAATAGCGTTCTCGGTTCAAGCAGTAGGTTATTTATAGGATTTAGGTGAACCTAATAGAGTTAGTGTTTGATTGGAAGTAACACTTCCATATAGAGTTATTACTACATTCGAACTCTTTCTCATAGTTATCAACTTACCCTGGATAGACTCCTAGGTCGAACGAAACTCAAACTGAATTAGCGACCTAAGTAAGGGCATCGAATTTAAATTGACGCCTTGTCAAGCGTCGTTTCTTGTTAAAAATGCGTCCACTCAAAGGACGTTATGCAAACTTGCCCTTTTTATTTATTTTGGTCGTTTGAAATTTGACGCCTTGATGTGTGGGCGTCCTTTATTCAAAACACACCTTAGGTGAAGGCGTTTTATTGTAAAGTAGCGCCTTTATCTGAGGCGTTATTTTCATCAGGGTTTAATTATTTTTATTCCAAGCTCTTTCGTTTATTTACTAAATCTTTTAATCTATTTTGATTTATTTATTCCTTTTAAATTTATCAGGGTTGCTACAACTTTCATGTTATAACTGTGGGAAGCTAGGTCACAGGGCTGCAACCTGTTGGCTGGCAGGATATCAAAACCAAACTGGTTTTGGCAAACAGAATTTTTATTCTATTAACAAGAAATCTCATGCTTATGCATATAGAATTCATGCTAACAAGAATGTGCATAAATCAGATCTGAAAACTGCTCCTAGAAATGTGTTGAGAAAACCTGCTAGGAGTAATACTGTTTTATCAGGACCCAAGACATCTTGGGTACCTATTTGTGCAAAATAACATTGCTATGCAGGTGTGCCTTGGGACTAGAATAAAAAGGGGTAATGATCCAAGGCACTCAAGAATGAAAACCCCTTCCTGAGTCTTTCTGGTAAAATTCTTGCACTTCCTATTTTTAGTTCTACTGCATGACATACTAAATCTATTTTTGCATAATCATTCTTCATCTGCATTGTCTGAATTGATGCCTTTGAACTCTCCTCATCTGAAGTGCATATATGTGATTTGCATATATTATACATTAGAAAATCTGAACTGCATCTGAATGCTATTTGAAATCTGTCCATTGCTTTCTGAAAAATCTGATCAGCTGAAATTTGATCCATGCATGCTGCCCATGTTGAAAAATCTGATAGGACAGTCTGATTGTGCACAAGTCACAATATCAATTGGTTTCATATGTTCAGTTTTCAGTGCAAACATTGTATGTTTTCAGGGGGAGTTAATTGCATGTCTTTGCATAGCATTCAGTGTTGAGTCTTTGCATGCATGTAGTTAATTGCACTGCATTTCATGAAAAAAATGCCAAAAAGATTGTCTGAATGCATAGTGTTAGGGGGAGTCAATGCATTGCATATAGGTTGTCAAATGCATACTCATGTGAAAATTCATTGCATATCCTTTCATTGATTCCTTTTGACCAAGCCGTGATTATTTTTGAAATCAATTGATAACAATTAGTATCATTTGGTATCAGAATTTCTATCAGTCATTCATGAAGATTTCAATGGGACTATCTCGATCAAAAATCTGAAAATTCTTAAACTAGAAATCTTCTATTATACATTTTTATGAATGTCTGAAATAACTCATGTGGTTTAAGCTTAATGTATTCATGGAGTTTAACTTTAAAATCTCTTGACATATCTGAAGCATGTTTAATAAACCTTAACCATCTGGTTCATGTTGAGTCTTGTGAAAACTTCTGAAATCTGCACTCTCGAATACATGACTTCAACTGATTAAGTACATGAAATTATTATTGACTTGAAGCAATGAAGTTTTCTGAAAAGTCTAAAGGGTAATATCTGTCAGAGCAATGACCTTGGTCACTGAGAAACACATGTCCAAAGGACTGTGTCATGAGGTACCATAGTTAACTCTGATTAAGAATTCATTAAAATTCAGGCAGAGCAATGGCATGCACACTGAGAAATACAACTCACTCATCAAGAAATGATTTGCAGTGTGTCATGATGTGTATATGCTATCTCTGTTCATATAAAGCATGACAGTTAGTCACACTAAGTGCTTAGGTATATTGGCCTCTGATCAAGGTATATCCTCTAGTTACAAGGTGTGCACTGAACTAGAGTGCTCGTAAAATTTGTAGCATGAAAATTATTGAACGAATTGAAATATATGAATATTGATACAAAAATCAAATTGTTACAACCCTAGACAAAATCATATGACTTCATAATTGCTTGATTTCAATACTGATGCATGTAATTCTGAAAGAAGTCAATAAATTTGATTGTGTAAGACAAAGGGAGGATAATCAAGATAAATATGAGGGCTTGGTTCATTTTTATTAAAACATGGTTTTAGATATCAATACAGAATTTTATTGATAAAATCTGCATACATCATGTTTAAACCATGCTGTTCAAAAAGCTCATTCATAAGCCCCTATAATGGAAGACTTTAAAAACTTATGTTTTAGATTTATGAGAATGACATTTCCTTAAAAATTTGACTGAAATTCTTATAGTTGAAGCCTCTTTAGAAATCTGCTAATTGAACCTGTTCTTGGCTCATTGACTTGAACTTCTCCTTGTTTGCCCCTGTGGTCTCTGAAGAGGCGAGATCTCGCGCAGGATCCTGAGCGGGCTATGGGTCACCAGAAGATGAATCTGCAAGAGAGGGAAACGTATCAGAGGGCCCAGGGGATCTCCCTGGGGCAAAACCCTCCGATGGCTAAGTCAGTAGAGCTATGGTGGAAGCAATAATGGGGGGAGGAGAGAGCTGATGCGCGAGAATCCTCTCCACCAATGGGTGAAGCGAATCGTGCTCAGGAGCTTAGGGTGTATGAATGCTTAGTTCATCTTACCATCTTCTGGAGGGGATCCCTTGCTTAAATAGTGCACCGCCTTCAGGAGTCCTGTAAGCTGAGGGGCTCCCGGCGGGAGTTACGTCTTTAACGGGGGCTTTCATGGCCTGATCGTGGGA
This sequence comes from Amorphophallus konjac, assembly GCA_022559845.1. Taxonomy (NCBI): domain Eukaryota; kingdom Viridiplantae; phylum Streptophyta; class Magnoliopsida; order Alismatales; family Araceae; genus Amorphophallus; species Amorphophallus konjac. The sequence continues at coordinate 126,057,140 of CM040125.1, forward strand.
ACGTTATCCCCTTGGAGTCCGGCGGCTCCCCTGACTCTCCCGCTGGCGGAGGACTCTGAATGGCTGCACCTGCAGATAATCAACCGGTCTTACCGAGCCTCGGGGATGCTAGCTCATGTCCGAGTGATAGGCATGGCCCGGCGAGGGTGGGGTCGGATAGGTCGGCTGGAGCCTATCTCTCTCGGACGGGGAGAGGGCTTTAGGCCGGACCTTCCTCGGGACCTGACTGTTGTCTCGGGCCCTCCGAGCCTAGAAGGCCGCCGGGGAGAGTTAGTTCCTTGAGTCTTATTTATTGGGCTTTTCTCCCTAAGTGGGCCCTGTGGGCTATCACTCGGGTGGGCTCGCCGGTTGGACCTTGTGGGTCTTGTTGGACTGCCTTTGTGGTGGGCTGCGGAAATCCCCCTCTCCACTTGTCCCCCTCCTACTCCCGAGCCAAGGAGGCTCGGATGAGTATTTTTTCGAGGCTTTGGACTGGCGTGGCTCAGGTGGGTGGAATTCCGTTGGCGTTATGGAGCCGCTTATAGCGGTCACCGAGGCCCGTAATGATGATCCTGACGGATTCGAAACGAAGGGGCCCCCCTTTTCTCGGAGCACGGAACGGCGCGCCGCCACCCTCAGGGGTTTATAGGGGGCGCTGTTCATCGTTCTAGGCTTCCAGGGTTTTAGGCTTTCCTTGCTTCTTGATGCGCCGTGAGAGCACAGCGCAGACGCGGAGCCTTGCGGCGGCGTTCGAAGAGTTGGCGAGGATAACCGCAGAGGCGGTCCAGCAACTTCCTTCTCCTCCGGAGTCTTCAAGCTCGTACGAGGGATCTCTTCCCGACTCGATGGCGGATCAGAGTCCGGAGCTTGTGCCGGTGAGGCGGGAACCCGTCCCCAACTGTAGTGAGTTGGGGGAAGCGGAGGTGCGGAGGCTGGAGCATCGTTTCCGCCTGCCTCTCAGATACAGCTTCATCGCCGCCACTCCGTACGAGACGAGTCTGGATGATCGCGATGAGCTCATTTGCACCTTCCTTCTGGCTTGGAAGAGTGGATTTCGGCTTCCTTTCGACCCTTATGTGCTGCAGCTTCTTAATTTTTTCCGGTTGGCGCCTATTCAGTTGGTGGCCAACTCCTATCTTCTTCTTTCGGCCTTTGGGATTCTTTGTCATCAGCGCGACATTTTTCCTTCTTTGGACCTCTTCCACTTCTTTTTTGAGTTGAATGCGCACCCGTCGGCGGGGAAAGGCTTCTACTTCATTCAGGCGCGGAGGAATAGGAGCTGCATCTCGCTTGCGGTGAAGGACTCCTCGCACAAGGGGTGAAAGACCCAATTCTTCTGGGTGAAGGCGGTGGCGACGGACGAGATCTGGAGATGCCGAACCTCGCCCAACTTTCACCCGAATCTGCCCCCTCGCCAGGAGGAGTTCCCTCCCCACGTAGAGCAGCAGGCTGCCCGTCTGCTGGAGAATCGTCAATCGACTGAGGAGCTGGTGACGTCGGAGAACATCGAACGGTGTCTTCTCTCGCGACTGACGTCGACGGGTATGGCTCTTGCGGCTCTTTTTCAGGGGTGGTAGCTCTTTTCCTCTTCTTGACTGGGGCTTCTTCTTGTTGCAGACGTAAGGCGGGAGCCTCTGGAGGAGGCGGCCGAGGTCATCGATCTGGGAGACGACTCGGCAGCCGATGAGCCTGATGTCTCGGCAGGTCGCGTCCATGCCCGAGATAAGGGCAAGGGGGCGGCCCCCGAGGGGACTTCTCGATCGACCGACCTGAAGCGCAAAGATCCCCTGGCGGGGAAGTTGCGGGAGGCCGCGAAGGCCAGGAAAAGGGCCAAGAAAGCCGATTTTCCTACCGCCGTCGGGGGCGATTCTGGCTCGGCGGCGCTCCCCCCTCAGGGGCAGGATGGGGCCGACCCCTCCGGGCCGGCTCTCCCATCCACCGGGCGAGAGGGGGCCGAGGAGACCAGGGGCCCCGCAGAGGGAGGTGATGGGTCGGCTCTCCCCTCTGTGGGGGCAGAGGGGGCCGATGCCGGTGCGGCCGGCGCTGGGACCGAGGGATTGGTCGGCGCGGATGGGGGTTCGCCCACAAGGGCGTCGCAACCCCAAGTGTCGGCAGTTGCTGGTACGGTTGATCCCGCGGCGCCGGTCGAGGGTGGGGGTTCACCCGGGGAAGCGTTGCAACCCCAACCGACCGTGGCGAGCAGGGCGGTCAGCTTCGTTGCCCGAACAGGGTCTTCTGGCGGGGTGCCCAGGGTGGAGCAGTCCCCTTTGCCGGAACCTCTGGTCAGGCTCGGTATCTCGGGCGACTTGTACCGGCTCTGCCGGTCGATCACCAAGAGGACGAGGGGGGGAGAAAGGCGCAGCACTCCTGCCGGGGTCCTTGATATCCTGATGGAGGGTGGCCTGGTCATAGCTCGGACAGCGGCCGTGATGGCAGAGGCGCACGCCCGGACGGAGGCGGAGCGGTCGAGGCTCGCCTGGACCCTTGGTGGATGCGAGGGGAAACTAGCCCGGCTCAAGGGGGAGCACGAGGGGCTCCGGCGGGAGTTCCTTGCATTCAGGGAGTTGGCGCGGTCGAGCCGACGGGAAGCTGAGGCGCTGGCCGAGCAGCTAGCAAGGGCCCGAGAATCACTCGAGAGGAAGAGTAAATGTCTAGAGGACGAGCGTCAACGTCACATCAAGCTGGACGGCCTCTGGGAGCTTGAGCGCGGCGAGCTGTAGGATCGGGCGGAGGACGCGGAGCGCCTTCGCCCTGAGGCCGAGGCGGACCGAGCCCGGGCAGAGGGTCGGACGTTCGAAGCTGAGCGGAGGATGACCGAGCTGGAGGAGCGTCTGGCGAGGGCGGAAGAGCGTGCGGCCGAGGCGGAGCGGGCTCGGGACGGGCAGGTCGAGGCGGAGGCGATCGAGCGCTACAAAGGCTCGGAAGCTTACTCGGCCGACCTAATTGAAGCTGCCCTACCCTACTACGAGGTAGCGCTCCGCTGGGGTGCCCGAAAGGGATTCAGGCAGGGCTATCGCCGGGCGATGAGCTATGCCAATGAGCACCTTGCCGGGGGTGATTTTCCTTACGGCCAGAGTTATGACTCGGATGAGTCAGTTTCCAGCTCCTCATCCTCGGCCGGGGAAGAACAGGAGGAGTCACCTCCAGCGGGGTCACCAACTCCGGAGGCTCCAGGAGGGCTCACGACCGAGACAGTTCTCGCACAAGCGAGGTCAGTGTCCGGGACGGCCGTCACCGAAGGCACCGGGGGTGACGCGTCCCCTACTGCTGTTCCCGAGCTTCAAAGTGGGCCCGAGGCCTGATGTATTATGCTTTATTTTGCCCCTTCTCCTTTTTATCTGTTTTTCCTTTTGTAAGAGGATTTCTTTATGGGAGGCAATAAAGGACTTACTTCGTTTGATCGTTATCTTTGCCGTGATTTGGCTGGCGTATCAGGGGCAGTTGGAAGGTGCCGATATTTTCTGCACCGTTCTCGCATGCCGATTCGGGAGACTTCCGGCGGGGCGTCCTTTCATTCCACCATGCTTTGAAAGTCGAGGCGCTTCGCGAATCCCGCTAGGGCGGGGGCCGAGGAATTGGAGGTGACCTTCCAAGGGAGGTCCTATAGCGTGTTTTCGAGGGGGGAGTCATTTAAGGCGCGTGGCCTCCTTTGGCCTATAAAAAGGACCGAAGGGTGCTCCTCCCTTCTTAACACTTAGGACTCTCGCCGGCGGTTTGCTCTTGTTCCCTCGTTTTCGCTCTGCGTTGCGCCGCCGCGATCGGAGCATGGAGGACCCTTCAGAAGATGACGCAGACGACGGGGAGCGGCCGGTTCCAGCTGTCCTGGAATATCGGCCGGGTCCCACGGTCGCCGCGCGTGCATGAGACGGGTCCGACGGTCGCCGCGCGGATCTGGAGAGGGCTTCGACGTGCGGGGGTACGCCGTTTGCCTCCTCTTGGCTCCGGCGAGGCTTCCGGGCGGACGCCGAGATGGAGGGCGGATGGGGGAGTTAGGGATGCCGGCCGCCATTCCCCTCCGTGGGAGGGGAGGAGGCGGCTCCAGTCCCTTCCTCACCCCTGTCCGCAGCCTCTTTCTCTCCCTTTTGTTCTTCATTTCTTTCACTCTTCGGGGGCTGCTTGCTTTCTGTTCGCCTCCAAAGAGTTGGTAGTTTGGCAGAGAGGAGACCTTCACGGCGCTCCTTTTTCCAGGTTGTTGCCAACTTGGAAGGTAGCCTTCCTCGCGTGAAAGGTGGCCTTCTCCTTGCTGTCCCTCTGTCACCTTTGTCACGGTCCACCCGAGCCAACTGGGTCGACCATCTCTTGTCCGAGCCAGTTTCCACGCGAGGCAGAGTCAGTGGCTGGATGCGAGAAGGTCAAGACCGGGTCGGTCGGGCGATGGCCGTTTGCCACGGTGCTAGATGGATTTTTGCTTTTCACTATGTAATGTACTGGCAGTTGCCTTTCTGATGTACCAACAGTTATCTTGAATGAATGCAAAAAAAGGGGGTTTATTTTACCCGATTTGTCGATACAATTTTCAGAAATAAAATCTGCGTATTGTGGTTGCGTTCCATGTCCGGGGAATGGGTTCCCCTTCCATTGTGGCTAACCTGTACGCACCTTTCCTGAGCGTCTCGATCACTCGGTAGGGGCCTTCCCAGTTGGGGGATAGCTTGCCCGCCGCCTCCAGTGGTCGAGAGGCTTCGGTCTTCCTGAGGACGAAGTCCCCTAGTTGGAATTGTCTGCCTCGGACCTTGGTGTTGTAGTACCGAGTGAGGCGGCGCTGGTATTCCGTAGCTCGGACGTTCGCGATCTCTCGGAGTTCGTCTGCCAGGTCGAGGTTCTCGAGTAACTTCTACTCGTTTGCCTCGGGCGAAAAGCTGATCACTCGGAGAGACGGATTGGCAATCTCTAACGGAACGACGGCTTCGGTGCCATATACCAGCTGAAAAGGGGTCTCACCGGTTGCCGTTCTGGGGGTCGTTCGGTGCGACCATAGTACGCTAGACAGTTCCTCGAGCCAGCTACCCTTAGCCTTGCCGAGTCTGGTTTTTATGCCCTTCAAGATGGTCTTGTTGGCATTTTCAACCAGCCCGTTGGCCTGAGGGTGGGCGACCGAAGTGAAGTGGTTGCGGATAGTTAGGTCGGCGCATCTGTCTCGGAAGTACCGAGAGTCGAATTGCCGCCCGTTATCGCTCACTATCACTCGGGGGATGCCAAAGCGATAGATGATCGATTTCCATACGAAACCCCAGACGATTGTCTCGGTGATCCTAGCTGTTGCTTCAGCCTCGATCCACTTGGTGAAGTAGTCGATGGCGACGATGATGAACTTCTTCTGGGATTGAGCCGTTGGGAATGGCCCAAGGATGTCGATCCCCCACCGAGCGAAAGGGCAGGGCTCGGTAAGGGTGATAAGTTCTGTGGCCGGCTGATGGACCAAATGGTCGAACCGCTGGCAACGGTCGCAATGTTGTGCGTAGGCCGTGCAGTCGCACTGCAGGGTCGGCCACCAGTACCCCTGTCTTAGCAAGATTCTGGCTAGTGACCGACCTCCTAAATGCGCTCCGCACAGGCCTTGATGAATCTCTTCAACAGCTTGGCTTGCTTCGTCGGGACCGAGACACTTCAGAAGGGGCCCGGAGAACGATCTTCGGTAGAGAGCGTTGTCGAGGATGACGAAGCATCGGGCTTGGTACTTCATTCGGAGGGCTTCCCGAGGGTCGGAGGGCTCCCGGGAGTCCCGTAGCCAGGACAGGTAGGGGGAGCGCCAGTCACCGGGAGTGGCCGAGTCAATGGCGAGGAGCTCCGAGTCTATGCTCGGGCGCTCTAGCTCTTCTAGGAGGACCGATCGTGTACCTTCTGGGTCTAGGGAGGAGGCCAGTCGGGAGAGGGCGTCCGCCTGAGAGTTTTGCTCCCGAGCTATTCGGACTACCTCGAACTCCTCGAACTGTTGGGCCAGGCTCCGGACCAACTGGAGGTATTTGATCATAGGTACCTCTCGAGCTTCGTACTCGCCATTGACCTGGCTTGCAACTAGCTGGGAGTCGGTGTGGATCCTGACTCGCTCGGCCCCCAACCGTCGGGCCATGCGGGCTCCCGAGATAAGGGCCTCGTACTCGGAAGCATTGTTGGACGCCAGAAAGTTGAACTTTAGGGCGTAGTGCAACTCTATTCCTTCGGGGGACCTTAAGAGGATCCCTGCGCCGCTACCGACCGAGTTGGACGATCCATCGATGAACAGCTCCCAGGTTGGCCCGGTTGCTGTCGGAGGCCTGTCCTCGACCGGAACGGTGCTCTCGGCGATGAAGTCGGCGAGTGCTTGTCCTTTGATAGCTGATCGCGGCCGATACGAGATGTCGTAGGCCCCGAGCATGATGGCCCATTTGACGAGTCACCCCGAGGCTTCGGGATGGGCCAGAATCTTCTTCAGTGGCTCGCCGGTTAGCATGGTGATGGGATGCCCCTGGAAGTAGGGTCGGAGGCGCTTTGCGGAGGTAACCAACGCTAGCACGAGTTTCTCGGTTGCGGGGTACCTCCGCTCGGTCTCTCGAGCACCTTGCTGGTGTAGTAGACCGGCCTCTCGACTCCCGAGTCATTTCTGACTAGGACCGAGCTGACCGTTGATGGCGTCGCCGAGAGATAGAGCAACAAGACCTCGCCCGGGGCCGGCTTGGAAAGCACCGGGGGCGAAGCCAGGAACTCTTTGAGCTCGGCGAACGCTGTTTGGCATTCCCCATCCCATGCGAACGTAGCAGATGCTATCTTGGGCCCCCTCATCAGCTTGAAGAAGGGCAAGCATCGTTCGGCCGCACGGGACAGGAAACGACTGAGGGCAGCGACACGCCCCGTCAGACGCTGGACGTCTTTAATGCACGTGGGCGGGCGCATGTCCAGGATGGCCTGGACCTTGTCGGGGTTGGCTTCGATCCCTCGCTGAGTGACCAGGAAACCCAGGAACTTCCCAGATCTTACTCCAAAGGTGCACTTGGCGGGGTTGAGCTTCATGCTGTACTTCAGGAGGGTGCCGAAAGTCTCGGCAAGGTCGGTGAAGTGGTCTTGGGCCCTCGGGGTCTTGACGAGCATGTCGTCGATGTAGGCCTCGACGTTCCGACCTAACTGTCCCTCGAACATGTGGTTGACCAGTCGCTGGTATGTGGCTCTAGCATTCTTCAATCCGAAGGGCATCCGGGTGTAGCAGTACATGCCGTAGTCGGTGATGAAGGCGGTCTTCTCGACATCTTCAGGGCTCATTCGGATCTGATGATAACCCGAATAGGCATCCAGGAAACTGAGTATCTCGTTGTCCGAGGTTGAGTCAACCAATTGGTCGATGCTCGGTAGCGGATAGCAGTCCTTGGGGGTGGCCTTGTTCAGATCGGTGAAGTCTACGCACATTCGCCACTTGCCTGTAGTCTTCGGCACCAGGACGACGTTGGCTAGCCACGTTGGGTACAGGACCGGTCTGAAAAGACCAATTTCTTGTCCCTTGGTGACCTGCGCCTTGACGATCACCTGTTTCTCGGGCGCATGCTTCCTTCTCCGCTGCTGTACGGGTCTCACGGTGGTGTCGAGGTTGAGCTTGTGCGTCACAGTCTCCTCTGGTATACCAGGGAGTTGATCATCGGACCAAGCAAAGACCCGAACATACTCAGAAAGAAACTGCTTGTACTGCTACTGTTCCTCTGGTGGTAGGTCGGCGCCGATCCTTACTCCTAGGGCCGGGTCGTCGTTCAGGAATACCGTTAATAACTCGCCACCGGGCTCGGTGGTCACGGCTCTTCCTTCGACTCCCCTGAGGCCCTTATCCTTCCCGTCCGGCCTTGAGGCTTCCACCGAGATATTGTAGCACCTTCTAGCCGTGGCCTGGTTACCTCGGACTTCCCCCAACCCGTTTTTGGTGGGAAACTTCATTTTTTGGTGATAGGTAGATGGTACGGCATTTATTCGGCTGAGAATTTTTCGGCCAAAAATGGCGTTGTACGCTATCATACCTTTAATCACTATGAAGTCCACTATGACCGTAACGGTTTTTGGTGGGGTGCCGATAGTGACCGGCAGGCTTAGGGCTCCCTCGGGGTAGGTGGCCAGGCCATTAAACCCGCAAAGGGGCGTTCTGATCGGGCGGAGTTTGGATGGGTCTTCCCCCATCTTGAGAAAATAGTCATAAGATAATACATCGGGGGCGCTCCCATTATCAACCAAAATCCTATCTACATTACAGTGATTTATCATGGCCGAGATAACGAGGGCATCGTCATGCGGGGTGCTCAGCCCTTCCAGGTCTTGGTCGGAGAAGACTATGACCTGGGGCTCCATCGGCGGGCCTCTGGGGGGCTCTAAGGCTCGGCTGGCTCGCTCGGCATGATGTTTCCTCCCTCGGATGGTGTCGCCGCCCGATGCCGCTCCTCCGGAGATGACGTTGATATGGACCTCTCGGGGGGCGTTGTCGATCTCCTCTGTGGCGTCTCGGTCTTCTTTGTGCCCGGTCGTGAACCGGGCTAGGTGCCCCAGACGGATGAGGCGCTCGATCTCGTCCTGGAGCTGATGGCAATCTCCGGTGTGGTGCCCGTGGTCACCGTGGAACAGGCAATGCCTGTCCCGCTTGTGGTTCTTCGACCTCATTGGCTCGGGCTGGCGGAGAAGTCCCAAGTCTTTGATGTCTTCATAGATCTCGTAGATTGGCGCGGTCAAGGGGGTGTACCGCTCGTACTTTCTTTTGCGCTCTCCTTCTCGATCGCGCTTCTTACTCGAGCCAGGATTTGGCTCGGGGGTCCGCTTTTTGTCCCCCTCCCGACCCGAGCCGGTTGCATCTCGGCAGGCGCTGAGTACTTCTTCGCACTCGGCGTGGCGCAGTGCCAGAGTCACTAGCTCGGCAAGGGTCGAGGGAGGGTGGAGGACAAGCTCACGGAGGAGATTCTCGTCCCGGGTGCCCCCGGTCAGTGCGGTCGTGGCTGAGGCCACATCCAGGCGGGGGATCCTGAGGGCTTCCGATTTAAATCGGTGGACGTAAGTCCGGAGCCTCTCCCCTTGCGCCTGTTTGAGGGCCAGGAGCCCCGCTACTGACCTTGGGGGGGCGCTACCGGCGAAACTCTCCTTGAAAATTCGCCCGAATTGCCTGAAGTCTCGAATGGACCCAGGGGCGAGGGCCCGGAACCATGCCTGAGCACCTTGGACCAGGGTGGCCGCGAAGGCTCGGCATTTGATGGGATCCGGCGTTCCATGAAGAGTCACCAGGGCGTCGAAGCTATCGTAGTGGTCAGCTGGGTCGCCCTGGCCGTCGTAGAGTTTGAAGGTTGGAATGGAGGCTCTGGGAGAGACCTCTGCCTTCAAGATGTACTCAGAGAAAGGGGATTTCTCCTCGTCCTCCAGGAGAGAGGTCTTCTGCAGGGCGCGGAGGGCGCGCTCTTGCTCTGCGAACCGTCTCTCGAAATCTCGCAGCCGGAGGGACAGCTCTGGCTGCAGTCGCACCATGGGGCTGGGGGGGCGTCTTGGCGATCTCCCGGGGCACTAGTGCCCGGGCGCGGTGGCCTCACCCCCTGCTTCCCTCTCCTCGGCCTGGAGGAAGCCTCTTGCTCCGCAGGCGGAGCTTGCGAGGGTCCTCCGACGTCGTTGCGGAGGAGTTGTCGGCCGCGGAGGGTGAAGCGGCCTCCGGCGGTGTGCTGCGTCGCATTCCTTCGAGGGGGACTTCCTAACGGGGCGCGGGACCTTGCGTCCCTGGCCGCCTGGGCCCTCATGAGCTCCACGAGGACGTCCATCTTTTCGTTGAGGGCCTGGAAAGCGTTGGCACCGCCGTCGAGGGGTGCCCCTGTCTCCGCCGGGGGGGGGGGGGTGGTGGCCTGTTGGTGGGGATGCTGGCGTTGGAGGGGGGGCTCTGCGAGACCCTAGAGGGGGCGCCTCCCGCCTCCGCCACAGCCTTACCTGCCCCACCGGGGGATCTCCTCCCTGAGCTTCTTCTCACCATCTCGACTTTGCGTGCGTTTCCCACAGACGGCGCCAGATGAAGAGGCGAGATCTCGCGCAGGATCCTGAGCGGGCTATGGGTCACCAGAAGATGAATCTGCAAGAGAGGGAAACGTATCAGAGGGCCCAGGGGATCTCCCTGGGGCAAAACCCTCCGATGGCTAAGTCAGTAGAGCTATGGTGGAAGCAATAATGGGGGGAGGAGAGAGCTGATGCGCGAGAATCCTCTCCACCAAAGGGTGAAGCGAATCGTGCTCAGGAGCTTAGGGTGTGTGAATGCTTAGTTCATCTTACCATCTTCCGGAGGGGATCCCTTGCTTAAATAGTGCGCCGCCTTCAGAAGTCCTGTAAGCTGAGGGGCTCCCGGCGGGAGTTACATCTTTAACGGGGGCTTTCATGGCCTGATCGTGGGAACGTTATCCCCTTGGAGTCCGGCGGCTCCCCTGACTCTCCCGCTGGCGGAGGACTCTGAACGGCTGCACTTGCAGATAATCAACCGGCCTTACCGAGCCTCGGGGATGCTAGCTCATGTCCGAGCGATAGGCATGGCCCGGCGAGGGTGGGGTCGGATAGGTCGGCTGGAGCCTATCTCTCTCGGACGGGGAGAGGGCTTTAGGCCGGACCTTCCTCGGGACCTGACCGTTGTCTCGGGCCCTCCGAGCCTAGAAGGCCGCCGGGGAGAGTTAGTTCCTCGAGTCTTATTTATTGGGCTTTTCTCCCTAAGTGGGCCCTGTGGGCTATCACTCGGGTGGGCTCGCCCGGTTGGACCTTGTGGGTCTTGTCGGGCTGCCTTTGTGGTGGGCTGCGGAAATCCCCCTCTCCAGTCTCCTCTCATCTATCTCATAAGATTCCACTTATTGAGGGGAAGCTTCCATGTAATGCATCACTTGCATATCAATTGGCATCTCTTCAGGGGGAGCATTCCTTGTCATACTGAATCATGTTCATATCATTTGTGACATTGTATTAAAATCCCTCATGATCAGATTTATGCATGATCAACAAAAACTGTACAGTCAACTCCTTTCTTATCTGTTGACTGAATTCCATCTGCATGTTTCTGACCATACAAATGTGAGGTGCCACTCTCATTATTACCTTGTTCACTTGCAGCCTTCTGAACCTCAGAATCTTTATGATGATGGATTTCAGAGTGATTCCTGAGATGTATTTCTCTCCACACTGTTGGTATCTTCCATCTTGTTCTGCAATAAGCTCTGATTCTGTGGTATCTTCACCAGAATTCAGATTCTTTGTACTGGCTGAATTCATATTGATTTATTGGATAACCAGAGTCCATTCCTGTGCTTCAGGGGGAGTTATGGTTTTTTGTCATCTAAGGGGAGAGTAGTCAATCATGCATGTTGATAGGGGGAGAACTGTTTCTCTGTCATAAGGGAGATCTTTTTTTAAAAGAACCTTGACTCATTCTCTGCTTTGTTGTGCTGCATTTGACTATCAAACTATTTCCCTTCTTTTTGATTATGTCAAAGGGGGAGAATAGTTTGATGAGTCAGTGTGACTCATTATGTTGCCATCATCAAAAAGGGGGAGATTGTTGTGCCCCTTGTACTTTGTTGATGATGTGATGTTTTAATGATAACAACATGAATGAGTCACCACATTGTCTTGAATATGTCTGACCTTTTCTGTGGGAGATTGCATAAGTGTGCCATGTCTGAATTGTGAAGAATGCATGTGTATGCTTGAGTCATGCTGTGATATATTGGCTTGTGCTTGATTTCTATTCTGTGCATTGCTTCTCTGCTGATATGTTCATGCATTGTCTTAGGCTAAGTCTGTACAGCCTACGTCTCTTGCAGCGTCAACGCTGTGAGCATTCTCAAGTCTGCAGCGTCAACGCTGTGAGTAAGCACTTTGTTTCAGGTTCTTCAAGTCTATACAGACTTTAGCGTCTCATTTAGCGTCTAAGGCAAAGTCTACACATTGGCTAAGTGTGTACATCGCTTACATTTCTTGAGACCAAGTCCATACATCGTGAAAGTCTATACACTCCTCTTGGCCTTAGCATCTGTTTTGAAGTCCATACATTTGTCTTCAGTTAAAGTCTGTACAGCGTGAAGTCTGCACATTGGTCTTCGAATTTAAAGTCTGTACATTGGGTTTTTCACATGAAGTATGTACAGCCGTTCACTGTTGAAGTCCATACACTGGTCGGTGGAATTTGAAGTCTGTACACTGACTCGTTTCATTTCCTCAGATGTCTATACATTTGCCTCTATGATTCTAAGTCTATACATTCGCTGCAGAGATCTCTGTCAAGTCTATACATCGATTGTCTTGCTTGAGCTTAAGTCTGCACCGAGTCAGCGTCTCGTTGACCGTCTCTTGTTGTGTCCTCATGTTATTTCTACGTTTGTGTCTTCGTGTTGTTTTCATGTCTTCGTGTTATTTTTGTATTTGAGTCTTCATGTTATTTCTATCTTCTGTCTTCGTGTTGATTTTACTTCGTGCATTCTTCTCTAAATTCAAGCTTTAAGTGTCTCAAGTCGAGTCTGACTGTGTTGTCTCCATGTCATCCTTAGTTCGAGTCGTTTCTTTGTTATTTTTGTCTTCGTGTTGCTTTTCCTAGACCTCGTGTCTTTCTTGTTTTGTAACCACACTTCGTGTCAGTGTCTGTGTTCGTCTTCGAGTTATTTTCAGTCCATGTTATTTTCGTGGTGTTTTCATCTTTGAGTCGTTCGTGCGTTCGAGCAACTTAATACTCGAGTTGTTTTCGTGTATATTCAAGTCTTTTTAGTAAAGTGTCGTTTCACCTCGTGCCGTTCTCTTTGCTGTTTGTTATGTCGTGTTGTTTTTGTATTCGTGTCTTCGTGTTACTTGTGTATCTCGTGTCGTTCTCTTCGTAGTGGTTGTTTTGTTACAGTGATACTTCGTGTCGTTCTCTTTGTAGTGTTAGCCTTATTAGTATGTACCTCGTGTCGTTCTCTTTTTACCCGTGCTGTTTTAATCTGACCTCGTGTCATTCTCTCTTTATTTCGTACTATAGTAATCTTGTGTATCTCGTGTCGTTCTCAATACAGTGCATCTCGTATTGCTATCACATACCTCATGCAGTTTTAGTTTTTGTGGCCCTGAGTTTTAATCGTTTTATTTCTTTGCAGGAGAAGAAGAAAAACAAAAAGAAGAAGGTGGTCCGAGGAAGAATATTCCTCAGTGAATGGGAGGCACGTGATCCGAGGCTGGAAGGGCAGACAGGATTGTGACACGTGTGCTGAAGCTGGCGGAGAGACTGACACGTGGCCACAAGTTCTGGGCGGGAAATGAGGAAGACACACGCGCCCAGTGCTGCCCTCCTGCTGGCTACTGCTTATAAAAGGAAGCCTTCATCCAACAGATGAAGATGATAAAAGAAGAAGCCTGGAGAGCAAAAAGTCCTTCGATCCAGAGAAAAAGAAAAGAGGAAGAAAAAGAAGAAGAAGAGAAGAGAAGAGACAGAGAGAGCCTGCGAAAGAAGAAGAAAAGAAAGAGAAGAAGAGCAGAAGAAGAAGAAGAGAAAGAGAGAGTTAGAGAGCTCGTGAGGGTAGAGAGAAAAAAAAAGTGAGAGAGAAGAGAAGAGGAAGAGAAGCTTACCTGAAGATCTGTCTACTGGACCGTGGATCAAATCCAGGCCAGTCAGCTCCATGCGAACCACATTTGTGTTATCTTTCTTTACAGCTTTCTGATCGCTGTGTATTTTCCCCTTCTTATTTTTCCCTTTTTCATTTGGTTAGCTTTGTACTTTCGATCCTCTGGATTGAGGTTGGGTCTCTCCTAGTCTGGAGGAAGAGAGGTCTGCGACCTCCAGTTTGCAAGTGGCTGGAAGTCACTTGTGTGTTCCCTCCGGTTTGGAGGAAGGGAGATCTGATCTCCGGTTCTGGGCTTACGGGTTGCAAGTCCAGGGGTCCCTCTGGTTGGAGGAAGAGAGGTCTTCGACCTCTGGTTTGCTGGTGACGGGGAGTCACTGGTGTGTTCCCTCCGGTTTGGAGGAAGAGAGACTTTGCGTCTCTGCTTTCCAAGTGACTCCCAGTCACTTGGGGTGTCCCTCCGGTTGGGAGGAAGAGGGGAGTTTGTTCCCCTGTTCAAGCTGTGTGTCAGCACCTGTTGCAGACTGAGCCTGCTTGGTTCTAGCTTTGGCTAGTGAAGCCTCACTCCGATTGGGAGTGAGGGGTGGATGTAGGTATGAAGGACCGAACCACCTTAAAACTATTTGTGCAGTGGTTTACCTTGCGTTAGCTCCATATCTTATACCTCCCATTCACAAGTTGTGCATGCTTGGCTAGTTGCATTATCTAGAGAGTTAATTTTTGAGCATTATATTCTGCTTAGTGTGTTTGCGTTGTTTAGCTCTGCCTTCGCTTCTGGTTGATCAGGTGGCTGCATTGTTGCAGTCCAACTATTTGTCCATGTGTTGCCTTATCATTTCATCTTGGAAAGCTCATTAGTCTTATTCCACATATCTGAGCTTTAATGTTCTAATTTGGGCTATATTTTCTAGAGGGTTACATTCACCCCCCCTCTGTATCCGGGCCTAGCACCCTATCACAGACTTGCAACAAACTTGCAGTGTACCTTCCACCATTCCGCCTTCGTCTTGTTCTGTCTCCTTAATAGCTTGGAGACATGCATTCTTCGTTACCGGGCGCTTTCCATCACCGGCTTGATCATTGAGGAATGGGCAGTTAGGAATCCGATGATCACGGCTCCCACAACGGAGACAAGCTCCAAGTTTTCTCCAACATTCTTCGGCCTTATGTCCGGCCTTGTCACAGTGTTTACACACCACTTTAGAAGGTGTGGTGGTAATGGAGAATGGCTTGGTCTTCTTGAACTTCTGTTCTTGGGAAGGTGTCCCTCCATTATTTGGCATCTTCTTGTTGAAATTGGGTTTGAAGGAACCAGAACTAGTAACCTGTTTCTTCTTATCTTTCCCACGAATCCTATCAGATAGCTCCGTGGCATCTTCTAGTAGTTGAGCTCGGCGTACCATCTTCGAATAGACCTGTATATCCATCGACGCTAGCTGTGTGATGTACTGGGGCCTGAGCCCATTAAGAAATCTCCTAGCTTTCATTTTCTCGGTACTGACTAAATGTTTCGCATACCGGGACAACCTAGAGAATTGTGCTTTGTAATCAGCCACCGACAAAGATCGTTGCTTAAGTGTGGCGAACTCGGCAGCTTTCTTCTCTTGGACTCAGTCTTTCGTATTCAGCCACCGACAAAGGCCAGGGTACATCCGGATTATGTAAATATTAATATATATAAACATTTCAAATTTTGATTATTATCAAAATGACGCCTTTCATGAAGGCTTCAATTCTGTAAACAGTGGCCTAGTCAGGGCGTCATATATTGAATTAAAGGGTAGGGTATATGTCGTCAAGAATATTATAAACATTTCTATAATTCACAGTTTATCACTAAATTGGCGCCCGTGTATAGGGGCGTTCATTCAATTGACGACCCTGGATGGGGTCGTTATTTATTTGTCATCCGATTTGCACCGGGCAGGTTCAATCACAGGCTCATGGATTTTGGAGTATTTCCAATCAAGAAACTAGAGACATGGACAGATAAAGAAAAATATCATGAATTTTCTAGTATGATCATGCATTAGTTTACATATAAGGTTTCATTGTTATTAAATTTCTAAACATGTGTATTTATTAATTAGCTAACAAATTGATGACTGTTTACACGGTCATTAAATCAAATAGCGCCCTAGATTGGGTCGCTATTTCAGTTCATGCAGAAAATAATTAAAACTCCATTCTGTAATCCCTTATAGACCTATATGCATGTATACACCCTAAAATTATTAGATTTGGCTTAACACTTGAGAAAACCTACCTTGGGTGATGATTCGGTTGACAGACGATGAAGATGATGAACCACAACTGATACTCTATTTTTAACAGAGAACTTGGTAGTAGAATAATAACAGCAGCTTCACGGCAGCTTCCAAGAAGATTGAAAACCACGATAATAGCTTGTTTCTTCCAACAGAAGAACAGCAGCGTAGTAGGAAAAGGAAGAAGTTGAAGTTCTTCCACGCCCACGACAGGATGAAGAGGATGCAGAAGGTAACGCCCTCCAACGCAGCAGGAGGAAAAAGGAAGAAGTAGAAGAACTTCTTTATGTTCTTCACGTTCTGAGTAGCAGCAAGAGGAAGAAGCTGCCTTCCCCTTCCTTTCAGTTCTTCTCGTAGCAAGGAAGTAGAGGAAGAAGAACTTTCACGGCAGAGGAGTAGCAGCAGGACGTCTTTGAACAATAATGTCAATAAGGGGTTCGATGGAAGGGCTGGTATTTATAGGAGAAGGAATCCTAATGGGTTCTAGGTGTTTGATTAGAACTATAACTTCCTATGTAGAATCCTTATTAAACAGAGATATCCACGTGTTGATCCTTTCCTAATCAAAACTTACCCAGTTAACATCCCTGTTCGAACCAAACACCAACGGGTTCTGTTTGGAAATGACGCCTAAGGTTGGGGCGTTATTTTAAAATGACGCCTCTGTACACTATCTTCAATTCATTATATGACGCCTGTCTAGGGGGCGTCAACTATTAAATTAGCGCCTGCTTGAACAGTCTTTAATTAAATGACGACTTGATCGGAGGCATTATTTACTTTGACCTATTTATTGCATGTTTTAAGTAGATATGACTTGGGCCTTTAACATTAGTTTAATTTTTTAATCCATTTAGGATTTTACTTCTTTTAATTTATCAGGGTTGCTACACGTAACACCCTTATCCTCTTTTCTCCACTCATGAAACCCTCAACGCCGTGCTCCGCCATCGCACTCTCGATGCCACTTCATTGTGGATGTGCGTTCCCGGGGCCAACATCAACGGCGATCGTCACGGTAGATTGCAACGTCAGAAGGGTGGTTGGGGAACCTAATTATGCCTACACCTTCCCTTGTCCAATCACCTCAGCAATACGCTCCGATCGAGCAATGATCGTTCGGCTAGGGTTCCTGACGTTCCCCTTTTTTCTACTCCTGAGGGGCTGTGTTACCACCTCCATTGCAGCAATGTGTTCAATCGACACACCAATCCCATCCGTCTCCTCTGCGTCCTCCTCTTGGTCCCTTATCGTCATTGGCTCCTGCTGCAGATGCCATCTTCCTTTTTTTAATTCATTAGGGAATTTAGGTTCAGAAAATGGGAAGGTATAAATGCTATGTAATGTCGGTTGGTCGCGAACCAGGTGTATATTATAGTTGGCCCCAATGCTTAGTCCAAGTGAATGGATACCCTGGAGCTCGTTATAAGGGTTTTCACTCGGTAGAGGAAGCACATGCTACTACAAATAGGATTGGCAATAGCAGCCATGCATATGTTAATCATTCTCGACTTACATATCATGCAAGTCCCGGACCTGACTATGATTCAAGGAACCAGGCACTACGCCAGCAGATGACTACACAAATGTCAAATGTGCCTTGTATTGTTGTTGCTTTATTATGTACTATAGTAGTGTTGCTCCTCTTCATATTAGTTGCTTTGTTATTACTGTTGTTGTCTGTGTAGAGAAATGATATACTTGACATTTTACTCATTGTCAATGACTTGGCTTGATCCCACTATAAATTAGTAGAATTGGAGGTAAATATCATTTCTTGATCACACATGAGTTTAATCAGCGTCGTTTGATGACTAGGAAAGATTCAGATCCGTGTTGGTAGAGTTAGGAAACCAATACATGGTTAAACCCTTCAAACGAACTTGAGTTTCTTCAAGTTTCACTGCCATGAGCTATTTGTCACCGTTATAGAGTTATTTGTCACTGCTATCGGCTATTTGTCACTCCGAACATCTATTTGTCACCCTTATCGCTAGCCAACCGTCGACTTTGTTTCGCTACAAAATAAACCTTTTGCTTCTGTTATCCATCAAATCTTTTACTTATGTTATCCATTTATACACAACCTACACAACTCAACATAAAACACACATCCCCCGATGTAATCCATACAACATATAAATCAATGAATAAAATAAATTACAATTACATTAATTCAAATGTGTCATTTTTTACAATTACAATTACAAATCAACAGATATCCGTTGGATCATCCTCCACCATCACCAGGTGCAGAAGAATCCCCTCTCTCAGACAACTCCTCTTGCCTAACAACCAACTCTGTAGTGTCACCTGAGACAACAAATTTTTTAGAATACTCGCTCCATTCAAACTGCAATTTTGAAATAAGCTCTTTTTTGAAGCAAGTATCATGATCTCTCTCTTCCGGAGAATCGGCAGCGACTAGCCTGTATGTGTAAAGCTTCCTCGTCTGTCCTGGTCTAAAAGCACGAACAATAGCTTTGGTATCTCGCCATGTCATTGGTCCTGCTTTTAGACCCGGACAGACAAGGAAGGTTTACACATATAGGCTGGTCGCTGCCGATTCTCCGGAAGAGAGAGATCATGATACTTACTTCAGAAAAGAGCTTATTTCAAAATTGTGGTTTGAATTGAGCGAGTATTCTAAAAAATTTCGACAGCATTCTCCAGTTTTTAACATCCTGAAAAAATATATTAAACAAAATATAAATACATCCAACATGTGAATTGAGATGAAATTAGGAATCATGGCAGTTACACCTTGGATGCGATGTTATAGAGGCCCTGCGCGGGCGGTGGTGGCGGAATGGCGATGGGCAGCTGACGACGGCGACTGTAGCAGTGCTAGACAGCAGCCGGTGGGCGGGTCTGGCAGGAACACCGGTTGGCTGCCACAGCACGGCACCGGAGGGGCAACAGTGCTCTACCGGCGTGGGTGCAAGGAGGAGCGCGACGGTGGGCTGGTCGGCACTCACGGCGGTGCTGGTTCGTGGAGGGAGGGTACGTAGGGCACCCATGGACACACGGGGACAAGATGGCGATGGTCTGCGGTGAGGGGGGGAAAGCAAGGGATGGGGGAAAAATAAATGGCTTCTAAGGGTACGAAATACGTTGTAAGGGTGACAAATAGGTCGTAAGGGTGACAAATGCTTCTAAGGGTTACAAATAGGTCCTAAGGGTCACAAATAGCTTCTAAGGGTAATAAATGGGTGTCTAAACGTGAAAAATAGCCTGTAGTGGTGACAAATGAAAGAGACAGAGCGAGCGAGAGAGAGAGAGAGAGAGAGAGAGAGAGAGAGAGAGAGAGAGAGAGAGAGAGGCATTAACAAACAGAAAAAATGGTGACTCCTTGCACACGTCTCATCCTCCTGCAGTCCTGCAGTGGAAGAACTAAAGTCGATGGAAGACGAGGTGTGTAACACCCCAAATATAGCTAAGTTGTACTCTATATCACAGAGGTGCCTTTTGAAGTATCGGCTCAATTCTTATAAAGAACTCTGAAGTTAAGCGTGCTTAATGGGGAGTAGTACTGGGATGGGTGACCTCCTGAAATGTCCTCCATTTTAGAGCCGATCACTATTAGAAAGGGACAAAACCGTGAGGTCGGTAGGCCAAAGCGGACAATACCTCGATGGTATAGAGTACGGGGCGTGACATAATGGTATCAGAGCCATACCCCAGCCGGAAGTGTGGGAACTAAGTGCCATGCAGGGCAAACTGCTATGCTATGGGAGCCACCTCTTGAACCCGCAATGGGACAAAGTGCTACATAGTGGGAGCCACCTCTTGAGCCTGTAGGGGCCACCTCTTAAGTCCTATCTGCCTGGGGATTAGATTGCGTGCTATATGTGCCCAGCGACGAGGATGTCACCTATATAAGAGGGGTAGATTGTAACACCCTCAAATATAGCTAAGTTGTACTCTATATCACCGAGGCACCTTTTGAAGTATCGGCTCAGTTCTTATAAAAAACTCCGAAGTTAAGCGTGCTTATTGGGGAGTAGTACTGGGATGGGTTAACTCCCGGGAAGTCCTCCATTCTGGAGCCGATCACCCTTAGAAAGGGACAAAACCGTGAGGCCGATAGGCCAAAGCGGACAATACCTCGATGGTATAGAGTACGGGGCGTGACAAAGTGTCTCTTCCAACTAAAGGCTGGTTTTAATTTTACTAAAGGTAGTGGAAGACCTAAAGTCGGTGGAAGACGAACTGTCTCTCCCAACTAAATGCTGGTTTTAATTTTACTAGTCAAATTGATAAATAGGGCAGTTATTATAGTTTCGAGAAGTGTAACAATCTTCCATCTTATCATATTTTTTATATTTTATATTAGGAAAATTATATTTTATAATATATTATTTACATATATATATATCATATGATATAAAATATAATATTTCGATTGCATAACTTATGAAACGAATATTATAATATTTGTTTCCGCTCCGATTCAAATTTGAATATTATCTGTATCCAAAAAAATAAATACTATTTAGAATATTATCCTCTAATTAATACGGATTCGAATTCGAATATTATCCAGCTAAACTATTGATATATTTATATTTTTTTTTGTTATTCATTACACACGAGAGGAAAAGCAGGGGATGGGGGAAAAACAAATGGCTTCCAAGGGTAAGAAATATGTCGTAAGGGTAATAAATAGGTCATAAGGATGACATGTAGAGTTTAATCAGTGTCGTTTGATGATTAGGAAAGCTTCATATTTGTGTTGGTAGAGTTAGGATCGCTAGGACATGGTTAAATCCTTCAAACGAACTTGAGTTTCTTCAAGTTTCAATGCTATGAGCTATTTGTCACCGTTACAAACTATTTGTCACTTCTAATGGTTATGTATCACTCATAATGAGCTATTTGTCACCCTTATTGCTCGTTAGGCGTCGTCTTTGTTTCGCTTCATCACATATTGTGACTTCTGTTATCAATTTATCATGCTTACGAGACATTTGTCAGGCTTGAAGCCTATTTGTCACCACTGATGACTATTTGTCACCACTAAGCGATGTTAGCCGTTACAGTATCTCTCTCCGGCCTCTCGTCTATTATGCGGTTGATGTAACTGCATGAAAGGAACCTCGGTCCAAGCGATCTCATGACCAACAAAAAGGAAGGACCGAGAGTCAGAAATGTTGGGGAGGCACGAGCACTCTTTTGCATAAATAGAGACTCTGGGGCAGTGGGGGGAACACGAAGGACATCTTGAGTTCCTTTGGCGGTCAAAGAAACTCTCGTGAAGATGTTGTCATCTGAGAAGTTAGTTCCCGCCAAACTTCTGTGCTTCCGAAAGGAAGCCCTGCCGGTGCCGGACCAGCCATCAGGCGAAAGCAGTGGCGGCGTTGTTTCGGAGGAATACAAGCAGGGGTACCTGCAAGGGTGGCGGGACGCCTTGGCGAAGGTGGACCGCCTGTTTTGTAACAAGGGGGTGACGAACCTCCAACATGACAGGTTCCGTCCCAAAGAGGACGAGTAACCGCTTGTACCCTCTTCCCCTATCAATATAATTTACCTTTCTTTGCATGATGGATGCTTGATCTTTCTGTGATGTGGTTGCCATCAAATGAAGGATAACATCCATCGCAGATAGGGGTTACCTTTACGAAGCAGAGTTCTTCCCCTATAAGTAGCAGGGTTTATCGATGGTTCTAATATTAGTAGGGCTTATCTTCATGCTCATAGTTCATCGCTAGGATCCATTTGTCACCCTTCATGCTCATTTGTCCCCCTGTTAATATATTTGTCACCACTAATAGGCATTTTTCACTTTTAGCATGCAGTAGCCGTCGCCTTTGCTCCTGGAGACGTCGTCTTTGTGCATTTTTCACCGTTAAGAGCCTTTTGTCATCCATCATGCGTATTTGTCACCCTTGTTAACCTATTTGTCACCCCTAATGTGTATTTGATGCCTCTGTCAATTTATTTGTCACCAATAATATGCATTCATCACCCTCGTCATACATTTTACTCTGCTGCTCTCACATACGGAAGTTGAACCCAAAAGAGAAAATAAATATAATAATAATAAAAATTCATAAAAAAGGGCGTTCAATAAATACATGACTTCTGACAAACCATGAAAATGATATTCAATTAATATAATAATGATAAAAGTCTAATAGAAGGTCACTGCTGCTGAACAAAGTCTTCAGAATGCAAGGTTGAGGGACATGTTGGTAGGTCATGGGTTATTAAAGGATTCAAAATATGTGATAACTGCTGAACAAATAGGGCCTAATAGTATATGTGCTACGAAATATTATAATATAGTGTGTCTGTTGTATTTGAACTTGATCAATTTCCACCTACTCTATTGTATTGCCTTCATTTGTGACTTTTGTCATGTTTACATAATCACCTTGTGGTATTGTCCATTTCACAGGGGCATACCCTCACATCACCTTGTGGATGACAATATCGCAACCTTTGGTTTTCAATTTTTATGATTTTTTTCATTTTTGTATTTACTTTTTTTATAATTATACTATTATATTTATTAATTGTCCCTCTTGCAACAGAAAGAAGAACATGTTTTGAAGTTTTGGAGCCAGTTAGTCAGATAAGCCAAAATCAAGTGCGATGGCTAACACCGCATAATGGTGACAAATAATCATCAGTGATGACAAATAGGCTTCGAGGCTGACATATGTCTGTCAAGGGTGATAAATGAATAACATAAGTCACAATATGTTATGAAGCGAAACAAACTCGACGCCTAGCGTAGGATAAGTGTGATAAATATCTCATTATGAGTGACAAATAGCCCATCAGAAGTAACAAATAACTATGTAACGGTGACAAATAGCTTATGGCAGTGAAACTTGAAGAAACTCAAGTTCGTTTGTAGGGTTTAACCGTGTATGGGCTTCCTAATAACTCTACCAACACGGATCTGAAGATTTTCCAGTCATCAAATGACACTGATTAAACTCATCTAAGATCAAGGAATGAGATTATCTCCAGTTCTACTAATTAACGGTGCCTGATAAGCGTCTGAACAGATAAACTGCTATGTTTACAGATGAAAGAGTTTTTTATCTAGATTCTTTCAAGAGTCCTTCTTTGTCATAACAACATCTGTGGGTCTCCATACCGTGCGAAGAGGGAGTGCTTACATAACGAAGTGAAAACCACATACAGACAAAAAAAATGAGAAGAAAGGGCGTGCAACCAAAAAAACTAGGGTGACTATCGTGTGTCCACGAGAAGAAGGTGACTCAAGTAACATCAAAGGGAATTCAAGTGGATAAAATCTTTTATTTTCCTAAATTCCCATTGGTCCACTTGCCAATAACCATAAAATAATTACAAAACTGACGAAAAACCATAAAAGTGCTAATTAATAAATATAACAATATGATAATGTTGATTAATAATAGGAAGGGTGGAAAACTATTTAATTATTTATCGAAATATTTCGACGGATAAAGGTTTGTTGGAGATACGTCGGCAAGTTTCCGACGAGTGTTCGACCTTAAATTTATCCGTCGTAAACTATTCATATATTTTAAACTGCACTTATTTATTTTCGACGAAACATATTTTTGTCGGAGATACGTCCGAAATATTTGACGTTAATTTCGACGTTAATTTTTTCTGTTGAAAGGTTCAGACGTATTTTCGACAAAAATATTATGTCAAAAAATAGTCGGTAATTATCGACGAATTTGTAACACAATATATTTCCGTCAGAAAGACAACATTCCGACGTATTACCGACGAAAAATTTTTAGTCGAAAAATACCATCGGTATTTCCTATTTTTCTTGTAGTGCCCTATATGTATGTATATCTCGCTAGTGAACGTGCTTGATGGGTGTAGATGGCCTGACCTGTGGGGAAGGGGTGTGATAGTGAACTCCCTTAAAGAAGTGGAGTAGATGTGGTGGGTCAAGGGGTTCACTAGGGAAGGGGTCGAAGGGATCAAAGAAAGTATGACCCCTTGAACTGAGTTCCCACATGTCACGGTCCCATGTTTGAAATTCTCGAAGGTGTAGGTGGTCACCTTCATCCATTATGGCAAGAGGGACGGTGATCTCATATAGTAGATATGGTTCCTCCCTCGGGATAAAGGGAATGAAGTTGGGCTCGGCCGACATGGGGTGGAATAAGAGAATTTCTGTGGTGACACGACCCACGATGCACACGGAGGTAATGGACCCTAAGGCTGGGTGGGTGAAGCTACGACTTGTGGGTTGGTCGAAACCTCGGGCCAACATATACGTCAACTTCATTTGCGAGTCTAATCTATAATAAGGTCATCCAATGTATCAACATGGTGATTAGACCGGAATGTGGTATGCAATGACTTGGCAGGCACTAATAGTAATGTGGGGTCCATGGATGGGTGGGAAAAGGCTTTAGGGACGAAGCCTTGCTTGAGCCAGCTAGGAAGTGGCTCTACAATGACAATCTCACCCTTAGTAAGTAGGTATGGCTCTAGCTGAAGTTCTAAGGGTGAAGGTTCTAGCACGACATCTCCCTCAGTTGGGGAAGGGACTTCCTCCATGATGGGGAGAGGACTTGGGGACTCCATAGACAGCACCGGGTTCAGACTACCGGCTACTACCTCCTTAGGCTCAGGCAGGAGTCGTGCCCACATCCCATCTATCCTATCTGTTGAGTCTTGTTGAATCTTTACATGTTTTGATGATGACAACACTATAAGTCTTAGTGGTGTTCAAAAATATTTCTCTGTGAAAAATTAACAAAAATATTTTTCTGTGAAAGTGAACAAAGAATATTTTTCTGTGAAGAATAAACCTTCATTTCACTTCAGGTATTTTCAGGGACTGTCTTCGTGTTGGTTGGAACTTCATCATGTTTGTGTATAACACCTCATGTTGTACTGTTTGCCTTCGTGTCGTTTTAGTTTTAGTACTGTTTGTGTTTTCAACACGCCGTGTCGTCCTTTCGTACCTCGTGTTGTGTTAAGTAGTGTGCTGATTGACTTCGTGCTGATTCTTCTGAAGCAGCTCGAATTGGTCTGATGAACTTCGAGTTGCTTCTGTATGAACCTCGTGTCGTTAGCACTTAGTTGCTCATCTCGAGTCAATCCTCTATGTTTGCTCTTGTGTCTCGTGTCAATTACTGTAGTTCCTCGAGTTTTTCTTCTGCTTCCACCGTTTCATCACGTGTTGTTGAAGACGTGTCTATCTCATGTCTTCGTGTCGTGTTTCCTAGACCTCGTGTCCTTCTCGCCTTGACCACACCCCGTGTCAATTCCTGTGTTTCATCTTCGTGTTGTTTTCAACTCGTGTCGGTTTCTATTTTCATCATCGTGTTGTATTCAACTCGTGTCGGTTTCTGTTTTCATCTTCGTGTTGTCTTCAACTCGTGACGGTTTCTGTTATTTGTCTTCGTGTGGTGGTCAGCCCGTGTCGCCTCGTCTTCGAGTCGTTCATTCGAGCTATTGTGTGCTCAAGTTATTTTTCTTGTGCTTTCAAGTGTTGTTTCACTACGTGTCTTCGTGTTTCTTTTGTATGTGTATCTCCGTGTTGCTTCCTTCTATTTTCATCCTGGTCTCTTCTGATCGCGTGTCTTTCTATTGCTTCAATTTGTGTTATCTTCTTCTCACCTCATGCTGTCTTCATCTGACTTCGTGTCGTCTTCGTTGTTGTGTTAGCTGTATTCTCGTGTACTTCGTGTCATTCTCGTGTTATCTCGTGCTAAACTCATCTAACGTACCTCGTGTCAGTCACAGTATAGTGCACCTCATTTTGTTATCATATATCTCGTGCAGTTCTTTGTTCTTATGGCCAACCAACTTATCTCAGCTACATATAGCGAACCCTGAGCATTAATATAATTAATCTGCTTGCAGGGATCCGAGGAAGATTACTCCTCAGTGTCTAGGCAGCACGTGATCCAATGCTAGAGGAACCAATCCGATAAGGACACGTGGCAAGAAGGTTCTGGATCAAGCGTGGGACTCTCTGCTTTTCTGCTCTTTCTGGATCAAGCGTGTCTTCGTCTTCAGATGGAAGATGATCGAAAAAGAGAAAACCCACCAGATATTGGCGTGAGTGTGATCTTCGGATCAAACCTCCGCCACGTACCAGATATTGGTTGAGTCTAGGTTCGTAGTCGAGTCACTATTCCAACTTTGCATTATCGTTTTAGGGTCGTGTCTATTCAATTTGTCTTGCACCAAGTGTCGGCATGGCCATCCTATAGCTCCCCGTGTCCCATGGATCCCCAAAAGCCAACGTCGTATGAATGGTGGCGACACATCCAAGGATGGGGAACCCAATCCTACCACCTCCGTAGGCCCAAAGCCCCGGACTTCTATGGCTCCAAAGTCCCGAGTGACTACCTAGAGTGGGAAGGAGAGAGCAGAAACTGAAGGAGGAAGAAGAAGAAGAAAAGAAGAGGAGAGAGAGATTTACTGAGGATCTGATCAGTCTATTCGTGGATCAAATCCAGAACGACTATGCTCATTGAGAGCTATATATCTTGCATTTTATTTCCAGCTTCTGTCGTTGTCATTTTCATGTTTTCTTATTTTTCCTTTTGCTACCTTGTTTAGTCTTGTTCTTCCGATTGCCCTGTTGGGGATCGGGTTTCTCCTGGTGATACAGGAGAAGGGAGATCTGATCTCCAGGTTGCAAGTGGCAGGTTGTCACTTGAGGATTCCCTCTGGTTTAGAGGAAGGGAGGCTTGTCCTCCGGTCCTTGGCTTGTGGCTTGCAAGTCAAGGGGTCCCTCCGGTTGGAGGAAGAGAGGTCTTAGACCTCTGGTTTGCTAGTGACGGGGAGTCACTGGTGGGTTCCCTCCTGGTCTGGAGGAAGAGAGGCTAGGCCTCTGGTGGGTTGTCGGCAGTAGGTTGCTACTGGCTGGTTCACTGGTAGTGAGACTGCTACCAGTGGGGTTCCCTCTTGGTATAGAGGAAGAGAGACGTGAGTCTCTGGTTTCTAGTGACCGTGGGTTGCTAGTGGTTCCCTCCGAGTAGGAGGAAGAGGGGAGGTTGTTCCCCTGGGTAAGATGTGTATCAGCGTTTGTTGACAAGCTGTGTTGCCCAGCTGTTAGTGAAGCCACACTCAGTTTGAGTGTGGGGTGGATGTAGGTCTGGAGGACCGAACCACCTAAAAATCCCCGTGCCGTGTGCTTGTTTTTCTCTTCTGGGCTTCGATATTCGGTAGATGCTTGTTTAGGTCGATCCTTCCCTATCCTCCAAGCAGTTCGTTCTGCGGTTAGTGTTTGACCATTGTGCTCTAATTCGGATACTCCTGTTTGAGATCTAAACTTATTTTTTAATCCTTAATTTTTAACGGGTAAAGGTCCATTCACCCCCCTCTGGACCTATCACTATCCATCCGGTCCATAAATATTTACAAGAGATCATCTAAGGTGCGGTTTGGACTAGGGGCATCATGGTGGGTTTTCTCATATTCAATTGGCCTAATCTTGGGTCTAGGCTCATCTACGTGCGGGGCTCTTTGCTTCCGACTTGGACCAACTTGGTTGGAGGTGACTGCGTGGGGTCGGTTGGAGGTGACTGGGCTAGGTAGGTAGACCCTTCTAAGCTTGCCCTTCATCTCACGTCATGACTCTATCGGTCATTGCCTCCTAATTTCCCTCAAGCATTCTATGTCCCTCCATTTTTCGGCGGCCTCGTGAAAAAGCCGCCTTGTGGCAAAATCAACTTCCATGGCATCGGACATGATGTAACACTCAAAGTATTTGTCCATAGCGGCTTCCCACTCTAGGTAGTCACTCGGGACTTTGGAGCCATAGAAGTCCGGGGCTTTGGGCCTACGGAGGTGGTAGGATTGGGTTCCCCATCCTTGGATGTGTCGCCACCATTCATACGACGTTGGCTTTTGGGGATCCATGGGACACGGGGAGCTATAGGATGGCCATGCCGACACTTGGTGCAAGACAAATTGAATAGACACGACCCTAAAACGATAATGCAAAGTTTGAATAGTGACTCGACTACGAACCTAGACTCAACCAATATCTGGTACGTGGCGGAGGTTTGATCCGAAGATCACACTCACGCCAGTGTGCTACCTTCCCGATAGGCGTAACCTATCATTCCGAGAACACCTTTTGATATACCGGGTATAGGAAGGGAATGCAAACTTTGGACCGACTAACTGACTACCCTAGACTCGACTTAGCTCTGATACCAATTTGATGCGGGACGGACACGCGAACCTAGGACTCTAGCTCGCGGACGTCCCTAGAGAGGGAAACGCATAATCTTGCGCGGTTGAAGAACCGGCGAGGAGTCGGGTAGTCAGCTCTCTTTCGTGCCCGGATCGGGTCACGGGACGGGTTTCGCTCTCTCTCTAGACTTAAATGACTTTTTTTCTTACGTTTTTAACAAATATTACCCAAGACTCAACCTTCCACTCTGATACCAAATTGATGCGGGACGGGACGCAAACCTGGGACTCTAGCTCGGGGACGTCACTAAGCGAGGGAAACGCGTGGATCTGCACAGTTGAGAAATCGGTAATGAGTCTCGGGTATCGGCTTTTCAGCGTCCTCAGATTGAGTCACGGGACGGGTCACGCTCACTCTCTCGCAGCGGTGATTGAAATAATATAACGAGCTAATTAACCTATCACTCATGCAGCGGCATATGAAAATATATACGAGTAAAGCAAATGCCAAGTGGGGAGCGGACATGATACCTCCACGCTCCGGGCGTGGGGAAGACGATCCCGGCCAAGACTTGTACTCCCGGTACACAGTAATTAAATAATTACAACAGTGAATTTAATTGCCCACTCCACGCAGGGAGGTAAAGGGCTACAATGGGCACCAGGAGTAGCGAACTCGGGTTGACGGGCAGCAATTTGGAACGCACTTGGGTAGGAGACGGGTGGCTGGTCCGGCTCGATTCTGCAGGGCCCGCGAGACAACAGGTGGGTCTGGCTACTGGGACGGCGGTACCCGGGCGTCTCCTTGCTGCGGTGGTTGGCTGGGACACTGCTGATGGGTTTCCGATCGATGTCCGGGAGCGGCGGTCGCCGAAGCTATCCTGGCATATTTTATCGGGATTAACCGGTGGACTGATCTGCTGGCATGTTCTTTGGTCAGAAATGCGCGCCTTCACAAAAAGAATTTCTGCGCCCAGATCCGGTGTCGGATCGAGGCAAAATTGGTACCGTTAGATAGAGGACTCAAAGGGCTACAACATATAATTATTTCAAATCCATCTAGTAGATGGATTAGAAATGAAAATAACTGTTCCCAAGATTTTTTTACTGACTCGGATTACAGACAGTTAGGACAGAACAAATTCTGCCTGAAAATGAATTTTGACCAACACAAAAATGATGGATCTAGACTCTGAGAAAATTATGGGTGGAAGAGGGGGATGTGAGGAACACGTATGATTTTTTTGGGAATTTTTGGAGATGGCTAATGGTGGGTGAAAAATACGACAACATGAGACTATCCCACAGATCTACTGATGGACAGACTATCAGGGGTGGAAATAAAATTACGGGAAAAATACTAAACGAAGGAGAAATGACACGAAATTTGAACTGGGGTTGGGGGATCATATGAGGAACAAACCCTCAAAATTTGAGGCCGAATAGATCTCCTGATTGGGAGATAAAAATCTGGCTTCAAGCTTCTATCCAGGGGTGGACAGAACTCCGACGAGGTGACGGTGGTGGTGCGATGGTGGCTTGATGGCGGCGGCGGCGGCGGTGCTGAGCTTCTCACTCAGAAGGGGGGAGATGGGGTCTTGTTCTTCCGATTGCCCTATTGGGGATCGGGTTTCTCCTGGTGATACAGGAGAAGGGAGATATGATCTCCAGGTTGCAAGTGGCAGGTTGTCACTTGAGGATTCCCTCTGGTTTAGAGGAAGAGAGGCTTGTCCTCCGGTCCTTGGCTTGTGGCTTGCAAGTCAAGGGGTCCCTCCGGTTGGAGAAAGAGAGGTCTTAGACCTCTGGTTTGCTAGTGACGGGGAGTCACTGGTGGGTTCCCTCCTGGTCTGGAGGAAGAGAGGCTAGGCCTCTGGTGGGTTGTCGACAGTAGGTTGCTACTGGCTGGTTCACTGGTAGTGGGACTGCTACCAGTGGGGTTCCCTCTTGGTATAGAGGAAGAGAGACGTGAGTCTCTGTTTTCTAGTGACCGTGGGTTGCTAGTGGTTCCCTCCGAGTAGGAGGAAGAGGGGAGGTTGTTCCCCTGGGTAAGCTGTGTATCAGCGTTTATTGGCAAGCTGTGTTGCCCAGCTGTTAGTGAAGCTACACTCAGTTTGAGTGTGGGGTGGATGTAGGTCTGGAGGACCGAACCACCTAAAAATCCCCGTGCCGTGTGCTTGTTTTTCTCTTCTGAGTTTGGATATTCGGTAGATGCTTGTTTAGGCCGATCCTTCCCTATCCTCCAAGCAGTTCGTTCTGCGGTTAGTGTTTGACCATTGTACTCTAATTCGGATACTCCTGTTTGAGATCTAAACTTATTTTTTAATCCTTAATTTTTAACGGGTAAAGGTCCATTCACCCCCCTCTGGACCTATCAATTGGTATCAGAGCGGTTCCCTATATCTCCAGATTCAACGATCTGTAGTGGATCCTGCTGGTCTGATAGGTGCATTTCTGTTTTGGTCTTACTGCTTGATTTTACTCCTGAACTGATTTCAATGAAGCACCCACCGATCTTTAGTGGTTCTGGATTTAAGTTGTGGCTTAGAAGTCTGCGTACCTATGTTAAACAACGTGATCCGGATATGTGGAAGTTGATTTCACATGGTCCACACAAACTGCCAAAGAAAATGTCCAAATGGACTGACAATGATAGATACATGTGTGATCAAAACGAGAAGGCTATGGAAATTCTGAAGGCTGCCACAGACAAAGCTTTACATTCATGTTTTTATCATTGCAGGTCAGCCACTAAAATTTTGGACCAACTGAAAATAGCCTTCGAGTCAAAGAAGGACGCCAGCATGATGGCCAATGGGACTGATCACAGCAACAATCAAAGTAATGAAGAGGACAATGATGATCAGGTAAACCCTTTTCAACATTATACTATGGATGATTGGGAAAATAGCTATGCTGACTTGTTGGGGCTATATGAAAATTTAAAAAGAGAACATAAGAAACTGAGAAAGGGTACTAAGTTAACCAGTGCAAATTCCTCTTTATGTCAAAACTGTTTAAAATTGGAACAAACAAATGATGCTTCCATAGTTGAGATTCGTAAGCTTGAGAGTCACATTAAATTGTTAAAGAAAAAGAATCAAGAATCTATTAATTCAGAACTGAATGAACTTAAATCTGAAAATGACTCTCTTAGGAAAATCATTGAAGAAAATGTTCAGAAAATTAAAAACCTTGAACAAGAAAACAAACTGCTAACTGAAAAATCTGAATCTAATCAACAATTTGAACCACCGTGTGAAGATCAGATTTTAATAAATGAATTGGTCCAGAATGACAAGCTCAAGGGAGAAATTGAAAAATTGAAAATGTTGAACAGTAGTATGTCTGAGAGACTTCTAACCTTAGAAAAAGGAAAAACTGTTTGCATTGAAGATTCTGATAAACTGAGCAATCTGGAAAATGAAATTGAGGACTATAAAATCGCAAACAAGGTGCTAAGTGAATGTGTAAATTACAATGAATAAGAGATTGCCAGTTATGAAATACACATTGTTTCTCTGGAAAATGAAATAGAAGACTTGAAGAAATCCTTGTCAAAATTTGTGGAAGGACAAGAAAATCTGGACAGATTGTTAGGTGTTAAAGTCAATTTTCAAAAAGAAGGGTTGGGCTATAACTCAACAAAGAAAAAGAATTTTGAAAATAAGATTCAAACTTCTGCTGTTTCAGATGTTGCATCTGCTAGCCTAGCCAGTCCTTCTGTATTTCAATTCACTGCTCAAAGAAGTCTGAAGATAACTGTAGAACAAAAAGGGAAGAACAAAGTGGATTCTACTACATACATGCATCCTGACTTTAAATCCAATGCTAACAAGCAACCTATGTCATGCCTTAATTATCATAAAGCTGGTCATCAAATGCATGAATGCAAACTGAAAGGAAAAGATGACATGAATACTAGTAAAATACATGTTAGGAAAACTCATGACAGAAATCATGAGGTTCAGAAAAAGAAAATGTCATGTTACTACTGCCATAGAATTGGCCATTTGATGCATGAATGTAGATTGATGGGAAAGGATGATATGGATGCTAGGAAATATCGTGATAGAAATCCTGATGTTCATTCAAAGAAAAGGGAATGTTCGCATTGTGGTAGATTAGGCCACACCCTTGCTCAATGTTGGTTTGCTAATGGAAAGAAAAAACCACTCCCACATCATGCTAAATTTTATGCTAACCAACATGCTCTTAATATCAACAAAACTGCTTCTCCGAACCAGCATGTTAGATGTTTTAATTGTAACAAGCTTGGGCATAAGGTCACTGAATGTTGGGCAAGATCTTATAGGAGAGAGTCTCCTTTCTGCTCCCATTGTGGGAAGCATGGCCATGCAGTCAAGGACTGCTGGCATTCTCAAGGTAGAAAACTCAATTCTAAAACTGTTAATCTCCCTGCGAATAAAAATGCATTTGGTAGAAATGTCTTTAGAGGCAAGCACAATGAGTGCTTCAAATGTGGAAGCTAGGTCACAGGATTGCAACCTGTTGGCTGGCAGAATATCAAAACCAAACTGGTTTTGGCAAACAGAATCTTTATTCTGTTAACAAGGAGTCTCATGTTTATGCACATAGGATTCATGCTAACAAGGATATGCATAAATCAGTACTGAAAGCTGCTACTCCTTGCTATCAAGTTAAAAATGTGCTGAGGAAACTTGCTAGAAGTAATACTGTCATGTCAGGACCCAAGACTTCTTGGGTATCTGTTTGTGCAAAATAACTTTGCTTTGCAGGTGTGCCTTGGATGGAATAAAGGGGTAATAAACCAGGGCACATAAAAGGACCCCATGTCTGAATGCTCCAGGTAAATTTACTGCTTCCCTCCTAATCTGAATTCAATCTCCAATCCATCAGAATGATGTTTGTTGTTGTTCATATAAACTGCCTATTTTGGACTAGACAGAATTATCATGATTCACAAACTCACATGTTTAATTTTCATGGCAAACACTGCATTCAATAAATAATTAATACTTCCAAGAGTCGTGTGTGAGATGTCCTTGAGTGGGCTGAAAAGGAGTTTGACAAGCCATTTGGTTTCTGAAGAATCTTGTTAGCCGATGCAGTTAATGTGGTGTTAAGATCTGTCATCTCATGAGGTTGCAGTTTATTGCCCAAGAGCTTCTCTGGATGTGTGACAGAACTTCTTCAAGAATATTATATTTGTAAGCGTTCTTGGTGCTTAATGTCTTGAGTGATCTCTCACTTGTTGGCTTGCTGATAGGAGTGCTACTCATCTTATCTCTCTCCATTCGGTCTGCCACCTTCTTATCTCTCTCCTATCACTTTTGGTTCAGAAATTCTCTCAAAGAAATTTTTTTTCTTACAGTCTTCTTGCTCTTATCAGATGTGATTTGTATACCTTAAACCACCCAATATCTAGTGTAACAACTTACACCTGTTAATAAAGAACTTCAATGTATGGGGGTTATATTTGGTCCTTGATCCTTCTAAGTTATTCTCTCAAGTGTTGGTCAACATATTATAAAACTTCCTGTTAAATGAGAAAAACTTGTTGAGGATCTCGATTTAACTGAAACTTATGTGAAGAGAGCTGTGAGATAAAAATTGTGTTAAGATATATGTCTTTTGTCTAAAATCATGAGAAGTGCCACCAGGGAATACGCCATTTTTTGTGGCAGAGCAATGGCTTTTGTGGAGAAATAGACACTCTAGATCAGAGAAGTCCAGAGTTTCTGTCATGATACAACTAGCTATCTCTGTATAGAAATGTTAAAATAATAAAAAAAAGGGAAAAGTCAACAAAGAAAACTTTCATTGGCTTTGATTGGCATAAAGGTAGTCCGTCCTGAGTAACCAGGGTTTCTGGTGTCTGATAAACATGTCTCCTTGTGTAAAAAGGGACTATTCTACCTTGTGCTCAACAAGTTGGTTGACCCTGTATGCCTTCTCTTGTCCATTAAATGAAGAAATGAAATCTGCTTGACATCGATGTGTTATTTCTTTGCTTGACAAACATAAGGAGTAATTTAATCGTGACTCTCTCTAGGTTAAGCAACTTTAACAGCTAATTTTGTGATCATGTTGATTTAATATCTTGAGGTAACTGACCATGGAATTTGGAAGAATATAACTAGTCCATATATTGAAGGGCAAACTTTAACAGGCAATGGCTGTGTTACATCATGACTGAGGGTAGTTTGGGTATTTCCAGAAAAAGTTTGATAAGAGTGAAAAGCAACCCGACAAAACCCTTCTTGTTTCACACGCCTTCATCCACAAACCCTCGTTTCCCCTTGCCGCTTCCTATTCATCTTCGTGCCGCTCCACCTTGAGTGTTCCTTCAAACTCATCTCTATCTTTTCCCGCTCACTTCCTTTCCCCACAGAGATCTCTTCCTCTCTTGGGTCTAGCTTCACTTCCAGTAGCAACCGGCAAGAGAGAGTTGATACTCTAGGAGTCTTGGCAAATGGATCAGCAAGCATCCGCCGCTCAGGTTGAAAGGAAGAGGAAAGGAAAGGAAACTGCTGAGGAGCCTCCGTCCAAGCAGCAACGTTGTCTAGAATCAGAAGCTGCTGTGGGAATGTCTTCAGAGCAAGGTACCAGGCCTTCCCAGACTACCGTATTTTTAGAGAGTGGTAAAATCATTCCTCCGAGGATAGTTGATTTTGGTGATGAATCCATGTTCCTGAAGTTTCCAGAACTCTTGAAGATCTTCGAGTTTCAAGAATGGAGGAAATTTTTGGAAGATCACAGGGTATTCTACCCTAGCCTGGTGATGGAATTTTACAACAACTTGTTGTTGAGCCGAGATAAGTCTGCATTGATTTCGACTGTTAAAGGGGTTGAGATAACAGTGACATGCAACTCTCTCTATGAAGCTCTAAGTATTCCAGAAAAGGGAGAGGTGGAGAGAGGGTACAGATACAGTCTGCATGAGGCGTTTTCGATTATTACTGGTAAACCCAGTAACATTCTTGACAAGGGGCAAGTGAAGCTGAAAGCTTTCCAAACCTCGTCATTTCCTCCTCTTCACAAGCTCCTTCAAAACATAATTGCTTCTATAGTCACACCACAGACTGGAGCTAGGGGTAGAATCACAGACACACAGAGGTTTCTACTGTTTTGTCTGATTCAGAATGTAAAGATATGTTTGCCAGAAATCATTTTTACTGTCATGAAGGGATGTATTGGATCCAAGAGACACCTTCCCTATGCCGCCCATCTGACAGACATCTTCAAGTATTCAGAGATTTGCTTGGATGGAGAGGCTACATCTGAAGTTAAGGCCCGAAACATATTTAATATGAATTTTGTTTCAGTGTTTTTGGGCTTGGAGGGCTCTTCAATGGTGGGGCAAGTTAAGGCCCAGAAAGTCAAGGAATCACAAACTCAGGGGGAGCATCTGGAACAATCTCAAGACTTAGCTCAAACTGGTGTGCAATTAGTTTTTGAGATTGCTGTACAGGATACACCAGCTGAACAACCACAGTCTATTACGTCTGCTGCACTCCCTGAAGTATCTTTTTCCTTTCAGAGGCTAGTTGAGATTGCATCTGAAGAAATCAGGTTGTCTGAAGAAAGTATTCAGACTGATCTAGATGCAAATATTGATGGTCTGTTTGATTCTTTTGGGAAGACATCTGAAGAGGTGATATTGCCCGTGGAACAGCCAGCTAAAGAGCAAGAAAGTACTGATCAAGAACTTGCTGATTTTGTTAATGTGATTCTAAGAGAGACTGTAGAGAAAAGCTTGGAAGAGGCTACCAACTTAGTTTCATCTGAAAGTCTTGAACAGGCACCTGTTGACAGCCCTGCAGATCATGATCTCATGGAAGATAGAGGGGATAACAGTCAAGAAAAAGTTCCTGTCATAGAATTGGATACAGAATCTTCAAATGAGGAAGAGGAACCTGAAATTGAAGATCAGGCTCCAGCAGTAGACAACCAACCGCCAGTGCAAGAATTTTTTGGTACACCTCTAGGTCCACCTAGACTTCTATCTGCACAGGCGCCCAACATTGAAGCTGCTCGGGCACCGAACATTGAAGAACTCCTCATAAACTTGACTCAGCAGATGCAGAAACAAGATAAGAAATTAGATGATCTGCTCAAATATGTCACTCTCAACATCAATCAAGTACATTCCAGGCTACTGAAGCTTGAGATATCTCTCCTCACTGAATGGAAAAGGTTCCTACTCAACAAAAAGGCTTTAGATGATGCCAACAGATCCTTGATGCAAGGTTTGCAGGAGGTTTGTTCAAAGATAGCAAAAGCACTGCGTGAGTTACAAGATGTTCAAATTTTCTCCTTCAAACAATCTACCAACATTATAGATCACTGCTTTGAGATCAGAACATCTTTAGAAGTTTTGAAGAAGTCATCCAGTGCCCTAGGTCCAGGTGTTCAGCAGATCTATGATAAATTGGTCGCCTTCTTAATAGAAATGACAATTCTGACTGACAGATATGAAACTATTAATATTCACCAAGACGACATCATTTCTGAAGTGGCACATGTCAGAAGCGCTGTGGTGTATTGGCTAGCTGAACTGTCAAATGACCTAAAGGAATTTCAGTCTATCTTGGGTTCAGCACCTGGTCAAGCTTCTTCTAGCAGAACTCCACCTCAAGAATATACCTCTGCTTCTCCAAGGGGGAGACCACCACATGGCAGGCCGCGTGGCCCTTCTAGCAGACATGCCAGACTTTTTTCTTGAAAAGACAATGCTCTGTATCTTGTTGCCCATTTTGAGGCTTTCTCTCTCACACTCTTGGACTTATTAATTAAATTTCATATCATTTGCATTGTTGCATCCTTATTGTTTCCTTCTTTTTGATGATGACAAAGGGGGAGAAATCAGGCCTTTGCTAGCTCGTTGAGAATGTTTATTATTCATTGAGAATGGTTATTTGACACTTTAAAAATGTTTAATAATGGTGCTAATGTTTGTTTAGCCTTGGAAAGGCTGAAATTATTTTTTTTTCTGCAAAGACTCAAGACTCATAGTGTTGCCATCCATCAAAAAGGGGGAGATTGTTGAGTCTTGTTGAATCTTTACATGTTTTGATGATGACAACACTATAAGTCTTAGTGGTGTTCAAAAATATTTCTCTGTGAAAAATTAACAAAAATATTTTTCTGTGAAAGTGAACAAAGAATATTTTTCTGTGAAGAATAAACCTTCATTTCACTTCAGGTATTTTCAGGGACTGTCTTCGTGTTGGTTGGAACTTCATCATGTTTGTGTATAACACCTCGTGTTGTACTGTTTGCCTTCGTGTCGTTTTAGTTTTAGTACTGTTTGTGTTTTCAACACGCTGTGTCGTCCTTTCGTACCTCATGTTGTGTTAAGTTGTGTGCTGATTGACTTCGTGCAGATTCTTCTGAAGCAGCTCGAATTGGTCTGATGAACTTCGAGTTGCTTCTGTATGAACCTCGTGTCATTAGCACTTAGTTGCTCATCTCGAGTCAGTCCTCTATGTTTGCTCTTGTGTCTTCGTGTCAATTACTGTAGTTCCTCGAGTTGTTCTTCTGCTTCCACCGTTTCATCACGTGTTGTTGAAGACGTGTCTATCTCATGTCTTCGTGTCGTGTTTCCTAGACCTCGTGTCCTTCTCGCCTTGACCACACCCCGTGTCAATTCCTGTGTTTCATCTTCGTGTTGTTTTCAACTCGTGTCGGTTTCTGTTTTCATCTTCGTGTTGTTTTCAACCCGTGTCGGTTTCTGTTTTCATCTTCGTGTTGTCTTCAACTCGTGACGGTTTCTGTTATTTGTCTTCGTGTCGTGGTCAGTCCGTGTCGTCTCATCTTCAAGTCGTTCATTCGAGCTATTATGTGCTCGAGTTGTTTTTCTTGTGTTTTCAAGTGTTGTTTCACTACGTGTCTTCGTGTTTCTTTTGTATGTGTATCTCCGTGTTGCTTCCTTCTCTTTTCGTCCTGGTCTCTTCTGATCGCGTGTCTTTCTATTGCTTCACTCTGTGTTATCTTCTTCTCACCTCATGCTGTCTTCATCTGACTTCGTGTCATCTTCGTTGTTGTGTTAGCTGTATTCTCGTGTACTTCGTGTCGTTCTCGTGTTATCTCGTGCTAAACTCATCTAACATACCTCGTGTCAGTCACAGTATAGTGCACCTCATTTTGTTATCATATATCTCGTGCAGTTCTTTGTTCTTATGGCCAACCAACTTATCTCAGCTACATATAGCGAACCCTGAGCATTAATGTAATTAATCTGCTTGCAGGGATCCGAGGAAGATTACTCCTCAGTGTCTGGGCAGCACGTGATCCAATGCTAGAGGAACCAATCCGATAAGGACACGTGGCAAGAAGGTTCTGGATCAAGCGTGGGAGGCACACGCATTCTGAACCGTATCTGCTGCTGCTGCTGATATAAATAGAAACCTTCGTCTTCAGATGGAGGATGATCGAAAAAGAGAAAGATATAGAAGAAAGAGCAGAAAAGCAGAGAGTCCTTCGATCCAGAAAAACGAGAGAAAGAAGAGAAGAAAAAGAGAGAGCAGAAACTGAAGGAGGAAGAAGAAGAAGAAAAGAAGAGGAGAGAGAGCTTTACTGAGGATCTGATCAGTCTATTCGTGGATCAAATCCAGAAAGACTATGCTCATTGAGAGCTATATATCTTGCGTTTTATTTCCAGCTTCTGTCGCTGTCATTTTCATGTTTTCTTATTTTTCCTTTTGCTACCTTGTTTAGTCTTGTTCTTCCGATTGCCCTGTTGGGGATCGGGTTTCTCCTGGTGATACAGGAGAAGGGAGATATGATCTCCAGGTTGCAAGTGGCAGGTTGTCACTTGAGGATTCCCTCTGGTTTAGACGAAGGGAGGCTTGTCCTCCGGTCCTTGGCTTGTGGCTTGCAAGTCAAGGGGTCCCTCCGGTTGGAGGAAGAGAGGTCTTAGACCTCTGGTTTGCTAGTGACGGGGAGTCACTGGTGGGTTCCCTCCTGGTCTGGAGGAAGAGAGGCTAGGCCTCTGGTGGGTTGTCGGCAGTAGGTTGCTACTTGCTGGTTCACTGGTAGTGGGACTGCTACCAGTGGGGTTCCGTCTTGGTATAGAGGAAGAGAGACGTGAGTCTCTGGTTTCTAGTGACCGTGGGTTGCTAGTGGTTCCCTCCGAGTAGGAGGAAGAAGGGAGGTTGTTCCCCTGGGTAAGCTGTGTATCAGCGTTTGTTGACAAGCTGTGTTACCCAGCTGTTAGTGAAGCCACACTCAGTTTGAGTGTAGGGTGGATGTAGGTCTGGAGGACCGAACCACCTAAAAATCCCCGTGCCGTGTGCTTGTTTTTCTCTTCTGGGCTTGGATATTCGGTAGATGCTTGTTTAGGCCGATCCTTCCCTATCCTCCAAGCAGTTCGTTCTGCGGTTAGTGTTTGACCATTGTGCTCTAATTCGGATACTCCTGTTTGAGATCTAAACTTATTTTTTAATCCTTAATTTTTAACGGGTAAAGGTCCATTCACCCCTCTCTGGACCTATCACTATCCATCCGGTCCATAAATATTTACAAGAGATCGTCTAAGGTGCGGTTTGGACTAGGGGCATCATGGTGGGTTTTCTCATATTCAATTGGCCTAATCTTGGGTCTAGGCTCATCTACGTGTGGGGCTCTTTGCCTCCGACTTGGACCAACTTGGTTGGAGGTGACTGCGTGGGGTCGGTTGGAGGTGACTGGGCTAGGTAGGTAGACCCTTCTAAGCTCGCCCTTCATCTCACGTCATGACTCTATCGGCCATTGCCTCCTAATTTCCCTCAAGCATTCTATGTCCCTCCATTTTTCGGCGGCCTCGTGAAAAAGCCGCCTTGTGGCAAAATCAACTTCCATGGCATCAGACATGATGTAACACTCAAAGTATTTGTCCATAGCGGCTTCCCACTCTAGGTAGTCACTCGGGACTTTGGAGCCATAGAAGTCCGGGGCTTTGGGCCTACGAAGGTGGTAGGATTGGGTTCCCCATCCTTGGATGTGTCGCCACCATTCATACGACGTTGGCTTTTGGGGATCCATGGGACACGGGGAGCTATAGGATGGCCATGCCGACACTTGGTGCAAGACAAATTGAATAGACACGACCCTAAAACGATAATGCAAAGTTGGAATAGTGAGTCGACTACGAACCTAGACTCAACCAATATCTGGTACGTGGCGGAGGTTTGATCCGAAGATCACACTCACGCCAGTGTGCTACCTTCCCGATAGGCG
Source organism: Amorphophallus konjac (assembly GCA_022559845.1). NCBI lineage: Eukaryota > Viridiplantae > Streptophyta > Magnoliopsida > Alismatales > Araceae > Amorphophallus > Amorphophallus konjac. The sequence continues at coordinate 126,097,245 of CM040125.1, forward strand.
TAACCTATCATTCCAAGAACACCTTTTGATATACCGGGTATAGGAAGGGAATGCAAACTTTGGACCGACTAACTGACTACCCTAGACTCGACTTAGCTCTGATACCAATTTGATGCGGGACGGACACGCGAACCTAGGACTCTAGCTCGCGGACGTCCCTAGAGAGGGAAACGCAGAATCTTGCGCGGTTGAGGAACCGGCGAGGAGTCGGGTAGTCAGCTCTCTTTCGTGCCCGGATCGGGTCACGGGACGGGTTTCGCTCTCTCTCTAGACTTAAATGACTTTTTTTCTTACTTTTTTAACAAATATTACCCAAGACTCAACCTTCCACTCTGATACCAAATTGATGCGGGACGGGACGCAAACCTGGGACTCTAGCTCGGGGACGTCCCTAAGCGAGGGAAACGCGTGGATCTGCGCAGTTGAGAAACCGATAATGAGTCTCGGGTATCGACTTTTCAGCGTCCTCAGATTGAGTCACGGGACGGGTCACGCTCACTCTCTCGCAGCGGTGATTGAAATAATATAACGAGCTAATTAACCTATCACTCATGCAGCGGCATATGAAAATATATACGAGTAAAGCAAATGCCAAGTGGGGAGCGGACATGATACCTCCACGCTCCGGGCGTGGGGAAGACGATCCCGGCCAAGACTTGTACTCCCGGTACACAGTAATTAAATAATTACAACAGTGAATTTAATTGCCCACTCCACGCAGGAGGTAAAGGGCTACAATGGGCACCAGGAGTAGCGAACTCGGGTTGACGGGCAGCAAATTGGAACGCACTTGGGTAGGAGACGGGTGGCTGGTCCGGCTCGATTCTGCGGGGCCCGCGAGACAACAGGTGGGTCTAGCTGCTGGGATGGCGGTACCCGGGCATCTCCTTGCTGCGGTGGTTGGCTGGGACACTGCTGATGGGTTTCCGATCGATGTCCGGGAGCGGCAGTCGCCGAAGCTATCCTGGCATATTTTATCGGGATTAACCGGTGGACTGATCTGCTGGCATGTTCTTTGGTCAGAAATGCGCGCCTCCACAAAAAGAATTTCTGCGCCCAGATCCGGTGTCGGATCGAGGCAAAATTGGTACCGTTAGATAGAGGACTCAAAGGGCTACAACATATAATTATTTCAAATCCATCTAGTAGATGGATTAGAAATGAAAATAACTGTTCCCAAGATTTTTTTACTGACTCGGATTATAGACAGTTAGGACAGAACAAATTCTGCCTGAAAATGAATTTTGACCGACACAAAAATGATGGATCTAGACTCTGAGAAAATTATGGGTGGAAGAGGGGGATGTGAGGAACACGTATGATTTTTTTCGGAATTTTTGGAGATGGCTAATGGTGGGTGAAAAATACGACAACATGAGACTATCCCACAGATCTACTGATGGACAGACTATCAGGGGTGGAAATAAAATTACGGGAAAAATACTAAACGAAGGAGAAATGACACGAAATTTGAACTGGGGTTGGGGGATCATATGAGGAACAAACCCTCAAAATTTGAGGCCGAATAGATCTCCTGATTGGGAGATAAAAATCTGGCTTCAAGCTTCTATCCAGGGGTGGACAGAACTCCGACGAGGTGACGGTGGTGGTGCGATGGTGGCTTGATGGCGGCGGCGGCGGCGGTGCTGAGCTTCTCACTCAGAAGGGGGGAGATGGGGAGGCTTCACACCTTCGAAAATTTGGAGCTATCACAGCTCCAAGGGGGAGAGAGGGTGCCCTTGGGCAAATTGAGCAACAAATGAGCTTTTTCTTCATTAATTGCTAAGGAATTCACAAAATACATGGGTTATATAGAAATGGAAAAAAGACATAAACTACCCTCAGATCTAGGGTTAGGGAGGGGTAAACTAGGGATAGGATAATTAATCCTTCATGTGGTCAAATGACAAAATTAAATAAAATACAACATGAATAAACTATATTAAAGGGGGGAGCATCTTGGACTTTGCTTGGTTCAAGTTTGAAGTTTCTTCCACCTTGTCCCCCCCTTGGTCCAAGTCCAATCTTGGACTTTGAACTAGCCCCATATGGGCCCTAGATCCTAGGTGGACCAATGGGAAAGAGGGTGGGGGCCCTGCTGGACTACTTACATTTTACATAGAAACCCAAAGGCCTTTTTGAAAAGAAACCCAAAGATTTTTAATGACTAACGCTTTGGCTTATAATGCCTTACAATTGCAAGCCCAATTAGCCAAGGATATAAATGTAAACAAAAAGACATAAATGCAAAAATAAAATGTTAGTGCCCGATGTTGATTCCCATCACTACATATTTACCATTCTCATCAGCATCTAGATATGCATTTGTTCCCATGGGCATGGAAATGTGCTTGGCATCCTTCATTCCGAATTTCTTTAGAATCTCTAATGTATACTTGGACTGGTTTATGAAAAAACCTTCTCTAGTCTGTGTGACCTGCAGTCCAAGAAAGAATTGGAGTTCACCCATGAGGCTCATTTCAAAGTCCTTTGTCATTAGTTCAGCAAATTGCCTACACATGTTTGAATCAGTCGAACCAAACACTATATCATCCACATATATCTGCACTATGATGATATGGCCATTCAAAACTTTTTTAAATAGAATTTGGCCAACTTTACCTCTACTGTAGCCTCTGCTGGTCAGATGTGCACTTAATCTGTCATACCAGTCTCGAGGGGCCTACTTTAGTCCATACAGTGCTTTATTCAATTTATACACATGGTTAGGCAAATCATCATGCTCAAAACCAGGGGCTATTCTACAAACACCTCCTCTTTTATCATGCCATTCAGAAAAGCACTTTTGACATCTATTTGTTGAAGTTTTATGTCTAATGAGCATGCAAATGCTAGTAATATTCTAATGGCTTCTAATCTTACTATAGGAGCATATGACTCTTCAAAGTCAACCCCAATTTCCTGATTGTATCCTTAGCCACCAGTCCTCATTCAATTTCTTATTATGGCCCCATACTCATTCAATTTGTTTCTAAACACCCATCTAGTCCCAATGACATGTTGGTCTGCAGGTCTGGGAACCAGGTTCCATAAATTGTTCCTTTCAAATTGGCTAAGCTCCTCATGCATGACATTAATCCAATTTTTATCCTGCAAGGCTTCTTCAATATTTTTGGGTTCAAATTGGGAAACTAATGCAATGAGGTCTTCATTATGCACATCTTTATGAAAGGATCTTGTCCTAGGGGGCTTATAAAGGTTTCCTATTATGTTCTGGACATGGTGGTCTTTTAAGGTCCGAATGTTGATAGAAGACTCACTGGGCATGGTTGATTGGACAGAGTTTTCGATCGACCCACCGGTTTCTTGTTCTGCAGGTTACGGTTGGCAGCTTTCTCCCGGTTCATCCTTGGATTCCAGAAATGTACCATCATCCTCCTCCATTTTCCTGTCATCAATACCCTTATCAGGTTCATCAGTCATTTCAGCAAACACAACATGTGGAGTTTCTTCCACGACATGATTTTTTACATTAAGAACCCTATATGCCCTAGAAGTTCTAGAGTACTCCAAAACTATTCCAATACCACACTTAGCCTCAAATTTGTCAAGATCATCTTTGTCATTGTTATGGATATAACATTTTAAACCAAAAGCTCGAAAATAGCCTAAGTTAGATTTTTAACCTTTGAGCATCTCATAGGGTGTTTTATTACTTTTTGGACTTACCATGGCCCTGTTGATTATATGGCATGATGTGTTTGTTGCTTCAGCCCAGAATTTTCTTGGCAGCTTGTGTTGTGTCCCTAGGATTTTGATGATGTCAAACACTATGACTCATTTATGACTCTGTTATATTTTTAATGATTATATCTTGTTATTTCTGAAATTGCTCAAAGAATAGGTTAACATGATGAATGATGTTTGTTAAGTTCAGAAAAGACTCTCAAGCACAACACAAGTCGACATGGAGAAGCACAAGTCGGCTTGCCCAGGTTGAGGTTAATAGTTTGCTAAAGATCATCTAAAGAGAAGAGAAGAAGTGGAGTCAACGCCATGTCCAAGTGGAGTCAACGCTGTTAAATGCACTAAAGTCCAACAGACCCAATGGCAACAACACATAAGGCTGAACAACCAAAGAACAAAGAATTCATGAAGAAAGAGTCGACTCTATGAAAAAATGGAGTCGACCCTGTGCTGAAAAAGAGTTGATGCAGCCAAGACAAGCTCAGTAGATTTCATTTGCCAACTGAAGCAAATAGAGGTGACAAATGGCTCATAGGGTAGACAAATGGTTCGCAAGGCTGAAAAATAACGAGCAAGGGTGACAAATGGCTTACATGGGTGACAAATGACGAATAAGGGTGACAAATGGCCAACAGAGGAGACAAATAGGCATCAACGGTGACAAATAGATAGAAAGGGCTGACAAATAGAAGACACTGGTGACAAATGGCTTGAAAGGCTAATAAATGATGATTAAGGGTGACAAATGAACAACAGTGGTGACAAATAGATGTTAACGGTGACAAATGGCTTGCAAGGCAGACAAATGGCCAACAAGAAAGACAAATAAGTGTTAATGGTGACAAATGGCTACTAAGGAAGACAAATGTCTAGTAAGGCAGACAAATGGCTGTTAAGGGTGACAAATGGATGACCAAAGCAGAAAAATAGCCAAGCCTACTCGCAAGGCAGACAAATGGGTGATAAGGGCGACAAATGGCTATTAAGGGTGACAAATGGATGAACAAAGTAGTAAAATAGCGAAGCTCGTGAAAAACTCAAGCAACTCAGGCGCCTTCGATCTCCAATCATTGGCTCACGATCCAACACATGTTGATGAAGTCTGCAATATTCCTGAGTATCAGAATATTCTCTCTGACACGTGGACCAATGGAATTTTCTTTTAAGTATAAGATTATTTTAGAAAATGGTTTCTCTGCTCTATATAATAGAGTCTTCTTCGTGAGAAGAAAAGATGTTGTGAAGGGCTGCATGTGAGGGTCTGCACAGGCTAAAAATGGAAGAGCTACGTAGGTCATTGAAGGAGTTCTGGGTAGTGTAGGTTGAAGAAGAGATTGAGAGAAAATCTGAGAGAAGAAGAAGAGAAAGTGAGAGAGATTGTGAGCCCAGTTCAGAAGTTGCAGTCCAGCAAGTGAGATTGAGTGCAGCATGAAGTCATTGAAGATCTGCTTGAGGATTGGCCTCTAGATCAGATCCAAGCCATCCTGCTCTTTGGAGCTATATCTTTTCCTACTTTCTTTCATTGTTTTTGTTTTGTTCTTTTTCATTTCTATTTGTATTTTTGATGCCCTATTTTGGGATCGGGGGAAGCTGTGTGTCAGCGGAGGCTTAGTCCTCGTGAGGATTGGTTCCTCGATTAAGCTGTGTATCAACAGTTTGAGGATTGGTTCCTCGTCAAGCTGTTAGTCAGCGGAAGCTGTGAATCAACAGGTTGTGGGATTTGTTCCCTGAAGTTGTGAATAAGCGGTCTGTAAGGGATTGGTTCCCTTGAAGTTGTGGATCAGCGGATTAAGCTGTGTCAGTGGAATCATCACTCGGTTGAGTGGGGGGTGGATGGATGTCTGCTGGGTGTAGACCGAACCACCTAAAAATCCTTGTGCACTATGATTTGCTTCGTGTGATTGCCTTCCTTTGTCTGATCTACACTTACAAAAATGAATGCTTTAGCTTAACATAGTTTAAGTGATCGACACTCGCTCTACATGAACCAGTGATTGCCTAGATGATATCTGTTGCAATTATTCTAGTTCGAACTTACTTGTTTAATTTCTATTCAACACTAGCACACTCCCAAGTGTTTTTCGTTGGTTATATCTAAATGATTAATTGGTCATATGCATTCCAGTTTAGTTATGTGCAAGTATTTCTGTTGTCTCAATTTCAGTCTAGTTTGAACTGTGTGTTTTAATTTGGGCGTAATTTTTTTTAAGGGGATCTATTCACCCCCCCTCTAGATCCCACCTTGCACCTAACATTTGGTATCAGAGCAGGTCTCTGATCAATCAGATTCAACAATCTGCAGAGAGGATCCTGCTATCTTGGTGCATTTACTGTTATGGATTATTGCTCTGAACTATTTTCAATGGCTCATCCACCCATGTTTGATGGTTCCAACTTTAATATCTGGTTAGGCAAATTATGAAAATTTGTAGACTCGAATAGTCCAAACCTCTACAACCATATCTATGATGGTCCACATAAACTACCTAAGGACAAGTCTAAGTGGACTGATGCTCATAGATCAAAGAATAGTGATAATCTTAGAGCTTTAAATTTAATGAAAGCTACTGTTGACATTAATAGGTTTCCTTCTATTTCTACTTGCAGCACTGCCAAGGACATATTTGACAAATTGATGGCCATCCATAAGAAAAATGAGGACAGATGTCTGATGGCTAATGGAAGTGATCACAGCAATAATCAAAAGGATGATGAAGAGGTAAGTTCTCCCTTCGAGAACTTTTCTATAGATGAATGGGAAGACACATATACTGTTTTGTTTGAGTCTCATGAAAAATTAAGAAAAAAAAACAAAGCCCTGAAAAAGAAATCGCAGGCTATTGTTAACACTACATCTGAAAATGAAAAACTAATAGAAGAAATTGAGAAATTAAAGCAGTTGAACATTGTATTGTCTGAAAAAGTTGTTGTTTTAGAAAAAGGGAAAAGCATTGATGTCAATGTTGAGCCTGAAAAATTGCATGAGCTAGAACTTAAGATAGATCATTTTAAAACAGTGAATGCCATGCTAAATGAGAAAACAATTTCCTGTGAGGAAGAACTTGCCAGTGCAGAGTTGCACATTACCATTTTAGAAAATCAAATTGTAGACTTGAAAGGTTGACTGGCAAAATTTGTAGATGGCCAAGAAAATTTCGATAGGCTCTTTGGAGTTAAGGTCAATCTCCAAAAAGAAGGGATGGGCTACAACATTGTCAATAAGAAATCCCTTGAAAACAAGTTGATGACATCTTTTGTCAAGGCATCTAATGTAGCCAGCACATCCCAATAGAACAACCCAACAATCGGAAAATTCAGAAACAAAAGAAAAATCTAAAAGTTCAAAAATAGAAAATTGATTGAATAATAGTGCAACGAATGTCCAGAAAAATCATGCTAACAAACATGCCTCTAAGAACAAAAGAAAAAATTCTTGTTTCTGTTGTGGCAAGCATGGTCATATAATGAATAATTATTTTATCATGGAAAAAGATGAACAAAATAGAATGCATGCTAGGAAGAGTCATGTTAACAATCATCGGGTCCAGAAAAGATTAATTCAGTGTTTTCGCTGTGGTAAGTGTAGCACCCCTGAGAAATTGTAGGAATAAAATTCCTAAATAGATAATCAAAGCCCAAACCCCACACATAAACAACACTACATACACATATGGGCCTTACACTTAAGGGAACCAAATGGGGCAATATAGCCAGTTTTCAAGAAAATAAATGGAAACATCGCCCCTTGATAGGGCACCAATTCATCAAATGAAGACCTCCTGTGTAGGCGCTATTTCCTTGGGTTAACAAATTCAACGGGTTTTGTTTTTAACAATAAAGGGCGCCCCTCAAAGAGGCGCCATTTCATGAAGGGTGCCCCTCCCTTGGGTGCTATATCCCTGCAGAATGAAAAATAGAAACTTCGATTACAGTGTTTCGTTCGAACTGGGAAGTAGGATATTGATCAGGAAGGTCTTGATCAGGAAGGATTAATACATAGGAAATTGTGGATGCAATAGGATTGTTACGTGGGGAATATTAATCTTGATCAAACTCTAATTCTCCAGTACTATTGCTTCTCTATAAATACCCTGCCCCATCGATCGAACACCGGCCACTGCTTCATCTAACTCTGGTGTTCTTACTCTCTACTCCTATTTCTTCTTCTTTCGGAAGCGGAGTGGAGGTTGTTGTTCCCTGCTACTTCTTTCCGTGAAGAGAAGTCTGCTACGGACCTCTTCCTCGTGCTGGATGAGGTTGCTGCCTACTTCGACTGCTACCCGGCGTGAACGTGGAGAAGCTTCGCTTCTACCTGCTACTTCATCTTCTAGCGAACTGTTCTTTGCTTCACCTGGCGACTGTGTGTGAAGAAAAGAATTCTCCTTTCTACCGTTTATCCTTTGAGTGAAGCTGCCCTTGCTACTGCTTCCATCTTCTACTTCCGTGCTGTGAAGCTGCAGTTGCCGTTATTGTTATTACTGCTCCTATCTTTTCTTCAATATCTTCGATCTATCATCATCCAGAATACCCAAACAGGTAGGTGATCTCAAGTACCAAGCCCAACTTAATAAATCTCAGATCATACGCATGCATATAAGCCTTTTAGTATGATTTCAATAGCTCTCTGTTTCATTTTTCTGAGTTTTAGTAAAAGGGTGCCCCTCTATAGGGCGCTATTTCATCAAAACGACTGTACACGTAGTCGTTAGTCTTTCAGTAATTATATAAGTACACCATCTTTAAATTTTAATAACCATGAAACCATATGTCTAATCTAATGCATGAGTACACTGCTAGAATCCTGCTAGTTTTCTCTACCAGTCCATATATTCATTCTTGCAAAATTCTTTTTATTTTAAAAGTGCTACTGTACACGTTCAAATTTCACATGAATGAAACAACGACTGTCACCCTGCCTTCTTTCAATATAGCGCCCCTAACCTGGGCGCTATATACTAAAAAGAAGTATGCTACCCAGGCGCCATTCACCCTGTGCAGAAAATTTCCAAAATAGTTATGTATATATATATATGAAAATTCTGAATATTGAACGCCTTAACAACAAGTCGTTATTTACTTAAATAGTGGCCCTATCTCTGGCGCCATTTACTTGTTTCATTATTTTCTTCCGAGTGTTTTCCTGTGACCCATACCGAGGGTCTATATGGCACTATATCTCTGTCCGTAGATATAGTCCCGCGTTTCTCGATGGTTTCACGATTACCCCACTATTTCTTAGTGATAGATGAGCCCTTCGCGGGATATTCCTTCCTTCGGACTGGTGACTTTATCATAGAGACCTCCATAAGTCTACGCGAAGCCTTAGATTCCCTCAACGTTGTCGAGTAGATTGTACCACTAAAACCCATGACACTTTTTTTGCAATGTCACTATAAAGAAACATGGTAGACCGGCCCTCATGGTATGATATTTTGATACCGTGAGAATGTTTCTTGAGTTAATGGAATGAGAGACCATACCATTGCTATCAATTAAGGATTATGTGCCTCTATGTAGACACAAATTCTTTCTACCTTATCATGTACAAAAGAATGAGCGACCATATGTATATGAGCGCTTATTCTTGATATCATGGCACCCACTAGAGAGCCAAACCCACCCAGTTTTAAATGAGTATCGTGATTGTACCATTTTGACCATGGTATGTCCTTACATGAAAGTTATATCCTTGTGATTCTATTCCACAAGATCTACCTTAAAATTCCTACAAGAGCATTCGCTTGGAATTCTATATTGGCTATAACTATAATGGATGTCGAAAATACATGACTCAATGCTTGCGCATATAGGGCCCGATCTAGTCTTGGGAGGAGCACCCGAAAGTACTTGTGCCCATGGGAGCTATCATTGATCGCGGTGTGGCATTGCACCAAAGTACTCATCGTTCTAGATAAATGGCATTCCACAATCTTGTACTTGACTTGACATGACATGACTTGCGTGGTCCGAAAAGGGTATTTACTTGCTTGCTTGATAATGTGATAGCCAATTCTTGACATGACTTGATAAACGTACATGCTTGTTCATCTCGATATATATTGACATGAATTCTTGACAGGCTTGCTAGTTCATTCTAAGTTATCTCTTGCTATATACTCTCTCTAGTGTCGTTTCATTCGAACATGCATAGCTACACTTGCATTCATGTAACATGTAATTTACTTAAAGTAAGCTAGCACTTGAGATATGATTCCTATTGAGCGTTCGCTCACCTAGTGTTTTCCCCTATTTTTTTCAGTTAACTCCGATGACGAGGCTCATTCGGATGGGGATGGACATAAGTGAAGAGCTTAGAGCCATTCCAACTATCAAAGTGTTATCTAGTCCTGTCTTTTCTTTTTCTTGAGTCATCCATTGTACTTTTTCTTTTATTGAGTCCTAATGCTTTCATCAAGAGTTGTAATAGAAGTACTTTGAAAGTTTGTGATTAATAAAGGACTTGGTTATCATTACTTGTGTGCGCTCTGTCTTTGTGTGTCAAATACACTTACGCTCTGATTGACATGATTGATATAAACTCGTCACACATATTGAGTTCCTTCCGCGCTCGGGGCGTGACAATTTTTATGGTATCAGAGCCTAGGATATTCAATTCCTAGGAAACCCATGTCCAAGGATAGGTTATGCCTTTACCCAGTGAGATTGGGTAGAACCATGGGTTTAAGTCAACTTAGGAACTCAGACCCTTGCATTAGCTTTATATCTATTAATGTAGTTACTTAAATTTCTTGTAGGACTATGGCCGCCGAACGTGCCCAGTGGCGTAATATGCAACACACTATTCAAGGCATTACACAGGCGCTACAGCAAGTGGCGCAAGGCGGGGAGAAACCGTGGAGCGGGTGATCTCCACCGTAGTTTCAGAAATATGAACCCGCCAAAGTTTATTGGCTCATCAGACCCCGATGATGCCGAGCATTGGCTCAAAGAAGTATAAAGGATATTTCGTGTTATGCCATGCACGGATGAAGAGAAGGTGTTACTAGCTACCTTCCAATTGGAAAGAGATGTCCGTTCCTGGTGGGATTCCATAGAAGCTACATTAGAAGAAGAACCTATTACATGGGTGGAATTCACCGAACACTTCAATAACAAATATTTCTCCGATCGTATACAAGAGAAGAAAGCCGCAGAATTTGCCACACTCAAACAAAGAACCCTATCAGTGGCTGAGTATGAGGCTCAATTCTCTCGGTTATCAAGGTACGCGAAGCACTTAGTGAGTACTGAGAAGATGAAGGCAAGAAGATTCCTCAATGGGCTTCGACCTCAATATATCACCCAACTGGCGCCAAAGGACAATCAAGTCTATTCAGATATGGTTCGAAGAGCCTAATTACTAGAAGATGCCACGGAGCTGTCCGACAGAATCCGTGGGTTGGACAAGAAAAAGCCTATTACAAGTTCCGGCAATTTCAAGCCCTCCTTTAATAAGAAGAGAAGCAATGATGGAAGTACTTCTTCCCAAGAGAAGAAACCCAAGAAGAATAATAAACCTTTCTCCATTACTGCCGCACCTACCAAAGAAGTGTGTAAACATTGTGACAAGACCGGCCATAGGGCCGAGGAATGCTGGAGAAGACTCGGAGCTTGTCTCCATTGTGGGAGTCGTGACCATCGGATTCCCGATTGTCCCTTGATTAATGAAAAAGCCGGAGACAAAAAGCGCCCAATGAAGAAACAAGCACGTCTCCAAGCTCTTCAGGAGGCGGAACAAGATGAAGGCGGACTGGTGGGAGGTACCTTAAAGATCTGTTCCAAGTCTGCTCATGTCTTATTTGATACCGGTGCATCACATTCTTTTATTTCCAAGAAGTTTGCTGATCCTCTATCTATGGAACCTGAGTGGTTAGACTTAGTTATCTGCACTCCGATCGGAGAAGAATCCGATATTACACATTACTACCCGAATTGTAATGTTGTGTAAAAGGGAAAAATCTACATGCTGACCTGATATGCCTAGATTTGAAAGGGTATTATGTCATACTAGGAGCCGATTGGCTATCCACCCACAATGTTGTTGTAGATTGCCATAACGGCAAGGCTACTTTAAGGAATTCCCGAAACTTGTTTACACTAGCCCAAAGAGTCGAAACAAGTCACCTCTTATTTCGGCCCTCCGACCTAATAAGTTAATAAGGAGAGGGTGTGTATCTTCCCTTGCGTTTGTCACCATAAAAGAGACTAAGGAGTCCAAGATAGAAGACATTCCAGTATTTCAGGAGTTTCTTGATGTGTTCTCGGAGGATTTGCCTAGATTACCCCACAAAGAGAAGTGGCCTTCACCATCTACCTTGTCCCTAGTGCTGGTCCAGTTTCTAAGGCACCCTATAGGATATCCCCTGTCAAGCTCAAGGAATTAAAGGAGCAATTGATGGAACTTTTGAAGAAATGATTTATCAGACCGAGCACTTCCCCGTGGGGAGCGCCCGTATTATTCGTAAAGAAGAAGGATGATTCAATGAGACTATGCATCGACTATCAGTAGTTGAACTACCTCACGATCAAGAATAAGTATCCACTTCCGAGGATCGATGAATTATTTAATCAGATATCTGGATCCAAGTATTTATCGAAGATTGATCTCAGGTCGGGATACCACCAACTGAGAATCAAAGATGATGACATTCATAAGACCGCGTTCATGAGCAGGTATAGGCACTATGAATTTGTTGTTATGCCTTTTGCACTAACAAATGTCCCTACAGCCTTTATACAATTAATGAACTGTATATTCAGGCCTCATCTGGATCAATTTGTTGTAGTCTTCATTGATGATATATTGATTTACCAAGGAAGAACATGAAGAGCATTTGAGGATTTTATTACAGATATTGAGGACAAATCAGTTATATGCAAAGCTCAGTAAATGTGAGTTCTGGCTAGAAGAAGTGTCCTTCTTAGGACATGTGATCTCAAGGGATGGGATATCAGTTGACCCATCAAAAGTCGAGGCGGTGAAGAATTGGGAAAGGCCGACCAATGCTACCGAGATCCCAAGCTTCCTAGGCCTAGCTGGCTATTACAGGCGATTCATCAAGGACTTCTCCAAGATCGTCGTTCCTCTTACTAGGCTGACCCGTAAGGAGAATCCTTATAAGTGGGACGAAGAATGCGAGAAGAGCTTTCAAGCTTTGAAGGATCATTTAACAACGGCTTTGGTTATTGGCACTACCAACTGAATGGGAGAAATTGGAGGTATATACCGATGCATCTGGCATTGGCCTCGGATGTGTGTTAATGCAACAGGGGAGAGTCATTACCTACTCATCCCGACAATTAAAGAAGCATGACAAAAACTACCTAGTCCACGACTTAGAATTGGCTGTGGTAGTATTTGCACTAAAAATCTCGAGACATTACCTTTACGGAGAGAAATTCACCGTATACTCCGGTCACAAGAGCCTTAAGTATCTCTTTTCTCAGAAAGAATTAAATATGAGACAAAGACGTTGGCTCGAATATCTCAAGGATTTTGACTTCACAATACAATATCATCCTGTAAAGGGTAATATAGTAGCTGATGCCCTTAGTCGAAAGCCAAGAGCCTTATTCGCCAACTGTATGATTCAAGAGTGGAAATTGCTAGAACAATTCTCTAAACTTATTATAAGTATGGACCAGGAGAAACAATGTATTACTCTATCACACATGAGGATACACTGGATCTACTCTCTAAGATAAAAGAACTTCAAGATAGCGACCCAGTGTTAGTAGAAATCAAGGGTAAGCTAGAAGAACGACTAGACTTCAAGGTAGCATCAGATGGAAGGTTATTATTCCGAGAAAGAACTTGTGTACCAGATTATCCAGAACTAAAGAAGAAGATATTAGAAGAAGCTCATAGGTCAAGGTACACGATTCACCCCAGATCTACCAAGATGTACCAAGACTTGAAATAGACTTTCTGGTGGAACAACATTAAAAGGGAGGTAGCGGACTTTGTGTCTCATTGTCTCACATGCCAACAAGTCAAGGCGGAACACCAAAAGCTTGTTGGTAAGCAACATCCTCTAGATATTCCCAAATGGAAGTGGGAGGATATCAGTATGGACTTTATAATGGGTCTCTCTAAATCTAAGGGAGGTCATGATGGAACATGGGTCATCATTGATCGATTGACCAAGTCAGCTCACTTTTTGCCAATCAAGAGCCGATGGTCAGTTGATGTCCTTGCAGCCTTGTATATCAAGGAAATAGTCAGACTACATGGAGTTCCTGTTTCAATCGTGTCTGACCGAGATCCGCACTTTAGTTCTTACTTCTGGAAGGGTCTACAACATTCGTTGGGGACAAGACTCAATTTTAGTACGGCCTTTCATCCTCAGATGGATGGTCAGACCGAAAGAACGAATCAAGTGGTAGAAGACATGGTTAGAGCTTGTATCATTGATTTCGGCGGGAGCTGGCATGATCACTTGCCTTTGGTCGAGTTTGCATATATTAATAGTTACCATGCAAGCATTCAAAAGGCACCGTTCGAATCATTATACGGAAGAAGTTGCCGATCACCCTTATGCTGGGATGAAGTTGGCGAGAAACAACTACTAGGCCCAGACATGGTGAGAGACACCACATAAAAGATCCAGCTAATTAGAGAAAGACTTTAAATGGCTCAGTCTAGACAAAAGACTTATGCCGATACAAGAAGGAGAGACCTCGAGTTCCAAGTCGGAGATCACGTCTTTCTTAAAATTTCTCCAGGACGAGGAATTAGAAGATTTGATGTTAAGGGCAAGCTTACACCAAGATATATCAGTCCTTTTGAAGTATCATCGCCTTACCCCCTCAACTGTCTGAAGTTCACAATTCCACATATCTATGTTAAAGAAGTATGTGCACGATCCATTCCACATCATAGATCATCGCGACCTAGTAATACAAAAGGATCTCACGTATAAACAAAATCCATTGAAGATCTTTGATCGCGAGGTACGTGCACTAAGGAAGAAGACAATTCCCATGATCAAGGTTCAATGGAGCAAATACTCAGAACAAGAAGCCACGTGGGAGACCAAAGAATCTATGAAGAAGAGATTCCCAGACTTATTTGTGAATGGTATGTACTCTGCACCCTCCGCATCCATATACGATTGAATTTGGGGACCAAATTCCTTTATGTGGGGGAGGGTGTAGCACCCCTGAGAAATTAAAGGAATAAAATTCTTAAATAGATAATCAAAGCCCAAACCCCACACATAAACAACACTACATACACATATGGGCCTTACACTTAAGGGAACCAAATGGGGCAATATAGCATGTTGTCAAGCAAACAAAGGGAAACATCGCCCCTTGATACGGTGCCAATTAATCAAATGAAGACCTCCTGTGTAGGGGCTATTTCCTGGGGTTAACAGATTCAACGGGTTTTGCTTTTAACAGTAAAGGGCGCCCCTCATAGAGGCACCATTTCCTGAAGGGCGCCCCTCCCTTGGGCGCTATATCCCTGCAGAATGAAAAATAGAAACTTCGATTGCGGTGTTTCGTTCTGTAATGCCCGACAATTTTGAAGGTTAAATAGGAATAAATATATATACATATATTTAGGTTTTGAAAAGAAAATATAACCTATACATTAAGGGATGCAATTTGCATGTTCCTCTAAATAGTTAATAATATTGAATAAATAAACATTTGGGTATAATGTTCTTAGAATAAATAAGTGGCTAATTAATATTTCTTTTTTTAAGTAAATATTTTTACTAGGATCGAACCTACCTTTGATACCCAAGACAATGACTAATAAAGTAATTAAAGTAAATAAAATTATGAGGAATAAAAACCCTATATGAAGTACTACTAAGACCCTAGTGTATATTATGCCCAGCCACAACAAATCAAATGAAATATAAAACACCAATGATAAACCCGATAGTCGTACGGGCCTTGCACATGAAATTAGCTTAAGGTTAATGGGCCTTATATATATATATATGTATATATATATATATACATACATATATATATATATATATATGTTGCAAACTATTAATAGATATAAGCCGCGTATATCAGGTTTAGTAAATAACAAATGGGTTTAGTTATAGATATATCAAGGTACATGAAAGATAAATAAAACCCACACACATTATAAGGAACTTTAGTATATATGCATGAGATATAACAAGCTTTCAAAAAATGGATAAATGGTATATTAACACAAATAAGGGCCCTTAAATCCCAATCCACGAACCATCACCGTTGGATCTTCACCCATACACACACACACACACACATATATATATATATATATATATATAAAGAAGCCTTAACAAATTCTAACCCCTATATACATACATATATATATATATATATATTTAACAAAGGGCCTTATATTATATATTATAAATGCCTATGAAACTTTAAAGCCAATAGATGCACAAATGGGCCAACTAAGCAGTCAATTGTTTGTGCACACATATATACACCCATAAACCCATGCACATTGACAGGCCTTAAACCCATCAAGACCACCCACGCACGTGGGCTTTCACACTACAGCAAAACCCATTCATATGCCTCACATACCCAAAAACAACCCAAAGCCCATATGTCGATGCCCAACCCACATGCATGTTTCGATGATGCCTTAGGGTTTTCAACGCTAAAATATGGCAAGCGGCGGTGGGATGCGAAGGGATTAGTAACCCACGGTTAATGCATGGTAATTTCTCAAGCATTGCCACCATTGAAGCCTTCGAACACTCCAAAAACTTCACCCCTCTATAAAACACATCCTAACCGAACGTGGCAATGTCACGCTCCAACGTGGAATATTGAGAATGTGAGCAAGTCGTAAACAAGAGTGTCGATCAGAGCATGTACAATTTGATTTCTAAAGAGAAAGATAGATGAGAAAATGATACTTTTATTCCATCAAATGAAGTTTACATCATTAATTCATAAGCCATAAAGGCAATTACAATCTTCAAACTCCAAAATACAACATTCTTGTAAAATCACTAATGACCTACATAAATCCTAGGGAAAAGAAAAACACTCTTTCACTCTTGTCCATTCCCTTGTTCAATTTCATTTCCTGTAACAATTTACCAAAACGTAGGGTGAGAAAAAAGCTTAGTAGGATTTTATATCTCTATAATCAGGTAATATTTAAGTATTTATCATTTTAGACATTTTTTCCAAGTAAATCAGGAAGTGTTTAAGATCATGAATAGCAAGTAGAAAATTGTATACGGAATTTCAAGTAAGAACATGATAACAAGGTTCCAATATAATTTCAAGTATTGAATATTGAACATGTAAAGAATATCATGAAAGAATTTGACCATTTCATGCAAGTCAAATATATCATGTAATTTCAAGCAATTTCAAGTAACAAGTAAACAAGTACAATAACGAAGTGTGGAATGTCACAAATAATCTAGCAAGTCATGCACTTAGGTGCAATGTCACACCGTGGTCAATCAACTCCATGGGCACAAGTACTTTCGGGCGCTCCTCTCAAGACCAGACCCGGCCCCATGAATGCCAGGCATAGGGTCGGTGGATCATAAGATCCCAAGTACGTTTAGACATCCACTTAACACTATGACCAATGAATTTCAAGAATAAGCACTTTTGTAAAAAGTACAGATCTGGCAAAATCTCATAAGTAGCAAGAGGAGTGAATACTAATTTTTAAGGCATCATGTTTAACGACATTAAGTCGTGAAATTCAAGAAAGAACGGTAACTAGGAATAAAATTCAAGTAATTAGAGTTTAATAGAATTAATTTAATTTCATGGTTTAATCTTGTGTGCATTTGGTTTACAAGTATTTAGACATGTTTTTATGAAGTTTTTGTACATTAGAGATGTATTAGTTTAGCCAAAACGGTGATTTATTATTATAAAAATTAAAATTTTGTTATGAAAATAGATTTTTATGTCGAAATAATTCTAACTTGCTGAAAATAATTTTAACATACTGAAAATGATTTTCATATATTACTTTACTGATAAGATGATAAAAATAAAATTTTCATGCTGGATTTAATTTTTAACATGCTAGAAATTAATATTTAACATGCTAAAATTAATACTTAACATGCTAAAATAATTCTCATACATTAACTTACTGATAGGACGATAAAGATAAGTTTACTATGCTGATTACAGAAATTCTCTGATAACAACATAAATTTTATCATGCAGAAAATAATTTTTCTACATTTATTTACTAATTATTTGATAGGAAAAATAGACTTATCATGCTGAAAAATAGCTTTAATATGCTGAAAATAGTTCTAACATGCTAAAAATAATTCGAACATGCTGGAAATAATTTTATCATGCTGAAAGTAATTTTAACATGCTGGAAGTAGTTTTCATGCATCAATTTACTAATTATTTAATAAGAAATTAGGTTTATCATGTAAAAAAATAGATTTACATGCTTAAAAATAGTTTTTATATCTCAATATGAATAAAATAATTATATCATGCTGGAAGTAATTTTTAACATGCTGGAAATATTTTTCATGCATTAATTTACTAATATTATGGTTAAAAATAGATTTTTACATGCTAAAAATAATTTTATTCTACAAAAATAATTTTTAACATGCTGTAATAATTCAAACATGCTAATATTACCTTTCCTTATTTTTAGTGACTAAATGGTTACAATTAATGTGGATTTCTAAATGTTATAATTCCTATTGTATAGTGACTAATCTTTAGTCCCACATTGGAAGTTAGAAAAACTTCCTTGGCTTTATATGTTGGAGAGCTCACCCTTGGGTCCTGACCCAAGGGACATAGGATGTGGGCTCGAGTTGTGTGTTGAATTTAAATGGATACGAAATCTTAGTATATTCATTTATTTATTTGCACCACCACAATCGCACCGCACCGCACCGCACCTTTTTGAAAATATATGCGTACATAGCCATTTTAGTGTGTACACACACACATATATATATATGTGTATATAGCCGAGGTGAGGTGAGGTATCAATTTTTCATGTAAGTGTGTACATATATATATATATATATATATATATATATATATATATATTTATAAGTCAGGAAAAGTGTCGACCTTGTGGTCGACCTTTGTTTGCGGGGTCGACACTTATATCCCTGTGTGCGGTTTTTCCTTAAATCAGAACACCCGTGAAAAAGTGTCGACCTGGGAGGTCGACCTTTTTCACTAAGTTGCGGGTTTTTGGCAGAAAACTCGATCCCGAGTGTCGACCTATATAGGTCGACACTTTTTCTGCTACTTTCAATTTTTCTTCACTAAAATGACTATAACTCACTCATTTCTTAATGAAATTTAATGAATAAGATATCAATGGAAAGAGCATTGAAAAAGAAACAATCTAGCATGCTTTAATTAAAATTTAGCATGAGATATATCTACCTTTAGCTACTTTCAAAGGAAAGGGGGAAAATAATTCGAAATAAATAGAAAAGTCTTTGATTCTTCAAATCTTCCTTCAATTCTCCTTCAAATATCCTTCAATCTTCACATCAGCATAGCTTAGGCCTACAGGGATGGTTTGAGAGTTTATTGGGGTTCTATTTATAGCCAAAATTTGACCAATTTTGTCAAGATTCCTCACCTAATTTCACCTAACCCATTAAGTCTGAATTAGAAGAAAATTTTAATTTCTCTTCTTAATCTAGCCCATTTTTGGTGTGAATACAATGTAATTTCGGCTGGTCTAAAGTTGTATGTTAGGTAAGGGTTGATTCTTGAGTCAATCTTCTAGAAACGGGTTATTTTAATCCCTTAAATGCCATATTAAACATGTGTTACGAATTTTGGTCTAATTATCCTTTAATAAATCTTTTAATCCTTTAATCCAACCCATTATAGATTATCCAATGAGCCAATTGTAATCATAGTCCATTATATGGACTTTTATTGAGCTTCCTATGATTTATCTAAGGGTTAAAGCATTTATTTTTCAATTTACCTTAAGTAAATTGAAGTAAATGCATTTATCTAGTTTATTACATATAGCAAAAATGTAATTTAATTATTTCATGAAAATTTTAATTATAGAATAAAATTAAAAATTTTATTTCTCATCTTTAGTTATCGGGTTTCTACATCCTTTCCCACTTAAAAGAATTTGGTCATCCAAATTCACATTATACAACTAAAATTCATAAATTCTAATAGAAATGTTAAAATTCTAACTTGAGATTAAATCTGGGTATTTCTTCTTGATATATTCTTCTAACTCCCATGTGGCTTCCTCGAATCCATGTTTGCTCCATTGGACTTTCACCATCGGTATAGCCCGATTCCTCAGTTGGTGTAGTTTCCGATCTAATATCTTGATCGGTCTTTCTTCATATGATAAGTCCATTTACAGCTTCAATTCTTCAAATTGAATCACATGTGAAGGATCGTACACGTACTTCCTTAGCATTGATACATGGAAGACATCGTGTACACCGGCCAGTTGAGAAGGCAAAGGCAGCTTGTACGCCACCTCGCCGATTCGTTCCAGAATCTCAAAAGGGCCAATAAATCTAGGACTCAGCTTTCCTTTGATGCCGAATCTTTTAATTCCACGAGTGGGAGAGATCTTTAAAAAGACATGCTCCCCCACTTGGAATTCAGGGTCTCTCCTCCAGTTGTCGGCATAACTCTTTTACCGTGATTGAGCGACCTTTAATCTTTCTTGAATTAACTGGATCTTGTGAGTTGTGTTTTAGACAGTGTCGGGACCAATTAATCCTTTGTCTCCAACCTCGCTCCAGTATAGAGGCGATCTGTAGCTTCGGGCATATAGAGCTTCGAATAGTGCCATTTGAATGCTAGACTGATAGCTATTGTTGTAAGCGAATTCAGTCAGCGGTAAATGTTCATGCTAACTACCACCGAAGTCTATCATGCATGCTCTCAACATATCTTCAATAATTTGATTTGTCCTCTCGGTTTGTCCATCCGTCTGAGGGTGAAAAGTAGTGCTAAATTTTAGCCTAGTGCCTATAGATGATTGCAAACCCTTCCAAAAATGAGAGGTGAATCTCGGATCTCGATCCGAAATAATGGAACTTGGAATACCATGCAGCATGACAATCTCCTTGATATAAAAGGCAGCTAGAACATCCACGGTCCATTTGGTCTTGATAGGTAATAAGTGGGCGGACTTGGTTAGTCGGTCCACAATTACCCATATAACATCAAAACCACTTCGGGTCTTCGGTAAACCAACAATGAAATCCATACCGATACTATCCCATTTCCATTCCGGTATTTTGAGAGGCTTGAGTTTACCAGCCTGTTTGAGGTGTTCGGACTTAACTTGTTGACAGACCAGACATTGACTTACGAACTCGACTACCTCTCTTTTCATGTTAGGCCACCAAAAAGTTCTTTTGAGGTCTTGGTACATTTTTGTAGCACCGAGATGTATATTGTACTTAGACCGATGTGTTTCCTGAAAGATTTTACCCTTGAGGATAGAACAATCCGGTACACATGTTCTTCCTTTGAATAATAACCTTCCATCATCAGCTAGAAGAAAATCCGGCCGTTGATCTAATTTCTCTTTAATTTTCACGATCAACGGATCATCACCTTGCCGTTCCTTAATTTTCGAGAGTGACTTGGGTTAGAGTCGAATATTAGCAATAAAGACTCCACCTTCCTTCTCCTCTATATTGAGGTCTAGACTGGCCATTTGTTCAAGTAGATGCCATTCTTTAACCAGTAAGCTTGATAATAAAGCCATTGGCTTCCTGCTAAGTGCATCAGCTATGGCATTGCCTTTTCTGGGGTGGTATTGTATAGAGAAATCGAAATCCTTTAAATATTCCAACCACCGTTTTTGTCTCATATTGAGCTCCTTTTGAGAGAATAAATATTTGAGACTCTTGTGATCAGAATATACAGTAAAGGCTTCGCCATAGAGATAATGTCGCCAGATCTTTAAAGCAAAGAGCACATCTGCCAACTCTAGGTCCTGCACGGGATAATTTTCCTCATGTTTCTTCAATTGCCTTGAAGAGTAGGCTATAACCTTGCCATGTTGCATTAATACGTAACCTAGGCCAATTCCGGATGCATCAGCATATACTTCGAATCCTCCTCCTTCCATAGGTAATGTGAGAATAGGGGTAGTCGTCAGACAATCCTTTAAAGTTGAAAACTCTTCTCGCATTCCTCAGACCATATAAAATGATTCTCCTTTCTTGTTAATCTTGTTAAAGGTACAGCGATCTTGGAGAAGTCCTTGATAAACCTTTGATAATATCCATCCAATTCCAAGAAGCTTCGGATTTCCATCACACTAGTAGGTCTTTCCCAATTCTTTACGGCCTTGACCTTTGAAGGATCGACAGCGATACCTTTTTGGGAAATGATGTGACCAAGAAAAGAAACTTCCTCCAACCAGAAATCACACTTGCTTAATTTAGCATAAAGCTTGTGATCTCTTAGTAATTGAAGGGCCTTCTTGAGATGTTCTTCATGTTCTTCCTTTGACTTGGAGTAGATCAAAATGTCATCGATAAAGACAATCACAAATTGATCGAGGTATGGCCTGAATACTCTGTTCATTAATTGCATGAATGTGACAGGCGCATTTGTTAAGCCAAAAGGCATAACAGTGAACTCGTAATGTCCATACCGACTCCGAAATGCTATCTTGTGAATATCTCCTTCCTTGATCTTTAATTCATGATAACCAGATCGATGATCAATCTTTGAGAAATATTGAGCCCCAGAAATCTGGTCGAATAATTCATCAATCCTCGGTAAGGGATATTTCTTCTTGATGGTGAGTTGATTTAGTTGCCGATAATCAACACATAATCTCATTGATCCGTCCTTCTTTTTGACAAAAAGAACCGGGGCTCCCCAAGGTGAAGTGCTTGGTCGGATGAATCCCTTCTCCAATAATTCCAGTAATTGTTCCTTTAATTCCTTCATTTCAACGGCAGACATCCGATACGGAGCTTTATAAACTGGTCCTGCTCCCGGAATCAAATCAATGGAGAATACCACTTCTCTCTCCAGAGGAATACCAGGCAACTCGTCAGGAAATACATCAGAATAATCTCGAACAATAGGAATGTCCTTTAGAACGGGTTCCGTAGGCTCAGTCATAGTGATAGAAACTAAGAAATCGGCACAACCCTTCCTTAATAATTTCTCGGCTTTGAGGGCCGAAATGAGAAACAATTGTTTAGAATGCCTGGTACCAGAAAATAAGAGGTCGGGATAACCCATGAAAGTTACTATACTCAACTTGCAATTGACACTAGCTCCATGAGTAGATAGCCAATCGACACCCAAAATAATATCATATCCTTCCATCCCCATGCATACTAAATCAGCGGGTAAGTTGCAACCGCTAATTAGAACTTCACTAGTAGGATAGAAATGTTTAATTTTCGTTCCCGTTACAATAGGGGTAGTAATCATGAGTGTAGAATCTAATGGAACATGCTTCATAGGTAAAAGACCAACAAATCTTCTAAATATGAATGAATGCGTAGCTCTGGTATCAAATAAGACAGAGGCAGGCCGGGAGTATATGAAAGGAGTACCTTCCACGATGCCTCCTTCTTCGGTAGGTTCCGCATCTATAAGAGTTTGAAGTCTTCCTTGCTTTTTGGTAATAGTAGGAAGCTTTGCCGGTGGTGAAGCTTACTCGTTGAGAAGAGGGCAACTCGAGATCCTATGCTCCCGACTCCCGCATCGAAGACATGCGCCGAGCTTTCTCCAGCATTCCTTGGCTTTGTGTCCGGGCTTCTCGCAGAATTTACATAATTCCTTTGATGATGTAGAGAAAGGATCCATTTGCTTATCAAATGTCCTCGGCTTCTTGTCCCCTTGAAAGTTGCGTCTACCCTTGTTGAAATTACGCCCGTCCTTGTTGAAGTTGCGCCTGTCATTGGGCCTTTTCTTCCCGAAGGAAGGTTGGAAACTATCGGACCCTGTAACTTGTTCTCTCTTGGCTTCTCTTCCTCGGATGCGATCCAATAATTCCGTTGCATCTTCTAAGAGTTGTGCTCTTCGTACCGCATCAGAATAAATTTGAATATCCATCGGGGCGAGTTGAGTAATGTACTGCGGCCTTAAGCCGTTGAGAAATCTCCTTGCCTTCATTTTGTCGGTACCCACGAGATGTGGAGCGTACCGAGATGTCACTCCCCGACGCGGAATATCGGGACCAGCAGTAGAAAATGCTAGTAAAGATAACATGCTAAGCTAAGAATTAACATAATACCATGAACAGAAATAACTCCAATATATTACAATAACCATCAAACATCTTACACCGACTAAAACATAATCAAACATAACCTCTACTCGACTCCATTACAATAACTAACACAAGTTCTAAGACATAACTAGATGTAAAATAACTAAACAAACTCAACATATCTACTAGCTGATACACTCCAAGTAATCACTCTTGCCCATCCCCATCAATCTGTGATTCTTCACCTGAGCTGCCTAGAAAGGGGGAAAACAACTATATGAGCGATCGCTCAGTAGGTAACAACAGGCAAGTGTAAGTGATTAACCAATTAATTACATGTTAATATGAAACGGAAAGAAAAGAAATAGCGATCGAATGAAACAACAGAATAACAGAAAGTGCTAAAGAATGGAATGGAATAACAATATGACAAGATGATAATTACAAGAATTGCAAGTTTATGAACAATGTATATAACATGAATTTCAAGAAATTGGCCAAACAAGCAAGAATGTAACCAAGTCAAACACGATCAAGTAAGAGATAAGAGATCATTGTCATAGACATCACGCTAGTCATGCACTCAGTGCAATGCCTCACCCTGTCATTACAAACTCCCATGGGCACAAGTACTTTTCAGGCGCTCTCCCCAGGACCAGACCTGGCCCCTATGGTGCGTTGGCATTGATTTATTGGATCCAAGATCCCAAGTTGTCTGGACATTAATCAAGTTAAATGGTCAATTATAATCAAGTATAAACTTACCTCGGAATATCCCAAGGCTAAGTTGAAGAAATACTGTCCAGAATTTCTGTCCAGGAGTTTAAATTATCAAGAACCATCGTGTTCTTGGATCCAAAATCATAAAACACGGGGAAAACTAGTCTCTGGAAGACATGCGGTCAATACTGGGCCGCTCAAGACTTGTGCGGTCGACACTGGGCCGCACTAACAGGAACTGGGCTGGGTTTAGCCCTCGGGAGGTCAAGGTTGAATGGCTGCTGATGGGCCTCCCTTCTATATGAACGGTTCGGATAGGGCCGCACAATGCCAGAAAGTTACAGAATCAAGGACTGGATGTGTGGTCCTGACAGAGCCGCTCATGAGTTGAACGGTCCATCATTGGCCGCCTGTCAGATGTACGGGCCATATCTGGTCGCACAACACAGGGCCTAACCAAGAGTTAGACTTTATCCCAAGTGGGCTCCTGGGCTACCATAGACAGGGTGGAACTGAACCAGAGTCTAGCCCACTGTCTGCTGGTCGGCCTAGGGTCTACTGGGCTGATCAAATCAGGATTTGGCCGAAGATAGATCAAGGATAATCGGCCAAGACAAATTGACATCTGCCAGGGATGAACGGTCTCCAGGGGCCCGTTCAATGGTATATGCGGTCTATCAATAGCCGTGCAAGTCCCTGTTAATCCAATTCGGATTAACTCAAATAACAGAGGTTCGATTGAGTCTAAATCAAAACTAGGGGATACAATGGTTCAAGATTAAGGTTATAACAAGTATAAACCTAATAGCCATTCAATTATAAAGGATTCATAATTTAAAATTATACATTCATTGGAAAGATGAATCAAGATCAAGCTCAATTTAAATAGATCAGCAAGAATTATTTACTGTCATGAATTACAGTTTATTAGGTGTGTTGTTAACATGCAATTAACCACTAATCTACTAGCATACCATGCTAAAATGATAATTAATCTGTTCTGTTACAGATGTGCGGTCGGTTCTGGACCTTACATCCCAATGAACGGTCACAGACTGACCGCACACGTCCCCTCAGATCCGAAGACCTGCTGGATATAGACGGTCGGTAGTGTGCCGCATGGATGGATGTGCGGTCTGAAACTGGCCGCAGGAAAGACATGCCGTTAGGACTAGGCCGCACGTTCCAGGGACATGAATAGATATAGAAAGCTATAAACGGTCAACAGAGGGCCGTCTATCTGGGATGTGCGGTCTATCGTGTGGCCGCACATGTCTAAACAGGTCGCTGCCCCTTCACCGTGCCCGACTCCGGCGAGGTTTCTAGGGTTAAATTAAAACATGAAATTCGCACGATATAAAGCATGAAATTTGAGACTTTTACTATCAAAAGAAAGAGCATGAAAAAGTATACAAGATGCATGAATCAATTTTATGTTTACAGCCTTAAATCACTACGTAATCGAAAGGGAACAATTATAACCCTAGATGTGACATGCTTCTACTAAAACCTAAAATTCTCGCAGGATACTTGATGAAATTTAGGGCTTTCTACATTGATGAAAAGCTAACACGATGCTGCTTCTAACCATATATTATTTGTAGGGTTTGACTTGCTATCACCTACCTGAATCGGATGAAGAAGGAAGGAGAAAGAAAACCAAGGACGCCAGTATATGCAGCCACTAATCTTCGGAGATCTCCCTCGATCTAACTCTTCTGCAGCCTCCGCTGGTACTAAACGATCCTAGGGTTAGAGAGCTTCATTTTAATAGGTCACACACCTTCTGGAGGCTTCTATGCGCGGAGTATTCATCCACGTAAGTCGAGTCAATGTGAACGCCGCCGTAATTGTTGACGCGCCAAAACTCCGCCGAATGCATCTCCTAGGGTTAGGGTTTCGAGAGATTAAGAGAGGTTAAATGATCCTCTCATCCTGGCCTTCCATTTGCCACCAATTTGGGCTCATTTGATGGAGTATTGGGCTTGAATTTGACGTTTCAAGGTACGGTTAACTAAGTGTTCAATTTGGGCTTAATCCACTAATTCGGCCTACTTACAGATTTTATTTGGGTTGGCCACAGAAGATAAGTTTGTTAAACGTGTTATCCTCTACAAGAATATAATTTTTCTGGATTTTTATAAAATAGTTGAAATCTAGCTTTTTCTATTTATTAAGGGATTATTCTAATTAATTTCTAATTAATTTTAAATAAATTTCTAATTAATTTCTAAAAGAAATAGGGGTATTACACCCTCCCCCACTTAAGGAATTTGGTCCTCCAAATTCAATGCACTTAATAAAAAGAGGGAGTGAGACAGCTCACCTAGAATAAGTCGGGGACTGTCTCCGCATAGTATCTTCTGACTCCCACGTAGCTTCTTCAGTTCCACGCCGACTCCACAGCACTTTAACCATCGGTATGGAACGATTCCTGAGTTGATGTTGCTTCCGATCCAAAATCTTGATCGGTCTTTCTTCATAAGTCAGATCTTCCTTCAATTCGAAGTCCATCTACTGAATAATATGAGGGAGATCATACACATATTTCCGTAACATAGACACATGGAAAACATTGTGTACTCCAGATAACTAAGGTGGTAGTGCCAAACCGTAAGCAACCTCCCCCACTCTGTCTAAAATCTCGAATGGACCAATGTATCTTGGACTCAGTTTGCCCTGAATACCAAACCTTCGAATTCCTCTCATAGGAGACACCTTTAAAAACACATGCTCACCAACCTGAAATTCCAAAACTCTCCTCCTGGTGTCGGCATAACTCTTCTGTCTTGATTGTGCTACTTGCAACCGATCTCTGATAATACGGATGTTCTTGGATGATTCAGAAATGAGATCTTGTCCAAGCCATTGCTTCTCACCTACCTCGTCCCAACATAACGGGGATCGACAGCTTCTACCATACCAAGCTTCAAATGGAGCCATCTGAATGCTGGACTGGTAACTGTTATTGTAGGCGAATTCAACCAATGCCAAATGATCACTCCAAATACCTCCAAAGTCAATCATGCAAGCTCTAAGCATATCTTCCACTATCTGGTTGGCCCTTTCAGTATGTTCGTCTGTTTGTGGATGGAAAGCAGTATTGAAATTCAGACGAGTTCCCAAGGATTCTTGCAATCCATTCCAAAAACGAGAAGTGAATCTGGGGTCTCTATCAGACACAATACTGACTGGTATACCATGTAGTCTTACCACTTCCTTCATATACAAAGCAGCCAAAACATCAACTGTCCATTTAGACTAAATGGATAAGAAATGAGCCGATTTGTCAATCTGTCGACAATCACCCATATTGCATCAAATCCACTGCGAGTCCTAGGTAGACCCATAATGAAATCCATGCCAATGCACTCCCACTTCCATTGGGGTATATCAAGGGGTTTCAATTTCCCTACTGGTCTGAAATGCTCCGCCTTGACTTGCTGACAAACCAAGCATCTACTTACGAAGTCTGCCACTTCCCTTTCATATTCGGCCACCAAAAAGATCTTTTCAAATCCTTGAACATTTTAGTACCTCTAGGATGAATGGTGTATCTGGATCTATGATCCTCCTTGAGGATCTTACTCTTTATCTCAGCTATATCAGGTACACAAGTTCTTCCTTGAAATAACAATCTTCCATCATCAGCCATCATGAAGTCAGGTCTGTTACCCAAGGTTCCCTTGATCTCTACCAACTCCGGGTCATCATCTTGCAGATACTTGATTTCCATCAGTAATTTGGGCTTAAGTTGAATCTGAGAAATCATAACCCGATCCTTGTCAACATTAAGATCCAAACTACCTAACTGCTCCAACAATTTCCATTCTTGTAACATGAGGCTTGACAACTTAGCTATATGCTGTTGGATCGAGAGGACGGTCAAGCTAGAGAGGGAGGGGGTGAATAGGTTGACCTTATAAAAATTATAGTAGAGCAATTTGCAACAGAAGCACTACACCTAGATGATTAATTGAAACACTGAACCAAGCCAATCAGAGAGCGTGCCTATCATGCATCTAGCGAGGAACAATTACGAAGATTAAACCAAACCACACAAGAGACCGCAATTTTAAGGTGGTTCGGTCACCCAATGGAGACCTACGTCCACCTCCCCACTCAACCAGTGAGGAACCCTGCTGAGCTTCATAGCTTTGCTAAACCGAGGAAGTAATTCCTCTATATTGTTGACTACCCCAACAGAAGACAACGAGGAACAAATCCTCAGATCCGCTGTCAAATAGCTTGAAGGCACACAGCCTTAACACCCCTGATCTCAGCACAGCCCGCTAAATCAGAATCACCCTCTCTTCACTAAATCCAGTGAAGGAGAGGAATACAATGTTCGAAAAACAATAGGAAAACTAAAAGATAAGAAATCAAACTTCAGCACTTGGACGCAGCGGAATTTAGATCACCAACAGAGAGATCCATGTCCATACGCATGAGCTTCGATCCTTGAATCTCCTCCGTATGGAATGTAGAAGAGTCTTGGTGGCGTGATGATCTTCTGATCTGACTTTTCAACAGCCTTCGTCTAGTTCTGCTCTCAGCCTCTCTCATTCTGTTGTTCGCCTCTATCGTTCTGCTCTTCACCTCACTTATTCTTCTACTCTTTTTCCTCTCCTATGTATTTTTCTTTTCTTCTCGGGTGAACCTATTTTGTGGTCTTCCCGCGCACAAAATAGTTCACATGAGGCAGGTGGGCCACCACCCTGATTTTCTGGTTATCCTTATGATTGCTCACGTGGGGAACCTTCTAGAGTGGTAGAAGTTACGAAACCTTATCCGCTTGTGGCTGATGTGGCAAATAATGACTGAAGGTGGGATCCACTTATCGTGCTCTGCAGCTTGGATTAGATGGCGTCGACCCTCTTGCCCCAAGGAGTTAACGCACCCTTCTTCTAGCTTCAGGTTTCATGCTGAGTGCGTTGACGCAGGATGCAGCTGCGTCCACTCATTAGTTGCGCTTTAGTCAGTTGTGGCAATCCATCGTACTGCAGCGTCGACTCATCGAACTGCAGCGTCGACGCTGCCAAGGTACTCCAGAGGCTACAACAAGGAATGCTTGAACTGCTGCGTTCACGCTACTTGATCAAAGCGTTGACGCATCAGAGTATTCCAGTAAGCCATTGGCTTTCCCTTTGTGACTGTTGCGTCGACGCAGCTCTATCTTGGCGTTGACACAGTGGAACAACTTGTGAAGATATTGGTGAAGGCTTCTTCGACTGCAGTGTGGATGCTGTAAGCTCCCAGCGTCGACCCTGTTCCTTTCTAGCCCAAGGATGAAATCAAGTTAAAGCATTTATTGAATCAAACTTTAATTCATCATTGAATTGAATACATCATTCATATCTCATGGTTGTCATCATCAAAATCAGGGGCACAACAATCTCCCCCTTTTTGATGATGGCAACTATGAGGTGAATGCCATTCATAACATTGCATCTAAACAGTCAAGGTTATTCAAATCAAGCAAAAAGCTTCAGATTAACAGGAAATCAAATCATTGACTAAATCAAACTACGATTTTGTCATTCATTCAAGTTCAAGATTTTACATTATAGAACCAGACAAAAAGAAAACATTCATTCAAGTTCGTCAGTATGATTGATGCAGATGCAATGTACTTTGGTCAAGTTTCCAGCTTGACTTCATGATTGATGCATTCATAACATTCTCCCCCTTTGACTTCATCATGAAGGGGAGGAAACGTGGAATAGCTATCTCAAGGGTGGAAGAAGCGATTGTATCTTCTGGCAGAAGGAGGTTGTTGTTGCTGACGAGAGGATTGCCCTTGAGTAGTTGGCTGGCGAGGCTGCTGTTGGCCAGATGGATCTCTGGCTAGTAAATCTCGGATATCCTGAGATAGTTCACCCAGCTGATGACTTAAAGTGGAGCGTACACTGTCAATGGCAGAAGGAAGATTAGCTGTGATAAAGTCCTTGTTTTGAAACTTGTCCCCAATTGACTGAATTTCTGCAGTTACTTTGTCAATCTTTTCTAACATTGCTTTGAGGCATTGGGGAATTGCATTGACAGGACCTTTGATGGTTTCAACGGCTATCCTCACATCAAAGCATAGATCGGTAATCTTGGCAAGGGATTGAAAAAATGAAGCTTGATTACTGTGCATATCAGTCACCAGTGTAGATAACTTGTCAAGAAGACATGATATGTTCTGCATGACTTTCCTTGTAGCTTGGTCAGATAGCATCTTGGTTAGTAAGAATTTTTGCCACTCGGATAAGACAGAGACTTCAAATTGGACAATCCGAGAAGTCAGTTTGTTGAAATGATAATTTGTAAACTCCATTAATTTGTCCATTTTTGCATCCTGACGTTGCAGCATCATAGTCATGTGTGCAAACATCTCTTCAACAGTGGCTGGAGGTGGAGCTTCATCAGAAGTTGGAAAAGGTCTTCTATAAATTCCAATGGCTCCAGTCATAAGGGGTTCCAATGTAGGTGCAGTGCCACTGGGTTGCCCAGTTTCCAGCTGAGGGCTTGATGATCGAGCAAATGGTTCCTCAAACTCATGCTCTTCTCTTGGTGAACTACCCTCTTGTCTGTCTTTTCTCACCACAGGAGGAATTGGTGCATCTGTCTTGTTTGCGTGACTAGCATCCGCAGTGCCTGTTCTTGATGCCTGACCTGTTTGCTGACTAGGAAGAGTTCGAACTGGCTTACCATCAATAACTTTAAAACCCATAAATTTCTGAATATAAGAAAGTGTGTAAATATTCCCTTGAGGGATGATTATTTTCTTCTCAGAACCAAAGTCTACTCCCACTTTTCGAAAGATAGCAGTCAAGGGAGCAGCATATGGAAGTGTTCTGGATTGTGTCAAGCATGACCCCATGGTTTGAATAACTACATCAGGCAGGGAAATATGTATTCTCTTCAACATACAGTAAAGTAGAAATCTCTGCATCTCAGTCACCCTTTCCCTACCACTGCTCTGCGGTGTGATCATTGATGTGCAAATGTGGTGGAGCAGTCTATTCAATGGAGGGAATTGATTTGCTTTGAGATTGGACAAATAAGTTTCCCTGACATCGGAAGGATCACTCGGTTTATCAGTCAGGAGAGCATAAGCTTCATGCTCATCATACTCAAAGCTATGTAGTTGAACTCCATTCTTGGGGATTTTCCAGGCTCTGGCAAACAATTTATTTGATAATTCAAAACTGACATTCCGGACGGTTGATGTGAGTTTTGGAACTTGAGGTTCATATTTCAAATTTTTGTAGAACTCTCTGACCAGGGTGGGGAATATACCTTGTGGGTTGTAACAAAAGACCACCATCCCTGATAGTCCAAGGTAGGAAATAGTTCCGGAAAAACGTCAAACATTTGATGGTCGGTAGCAGCAATATACCGGGAAATAAGAACCTTCAGAGGTTCGTCCATGGTGACGGCAAGTGAGCTGGCCGCACCTTTCTGTCCCGTTGCAGCACTTGCAGATGAACCCTTCTTGTCTGACCTGACATCAGATTCCCTTCTCTTTTTGGTTGGCGGGCTCGGAGCGCGTGGACGCATCTCTTTCCTCTTCCCTTTATCGTGAGCAGCTTTGGAGCGGGGCTCCAGATTATCTTCAGCTGATGCTGAGCTTCTTGGATGATCCTCTGCCTTCTTCTTTCCCTTGTGAGTAGATGTCAGAGGAGCCATGGCAGCGGGATGAGGAAGAATGAAACAGGAAAGGGTTTGGGAGAGCTTGGAAGATAGAACGACAAAGGCTTTCAAAAGAGATGAAGACGAACGGCGGTCACGTTCCACTTTTAAAGGAGCTTCGAAACCCTTTTCAGTGAGCGATTCAGCCGGTTCAAGTCCGCGAACCGGAAAAAGTGGAAAGTGGTTCTGGAGTCATTGTGTTGACGCCAAG
The DNA here is from genome assembly GCA_022559845.1 of Amorphophallus konjac. NCBI lineage: Eukaryota > Viridiplantae > Streptophyta > Magnoliopsida > Alismatales > Araceae > Amorphophallus > Amorphophallus konjac. The sequence goes on from CM040125.1 coordinate 126,129,764, forward strand.
GGATACAGCGTCGACGCAGTGAAGCAGAAACAAACGAATATATGCAAGAAGAGTAGCAAGAAGGTCATCTGTACAAGGAGTTTTCTTAAGATACTGAGATATGGAGTAGAGATGCTCATAGTCAAGAATTTTTAAGTATTGCAGATCGAGTTCCCATGAGAGAGATGTGTAAATAGGCTCCAATTCAATTAATGATAAAGAGAAGAAATAATCTTAAAGCATTGAATTAAAAAAAATATGAACCACCAAAGGCACCTGCCTGGAGAAAAAAGAGGAACTCTTTTCACACTAGAACCATTTTCATTTCTATTCCTTATATCTATCAATTTCAAGTTGCCTTTTGGAGAGAGAGAAATTTAACTAGCATTGATAACAGACTAAGTTGAATAACGAGCTTCAGATCAATCACACTCACATGTTTTCATTATTTTTCACATTTGCAGCATTTTCAACTTATTTTTACGTTTTCATTTGCAGTCAAGTATGGCTAGCCTTTTGACACGGGTACACATGTTTATTAGACACCAGAGTCCCCGATTACTCAGCATAGCAAACTATTCTGCATAGACGGATCAGAGTTGGCAACTTACGTCATGACATGCCTATCAGCACTTCATAGGTGCTTGAAGGTAGTTTCTCAGTCAATAGTCACCATTGCTCTGAAATGGTTTATTTTTCACTTGAAGACAGAGATAGTGGCGCACCTCATGACTTGCTCTTTAGCACTTCTTTGGTGCATAGGGCTAGTTTCTCAGTGAATAGCCACCATTGCTCTGCATTTTATAACATGTGTAAGAGATTGTTTCTTCAGCGTTTATACTCAATATCTTGGTTTTATTACCAATACAAATATTAAATTCCTCTACACACAGTGGTTTCTTTACTGTTGAACAATATAAGGTTTGAGAGATGACAAGGTCCTGGTTTTATTAAATTGTTCAGCTTTTATTCCATACATAGTGCATTATTGGGTTCAAAAGTTCTTGAATTCAAACACCATAAGAGTTATAGATCTCCTATCATTAGCTTTTCATAGAGCTGTTCAGAACATATCTCATACTCAATAGGAATTTTCACTATAACTCCCCCTGAATTTAAGACATCGTCTACATGTCTCAGTTCTCTAGAGTTTTTCCCTCATACAAGAATGTCAAGGAGGCTTTATTTAGAGATAAGAAAGGAAGGGACGAGGTAAATGAACAGAGCAAGTTGATTTTAGATAGGGAAGTCTCCAAAAGAAAAGTATATAACACTGCTGCGTTGACCCAGCCTTATAACTGCGTTAACTCATCCATCAAGGCCGCTCATAGATGAGTTCTGTTTCCGAAAACAACTGATCACAGCGTCAACTCAGTCTCATTGCTGCGTCAACTCATTCAACTAGCCAGAGACACTTCACACCAGATTCTCAAAGAACAAGCTGTCTAGTGCGTTAACCCTATTTCCACACTGCGTTAACTCAACCAACCAACCAGCAATAACAACTCTGCACTTTGTTCATCATTTTGACACCAAGAAGGTAATCTGAAGCTAACTCCCCCTCAGACCATGCATGAATGAAATTGTAACAGCCAATAAAATGAGTATCATGCTGAAACTATATTCATTATGAATTTATTGATGGAAAGATAGACATACCAAGCACAGAAGACTAAGCTCCCCCTGAGTTTATGACAGATACACTTCAAACCAAGACAAGTTTAATCATTCATATTCTAGAAGATAAGTCAGGCACACAAATCAGGCATCCATATTATAATTGCACAGACCAAGCTCTCTTCTAAGATAAGAGAATCTATCATTGTTCAGAGGCTTGGTAAAAATATCGGCCAATTGAGATTGTGATTCAACAAATATGAGTTTAAAATTTCCTTTTATCACTTCATCTCTTAAGAAATGGTGTCTAATTTCTATGTGTTTGGTCCTAGAGTGTTGGATAGGATTTTTGGCCAGGTTTATGGCACTTGTGTTATCACACAATATAGGGACACACCCAAGATCAGTTTGATAATCTTGGAGTTGGTGTTTGATCCACAACACTTGAGTACCACAACTTCCTGCAGTGACATATTCTGCCTCTGCAGTGGATAGTGCCACTGAGTGTTGTTTCTTGGAAGCCCAAGAAATCAAACATCCTCCCAAAAATTGGCAATAGCCACTCGTGTTTTTCCTGTCCAGTTTACATCCAGCATAGTCTGCATCTGAATAGGATACAAGATCAAAAGAACAAGATGCAGGGTACCAAATCCCTAAATCTCGAGTTCCAGCAAGGTATCGAAAGATACGCTTGACAGAACTTATGTGGGATTCTCTAGGATCAGATTAAAAACGAGCACACATGCATACACAAAATTGAATGTCTGGCCTAGATGCAGTAAGATAGAGGAGTGATCCAATCATACCTCGATATGTTTTTGCATCAACTTGTTTACCTGTCAAATCTGCATCCAAGTTTGTAGTGGTGCTCATAGGTGTGCTGATTGCTTTCAGATTTTCCATTTTGTATTTCTTAAGCAACTCAGAGATGTACTTTGCCTAGTTGATGAAACATCCTTCCTTGCTCTGAGTGATTTGCAGACCTAGAAAGAATTTAAGCTCACCCATTAGACTCATTTCAAATTCAGTGGTCATTAAGCTGGCAAACTCCTCACACATGCTGATTTTAGTGGAACCAAAAACTATATCATCAACATAAATTTGAACCAGAATAATATCTGAATTTCTTACCTTGGTGAACAAAGTTTGGTCCACTTTACCTCTAGAGTAGCCTTTCTCTGTGAGGTACGAGCTGAGTCTATCATACCACGCTCGAGGTGCCTGTTTGTATCCATAAAGAGATTTGTCCAATCTGTACACATGGTTAGGATTTTCTGTGCATTCAAAACCAGGGGGTTGTTTAACATAAACTTCTTCCTTTATTGACCCATTTAGAAAAGCACTCTTCACATCCATTTGATGTAACATTATTCCATGACAGCAAGCATAAGCAAGTAATAATCTAATGGCTTCTAATCTAGCTACTGGAGCAAAGGATTCCTCAAAGTCAATGCCAAATTCTTGATTATAACCCTGTGCTACTAGCCTAGCTTTATTCCTAACTACCATTCCATTTTCATTTTGTTTATTTCTGAAGACCCATTTAGTTCCAATTACAGAAAGCTCTTTGGGTCTTGGCACAAGATACCAGGCCTTTTTTCTTTTGAATTGATGTAATTCTTCATGCATTGCGTTTATCCAATTACTATCTTTCAATGCTTTAGCAACATTTTTTGGTTCAATTTGAGAGACAAGGGCTAGATTATCCATTTCCTCAACACCTCTAAAATAAAATCTAGTTCTAACAGGTTCATGCAAGTTACCAATGACATTGGATAAAGGATGATCCCTTAGCATCCTGACATCGGTTAGAGAGTTACCTTCATTTATACCTGAATCACCATGGTGGGTTGATTCTGCATGATCATCATTTGGCCTTGTCTCTTCATCTTGGAGATTCTGTTCTTCCTTTTCTTTAAGGAAATTCCCTTCATCTTCATCCCTACATGATTCCTCAATCTTAGAATTTTCATTCATTTCATCAAACATAATATGAGGTGATTCTTCAACAGCATGTGTTTTTAGATTTAGGACTCTGTAGGCCCTAGAGTGACTAGAATATCCTAGAAGGATGGCAGGTTCACTTTTAGGTTCAAATTTGTCCAACGTCCGTTTGTCATTATTTTGAACAAAGCATTTTGATCCAAAGGCTCTAAAATAAGCAACAGAATGTTTCTTACCCTTCATTAATTCATATGGAGTCTTTTTGGACTGAGGTCTTACCATTGCCCTGTTCACAATATAACAAGCTGTATTTACCGCCTCTGCCCAGAACTTCCTTGGGAGTTGTCCTTCAATCAGCATAGTTCTTGCCATCTCCACAAGGGTTCTATTTCTTCTTTCCACAATCCCATTTTGTTCAGGAGTTCTTGGAGATGAGAACTTGTGTGAAATTCCTGTGACTCTGCAAAAATCATCAAATTCAGAATTGTCAAATTCTCCTCCATGATCTGACAAGATAGATGAAATGGCAAACTTACCATCCTGTTGCACATTCTTGAAGAATGCTTGAAATTCTTCAAATGCATCATTCTTATGAGTTAGAAAGAACACCCAAGTAAACCTAGAGAAATCATCCACTAGAACAAATCCATATTTATTTCCACTCACACTAGCTGTTCTAGTTGGTCCAAACAAATCCATATGAATGAGTTCAAAAGGTTTAGATGATTGAGTTTCAAGTCTGGACTTAAATGATTTTCTGGTGTGTTTACCTTGAGTGCATGCGCTACAAACTTTGTCATTTCGTTTAAATGATACATCTGGCAGACCTTTTACCATGTTAAACTTTGCTAACTTATGCAAGACGCTATAGCTAGCATGCCCTAGTCTGCGGTGCCACAGCCAAGCAAGTTCACTTTTGTTCACAGCAAGACACAGATTGTTATGTGCAGGGTTATCTAAATCTACCACGTACATGTTGTTTATTCTTTTTCCAATAAATTTAACTTTATCAGAACTCATCTCTAAAATGGTGCAAGTGTGATCATCAAACACAACTTTATTTCCTTTATCGCACAGCTGGCTTATGCTAAGTAGATTATATTCTAAGCCATCAACAAGTAACACATCATCAATGAAATTCGAAGGATTTTTACCTACCTTACCTTTTCCAATAATTTTCCCTTTATTGTTTCCACCAAATGTAACATGACCCCCGTCTTTCTCCATCAAGACACAAAATTTTGCTTTATCCCCCGTCATGTGCCTGGAGCAGCCGCTGTCGAGATACCACCTATTATGTACAGCTGTAAGACACTCCTACAAAACACATTAAACAAGAGATTTTGGAACCCAGATATACTTGGGTCCCTTCAAACCATAGGACGTGTTCAGGTAGGATATCAAGCTCTTGGGGATCCATAGTTGCTGTTGTGAGGGTCTTTGATGTGGTAAGTTCAATGATTTGATAGACTTGTGATTATTCCTGTGCCATTGATAGTGATGACTCCATGAAGTATTAGGGAAATTTGACTTAAGGACTCTAGATGAATGCATGCTTCTTGGTTGATTGAGAGTTGAGTGCGTAGACCCTTTAGTGTTGCTGCGTTGACTCATCCACCTACCATATCTATCATGGGGGTTCTGGTACATGTACTGCGTTGACTCATGGTAGTGACTGCGTTGACGCATCTGAGTATTTCTGACTGAATGCCCTGTCTGAAAGGCTAGGTGCGTTGACGCCATGTGAGCAGTGCGTTGACGCGGTTGACTTCTACCACGCCTTAATCCTTCTGATCTTCTATAGGATTGCTGTTGGGTTGATGAATCAAATCTAGGATTCCTATATTGACCTGAAGAGGCATATTTGAACATAAATGTGCTCTTCTGTTTGTTAAAATTCAATGTTGCCTTCCCTTTCTCATTTCATTTTTCTTTTCTTATTTCATTAGATTATTTTGATCCTTTCTCATTCTTCTCATCCTTTTTGTTTTCATCAATTGCCTCTCTTCAGATGTGTCCTTCCCAGAGACAAATGTCACCAATCTAGTTCCCAGTTCTTTCTTTTTAGTAGGATTGAATCCAAGCCCTTCTTTTCCAAAGTTGCACTTAATTCCCATAACAGCATCAAGGTTGTTTTTACCCTGTGTCATTTTTTCGAGGGATGCTTGTTTGCTTAGGTTCTCTTCCTCTAATTTCTTCAGATTTTCTTGAAGTTTTGCATTGACTCCACAAATGGCCTCATATTTCTCTTCAGCAATTTTTACTTCTTTTTCCAATTTCTGCATTCTTAATTTCAATTCATCATGCATCTTCAATAGAAAATCATTTTCTCTCTTTATTTTAATTAGCTGTCTCTTATACTCATCTTTTTCTTCCAAGTCCCTTTTTAGACACACGATTTCAGCATCTAGTGTTTTGACTCTTTCATTCAAATCATCTTCTAGACTGGTTTGAGTTTTCTTTTTCTTTAGATACTTATTTTCCTTTTTAACATCTTCATACTTATCCAGCAATTCGTTAAAAGCTTCTTCCCAATCATCACAGGAGAAGTCTGCAAAGGGAGAGGTTACCTCGACTTGATCATCACCATTTGCCATGAAGCATATTTTCACCTCGCTTTCTTCTTCAGAGGTGCTTTCTTCATCTTCATCTTTTTCTTCATCACTCCAAGTGCTTACCAGGGCCTTGGGCTTTTTATTTCTCCACTTTGACTGTGTCTTTTTCACATTCTCAGGACACTCTGACTTGATGTGTCCTTGTTTCCTGCATTTGTAGCAAACAACTTTATCAGATTTCTTAGGATTATCTGGCTTGAGTTTTGAGCTAGTTCTTACCTGATATCCTTTATATCTATCAGTCTTACCTCCCTTTCTTAAGATTTTTCTGAATTTTCTAGTAAGCATGGCTATTTCACTTGAGTCATCATCAGATGAAGGTGACTGACTATCATCTGAGCTTTCCTTGCTGCTGGAACTAGCCTTCAATGCAAGGGGTTTTTTCTTCTTCATGTCCTCATCTGTTCTTTTTAAGTTCAGTTCATAAACCATAAGAGAACCTATTAGCTCATCTGGTTTGGTGGTGGGAAGGTTCCTTGATTCCTCAACGACCGTGGCTTTGGTATGCCAGATTGGAGTTAGGGATCTAAGAATCTTCCTAACTACCTCATAGTCACTGTAGATCTTTCCCAAACCTTTAAGACCATTCACAAGAAGAGTTAGTCTGGCATACATTTCAGATACACTTTCCTCAGGTTTCATCCGAAAAGATTCATATTCTGAAATTAACATGTTAGCTTTTGTCTCTCTTACCTCTGAGGTACCTTCGTAGATTACCTCGAGTCTATCCCACATTTCTTTTGCGCTGGAGCATGAGGATACACGCGAGAATTCCTTGGGATGGAGTGAGCACTGCATAATGTTCATGGCTTGCCAATTTACGTTTGACTTTCAAATTTGCTCCTTCACCCAGAGTTCTTCATCGCCTTCAATTTGGTATGGCCCTTTGCTCACTACTCTCCAGATTTCATGATCCTGTGCTCTTAAAAATACTTGCATGCGATTTTTCCAGTACGAATAATTAGTCCCATCAAAAAATGGTGGCCTATTCACTGCATACCCCTCAGGCATGAGTCCTCTGTTCTCCATTAGTTCTCTCTAGGCTGTGAAACCTTTGCAAGAGAGCCTGGCGCTCTGATACCACGTGTTGGATCGAGAGGACGGTCAAGCTAGAGGGGGAGGGGTTGAATAGGTTGACCTTATAAAAATTATAGTAGAGCAATTTGCAACAGAAACACCACACCTAGATGATTAATTGAAACACTGAACCAAGCCAATCAGAGAGCGTGCCTATCATGCATCTAGCGAGGAACAATTGCGAAGATTAAACCAAACCACACAAGAGACCGCAATTTTAAGGTGGTTCGGTCACCCAATAGAGACCTACGTCCACCTCCCCACTCAACCAGTGAGGAACCCTGCTGAGCTTCACAGCTTTGCTAAACCGAGGAAGTAATTCCTTTATACTGTTAACTACCCCAACAGAAGACAACGAGGAACAAATCCTCAGATCCGCTGTCAAACAGCTTGAAGGCACACAGCCTTAACACCCCTGATCTCAGCACAGCCCGCTGAATCAGAATCACCATCTCTTCACTAAATCCAGTGAAGGAGAGGAATACAATGTTCAAAAAATAATAGGAAAACTAAAAGATAAGAAATCAAACTTCAGCACTTGGACGCAGCGGAATTTAGATCACCAACAGAGAGATCCATGTCCATACGCATGAGCTTCGATCCTTGAATCTCCTCTGTCTGGAATGTAGAAGAGTCTTGGTGGCGCGATGATCTTCTGATCTGACTTTTCAGCAGCCTTCGTCTAGTTCTGCTCTCAGCCTCTCTCGTTCTGCTGTTCGCCTCTATCGTTCTGCTCTTCGCCTCACTTATTCTTCTACTCTTTTTCCTCTCCTATGTATTTTTCTTTTCTTCTCCGGTGAACCTATTTTGTGGTCTTCCCGCGCACAAAATAGTTCACGTGAGGCAGGTGGGCCACCACCCTGATTTTTTGGTTATCCTTATGATTGCTCACGTGGGGAACCTTCTAGAGTGGTAGAAGTTACGAAACCTTATCCCCTTGTGGCTGATGTGGCAAATAATGACTGAAGGTGGGATCCACTTATCGTGCTCTGCAGCTTGGATTAGATGGCGTCGACCCTCTTGCCCCAAGGAGTTAACGCACCCTTCTTCTAGCTTCAGGTTTCATGCTGAGTGCATTGGCGCAGGATGCAGCTGCGTACACTCATTAGTTGCGCTTTAGTCAGTTGTGGCAATCCATCGTACTGCAGCGTCGACTCATTGAACTGCAGCGTCGACGCTGCCAAGGTACTCCAGAGGCTACAACAAGGAATGCTTGAACTGCTGCGTTCACGCTACTTGATCAAAGCGTTGACGCATCAAAGTATTCCAGTAAGCCATTGGCTTTCCCTTTGTGACTGCTGCGTCGACGCAGCTCTATCTTGGCATTGACGCAGTGGAACAACTTGTGAAGATATTGGTGAAGGCTTCTTCGACTGCAGCGTGGACGCTGTAAGTTCCCAGCGTCGACCCTGTTCCTTTCTAGCCCAAGGATGAAATCAAGTTAAAGCATTTACTGAATCAAACTTTAATTCATCATTGAATTGAATACATCATTCATATCTCATGGTTGTCATCATCAAAACTAGGGGCACAACATAGGCTTGCGGCTTAAGGCATCTGTCACGACATTACCTTTTCCAGGATGATACTTAATGGAGAAATCGACATCCTTCAAATACTCCAGCCATCTTCGCTGCCTCATATTGAGTTCCTTCTAAGAAAACAAGTATTTCAAACACTTGTGATCTGAAAACACCGTAAATGCTTCCCCACACAAGTAGTGCCTCCATATCTTCAAGGCGAACACCACTGTTGCTAGCTCCAAATCATGAACATGATAATTCTTTTCATGCTTCCTCAACTGCCTAGAAGAATTGGCTATCACTTTCCCATGCTGTATGAGTACACACCCTGATGTGACACCACCTTGGGGGTGATAGTCACGAGACCAAAAATCCCTTGGACCTAGCAAGCAAGCAATGCACGGACCGGTGACTTTACTCTAGCTGACTCGCTCGCTAAGCGCACTCTCGTGCCCATAGGCAATCCGGTGATGGTGGTGAGGGTCCCGGATGGGACCTCACTGCTCCAGGGGTTGGTTAGCCTAAGGTTGAACCCCTAAGGGCCTTGGGATGCCCACCTTTGGGGGCGGCCAGTACGCCAAGGGCGTGGGATGTAATGGCTCACTCACAACTTGCCGGCGGTAGTCACTCGCACATAAGTAATTCGGGATCGGGCACTCCTTACCATCCGACGGCACTAGCAGCAATACTAAACCAGCAAAGGAATAAAACCAGCAAGGGGTAACTGAAGCTCACCCGACCGGTGTGAAGACATCGATCCTGGTCGGAGACGAGGGCGAGCGAGGAAGCGTGGGCTCACCCGCACGCTGCGCCGATGAAGCTTCAACCTGAAAATTCAAGTTACATGCACTACGCCTCTTGCAAGGGGGTTGGACTAGGGGTGGGGAATTGGATTACAACGAAACTGTACCTCCACGCAGGGAGGGGCGCTCAGCCGGCCAAGCGGGGAGGGGGGAAAATGAACTAGGAGCTAAATGATAGAAAGTTGTCGATTCAGCCCGCCCTCTGGAACAGAGTATAGATGGTTGATGTTGCTGTCGCAGCGGCCACTCTAGAGCTCCGATGTCAACAAAACCAGCTGGAAAATCTTCGTAGGTGACCCGGGAAGTCTTCCAAATTTTGGCGATTTATCAGGTTGCCGGTGCTGGTCGAAGCAGAGGCACGAACAGGGAAGCAGGGTTCTGGCTCTGTCTTCTTCTGGACCACAACAGCAGGAAGATGAAGTCACTCGGGCGCTCCCGAGCTCTGAATCGGGATTGGCAGGAGTCGACGGCTTCGTTGTCGGGTCCTCTTCGAGCAGAGACCCACGGGGATGCCAGACGATGTCGGCGTAGACCTGAGCAGCTCAAACAGTGATCAGGTGTCGGACCAGTCCAGGAGTGGATAGACCAGCACACCTGAGGGAGAAAAATGAGAAAAGGTTGCTCCGGAGGTCGATCGAGGAGCCGCTTCTTGGAGATGGAAGGCGACTTGTTGAGGGAGATCTCGGCCAAGTCCCGTCTCTAGATCTTCAGGCTACTGGTCATGGGAGCCTCCGCTAGCAGTCTCTGGCCTGCAGTCTGGAGGTGGACGCGTAGTCTGGGGAGAACTACTCCCCCGGGCAGCAGCAAGCTCTGAATGGGACGGGACAGCTGCCGTTGCAAAGAAGACCGGTAGACGCTTCCAACGGTACCACTTGGACCTTCAAGGATGTCGGGATGAGGTCGTGGTCGGCTCTGCAAGTCACTGGTGCTCTGCTGCCTGCGAACTGGGAAGTGCAGGCTGAATATGGGAGGTGGGAAATGGGGTAAATGGGAGGAGAAAGGGGGGGACGGGTGTGGAGGTAACCCTTGGATGTTAGGGGGTCTGGAAGGGGGCAAACCAAGGTGAGGGAGGGGGAGAATGGGGGCAGGAAGGTGATCTAGCAGGTGGTGAGAGAGTAAGTTACGAATTTGGGACTAGGAGGGAGGGGAAGAGGGATGATGGTTTCCCTATTTGGGGTGGTCTAGGGCTTGTGGGAGGGGAGAGTGGAGGGAATATTTCAAATTTGGCCAAGGGAGCTGTAAGATTGTGTGGGGACTAGGGTGGATTGTGTTGGGGAGAGGGAGATTGTGTTGGGAAGGGAAGAGATTGTGTTGGGGAGTGGGAGATTGTGTTGGAATGGCCAAAGATCTCCTAGGGAGGGGCAAGATTTGGTGGGTGTTGGGGTGGGTGTAATGAATGCACCTAGGGAAGTGAAAAGGTGGGTGAGGTGGCACAAGGGGAGGGGTTGAGGTGGCTAACTAGGGCTGAGGTGGAGGGTGAGGTGGAGGAGAGAGAAGAAATTTGAAATTGGGGGGAAGGAGAGAGAAAGGGGCGCCCCCTAGAGAGAGAGAGAGAGGGAAGAGAGAGAGGGGGGGTTGGAGCTTCTCACTCCACTCTATTGGATTCTCTCCAAACAAAGATAATTTCTGGAACTCAAACATTAGATTTTTATTCTTCATTAACTGAAAATGGAGAGAGTGGGGTCATATTTATAGGGATCCCACAATTTACAATAAGTCCCTGGATTTTGGGACAATGACAATAAACCAAGGGAAGGGGGGTGCCCTTGGGCCTAGCCCAATGAATTGGGCCTAATATGCAACTTAATCAACCTAATGACACTTAACCTAGGTAGATGACTCATTAAACTAGGTACATGACTCAAATAAAAGAAAAATTACAATGACATGACTCAAATAAAATATGAAAATTACATGACTTGACTCAGAAAAATATGACGGACACAATGGAGCTATGCTGACGAGCAATCGAAGCTATGGAAAAATGTGAAGGGCGAGAGATGCCCCCATCATACCCCCAGGGTGCGAAGAACTCGACTCCGTCAAGTATGGGTCCACTAGGGGAGAGGTCCTCCAATGCAGCTCCGGGCGAGCCACAACCTCCAAACTCAACCTCGCATCCTTAGCCGGGCGACGGCTCTTCATCCTCTCAAGGTGGCTCGGGCACACCCTCTTGCTGGCGATGGTACCCTGCTTGCCTAGTATTACCTCCGTGTGCACATGTCGGACTCTCAAGCTGATATGTGGAGGCTCTCCGAGGGTGTCACTCACAAAGGTGGGGGTAGGCTCAAGATGCTCACTGGGTTCCACTGCGGTGCCCTTAGAGGGTGCTAGATCTGCCACATGAAAAGTGGGGTATATCCCAAAATCCATTAGAAAGCCCAACCCATAAGCTGGGTTGCCAAGGCCACTCAGAACTAGGCAAGGTCCAAGTCCACGTGCCCTCAAGTTGGAGGTGACCCTAGGGTAGAGCCACTCCAGAGTCACCATCGCCAAGTTGCCATCATGGAATTCAAAGTGGCGTTCGGGAGGTTTTGCCCGCTTCTTGTAATTCTCACCGCTCGTTGTTTGTTGCTTGCTTAAATGCTCATGCCAAGTACTATGATGCGGTGTAAGTGGGAGATGCATGATATGCAAAGGGGGGTCAGGACAACCATACTTAGACCAATCATGCAGTGATGCCATGGAGACTTTGAAGGGTGTGGGAGGGCCAGGGCATCCATAGGTGTCCCTCTCATGCGTGGGTGTGATGAGTGCCGGAGGACCCGGACATCCATGAATGCTCCTAACATGCTTAAGACTCATGATGAATGAAGGCGGACCATTGCATCCAAATATGGACCACTCATGTTTCCGACTTGACATGTGGGTGATATGAATGAATGTACCCGACTTATGAATCATGCCAAGTGGTTCGAGGTGCCAAGTCACATGCTTTCCTAACCCGAAAATGACTTTGATGTGTTGGGGTATGGTTTGGCATTGGAGTTTCCATTCAAAAGGGTCGAAGGGGTCAAGGAAGGTGGAGATCATGGGGAGAGGCACCTCCTTGTTCCTTAGGTGTAGATCTTCCTTGGTCATAGCTACCCTTTTGTCGCCTGGGACTTGGGAGAGGTGGGCTTGGCCCAACATGGTGGTAAGGGTAGGAAGGAGTGGGTGATAAGTGATGTGGGTGGATCACATGGGTTCCCGGGTTCCCATTGGGAGGGGTCAAAAGGATCAACATAAGTGTACCCGGGGGAAAGGAGCGCTAAGTTCATCTCAACATCCTCAAGGTCCTCACAATATGGTGTTGGATCATCCTCCTCTAATGAAATGATTGGGCCGAAGTTCTTAGTGGGTGGGTTGGCCATGAGAGGAGGGTTTGGCTTTCTGCCCGATATGAGGGACTCCAATTTGAGGATAAGGTCGGGCTCATCGGGTGTGGGGAGGAATAGAAGGAGATCACTAGTGTAGCAACCAATGGTGCACATTGAGGTGATAGACCCGACACAAAGGTGTAGGAGGTCAAGGCTCCTAGGTTGTTCGGCCATAGGGGTCAACATGTTAGTGAACTCGATTTGCCATGCTAGGCCCTTAAGAAGATCCCCTAAAGTTTCCACTTGGTAAGATGATTGGATGGTGGTGTGATAGGTGGAGAAGGGTACTATGAGAAGGTTTAGCTCCATGAGAGGGTAGACATAGGACGTGATGGGGTGAATTGGTTTCTCCTTTAGCCATCTAGCTAGGGGCCCATCTATGATTATGGTGCCATTTGTGAAGGTTTGTGGCTCTTGAAGACTCGGACAATTTGAAGTGGTAAAGGGTTGAAGCTCTTCCTCACCATTGGTGTGAACTTGGGTTTCCTCATGGGTGGGGAGAGGGTCCGGACTAGCAACTACTTCTATGTGAGTGGGCGTGACCTCCTTTCTCAAGGGAATGGGAAGGTCTTTTGGGGATAGGGTGATGATGGTTGGGGCATGGTGCACCCGGGGTGGTGAGCGAGGTCGAACGTGGGTTGGATTTGGGAGTGGAAGTAGCGGAGGCCTAGGTTGGGGTAGGATTGGGGTTGGGAGTGGAAGGTGGGTTGGGTGATGAGACTTGGGTTGATTGGTTTTGTGGGGGGCATCTCTTTTAGGGGACGATGGAGGGGTAGTGGTGGGGACCAAGGGGGCTTGTAGGGTATGGGTTTGGTGAGGGATTGTGGATTGGGGGGTGGTGGCCATCATTGGGGAAATCAGGTCGGTTAGGGGTCTCTTCCCCTTGGGATCGGCCGATTGTGGAGGGGTGGGAGTGGGGGCCAATTTGGTTTGGATTTTGAGGGTTGTGGAAGGGGGTTTTGGTTGGGGTTCGGGGACCCTCATGGGGTTAGGTGGAGAGGTAGAGGCTAGGCTTGTTTGGGTCTTAAGGGAGAGGGCTTGGTGGCAAAGTGTAGTGATGATGGTTGAGAAGTGATTTGTTGAGAGTGGTGGTGGAGACCTAAGGGTGGTCTCAAGTTGGCCAGGTGGGGATGGAGGAGTGGTAGTGCTCCTCGGATAAGAAGGAGAATGTCGGGGAGTGAAGATATTTCTAAGTTCCTTCTTCATATTATCCCATGAGGAAATGGGCTCTTGCCTCCTAACCCTTCTTAATCCCTCTATGTGTTCCCACTTACTCTTGGTTTGACCCCGAAGTCGTCCCTTGACCTTGCAGACTCTCGCGGGTCCATATACCCAAGTCTTTTCAAAGTACCTTTCTATGGTAGCCTCCCACCTAAGGTAATCACTAGAATGAGATCCGTCAAAGGTAATATCCTTGTCTAGAATGAAGTCCATGGGTGGTGAGTAGGCTAAGTAGGAAATGGCCATGATGAACGAGGGGATAAATGCAATGGCCGTAGGACAAGACTTAGTAGAGATAAGTCTAGAACTTGCTCTGATACCAATTGATGTGACACCACCTTGGGGGTGATAGTCACGAGACCAAAAATCCCTTAGACCTAGCAAGCAAGCAATGCACGGACCGGTGACTTTACTCGAGCGGACTCGCCCGCTAAGCGCACTCTCGTGCCCGTAGGCAATCCGGTGATGGTGGTGAGGGTCCAGGACGGGACCTCGCTACTCCAGGGGTTGGTTAGCCTAAGGTTGAACCCCTAAGGGCCCTGGGATGCCCACCTTTGGGGGCGGCCAGCACGTCAAGGGCGTGGGATGTAATGGCTCACTCACAACTTGCCGGTGGTAGTCACTCACACATAAGTAATTCGGGATCGGGCACTCCTTGCCATCCGACGGCACTAGCAGCAATACTAAACCAGCAAAGGAATAAAACCAGCAAGGGGTAACTGAAGCTCACCTGACCGGTGTGAAGACACCGATCCCGGTCGGAGACGAGGGCGAGCGAGGAAGCGTGGGCTCACCCACACGCCGCGCCGATGAAGCTTCAACCTGAAAATTCAAGTTACATGCACTACGCCCCTTGAAAGGGGGTTGGACTAGGGGTGGGGAATTGGATTACAACCAAAGTGTACCTCCATGCAGGGAGGGGCGCTCAGCCGGCCAAGCGGGGAGGGGGGAAAATGAACTAGGAGCTAAATGATAGAAAGTTGTCATTCAGCCCGCCCTCTGGAACAGAGTACAGACGGTTGATGTTGCTGTCGCAGCGGCCACTCTAGAGCTCCGATGTCAACGAAACTAGCTGAAAAATCTTCGTAGGTGACCCGGGAAGTCGTCCAAATTTTGCCGATTTATTAGGTTGCCGGTGCTGGTCGGAGCAGAGGCACGAACAGGGAAGCAGGGTTCTGGCTCTATCTGCTTCTGGACCACAACAGCAGGAAGATGAAGTCACACCGGGCGCTCCCGAGCTCTGAATCGGGATTGGCCAGAGTCGACGGCTTCATTGTCGGGTCCTCTTAGAGCAGAGTCCCACGAGGATGCCAGACGATGTCAGGGTAGACCTGAGCAGACCAAACAGTACTCAGGTGTTGGAGCAGTCCAAGAGTGGACAGACCAGCACACCTGAGGGAGAAAAATGAGAAAAGGCTGCTCCAGAGGTCGATCGAGGAGCCGCTTCTTGGAGATGGAAGGAGACTTGTTGAGGGAGATCTCGGCCAAGTCCCGCCTCTAGATCTTCATGCTATTGGTCGTGGGAGCCTCTGCTAGCAGTCTCTGATCTGTAGTCTGGAGGTGGACGCGTAGTCTGGGGAGAACTACTCCCCCGGGCAGCAGCAAGCTCCGAATGGGATGGGACAGCTGCCGTTGCGAAGAAGACCGGTAGACGCTTCCAACGGTACCACTTGGACCTTCAGGGATGCCGGGATGAAGTCATGGTCGGCTCTGCAAGTCGCTGGTGCTCTGCTGCCTGCGAATTGGGAAGTGCAGGCTGAAGATGGGAGGTGGGAAATGGGGTAAATGGGAGGGGAAGGGGGGGGGACGGGTGTGGAGGTAACCCTTGGATGTTAGGGGGTCTGGAAGGGGGCAAACCAAGGTGAGGGAGGGGGAGAATGGGGGCAGGAAGGTGGTCTAGTAGGTGGTGAGAGAGTGAGTTACGAATTTGGGACTAGGAGGGAGGGGAAGAGGGATGATGGTTTCCCTATTTGGGGTGGTCTAGGGCTTGTGGGAGGAGAGAGTGGAGGGAATATTTCAAATTTGGCCTAGGGAGCTGTAAGATTGTGTAGGGACTAGGGTGGATTGTGTTGGGGAGAGGGAGATTGTGTTGGGAAGGGAAGAGATTGTGTTCGGGAGAGGGAGATTGTGTTGGGAAGGGAAGAGATTGTGTTGGGGAGTGGGAGTTTGTGTTGGAATGGCCAAAGATCTCCTAGGGAGGGGCAAGATTTGGTGGGTGTTGGGGTGGGTGTAATGATTGCACCTAGGGAAGTGAAAAGGTGGGTGAGGTGGCACAAGGGGAGGGGTTGAGGTGGCTAACTAGGGCTGAGGTGGAGGGTGAGGTGGAGGAGAGAGAAGAAATTCAAAATTGGGGGGGGGAGGAGAGAGAAAGGGGCGCCCCCTAGAGAGAGAGAGAGGGGGTTGGAGTTTCTCACTCCACTCTACTGGATTCTCTCCAAAAAGAGATAATTTCTGGAACTCAAACATTAAATTTTCATTCTTCATTAACTGAAAATGGAGAGAGTGGGGTCCTATTTATAGGGATCCCACAATTTACAATAAGTCCCTGGATTTTGGGACAACGACAATAAACCAAGGGAAGGGGGGGTGCCCTTGGGCCTAGCCCAATGAATTGGGCCCAATATGCAACTTAATCAACCTAATGACACTTAACCTAGGCAGATGACTCATTAACCTAGGTACATGACTCAAATAAAAGAAAAATTACAATGACATGACTTAAATAAAATATGAAAATTACATGACTCGACTCAGAAAAATATGACGGACACAATGGAGCTATGCTGGCGAGCAATCGAAGCTGTGGAAAAATGTGAAGGGCGAGAGATGCCCCCATCACACCCTAAACCAATACCTGAAGCATCAGTGTATACCACAAAATCTCCTTCACCAGAAGGTAAAGCCAAAACAGGTGCAGTAGTCAAACATGCCTTCAAGGTCGTAAAGCTTCGCTCGTAATCTTTTGACCAATCAAATTTGATCTCCTTGCGGGTTAATCTTGTCAGAGGTACCACAATCTTGGAAAAATCTTGAATAAAGCTTCGGTAGTAACTTGCTAGGCCTAGGAAACTTCTCACTTCAGTCACATTAGTAGGCTTATCCCAACTCTTTACTGCCTCTACCTTCGAAGGATCAACAGAAATACCTTCTTTTGTGATGATATGCCCTAGAAAGGACACCTCTTGCAGCCAGAAATCACACTTACTAAACTTGGCATATAACTGATGATCTCTCAATAGTTGCAATGCCATCCTCAAATGTTCAGCATGCTCCTCCTCACTCTTAGAATAAATCAAGATGTCATCAATGAACACCACGACCCATTGATCAAGATAGGGCTGAAACACATCGTTCATCAGCTGCATGAAAGACCATCCTCAAATGTTCAGCATGCTCCTCCTCACTCTTAGAATAAATCAAGATGTCATCAATGAACACCACGACCCATTGATCAAGATAGGGCCGAAACACATCGTTCATCAGCTGCATGAAAGCTGCAGGTGCATTCGTTAGCCCAAAAGGCATTACTACAAATTCGAAATGCCCATACCTGCTACGGAAGGCTGTTTTATAGATATCCTCCTCCTTAATTCGTAACTGATGATATCCCGATCGAAGGTCGATCTTAGAAAAATACTGAGCTCCTGCTATCTGATCAAATAACTCATCAATCCTTGGCAATGGATATTTGTTCTTGATAGTCAATTGGTTCAATTGATGATAATCGATGCACAACCTCATCGAATCATCCATCTTCCGGATGAATAATACTGGGGCTCCCCACGGGAAAGTACTAGGACGAATGAACCCTTTCCCAAGTAATTCCATCAACTGCTGCTTTAGTTCCCTTAGCTCTATCGGAGACATACGATAAGGAGCTTTGGAAATAGGGGTCGCACCAGGAATTAGATCAATGAAAAATATAACTTCCCTTTCAGGAGGAAGTCCGGGTAGTTCCTCAGGAAAGACATCTGGGAAATCTCGGACGATAGAAAAGTCCTCAATCTCAATCTTCTGCTCAGGGGTCACAAAAACAAAGTCTAGAAAAGCCTTACATTCTGTCCTCATCAGCTTATCAGCTCGAAAAGCCGAAATAAGTGGAACAGACTTATGGTGGCTAATTCTGATAAAAGAAAGTCCAGGGTGTCCAGTGAAAGACACAGAACTAGATCTGCACTGAACATTGGCCTCATACTTAGCCAACCAATTTGCTCTTAGGATTACATCATAATCCTTCATGTCCATACAAACTAAATCAGCTGGTAGGTTTTATTCATTGATCAAGACCTTATTAAAAGGATATAAATACTTAATTGCTGAACCAGAACCAATAGAAGTTGAAATCTCTAACGGAGAATTCATCAAAACTGGCTTCACAGCTAAAGACTTCACAAATGTCTGAGAAATAAAAGAATGGGTGGCACCAGTATCAAAAAGAACAAAACCTGATTTATCATGTATAATAAGAGTGCTTTTGACAAGTCCACCCTCCTCGGCGGTTCCTGTCTCATCTTCTTGTAGAGCTTGGAGCTTGCCTTGCTGTTTCTTGATTCCTTGCGGTTTCACCGGGGTAGCTTGCTCAGATAAAAGAGGGAACTCGAGAATACGGTAGTCCCTACTGCCGCAACGTAAACATGCACAAAGCTTGCGCCAGCACTCCTCCATCTTATGACCTGGACGATCATAATACTTGCATACGCCCTTGAATGGAACAATTGGGCCATGTTTCTTGTCTTCAATCTTCGGCATCTTTCCCTTCCACAAACCAGACCTGCTAATGGGCCTCTTCCTGCCATGACCAGGCTTGATACTCCCAAAACCAGTATGGTGTTGTTCAATCTTAACACTCTTCCCACGGATTCTCTCCGTCATTTCTAGAGTATCTTCCAATACTTGAACCTTTCTCACCATCTCGGAATAAGTTGGAATTTCCATCGGTGTCAACTGGTTGATATACTGCAGCTTCAGTCCATTAAGAAAGCGCTTAGCCTTCATCTTCTCGGTAGATATCAAATGAGTAGCATAACAAGATAGCCGAGAGAATTGAGCTTCATATTCGGCTACGGATAGATTTCGTTGCTTCAAAGTAGCAAACTCAACCACCTTCTTCTCTTGTACTCGATCAGAGAAATATTTACCATTGAAGAATTCCTCGAACTCCTCCCATGTGACTTGTCTATCACCAAGGGTAGCCTTCACTGCGTCCCACCATGTCCTCGCATCATGTTCAAGCTGAAAGGTCGACAAGAGGACACGAAACTGATCGCTGCATTACATCACTTCAAAAATCTTCCCTACCTCTTCAAGCCAGTGCTCGGCTTCATCAGGGTCAGTCGAGCCACCAAATCGCGGGGGATTCATCCTACAAAAGTTTCGATAAAGGTCGCCAGTGCCATGGTTTGCAGCTCCTCCTTGGGCCACTTGTTGCAAAGCCTGTGTAAGTCCTTGAACCGTACGCTGCAAGTTCCTCCATTCTGCACGTTCTCCTGCCATTGCAAAAGCCTACACATGGAATAGGTAATATTAGGTTCAATTAAGAATGGATAATCGTGCAATTAGATTATTATCTCAACCCCAGTCTTCTACCCAAATCTCACCAGGTTGGGTCCTTAGACTTACAACAAGATTATAGGTACTACGGTATAACTTAGGATCCTAAAACTTAGAGAACCTAGGGATATTAGAAAGCCTAGGCTCTGATACCACCAAACTATCACGCCCCGACGCGGAATATCGGGACCGGTAGTAGAAAACACTAGTAAAGATAACATGCTAAGCTAAGAATTAACATAATACCATGAACAGAAATAACTCCAATCTATTACAATAACCATCAAACGTCTTACACCGACTTAAACATAATCGATCCTTAGACGCGGAGAGAGTGATTGCAATTAATATTTCTGATGGACAGCGACCCTCGCGTGGAGTCGGCGTCGATTGTCCCGGGGGATGGACGTTCTCCTCACTCATATGCTCAGGTTATTGCGGCAATGAGACCCCCCCCTGCGATCAAGATTGGGGTTAAACCTCCTGTGTTTACAGACTCGAGAGAGCCGGCAGTGTTTTTCTCGCCTGAGGAGGTTGATCGGTCGGTCCATGCTCTATAGTTCACCATCATTGCTCAATGCTCCTATGGTCGTTGCCCTATACCTGAACTCAAGTCGTGTCTCATGCAGAGATTGGCTTTGAGGAAGGATTTCATTGTGAGTATCTTGAACCACAGGCACCTGCTTCTTAGATTTGATTCGGAAGAAGATTTTATTAAGGTTCTGCTGCGTAGAGATCTTTACATCAAAGGTTTGTTGTATCGGTTCTTTAGATGGGATCCCAAGTTCAACTTTGACACTGATCCCACCTTTCTACCCATCTGGGTAGGCTTCCCCATGCTCCCGGTGAACTTTTATTCAGAGGATTTCCTCACTTCTATTGCATCAAATATTGGAGCTGTGTTACATATCCATGAGCAGTCGTTGGCTCTAACCCAAACCCAAGAGGCCCTTGTCTGTGTTGAATTGGATATTTCCAAAACCAGGCCTGAACGGCTTTGGATTGGTTGTGGGAGTGATGGGTTTTGGCAGAAGATTCATTATCATAGAGTCCCGACCCTGTGTGCTTTTTGCCATAAGCTGGGGCACAAAGAATCTGAATGTCTCAAGAAACTCAAGAGTGGAAGCCGTGCGACTCAACCTGTCTCTACAGGAGCTACGGAGTTTACTCCCCCAGTGGAAGAACCCGAAGTCCTGAAAAGCAAAGTGTGGCATGTAAAAGGCCCGTCCTCATCGGCCATACAGGGAGCCCTCCCTGTCAGGAATTCCTTTCAGGCCCTTCAGGGTGATCAGGAATCTCCGGAGATGTATAACTCTGCATCTGGTGTCCATACTGATGTGCAATAAACATAGCAATCTTCTGACTCTGCAATCCAAGGTGTTGATCCACAGAATTGCTATCCCCCTGATAGCGTGAATTTGATACCAGACGGCCATGCTCGCCCTTACAATGCAACCTGATGCTGCTCCTTCTTCGTCCGCTCTGCATGGTTTGCATGAAGCTGTGCAACAAAGGTCTACTGCGCCGGTTTCATACCATTGGGGGGAAACTCTCTCTGTGGTCCAATAGAGGTAGGTCGGGCTGCCACACTTTCGGCGCCGGATCCTCTACTTGTTACTCGGCTTGCTTCTGCCAACAATGCCCTTATGCCTAATGTGTCTATTAATAAGAAAGGTCTAGTGGCCAATACGGAGGGAATTCGTACGAGATCACAGCTCAAGGCTGCATTGGTTTCCTCCGGCTATTCTTCATCATGATCTGCCCGGCCATTTTCTGGAATATTAGAGGTATTGGAAACCTTGCCTCTAAAAGAAACCTTAAGCATCTTATTCGCACGCACCATATCCAGCTCATTGCTATTTCAGAACCAAAAATACCTTTTAGCCGCGCGGACCCTATCCGTCGATATTGTCGCATGGATTTCGTTGCTGGGAATAACGGAGAGGAATCTACCATCTGGCTTTTCTGGCGTAAGGATATCTCCCTACGTGTTGTTAGCATATCTCAACAGCATATCACCGCCAGCCTACTAACAATGATACCGTCTCCTGCTATCTTACGGCAGTCTATGGTAGCTGTTTACCGACTGATCGGAGGACTCTCTTCGATACTTTGCTAGACTTCTCATCTCAAACATCTGTCCCATGGCTGGTTGGTGGTGACTTTAACTATATTTCTTCCCCTTCTGAGAAAGCAGGTGGTCGTCTATCAAATGTGCATTCCATGTTAGACTTCACTTCTTTTATCTCGACAGCAGGATTATTGGACGCGGGCTTTAATGGGACCCCTTTCACTTGGTCTAACAACAGAATTGGGCAGGCTGCGATCAAGGCTCGGCTATACCGTGTTCTACTAAATCCATCCTGGCAGGACTCTATTCATGGGTTCTCAATCAAGCATCTTCCACGAGGGGCCTCAAATCATGCCCCTCTTCTGCTGAATGTTAATTCGATTGAGAAGCCACCAGCTAGATTTGTCTTCCAAGCTATGTGGTGCACTCATCAGTCCTTCCTAGCGGTGGTCTCCGAAGCCTAGAACAAGGGGCACTCTTTTCATCCAAACCCTTTTGTCAACCTGCAAGCCAAACTTCGGGAGGTTAAAATTACTTTGAGAGCTTGGAACAAGAATGTTTTTGGTGATGTTAAGAGAAATATTGCAAACGCTGAGGTGGAGGTCTCCTCTCTTCAGTGTGCCTTTGACAGCATTCCTACTGAACACGCCAGGATGGCCCTCAATGAGGCCAATGCTCGTCTCAGACATGCTTTATAGTGTGAGGAGCTATTCTGGGCACAGAAGGCAAGGATGGAGTGGCTAGCTGATGGAGATAGGAACATCTCCTTTTTTCACGTTGTTGTCCAGGGCAATCAGAGGAGTAACTTTATACATAGACTGAGGATTAATGATGCCTGGTGTGAGGACCAGGCCATCCTGCGGGATGAGGCTGCTATCTTCTTTCATAAGCTACTCTCCTCTGAGCCGCACTAGATTGATGAGGATATCCTCCGTGTTATTCCTACTGTCATTAATGATGCCCGAAATGATGCACTGTGTGCTGTTTCTGATGAGGCTGAGATCAAGAAGGCTGTGTGGGGAATGAACGGACACTGGGCACCGGGGCCGGATGGTTTCTCCGGTCTCTTCTATACTTCCTGTTGGGACATCGTCTCTCAGATGTTATTGCAGCTGTCCAAGGTTTCTTCCGGAGTTTCCCATTGCCTCGTAGAGTATCCTTAAGTCTTATTGTGATGATCCCGAAAGTTGCTCGCCCATCAGCCTTTGGTGAGTTCCGCCCTATCAGCCTATGCAACTTTTGCTACAAGATTGTCTCAAAGATTATGGTGGATCGGCTTACACACATTCTTCCCACCATTATTTCTGATGAGCAAGGAGCTTTTGTAAAAGGCCTTCTTATCCTGGAGAATGTTGCCATTGCTAGGGAGCTGGTTAAGGACCTCAATAGAAAGACTAGAGGACATAACCTCATTATGAAAATGGATATGATGAAGGCCTATGATAGAGTGGAGTGGGACTTTCTCCTGGCCGCCCTCTCCAACTTTGGGTTCTCCTCCAGATTCAAGTCTCTCATCGCCATGCTTCTTTCAAACTGTTGGTTTTCAGTCCTCTTTAATGGCTCCATCGTAGGTTTCTTCAAGTCCTCCCGCGGGCTAAGGCAAGGAGACCCTCTGGCTCTTGCCCTCTTCATCATAATGCATGAGGTGCTTAGTAGAGGTCTCTCAAACCTCCTCTCCTCTAGGGTTCTCAAGCCTTACTCAGGTCCGCGGGTGTGCCCAGCCATCTCTCATCTTCTGTACGCAGATGACACCCTAGTCTTTCTTAATGGTCATGCGACTAATATCAGAGGATTGATGCGATTTCTTTTGCATTATGAAGTCTCCTCTGGACAGAAAATTAATACAAATAAGAGCTCCTTTCTCATCTCTAGAAATGCTCCCACATCCACGGCTGATTCTATTTCTGCTCTCACCGGGTACAAGAGACAAGTTGGAGCAATCTATTATTTGGGCGTTCACCTAAAACCTAAGACAAGAGACAAGTTGGAGCAACCTATTTCTGCTCTCATTGGCTAACCTCTTTCTCCTGAGTGAAGTTATGAACAGCATCATGCTCTGTCGTTCGTCAGGCAGGTAAGTCAAGTATTGTATCTCGATCCCTTATCCCTTAATGCATTACTATATGGTATCTATGATATATTATCTCGAGAACCGGCTGGTCATTCATGTGTTCTAGGATCTGATGTTCCCCTTAAACAAAAATGATGATGATCTAAGTGCACGTGTTTAATCGTTGGATAAGCCGTTAGGTTGGAAAAGTTTGGGGACGATGGTTCTATTTTGCACGCCGTGGTTGCAGATAGTATCCTGACCCAGATTTCTCCGGTCTAGCAATAGTATTCTCGAGTATCTTGTTATCTTATCTTTCTTTGCATTCATTTTAATGATTTCCTTTTCCTTTAGCCCAGCATGCATCATACGCATATTTGAGCATTCATGAGTCTCATCTGTTCAAAGCATCTCGATGATGGTGAATAGTTGTGTTCTTGATCTCGAATGAGGAGAGTCGTTCCATTCTGAGTTAGAAGGTTTCCTTCGATCTGTTCGCTTGATCTGGTTAGCTGAAGATTCCTGTCTGGAGTTAATCGTCTCTTTCCTTTCCGTTGCCTCCGGCGACTAGCCGTGTTTTCCTTTCCTAGTTGGTAGTTCCTCCAGACTTGCGTCGTTTGGTTGGCTATTTCCTTGTGATTGGTTTGAAGTTTTCCAAAAAATTCCTATCGCTTGTTGGTTGAGAACGGGTGTCGTTTGCCTTAACGCCCGCTTTTTCAGTCCACTCCACTTCATTTCCGCTTCATCTCCATGTCCCATTTCGCTTTCGCTTCACCTCCGCTCGCTCCCCTGCAAAGAGGATGTTAAGGAGGGGCATCTGTTGACACCCGTTTTATGACTAATAAGTTGGGTTATCTCCTTGTTCATTCTATATGATGCTCCAAGTTGTTCATTCTTCATTAAGCCCTCTTGATCAGTTGGAGGCTTATTTCTTGGGTCTTCTCCTCTTGGTTGAATTTGGGTTCCTCGGCGCTTTCATTGGATGAAGCTTAGCAAGCTCTTATCATTTTTTGATCCTCATTATCTCTAACGGTCCATACCAGGGGCGTTACATCCTTCTAACGCATTATCCCTGGACCGTTACATCTTGAGGAGTCCTACAGCTTGAGGCCTTTGTTTCAATCCTTATCCTTTGGCCTGTCCATTGACTCTAATGGTCTGTCGTGCAGCCGTTACGTCCCTCTAACGCGTCCACCCATGGCCGTTACATTCATTCAAGAGTCCAACTATTTTGATCTTCTTCCCATTGATCTTATCTTCTTAGGGATAAGGTTAGTGTGACAGTCTCTCCCTGGGGCGTTACTGGTCTGTGACGGTCTGTCGTGCAGCCGTTACATCCAACAGAGAGTCCTGACTGGTCTGGTCTTTTCTCTGCTACTCCGTGGTCAAGATGAGAGTTTGATCTTGTGATTTCTCTTCCAAATCTGATTCTCAGAACCTTCTGTTTGATTCTATGGACTCTTGGGAGTATTATCTTCAAGAGTTTGCTAAGAGTTATCCTCTTTTCTTGCTGGATTATCCTCTGCTCGCCCAGAGATTTTGAGGGCCTATAAATAGCACCCTTAACTTCATGGCCTGAAGGGGAGAAATCTGGGGTTTGCGTCGAAGTGCTGCCGCTTTCTGGAGCCATATTCATCCAAGAGGAACTGATTTCTACGTCCATCTGCATCACAATCAAGGGAGTACTTCAGTTTTGGGTTTGAAAGTTCATAATTTGCATACTTGTGTTCTTCCCCTTGTTCTCTCATAATAGCATTGTCCCACTCCTTTCTCCCACATTCTCCATCTGTTTTCATTATCTAAACATCTTTCCCACGTTTTAAAACGCCAAGAGGGGTTAAAAAACCAACACTTCCCCGGTGATCCCCTTTCCTTTTGATGCCTTTGAGTTTATTTGAGGATTGATACTACGCTTGTTTAAAGGGATAATTTGGGATCATTTTCTTGTGTTTCACGTTCTTTGGCAGGTTTACAGGGTTTATTAGATGAGGCCCAAGCTTTCTGGCCGGCTGGAAGGTTTGGAGTTCAATGAATTCACAAGTTGTTTCTGCAGGTTCTCTGACGGTCTTAAGCAGACGCGTCAGGTTCATATAACGGTTCATCGGGCGACTGTCACATCCCTATGACGCACAGGTTCCAGACCGTTACATTCCAAGCTGATCTGCAGATTTCACTGGTTTCTCTCTCCCGTGGGCGGGTGCATCATCCTCCTATTTCTAAGGTATTGATCAGGTTTTTGACTTATTTTATTACCTTAGTGACGATCACGTTCTTGCCTTAGTATTGGGCATTGATTTCTCTCTCATATCTCTTATTTCCTTTGCTTGTTCCACCCACGTGGTGTGTTTTTATTTATTCCTTGCTCCACGCTCCGGCGTGTGTTTTTCTTTGCCTTCTTTAGCTTAGTTCGATTGAGATAGCATTGCACATGCTAGAGCTTGTTCTGATTGCCTAGGTTCATGGTTCGCATGTCCATAGGTTGATTGAGATCATTGATTTTTGCTTATCATCTTCATCATCTCATCACACCAACAAAAGAAGGAAGCAAACAAATCAACAGATAATTTTTTGGCGATCACGGTGGGACAACTTGTGCCAATCGTGTTTTGAACTCTGTTTTATACCTGCCATCATTTCCTTGTGTGGTCTTCCCCGGATTTCCCTTCTATTTCCCCGCTATTTCTGGTTCCCTGGCTCCTCTGACGGTCTATAGTCTCTGCGTTACATTGCTTATGACGGTCTGGTCTTCGACCCTTACATACTTCTGACGCGGGTCTCCTAGACCATTACACTCTCCAGACAGGTACGCATCTCGACATGCATTTTCTTTTCGTAGTTTCTGCTGTGATCTTTTGCTTGGGTGTTATCTGATCCCCCCCTCAGTTAGTTCATTTACTCATATCATTGTTTGCATACTTGTTTGCTAGATTCTAGGTTAGAATTTGCATGCACTCTGGTGCACATAGGTTCATGCATATTATCATCCATTAGATTGCATTTTCCTACCTTGGTGTGTGGACCTCTCGTCTCCATATTCCTTGTGGCCGACTAGGAAATCACGCCAGGGACCTCCATAAGTCCCCGCGAGCCGTGGATTCCCACACGGACGCCGGGCCGGTTGTACCTTTCTCACCCCGTGTCTAGGGTTGCATACGTGAAGAAGTGATTAACATTTAGAGTCAAACCATGCCTTACATCCCTCTCCTATCAGGAACCCATTTGTTGTGAGCACATTTTCAATTAATCCACTAAAGTTCCAAAGGAGAAATTATAAAATCTTGCTCATCATCTTAAGCAACTTGGTTGACTTTGAGTGTCTTCATTACTTTCTCGCTTGCATCTTTGTTAAGAATCACCTAAGTTTGAGTGCTCATTGTGTCATTGTTTGTTGTTTTGTTTGCATATTTCTAAGGTTGTTCGTTGCATGTGGAGTCATCTTCATCCGTTAGAGTCTTCATCGCCCGGCGGCGATTCCCTCTCCTCATCTTATTTCAACCCACTCTTCAAATCTACCATGGCTTCCTTTGATCTTCCTCGATCTCAGGAGGACTCTCTTCCTCAGGGCCTTCTAGAGGATCCCTCTAGGGTCGTCTCGTTCCAGCCCAGGGAGGAACCCCTTCCTCCCTCATCTTCCATTCCTACGCAGATTGCTCCATCCACTCAAAATCCTCCTCTTCCTTCCGCAAATTCTGTTCTTCATATGATGGCCCAATTAGACCCGTCCCAGCTTCAGGCGGTCTATCAGGCTATGCAGGGGTCCAACACCATGCCTTCTCCAATTGTCTTTGGTCATTCCAATCCGTCCGTCGCTCAACCTAGAGCCGATGGGCCCATTGTGCAGCCCGTTGATCTCACTCCGGTCTAACCTAGGACCCTCCGCTTCTCCAATCTTGAAATGGGCCAGTCTTCTGGTTCGGCCCAGCAGTTCCTTGATAAGGGCAATACCTTTGTCCCTCCTTTCCCGTCGAATCATCATACCTCAGGCCCAACTGCGCCTCAAGTTCTTGTTGGCCCGAACGATTTTATGCGCCCTCAGCAAGGGGCAGCCCAAGTCCAATCTAATGTGGGTCATCTTTCGATCCATCATCCTTCTTATGGGCCGTCTCCTCCATCTGCTTATCCATCCGTTCCTCAAAATCCATCCTTTACTGTCCCTGCTCCCTCTCGAGAGCAGGGGTTGCTTGATAAGTGGGCCGCCATGCAGCAGCAACTTGACTTCCTTCAAAAGCGGGTTGGCCCTCAATCCTTGGCGGACGTTCCTATCCCTAGTTTTCAAAACATTCGGTTCCCTCCACAATCCGAGCTCCCCAATTATAGAAAGTACGAGGGGAACATCAACCCTTTTATTCATGTGAGGTGTTGGGTTCGGTGCGTTCGATTCAGAGGGGGGTAAATGAATCTCCCCTTTAAAAATTTCACCCAATTAAAGTCTAATGCTCAGAACTGCGAAAATCAGATTTACTAAGTCAACTGATATGCTTATAGATGAACTGATGAAGAGCTAATCAAACTTCTGTTAAACCAATAAACAAATATGCAAAGTGCACCTAAGCATTCATCTAGCGCCAATCAGATAGAAGAAATCAAACCACAGTGCACAAATGGTTTTTAGGTGGTTCGGTCCTCCAGACCTATGTCCACCCCACACTCAAACCTGAGTGTGGCTTCCCGCTGACTCACAACTTGAACCGCTGGGCATCACAGCTTGCCTACAAACCGCTTAGCCTCACAGCTTGCTGTCCGAGGTATCCACCTCGCCCCGCTGAGCCTCATAGCTTGCTGTCTGAGGAATCCACCTCGCCCGCTGAGCAACACAGCTTGCTGTCCAGAGGAATCCTCCTCTGTAAAACCGCTGACTAACAGCTTGATAAAAGGTTCAAAAGAAAAACATAAAAGATGAAACAAACAGCGACTGAAAGCTGTAAATGAAGCACAAACAATATGGCTCTCAAAAGAGCTGACGGGAGTGGATCTGATCCAACTTCCAGTATGAACGATCTTCAGGTAAGCTCCTCTTCCTCTCTCTATCTATCTTTCTCTTTCTTCTTCTCAACTCACGCTCTCTCTTTCTCTTTCTTTTTATTATTCTTCTCTGCTCTCGATCTCTCACTCTCTTTTTCTTTCTCTTCTTCTTCTTCTGGATCGTGCAGACTATCTTCTCTCTGTTTCTGCCCCTTCTATCACGATCAATCTGTCCAGATGAAGAGGTCTGCATATATATAGAGCAGCAGGAAGGGCGTGTGCTCTCCACAGTTCCCGCCCAATTGCTTGGGCCACGTGGCAGCATCCAGCCTGCTTCAGTACACGTGTCATCATCCTGTCAGTCCTTTCAGCCTCGGATCACGTGCCCTCATTGGCCTCCACGAAATAGCAGTCCTGTCAGACATTCAGTCGAAGGGAATATCAGTTTAAGATAGTAAACTCTGTACAAACTTCATTCAGGTAAGCAAGACAATGTATGGCAGTACAGAGTTGGTCGAGTGAAGCAATGGACGAATGTACAGACTTGTTGAGAGACATGCACACATGCACATAAGAGAGTATGTACTTATACTATGAATGCTCTGGCATGCTGCCAATCGAGTGTACAAACTCTGTGTGCAATGTGCAACCAATGTGCAGACTTGCTAGTGGGTGTGTGCGAGACAATGTATAGACTTGAGAGCATATGATGCAGTATGCATATGGTGAAGTATGCACATTGAAAGATGAATACACATGCAAGTCACCAAGCAGTGTATGGACTTATTAAGCATGCAGCACACAATGTGCAGACTTCGTGCAATGCATGAAGCAATGTACAGACTTTGTGAATGAAGCACACAGGCTGTACAGACTTGTGCTAATGCTGCAAGTGGACAATGTATAGACTTCAGCTCGTGCAAGCAAAGCCAATGTATAGACTTGGCGTTTGTGCAAGCAGAACGATGTACAGACTTTATGTTGTGAACATAGGCAGTACAGACTTTGAATGATGCATGCACAAGACGCAACGAATGTACAGACTTAGAGTTCGTGCATGCTACAGTGCAATGTATAGACTTAGTGTTCCGCAGCCAGACAAATGAATGCACAGTCAATGTATAGACTCTGAGTGCACATGTGCAACTAATGTACATACTTTGCAATGCCTAGTGTTAAAGCATGGGAACACAATGCATCATGTACAGACTATGTGATATGTAACCAGACGATGTCTAGACATTGTTAAATTGATGCTCAACAAAAAGACGACTCTTTCCTAGGCGTCAGATTCAGAATGGACGCCCCTATTGATGGGCGTCAAATTTCAAGCATAATAGAATGTATAGACTTTCTACGGCATCATGGCAACCATGATGATGTGCAATGTTCAGACTTGACAATATATGAAGAACATATGCTGTACAGACTTCGAATCAATAGATGCACGATGTACAGACTTCAAATCAAAGGATGCACAATGTACAGACTTTGCATGAGACGCTAGACGCTGTACAGACTTGGAGATAATGCATGCTGTAATGTATAGACTTAGCATATGCATGAGACGCTAAGTGAGACGGATGATGTATAGACTTAGCCGATGCACACTTAGTCCGATGTACAGACTTGCCAGCACACGCTGTGTAGACTTATGTGTGCGAGCATGCTGCAAGTGGACAATGTACAGACTTGCTGTGCCTGCAGCAGACGACACCAGTGTATAGACTTGCTAAGCTTTCGCTAAGTCTGTATATACTTGATCATGTGAACACGACGCTGTACAGACTTATGTATGCATGGATGCACTGACTAAGCCACGAGCCAAGTGGCGATGCATAGACTTTATGTCCAAATGAGACGCTAAGTGAGACGGACCTCACATGCTATACAGACTTAAGAGTGTAGCAGCGTATAGACTTGCACAGCCTGAAGCAGGGCAATGTACAGACTTGCACATAGAGACGCTGCATGAGACGATGCACGAGACGATGCAATGTATAGACTTGGTCTTACAATGCATAGACTTGAAAGACGATGCATGAGGCGATGCATTGTATAGACTTGCCAAAGGAGTAATGCAGACTCTTCATGCAATGTATTGATAGTGTGGACTTGATAGCATGCGGATGTTTGGACTTGTGAAATGATGCACATATGAAGACTAGCATTGACCTTCCATGTGCATGGACTTAACACATGCACCAAAATTTCTGTATAAAAATTAACATTTGCACAGATATGAGATTAGGCAGAACATTACCTAATCTGATTGTGAGTTGACCGTACCTGTCTGAGATTTGACTTTGACTTGGGTTGACTTCATGACCTGTGAGTCATCCTTAAACCTGTTCTGACAGTTTCTCATAGTACATCAGGATTATTTCATCAAGGATGTACATGTAAACATAATGAGCCATAATATTTGTCATCATCAAAACCCCAGAACCACAGGAGACACAACAATCTCCCCCTTTTTGATGATGGCAATATTATGAGTCATTGCAATAGATTCATCATGATGATTCTGAAAATACCATATGACAGTTCATGAACATTTACAGTAGAATAGCTCTTTCAGAATTAAGCATGTAATGCACCATGTATGCAAATGATGACAAGCATGTAATGCACCATGTATGCAAATGATGACTCACAAAAGTTTTTCCCCCTTTGACAACATCAAAAAGAATGGAGTGATCATTGACTGTTGAAGGAGATGATATAGGAGCTATTATGCAATGCTGAGTTACTGTCATCTGAAACTCCCCCTATCAACATGAATGTTTGACAACTCTCCCCTTAACTACAGATGACCTAGAATTTCCCATGAAGAGCAGGAATGAACTCTGGTTATCCAATGAATCAATCTGAAGTCCACCACCATAAGGATTCTGAAGTTCAGAAGACTGCAAGTGAACAAGATAATAATGGGAGTAGCATCTCACATTTGTATGGTTAGAAAATTGATAAGAGAGGATTTGTCAATACAGTTTCTGTTGAACAAGTTGACAGAGATGAAACAGATCATGAGGGATTGTAGGGCATGCACAACTACAATAAGTCTTAACATGAAAAGACTCTTATCATAGAGGGTTATGAATTAGCAACTTGACCAACCTGATTTAATTATGATGTATACCAGATTTATCAATTAAATTCAATACTCATATCTGAAATCAAGTTTTAATAAAGGTGAACCAAATAACCAGATAATACTCATGACTAATCATCTTCATCTTACACACAAGATCTCAATGACTGCTTTGAGAGTGACACAGATTAGTATTGAGATTAAACACTTTTTACAGGAGCATGAGTTGATAGAGTTTGCAAAATATTTTCATTTGAAGCATATTATACATTACCTGAGCAATTTAGGTTGATCAACACCTTTTTACTTGAGGCACAACACGTCTCAGGTGAAGTGACCCAGTTACTCAGTGTGATAACTGTCATTGCCTCTCAACATTGAGACCAGAGTTAGCAATTGAAATGTCTTTTTATATGAGGAGACACCTTGATTAGAGGCCAGACTCCCCAGTTACTTGACACAAATATGCCATTGCTCTGTCAGCTTTTTCAATAAGTTTTCATCAGAGATAACTATGGCACTTCATGACATAAGTTACTTTATTTCATTGATGAAGAACCCAGTTTCTCAGTGACCAAGTCATTGCTCTGAATTCACAGTTTTTCATTTAGTCAACATATCTCAAGTTAATGTTTAACCACAGTACTCACTCTATGTATCTCTTCCAAAGTAGCCTTGATTTCAAATTTTCAGATATCAGATGAGAGAGTCTAAGGTTCTCATGACACATGTGGTTAAAGTTCATTAAATCTTATCATTCAGATATTTTCAAGATATTTAAATGTAAATCTGAGAATACATAGTTCTTATATCAGTCTGACTCAGCGGTTATTCTTAAACCTATATGATAGGAATTTCTACATTATTCAGACTAGATTGTATGACATGCAACATGTGTTCCTCAGATCAAGTAAAAAAATAACTAACCAACTAGTCAACAATAGAATTAAGTCAGTCACACCAACTAAGAACTATGTGAAAGATGAGTGTCAGCTGGTAGTGCAACAAATAGCAAGAGAAGAGCATCAAGGTTGTTCCTCAGATTGAATCCAGTAGCTGAGTCTGGAATGCGAACTGATCAGCCATTTCAGTAATGACTGCAAGGAATTTTAGGTGAACCACTCAAGTGTATCGAATGGATCAGATACCTAGACAGAGAGAGTTCAAGAAATGAAGAGATGAGATAGAAAAGCTCCCCCTATCTAGATGCATCATATATGCAACAAAGTATGAGCAACAGTATGATTAATCAAGAATGATTTAACTCCCCCTGACTAGGTGCATGATGTATGATAAAAGCACATCACATGATTTCAAGTTTGACATTCAATTATAATCCATGCACTTCAGACATAAGTGAGTTATGAACATGATTGGGCAGTTCCATTTCAGAAATTTTCAATTTAACAAATCAACATGATATGCAATCATTTCAAGTTCACAATTTCATATGATGGAATTTAAGATGAGTATTCAGAACAAACCTGAAAAGTAGAATCTCGGGGTCTTCCTGTTGAGTACCTTGGTTTATTTACCCCTCTTTTTCATTCCAAGGCACACCTGTAACATGTTAATCAATTTGATCCTGCAGGAACCCAAGTAGTCTTGGGTCCTGCGTTAACTCTGGCAGGTGTTCTGAACAATCTTTTAGCCATGTTATCATCATGATGCATTAGGTAACAACTATCCATGGAATGACCAAATTTTTCACAGTATCTACATGATGTAACAGCCCTTGAATTCTTTTTGTGAACATTGTTATAATCATGGAATCTATGTGAGTTAGCATGAAGATTTCTGTTACTTGCATGAAATTTTGATTTACCATTACCTACCCACCAGCATTCAGAAGCTCGGTGGTCAGGTTTCCCACATTCAGAACATACAAGTGTCTTTTCTTAAAAAATAGCTTTATTTCTACCCAACAAATTTCTATTTACAGAGAATTTGACAAATTTGGAATTAAAGTGATTTCCCTGAGCATACCAGCAGTCCTTGACTGCATGCCCATGCTTACGACATTCAAAACACCTAAGGTGCTTGCCTTTTGAGCTATTGTTACCCCAATAGTTTTCAGTCCAGCACTCATTTGCCTTGTGCCCTGGCTTGTTGCAGGTGAAATAAATAGTATGCTGGCTTGAAATAGATCTGTATCTATATGGGCCATGAGCATGTGTGAAAAATCTAGAATTTACATTGTTGTCTTCTTTCAATATAAAACATGCATTCATTTGATGACCACGCCTACCATAGTAATAACAGGATGCATCAGATTTCTTAGTGACATGGTTTCTATCAATTAGATTCCTAGAATGCATTTCTTCACTAGCATGCTCATTTTCAAGCAACAGTCTGCAATCATCCATTACATGCCCTATCTTGCCACAATAGTGACATGACACTTGTGATTTCCTGGCAACATGATTACTAACAGACTGACTAGATACATGTGAATGAGTACATGAGACATGAGCATTGTGCATTGACCCATCAATTTCAACTGAGTTGGCAGATCTTAGGGTGTAAATAGAAATATTCTTTACCTTCTTTGTTTGACCCTTCCTTTTCAATTTCTGATTATTCTCAACAATTTTTGTTTGCTTTTCATTCTTCTGGGCTTTGAACTGAAAAACATATGTTGAAGGTGATTTCTGATTTTTATTTTATTTTGGGGATTGATTTGAGGTACTAGCTGCATCAGAGCTTTGCACAAAAGTGGTGTAGAGTTGATTTTTAGTGATTTCCTTAACATCAGAACTGCAACTTATCCTCTCTCTTGAATTGTCATTTTTATCTTTCATGACAGCTTTCATTTTTCCTTCATTCTTAGCAGACTTGGATGCTGAGTCTTCCAGATCATGAATTTTATCTTCCAAAAAAGTAATGTGGAGTTCATAACTGGCTATCTCCTGTTCACTGCAATTAAAGCATTCACTTAAGACTTTATTTGCAGTTTTATACTTCTCAACTTCTTGTTCCAGATCGCTCAAGATTTTTGATTCTTCATCATAGACAATTTTTCCTTTCTTTAACATGAGAAGTTGCTCGGACATACCAGTGTTTAACCATTTAAAATTTTCAACTTCAGCTTTCAGTTCAGTGTTTTCTTCCTCAAAATTTTTAGCCTGAATTTCATTACCAGCACATCTTTCTCTTCCAAACATCAGCTCCAGTTTTTCAATTAGCTCCTCTTCCCTTTCTTCCACTTTAATTTTCTCAGCAAGCAGATTTTTGTGATCCTCTTTAAACACGGTAATTTATTTCTGTAAGGTTTCGCACAGCACTTACGGGCGACACAGCGGATAACAAAAATTTCATTTGCCCGATCCCGGTGTTATGGAAAGCTTAATGTGTGCTCTAATCGGTGTTTCTAAGACTCTAATTACATGTTGCGTGTTTCACCTTACGCGGAACGACGCTGTCCGCGATGCCCGATGCAGAATATCGAGCCGCACAGCTGTACGGCCTCTACAGCAGATCCACACGGACCCTTGCGGCGACGGTAACCCCCCCGAAACGACCTTCCCCGGCCCTTTTCACCTTCTGTAGAAAGGGAGCAAGAGGGAGGAAGAGGGGAGGAGCTAATCCTCCTCTCTTAAGCTTATGTGCTTGCTTAAGCCTAAGAGGTTGGAAGAGTTCGAATGAACTCACGTAGAAAGCATATATATAGAGTTTAGGCCCTTTTGAAAAGGGCTCCAAAAGACCGAAACTGTATATATATCCTATCTTATATTATACATATGTATTAAGTCCCATTTACACTCCTTTCCAAAAGGAACAAAAAGGAAATAATACATACATTTGTATAATAATAATCCGTCACCCAAGAATCCATTGTGTGTGATCCTCTAGGCCCATAGTCACTCTAGTTTAAGGCCCATTAACTTCTAATTCCCAATTAGAAGTAAATTAAACATATTCTTCGCTTCTACAAGAGCCGAATAATAGTTTAATTTATTCCGAACCTTCGATCACGTTGGGTCAAGCAAATCCGCGTGATCCTAGAGGATGCCGGGTTTAAACCAGCCTGTCTGGTACCTGTAAGTCCACAGTTGCCGCATCGATATAATCCCTCGCTCCTTCTATGTGCCTGGTACGATCGAGGGTATGGTTTCTGTCAAACCCCATGATCGTGCCATTTGACTATGACCTCCTTAAAGTGTATGACGTCTGTTCTAAACGAACTCACACGACCCTGGCCAGGGATTTAAACGGAGTGTCAATGTCATGACCCATTAACTGTCTGATATATACCCGATAGTGAGCGATCCCTTCTTGACCATTGATGATCTTCACACGTATCTTGGAGTGGTTAACGACTCGGCAACTCATGACTTATGGTTAAAGTCACTTAGCCAAGCAATTAAACCAATCCAGTCCTCGTGTAAGATCCGATCAATGTGTCAGGTCAAAGGACCAACGATGCTACTAAGATAGTTGGATCTTCAGTTGACATTAGATATAATCACCCATCTGAAGATCCAATAGCGGATAAGTTCAGCGTACATCCTCCAAGGACATACACCTACATATATGTGTTGGTGCCCCGCACCAATGACCATGAGATTGGTCACTGACACATCATATGTACTGGTTTAATAGGTAATCAAAGTCCCCGAGTGATTACCCTCCAACCAGGAACTGTTTAAGGCATGTGTACATGTAAAGTCAATCTCATGTTCGAGATCCCATCTTGAGCTGACTTTACAACCACATATCCTAGGGACAACGTAAAGTAACACAATCGCATATTTACACTCAAACACCACTTTATTAATAATGAACAAGATCGTACAACTATTGGGCCTACCCGACCCGAAATTGGCCTGTAGCACACCAACACTAACAATCTCCCACTTGAACTACAGCCAATTGCCCACAACTTTGAGGCCCATCTTATCCCGATGACGTTCAAACACAGTCTGTGTCAAAGGCTTAGTCAGTGGATCTACTATGTTATCTTCTGACGGTACACGCTCTACCGCCACATCTCCACGATCAACAATCTCCCGAATAAGGTGAAAGCGCCTGAGAATATGCTTTGACCTTTGGTGAGATCTCGGTTCCTTCGCCTGAGCGATGGCCCCATTATTATTACAAAATAATGGGATGGGAGCTGATATCTCGGGAACTATGCCAAGTTCCAAGATGAATTTCTTCATCCAGACGGCTTCCTTAGCAGCTTCAGCTGCAGCAATATATTCTGCCTCCGTCGTCGAATCTGCAATCGTATCTTGCTTGGAGCTTCTCCAACTGACTGCCCCTCAATTCAACATGAATACAAATCTGGACATAGATTTGCAGTCATCTGGATCTGACTGGAAACTAGAATCTGTGTAAGCTCTAAGCTGTAGGTCCTCTCCTCCATAAAGTAGAAAAAGATCCTTAGCCCTTCGCAGGTACTTAAGGATGCCCTTTACTGCCTTCTAGTGCTCTTCGCCTGGATTTGCCTGATATCTACTGACAATGATTAAAGCATTAGCAACATCAGGCCGTGTACATAGCATTGCATACATGATTGACCCTATCGCCGAAGCATAGGGTACCTTATTCATGTGTGCCACCTCCTCAGAAGTTTTAGGACCCATCCCCTTGGATAGGCAAATTCCATGTCTCATGGGAATGAGACATCTTTTGGAATTTTCCATCCTAAACATTTTGAGGATAGTGTCTATGTACATGGATTGGGATAATCCTAGCATCCTTTTAGATCTATCTCGATAGATCCTTATGCCCAGCACATAGGATGCTTCTCCCAAATCCTTCATGGAGAAAGTCTTGGACAACCAAGACTTAGTTGATGTCAACATCTCTACATCATTCCCAATGAGTAAGATGTCATCAACATAAAGGACCAAGAAGGTTACAGAGCTCCCACTGACCTTCTTGTAAACACAGGGTTCATCTTCATTCCGAATGAAGTTGAAAGATTTGACAGCCTCGTCAAATCTTAAGTTTCAGCTTCTAGATGCCTACTTTAATCCATAAATGGACCTTTGAAGTTTGCATACCTTATTAGGATGTAGCTTGGAAGTGAATCCTTCAGGCTGTACCATGTACACCTCTTCTGACAGATTTCCATTAAGAAAAGTTGTCTTCACATCTATTTGCCAGATCTCATAATCCAGGTATCCAGCAATGGCAAGGAGGATTCTGATTGACTTAACCATGGCTACCGGTGAAAAAGTCTCGTCATAGTCAATGCCTTGGCTTTGACGATATCCTTTCGCCACTAGTCTAGCCTTGTATGTGTCAACCTGTCCATCTGCACCAATTTTCCTTTTGAAAATCCATTTGCAGCCGATAGGGACCTTCCCTTCGGGTACATTAACTAAGTTCCAAACTTTGTTGGTGTACATGGACTGGATTTCTGAATCCATTGCCTCTTGCCATTTCTCGGAGTCTACACTACGGATCGCCTTCTAGTATGACTGAGGATCTTCATCCTCATCGATACATACCTTAGAGGACCCCTCTGAGACATTTCCAACATATCTCTCAGGTTCTCTCGGTAGTCTACCAAATCTCCGCAGTGTTAGTATTTCACTTTCAATAGGATCAACCGATACAGTCTCATCTAATGAGTTTGTGTCTATGGGTTGTGGTTCTTAGACCTCGTCCAATTCTATCTGGCCCCCACTATTTTTCTGGAGTAGATATTCTCTTTCCAGAAATACAGTTCTCTTGGCCACTAAGACCCTTTGCTCAGAAGGGTGATAGAAATAATATCCAAACGTCTACTTTGGATATCCCACAAACCTACACTTATCGGTTCTCGACTCAAGCTTATCACTCACGTTCTTCTTTACATGAGCAGAACACCCCCAAATTTTAATGTAATTAAAATTTGGTTTCCTGCCCTTCCATATCTCATATAGTATAGAAGGAACTGATTTACTTGATATCCTATTCAATAAATAAGCCGCAGTCTCTAACGCATAGCCCCAGAGAGACAAGGGTAGTCCTGACATAGATATCATGGATCGGACCATGTCTAACAAGGTCATGTTTCTCCTTTCGGATACATCATTGTGCTGCGGTGTATACGGTGGAGTCCACTGAGAAACTATTCCATGGTGTTTAAGATAAGAAGTGAATTCATGGCTTAAGTATTCACCTCCTCGATCCGATCGAAGAGCCTTAATACTTTTACCTGTCTGTTTCTCTACTTCATTCTTGTATTCCTTAAACTTCTCAAAGGCTTGTGACTTATGTCTCATTAAATACACATAGCCATATCTAGAGAAGTCATCAATAAAAGAAATGAAATAGAGATAACATCCTTTTGCTTCTATGAACATGGGTCCACACACATCCGAGTGTATGAGCTCGAGAATGTCAACAGCCCTCTCACCATGTCCACCAAAGGGAGCCTTGGTCATTTTCCCCATGAGACACGACTCACAGGTATCAAATGACTTATATTCGAACGAATTCAAATACCCATTTGAGTGTAAGTGAGAGAGTCTTTTCTCACCTACATGACCAAGTCTGCAATGCCATAGATATGCAGAAATCACTTCATTAGCATTGGAAACTTACATAACATCAGAACGTGTATCTAATACATATAGACTATTGACTAATGAACCATTGGCTACCATCAAACCATTATTCATTATAGAGCACCCAATGCTATTGAAAGTCAATGTATATCCAATGTTATACAAGTCAAAGATTGAAATAATGTTCTTAATAATATTAGGAACATAATAACAGTCATTCAACTCCAGAATGACTCCTGAAGGTAAACTAAGGCGTGCAGTCCTGACAGCTTTGGCAGCAACTAAAGCTCCATTGCCCATCCTCAGTTCAATCTCCCTTTTACCCAATCGCCTTCTATTTGCCAGCACCTGCACAGAATTACAGATATGAGATGCACATCCAGTATCCAATACCCATGATGTGGATTCCATATATGACAAATTAAGGTCTATGACAACAATACCTTCATTTAGAATTGCCTTGCAATTCCTTTTCCAATGCCTAGTTTCCCCGCATCGAAAATATTTGTCTTCCTTTTCATTCTTCTTGCCCTTCCCTTTGTCAACTTTGGCGATTTGCTTACCCGCCTTTTTCTTTCCCTTCCCTTTGTTACTTGTGGTGGATATTTAAGAGGCCTTCCTTTTCTTGTTGGCCCGGCCAACAATCATTACAGACGAAGATTGTTTATCTTTCTGCATGGTTCCTTCATCACTCTTTAACATATTGAGCAGCTCTGGGAGAGTTGCTTCAATCCTGTTCATGTTAAAGTTCATGATGAAGGAAGAAAAGGAATCGGGCAATGACTGGAGTATAAGATCAATGTATAGTTCAAAATCCAACTTGAACCCCAATGCATTGAGTCTTTCAATCCACTCCATCATTTTCAGTACATGGGCCTGTACTGATGAACCCTCAGACATCCGTGTCCTGAAAAGCCTTTTGGAGATGTCATACCTCTCAATCCTACCCTGCTCCCCGAAGAGCTGGCGTAGATTGAGAAGTATACTTCTACAATCAGTCTTTTCAAATTACCTCTGCAACTCGGGAGCCATAGAGGCCAACATGTAACATTGGGCAAGGGAGGAGTCCTCAGACCACTTGGCATAAGCTAGTAACTCGCCCTCGTCGGCATTAGGAGCTGGCTCAGAATGAACCGTGTCCAACACTTACGTAATCTTTTCGGCGGTAAGGACTATGCGTAGATTACGCAGCCAATCCGAGTAGTTCGGTCCAGTTAATCTATTTGCATCCAAGATGCCGCGGAGGGGGTTGGACGACGACATTGTAATCTGGATAAGAAATAAAAGATAACTTAGCATGTGTTCAAGTTCTAACTTAGATGTGATTTTCTATCTTAGTTAGTCCCACTATTTTTCGATCGAACTATATAACCCTCAGTATATAGAACGGGAGATCAGCGAGATCAACCTAGTGGGTCGGAATCCCAACGAGACTGATGTACGACCTTGTGGAAAGCACAACAAGCCATACACCATCTCAAGGACAGTCAACAAGCACTTGCATCTAATGTAATATCCGATATTCGGCCCCCGAGAAATCATCCCCTTGTGGAAAGCACAACAAAGGATATTCTCGGTTAGATCTAACCATCATTACTACATAGCAATGAGTTCATGACCCGACCCTTGTGGAAAGCACAACAAGGCCGAGTTCAATTCCTCACCCCATTGAGGCCGAGCCTTGGAGTTTAATCCCGCCCCCAAACTCATAGACCTTGTGGAAAGCACAACAAATCCATGAAATGAAGACGTTCATTCACTCCATAATGATGGAGGGCCACGTCGACTCCTAGAGCCACGCTTACCAGATCTAAAATTTAAGCGCTAGGGAATTTAATTTTATCTTGATCTCACCCTAGGTGGTAATATAAATATATCCAATATATTTACCGTACCTAGTAGTTTGCACAAAATAAATGCATCCAATGCAAAAATAAACACAAGTGATCATGGACTTTAACCCTAATGTAACTAAGACATCTGGCCCGCTTCCGAAGCAGCTGGATCGTCCTCGTCGGGTGTGCTCCGCGCTTTCAAACTCCGACGCCGCATTAATTACAACTTTTACACGGCACGTAGGCCGAAAAAATTAAATTACATGTGACTCAAATTCCAGCAGCCCTTAGGGCGAGTACAACAACGGAGGAAGATAGAAGTACATTAGAATTTTAACAGAGAGAGAAAGGAGGTTCGCAGACCCCAATTAATTACATTAATCCAAGTCCATGATCACGTGCCAACCCATTCAAATAAAATCAATCAAGGGTTATTTTCTGAAAATAATCCTTACTTTTGAATTTAAAAATGGGATGTGCAAACAAAAACAGGCCAGCTTTGTTTAATTTTAAAAATCAAAGCATGATTAACTAAAATTAAACACACAAGCAGGCCAATGCAAGGTAAATAAAGTAAAGCACGTAAAGAACCATCATTTTCTATAGGGGCATCTAATTGTGATAATTAATTAAATTTAAATTTAAATTTAATTATCCAATAATCAAATTTAAATTCAGAATTTAAACATGTCAATAATTTAAATTTAAATTCAAACTAATTATCCAATAAGTTTTGTTTGAAAATAAATTTAAAATAATGTAATTATCCTCAATTAGTAATTTTCTAAAATTCAAAATTTGAATTTAACAATTATCTAATAATTAAAATTCAAATATTTGAATTTTCTACATTTATCTTCAATAAAATATAAAATTTGAATTTTTTAATTATCTAATAATTAAACATTCAAAAACTTTAATTTTACTGAAATAACTTCAATTATTACCATTTTATCTCAAGGTAAATAGTAATTATCTCATCTCGGTAAATTCAATACGGTTAAATAAAATTTAACATTTGACATTTACCATCGAGATAACACAATTAACCTACTAGATAAAATTCTATTTAATTTACTGCGCATTTCTATATATATATCCCATATATATATATTAATGTCTAAGCACAATAAATTAAAAAAAGGTAAAGCAATTTTTTTTATTTAAAAAAATTAAAAAAAAAATTGACGGGCCCGCCCGCACGCGTGAGCTGCGCCCGCGAGCGCGGGCGTTGACCCGCCCGCACGCGCGGGCGTTGACCAGCACGGGGGTCGGCACCCGCGTGGCGGGCGCTAACCCCGCGGAGCGGCGCCCGC
The DNA here is from genome assembly GCA_022559845.1 of Amorphophallus konjac. Classification (NCBI taxonomy): domain Eukaryota; kingdom Viridiplantae; phylum Streptophyta; class Magnoliopsida; order Alismatales; family Araceae; genus Amorphophallus; species Amorphophallus konjac. The sequence goes on from CM040125.1 coordinate 126,172,285, forward strand.
CACGCGGGCGGCGCCCGCCCCGCTGCGCGCCCTCGTGCGCCACGCGGCGCCCCCGCGTGCGCCACGCGGCTCGCCCTCGTGCGCCACGCGGTAGGCGCAGTGCGCCCAGAGACGCAATGCGCCCAGCAGCGAACAAAACATTTTTTTTTCTTTTTAAATTTTGCTGCTAGGATGCCCAGCATCCAGGAAGAGTAGAGATGCCCAGCATCCCATTCTTCTAATAATAATTGAAGATTTTAATGCCCCTGAAATATGATTCTAAACGGCGATAAAAACACCGACCAGAGCACGAACCTGGCTCTGATACCACTGTAAGGTTTCGCACAGCACTTACGGGCGACGCAGCGAATAACAAAAATTTCATTTGCCCGATCCCGGTGTTATGGAAAGCTTAATGTGTGCTCTAATCGGTGTTTCTAAGACCCTAATTACAGGTTGCGTGTTTCACCTTACGCGGAACGACGCTGTCCGCGATGTCCGAAGCAGAATATCGAGCCGCACAGCTGTACATCCTCTAGAGCAGATCCACACGGACCCTTGCGGCGACGGTAACCCCCCCGAAACGACCTTCCCCGGCCCTTTTCACCTTCTGTAGAAAGGGAGCAAGAGGGAGGAAGAGGGGAGGAGCTAATCCTCCTCTCTTAAGCTTATGTGCTTGCTTAAGCCTAAGAGGTTGGAAGAGTTCGAATGAACTCACGTAGGAAGCATATATATAGAGTTTAGGCCCTTTTGAAAAGGGCTCCAAAAGACCGAAACTGTATATATATCCTATCTTATATTATACATATGTATTAAGTCCCATTTACACTCCTTTCCAAAAGGAACAAAAAGGAAATAATACATACATTTGTATAATAATAATCCTTCACCCAAGAATCCATTGTGTGTGATCCTCTAGGCCCATAGTCACTCTAGTTTAAGGCCCATTAACTTCTAATTCCCAATTAGAAGTAAATTAAACATATTCTTCGCTTCTACAAGAGCCGAATAATAGTTTAATTTATTCCGAACCTTCGATCACGTTGGGTCAAGCAAATCCGCGTGATCCTAGAGGATGCCGGGTTTAAACCAGCCTATCTGGTACCTGTAAGTCCACAGTTGCCGCATCGATATAATCCCTTGCTCCTTCTATGAGTCTGGTACGATCGAGGGTATAGTTTCTGTCAAACCCCATGATCGTGCCATTTGACTATGACCTCCTTAAAGTGTATGACGTCTGTTCTAAATGAACTCACACGACCCTGGCCAGGGATTTAAACGGAGCGTCAATGTCATGACCCATTAACTGTCTGATATATACCCGACAGTGAGCGATCCCTTCTTGACCATTGACGATCTTCACACGTATCCTGGAGTGGTTAACGACTCGGCAACTCATGACTTATGGTTAAAGTCACTTAGCCAAGCAATTAAACCAATCCAGTCCTCGTGTAAGATCTGATCAATGTCTTAGGTCAAAGGACCAACGATGCTACTAAGACAGTTGGATCTTCAGTTGACATTAGGTATAATCAACCATCTGAAGATCCAATAGCAGATCAGTTCAGTGTACATCCCCCAAGGACATACACCTACATATATGTGTTGGTGCCCCGCACCAATGACTATGAGACTGGTCACTGACACATCATATGTACTGGTTTAATAGGTAATCAAAGTCCCCCAGTGATTACCCTCCAACCAGGAACAGTTTAAGGCATGTGTACATGTAAAGTCAATCTCATGTTCGAGATCCCATCTCGAGCTGACTTTACAACCACATATCCTAGGGACAACGTAAAGTAACACAATCGCATATTTACTCTCAAACACCACTTTATTAATAATGAACAAGATCGTACAACTATTGGGCCTACCCGACCCGAAATTGGCCTATAGCACACCAACACTAACAATTTCTTCATCCATTCATTTTCATTATAGAGATCTTCATTTCGTTCTCTTAGAGCCGTGCACATATTACAACTTGACTCTACAGAAGAGATATGCATTGCTTCCTTGTTGATTTTATTCAGACTAGCCTTGAGATCTTCATTGTCTTTTTGAACTTCAGCATGTTCAAGCTTTAGTTTGTCCATTACAGAATTAATTTCAGTCAGCTCTTGCATGCTTTTTAGATGCTCATTTTTCTTTACATTCAGCTGATTCTCAAGTTCCGATATCTTGTCCAAGCATGTTTGATTTTCAATTTTTAGAGAACCATTTTGCTCCTTAATGTTCTGAACATCTAGCATACATGTATCATAAGATTGTTTCAAATTTGGACAGTTTTCACAGGGAGCTTTCAAATTTATCTGATCACATTTCTTTTTCAATCTTTTATTCTCAGATTTTAATTTTTCACATCTATCATTAAGTTCCCCATTTATATTCCATAGATCATCAATCGAAAGTTCTTCGGATCCAGAGCTTACCTGAGATGATGATTCTTCATCATCCTTTCTCCGATCAACCATCAAGCATTTGTTGTGATTCCTGATAAGTTTTAGATTTTCCAAAATTTCTTTGGCAGTCCTGCAAGAAGAAATACATTCGATTAGAGCTCTGTCAATTGATTCTTTCATTAAAACTAATGCTCTAGTGTTGATAGTGTCTTTCAATTTATCCTTCTCAGTCCATCTAGATTTATCTTTTGATAATTTGTGTGGACCATGAGTTATTACCTTCCAAAGATTAGGATCAATAGATTTTACATACCGATGAAAATTTTCTAACCAAGAATCAAAATTATTACCTCTGAATATCGGAGGATTAGCCATCGAGATATGATGAATGCACTGAAATCAGATGAGCAAATCAAGACACTAAACCGGTGAAACAAAACACAATACACAGGAAACCCACTCTGAAATGCACCAAAAACTAGCAAGATCCCCTACAGATTGTTAGATCTGTTAGGTCAGAGACCCGCTCTGATACCAAGTGTTGGGTTCGGTGCGTTCGATTCAGAGAGGGGTGAATGAATCTCCCCTTTAAAAATTTCGCCCAATTAAAGTCTAATGCTCAGAACTACGGAAATCAGATTTACTAAGTCAACTGATATGCTTATAGATGAACTGATGAAGAGCTAATCAAACTTCTGTTAAACCAATAAACAAATATGTAAAGCGCACCTAAGCATTCATCTAGCGCCAATCAGATAGAAGAAATCAAACCACAGTGCACAAATGGTTTTTAGGTGGTTCGGTCCTCCAGACCTACGTCCACCCCACACTCAAACTTGAGTGTGGCTTCCCGCTGACTCACAGCTTGAACCGCTAGGCATCATAGCTTGCCTACAAACGTCTGAGCCTCACAGCTTACTGTCCGAGGTATCCACCTCGCCCCGCTGAGCCTCACAGCTTGCTGTCCGAGGAATCCACCTCGCCCGCTGAGCAACACAGCTTGCTGTCCAGAGGAATCCTCCTCTGCAAAATCGCTGACTAACAGCTTGATAAAAGGTTCAAAAGAAAAACATAAAAGATGAATCAAATAGCGACTGAAAGCTGTAAATGAAGCACAAACAATATGGCTCTCAAAAGAGCTGACTGGAGTGGATCTGATCCAACTTCCAGTATGAACGATCTTCAGGTAAGCTCCTCTTCCTCTCTCTATCTGTCTTTCTCTTTCTTCTTCTCAACTCACGCTCTCTCTTTCTCTTTCTTTTTCTTCTTCTTCTCTGCTCTTGATCTCTCACTCTCTTTTTCTTTCTCTTCTTCTTCTTCTGAATCGTGCAGACTATCTTCTCTCTATTTTTACCCCTTTTATCATGATCAATCTGTCCAGATGAAGAGGTCTGCATATATATAGAGCAGCAGGAAGGGCGTGTGCTCTCCACAGTTCCCGCCCAATTGCTTGGGCCACGTGGCAGCATCCAGCCTGCTTCAGTACACGTGTCATCATCCTGTCAGTCCTTTCAGCCTCGGATCACGTGCCATCATTGGCCTCCACGAAATAGCAGTCCTGTCAGACATTCAGTCGAAGGAAATATCAGTTTAAGACAGTAAACTCTGTACAGACTTCATTCATGCAAGCAAGACAATGTATGGCTGTACAGAGTTGGTCGAGTGAAGCAATGGACGAATGTACAGACTTGTTGAGAGACATGCACACATGCACATAAGAGAGTATGTACTTAGACTATGAATGCTCAAGCATGCTGCCAATCGAGTGTACTAACTCTATGTGCAATGTGCAACCAATGTGCAGACTTGCTAGTGGGTGTGTGCGAGACAATGTATAGACTTGAGGGCATATGATGCAGTATGCATATGGTGAAGTATGCACATTGAAAGATGAATACACATGCAAGTCACCAAGCAGTGTATGGACTTAGTAAGCATGCAGCACACAATGTGCAAACTTCGTGCAATGCATGAAGTAATGTACAGACTTTGTGAATGAAGCACACAGGCTATACAGACTTGTGTTAATGCTGCAAGTGGACAATGTATAGACTTCAGCTCGTGCAAGCAAAGCCAATGTATAGACTTGGCATTTGTGCAAGCAGAACGATGTACAGACTTTGTGTTGTGAACACAGGCTATACAGACTTTGAATGATGCATGCACAAGACGCAACGAATGTACAGACTTAGAGTTCGTGCATGCTACAGTGCAATGTATAGACTTAGTGTTCTGCAGCCAGACAAATGAATGCACAGTCAATGTATAGACTCTGAGTGCACATGTGCAACTAATGTACATACTTTGCAATGCCTAGTGTTAAAGCATGGGAACACAATGCATCATGTACAGACTATGCGATATGCAACCAGGCGATGTCTAGACTTTGTTAAATTGATGCTCAACAAAAAGATGACTCTTTCCTAGGCGTCAGATTCAGAACGGACGCCCCTATTGATGGGCGTCAAATTTCAAGCATAATAGAATGTATAGACTTTCTACGGCATCAAGGCAACCATGATGATGTGCAATGTTCAGACTTGACAATATATGAAGAACATATGATGTACAGACTTCGAATCAATAGATGCACGATGTACAGACTTCAAATCAAAGGATGCACAATGTATAGACTTTGCATGAGACGCTAGACGCTGTACAGACTTGGAGACAATGCATGCTGCAATGTATAGACTTAGCATATGCATGAGACGCTAAGTGAGACGGACGATGTATAGACTTAGCCGATGCACACTTAGTCCGATGTACAGACTTGCCAGCACATGCTGTGTAGACTTGTGTGTGCGAGCATACTGCAAGTGGACAATGTACAGACTTGCTGTGCCTGCAGCAGACGACACCAGTGTACAGACTTGCTAAGCTTTCGCTAAGTCTGTATAGACTTGATCATGTGAACATGACGCTGTACAGACTTATGTATGCATGGATGAACTGACTAAGCCACGAGTCAAGTGGCGATGTATAGACTTTATGTCCAAATGAGACGCTAAGTGAGACGGACCTCACAGGCTGTACAGACTTGAGAGTGCAGCAGCGTATAGACTTGCACAACCTGAAGTAGGGCAATGTACAGACTTACACATAGAGACGCTGCATGAGACGATGCACGAGACGATGCAATGTATAGACTTGGTCTTACAATGCATAGACTTGAAAGACGATGCATGAGACAATGCATGAGACGATGCATTGTATAGACTTGGCAAAGGAGTGATGCAGACTCTTCATGCAATGTATAGACAGTGTGGACTTGATAGCATGCGGATGTATGGACTTGTGAAATGATGCACATATGAAGACTAGTATTGACCTTCCATGTGCATGGACTTAACACATGCACCAACATTTCTGTATAAAAATTAACATTTGCACAGATCTGAGATTAAGCAGAACATTACCTGATCTGACTGTGAGTAGATTTGACTTTGACTTGGGTTGACTTCATGACCTGTGAGTCATCCTTAAACCTGTTCTGACAGTTTCTCATAGTACATCAGGATTATTTCATCAAGGATGTACATGTAAACATAATGAGCCATAATATTTGTCATCATCAAAACCCCAGAACCACAGGAGACACAACATGAGGGACTTCTTATACGATTCGGCTCAATTCCAGTATGATGATCGCCTCATGGCGTACCTGTTTCGCCGATCGTTAGATGGTGTTGCACTGGAATGGTTTTATTCTTTACCATTGGAAGACGCCGAGAGTTTCAAGACAGTGAAGGATAAGTTTATTCAGAGGTTCCAAGATAGAGTCAGCCCAGAATATTCATTTATGGATCTGGTGGCCGAAAAGATGAAACCAGATGAGGAATTTGCTACCTATGCCGACCGATGGAGGCAGATGGCCGCTAGAGTGCCCGGCCACATTCCGGAGGAAGAGAAGGTCAAATTGTTAATTTCTAATGCCACTCCGACCTTCCGTAATATTCTATCCATGAATGACATAACCAATATGCATCAACTTTATAGCCGAGCACGCTTTATTCAGACGCAGTTCAAGGATGCCCCCATACACTCACTATTTGAAAACTAAAAGCCCAAGTATCACAAGAAACCTCAAGGGCCGGTCACCGAGGGGGTCCAGACGAACGAGCAAGTTCAAGCCGTTGCTTTCCCATTCCAGGCCGCACCCTTCCGCTTTCCTCAAAATCCCCGCACTCCATTGAATCCCGCTCCTCAAAACTTCCAGGCCACTCCACAAAACCCTCCGCCTACCTTCACCATTCCACAAAATACCTTCGCCGCACCACAGTAACCACCACCACTTCCACAATACCACAACGTCCCTCCACCCAACGGCTATAACAACAACGGCAATAACAAGCGCCCGGCTCCTAAAAAGGCACAATACTCACCCTTGCCAGAAACCCTCACGGATATCTTCTCGGCTCTCATGTCAATCAATGCTATACAGCTTCCTCCGGAACGGTCCAACTGGAACCCGGCCGTTGATCAGACCAAATACTGCATGTTCCACAGGTAGCCGGGGCATACAATCGAAGGATGCTTTTAGTTCAGGGACCTGGTATATGACCTTCATGAAGGACAGAGAATTGATTGGGCCGAGATGCACAAGGCCATTGTCGAAATTAAAGAAAAAAGAAGGCAGCCGCCGAGGCAGCAAGTGCAGCACCAACAAGCACCGCAGCCGCAGCAGCCACCACAACAACAACAGCCGGTTCAAGACTTGGGGATCCACCAGAACCCAATGCCGAACCATCCTCCCACTCCGTAGCCTCAGCCGTCGGCACCGGCTCAGGTCAATGTTGTTCAACCCCCAGTTCCCAACGCCGGGTGGTCTTTTGATGATGACGGTGCTACGCCGCAAGTAATGGCCCTCCACCATAACTACCACGATTCCCCTACTCCCTCTATCATTTTACCTACGCACCCGACACCTTCCCCACTTGTCCGCCCGTTCGTCTTCACTCCAGTAAATGCACCCGCATCTCTGCCACCCGCAATTCCATCACCTCCGCCACCAGTTACCCCTGCTACCATCATCACACCATCACCCAACCCTTCGCTCATCACAACGCCTCCACTATCCTGTCCTCCCTCCGTATCATCACCCATCATCACCACCCCGCCTTCCACTAATCCTTCACCCATCATCCGTCCATCGCCGCTCATCACCTCCACCAACACCACTTCCCACCAGATCCTTTCTCCCGCACAGCCTACCCCACTTATCCATCCTACTGGGCCAGTAATATCTTCCCCTGATGCCGTGCCGGCATAAAACCTCACCCTACAGAGCGGGCGATTGTTCCATCGGAACTATCCAACTACTTCCAATCCCCAGTCTTCCCAACCGACTGCCGAGCAGGAAGAGGCCGAACCTCTGCCGGGTACCCAGTATGACTTGCTACATCATCTGGACAGGGTGCCTGCTAAGATATCGGTCCTGGAGCTTATCAAGAGATCTACCCTTCACCAGGATGTGCTCAGAAACTTCTTGCAAAAGGTGATGGTTAGTGAAGACATGGCAGTTGATAGTTTACCCACAGTACTGGCAACAATTTCCAAAGGGCCGGCAATCACATTCGCAGAAACCGAGCTAGCTCCTCCAGAAGCTCGGCAAATGCCACTTTGCATCACAATTACTTTGAACAAAGTCAGTATTGACGCCGCACTAGTTGATACAGGGGCATCGATTAACGTGTGCCCACTCAATACCCTTCGAGCTTGCAACATATCTGAAGAATTACTACGACCAACCCCCACCACCATAGTTGCATATGACAACTCAAGAAGAGCATGTCACGGGGTGGTCACTATTCAAGCAGAGCTCGGGCCCCTTACCATGCCCGTGGAATTTTACGTGCTAGACATTGACCCTATGTTCAAGGCTATCTTGGGTCGTCCATGGATTGATACGCTCGGTGCTGTACCCTCCACTGCACATCAATGCGTTAAATTCCCTTTCCAAGGGAGGGTCGTCAAAGTTAAAAGTTTATCCACGGTCTAATCAGTGAAGGCTATTTCAGAAAAGGTTCTTCCCACATTATGGCCAAGCAGTCGGCCCGTTATGTCAGTGCTAGATCTTGACTTTCCTTGGGCTTACGCACCATGCAAGCCCGCCACTACTCCGGTTAATATCAAGATGAAGCCCCAGATCCGAGACTCAAAGTGCTGGAACATTATATTGAAACTGGGCTATCAGCCGGGGAGAGGCCTCGGTGCTCAATTGCAAGGAAGGACTAAGCCCATACCCAAGGGAAGTGAGATGGGCAGGAGAGGTCTTGGCTACCGAGAGACCGCATTATCTATGATGGGTGATTCTGGGCCACTTACCTGGGACTACCGTCAACATTTTGTTCGAGGGCCTCTCCAGCCCAGCACATTAGCTCCACAGCCAGCTCCACCGAGGAAGGATACAGTCTGTCTGATTACCAGTCCACCCACATTGCCAAGGGGGCCAGTTGATGATGTGGTTGACTATGGTCAAGCCCTTCAGGGGCTATTTCATGAAGAAGACTGCCAGAGACACCAAGAGGATCGCTTATTCAGTGGAGGCCGAAGAGGCAGCCAGTTGATGATCCACGGAAGAAGGGGAGCTCACCAATTGTCTTTTCTTGGTCTCCCTCCAGCTTTCAATCTCTCCTCCAACAATGGGAATTTTTACCCCGTCTTCCTCCTATCATGATAAATCCATCCTTCATTGATCCACCTGAAATTCTATTTGTTCCTTGTGCTTGCGGGCATTGCCGGCTCATTGATATATCCACTCTATTCACTCCTCCTCCCCCCAATGCCCAACTCCACGAGATGTGGTTCTCTTCCTCGATCCATTCTTCGATTGCATCTTCCCCGAGTTGTTCCCCATGCAACTCCAGCCTCCTCTGTCCTGCTGTGTGGTCTCCACTAATCTCTAAAAAAAATGGCAAATTCAAAACGGAGATTTCAGTGGAAGATTATGCTACCCTGTCTCCATCTCCCTCCCAGGGGCACGAGTCCCCTGCTCCTTCCCTTCCACTAGGTCTTCTTTCCCCTAGGTTAGGATTAGGGTCCGTCGAGTCTAGGGAAGTGATGGGGGCATCTCTCGCCCTTCACATTTTTCCACAACTTCGATTGCTCGCCAACATAGCTCCATTGTGTCCGTCATATTTTTATGAGTCAAGTCATGTAATTTTTATACTTTATTTGAGTCATGTCATTGTAATTTTCCCTTTATTTGAGTCATGTACCTAGGTTAGTGAGTCATTTTCCTATGTTAGTTGTCATATGGTTGGTTTGATAGGCTAATGGGCCCAACTAATGGGCTAGGCCCAGGGGTGCCCCTCCCTTGGACTGCTTTGGTCATTTACTTGTTTGTTAGGGCTATTTTGGTCTTAGGAAAAGTATGAGTCTATAAATAGTCCCTCCCCTCTCTCATTTGTAACAACCCTTTATGACCAATCAAAAAAATGAGTAAACTAGTGTGTTATTGGAGAGGATTCTCCACTTCTCTCTCTCTCTCTATTGGGGTGGATTCCCCTTCTCTCTCATTCTCTCTTCTCTCTCTTCTCTCTCTCTACAAGGAGGAGGGCGCCCCCTACTCTCTCTCTTCCCCTCCCAACCACCTCCACCCTCCCACCTACCTCCATTAAATCCTCTACAACTTCCCACAAGCCATCATTACTTCCCCCTAGTCCCAAGAGACCCTCCACCAATCCACACCCCACCCTCCAACCCCAACTACCCATTTCCCTTCCCCAAGCATCACTCCACCTTCCCAAGGCACCCCTTCCCATCCCCAAGACCACCATTGATCACCCTACATTAAGGGAAATTCAAACTCACATTCCCTCCACCCACTTGTGCCCCCCTCACCTTCCCCCTTCTCCCTCCAAGTCAAAATTCGCAGCTCCTCTCTCACCAACTGCAAACAGCCCATTCCAGACCCCATTCTCCCTCTCCCACACCTTGGAACACCCCCTCCTAGACCCCCTCACAGCCAGGGCTCTCCCCACACTAATCCACCCCCACTTCCCCTCCCATATACCCCATTTCCCCCCATCATCTTCAACCTACAGTTTTCAGTTCGCAGGCAGCAGAGGAGTGCCCAGTTGCAGAGACTGCCACGTCTTCACCTGGAAGCTTCAGAGGACATACCATATATTGTTGGAAGCGTCTCCCAGTCAACTTTCCAAAGGTGGTGGTCCCGGCTACTTCCAAGGTCGGAGCTGCTTGGAGGAGGCGATCTACTACCACTGCGCAAGACTTCTCAGGTAGAGGACCAGAGCCAGAGTGGAAGCTCGACTGCGACGATCCTGTTGGGAATATGATCAAGAGTTCTTCTTCAAAAATCGTCTACTACAAGCCTTCTATAATCTCCAAGAAGCAGAGCCCCGTTTGGCGATCGGACCTGAAAGTTATCAATTTTCTTCCCCGGGTACGCGGTTCTGCTTCCACTTAGTCTGCACCGATCCTCCATCAGTGTCCAGAGTCTACTGGCCGACCCCGATAACAGTTGGCATCTCCATCAGCCTTGGTTCTAAGAGGACTCGTCAACAGTTCCAACGACTTCGGCAGCACCTAAATCTGAGCTCGGGAGCGATCGTGGCACTTTCTTCTTCCTGCTGTTGGGAACCTGAAGCTATCAGAGCCTTTCTGCCACCCTGTTCTAGCCCCTAATCCGACAAGCAGAGGTTCCCGAAGAAATCAACAAAATTCTGGCGTCATCCCCATCCAGCTACGAAGAATCTCCAATTGGTATCGTCTGCAACAAAATTCGGGGCTGGCCACAGTGTCCAAATATTTGACCGCCTGTCCTGAGACACAGGCAGCAGGCAGAACCGGCTTTGGTGTCTTTCTTTGCTCATAGTTCAAGTTCCCCTCCCCGCTTGGCCGGCTAAAGGCCCCTTCCCTGCGTGGAGGTCATTTGAGTGTTATATTAATTAACCCCCACCCTGAGATCCCCCCTCCTGCGAGAGGTGTAGTTTTGTAAACGTTTAAGCAGGTTGAAGCTTCACCAGCGCGGCGTTCGGGTGCATACCCACGCCTCCCCGCTCGCCATCGTCTCCGGCCAGGATCGGCGTCTTCACGCTGATCAGGTGAGCTCCTGAACACCTTTCATTGCTGAGATTTAATTGCTTAGTTTAGTATTGCTTTTAGTTGCTCCGTCGGCGGTGAGAGAGTGTTCGGTCTCAAATTGCCATCAAATTGAGTGACCACCGCGGGGCGAGTTGTGAGAGCGACCACTTAACCCACACCCTTGGCGTATCGGTCGCCCGTGAATTGGGCATCCCTGGCCCATTTGGGGTCTTCCATAACCTAGCCAACCATTGGAGTATCAAGGTCCCAACTCGGACCCTCTCCGTCATCGCTAAGTCGCCTATGGGCACTAGTGTGTGCTTCGTGATCGTGTTCACTAATGTGAGTCCGCTGCTCAATTTGATTGCTTGCAATATAGGTCCATAGGTGGTTTCACATCAAATTGGTATCAGAGCAAGTTCTAGACTTGTCTCTACTAAGTCTTGTCCTAGGGCCATTGCATGCATCACCCTTGTCCACTATCATGACTACCTCATACTTGGCATATTCGCCACTCTTAGGCCCATTAGAAGCCTTTGTGTTTGATGGATCCCGCCCTAGCATATATCTAGAATGGGAGAAGTCCATAGACCAACACTTTGGGAGGTTTACCCTATCAGGGCTTGTCCAAGTAAACTATGCCAAGAGTTTGCTCTGGCGCCAAGCTAGGAAAGAATGGGAGAACATTGTAGGTTTGAGAGAAGCCAAAGGTGAAGCACCCATTGAATCTTGGGATGAAATGAAGGCCAATCTTAGAAATATCTACGCACCCCAACCCAAACCTCTTCAACCAACCGATCTTCTACCCCCAACTCCAACACAAGTACTTCCCCTATCAAGCCCAACCCAAGCCCGTCATGTTCACTACCCCGGGAGTACCATGAGCCGACTATCTCCACTCCACCCACCATAGACTACCCTACCCCATTATCCTTGGAAGTTGTGGCCCACATACATACCCAAGTGGAGATGGATGCAAATCCGGATCCACCTCCCACCATAGAGAACATCCTAGAACCCCCACTTCCACCCACCTCTCCTAGTCCGGGTCCTCATGAGCCGCACACCGTCACCATGGATGAGTCCATACTCCAATGGCTCAAGCAAAGTCCCACCCCACCATTGGCTCCATCACTTCTGTTTACATGAGTCAGCATTGCACTATTGAGATTCTTCTATTTCTCCCCAAGGATGAGAAACCCATCTTGGCCCACTCCCCACCCATTGAGGTTCCAATTGATTTGATTGGCCAACCTACTAGAGACCTTGGCCCAATTACCTTAGATGAGAATGACTCACCATTTGGGAACCTTGAAGACATAGAGTTCCTCTCTCTAGGTGGCCCCTTCCATGATCCCTTTGACCCCTTCCTTTGGGAGCTCGAGTATCCATGTGGTCCACCCACATCACTTATCACCCACTCCTTCCTACCCTCACCCACCATGTTGGACCAAGCCCATCTCTCCCAAGACTCTGATTACACCATGGGAGCCATGACTTTGGGCAATACACACTTAGGGATCGAGGAAGTGCCCCACTTCATGATATCCACCTTCCTAGATCCCTTTGACCCATTCCAATGGAGGTCAAAAAAGCCCACACATAGGAGACATCTTTGGCACAAGAATGCATAAGTCTTGGCATACAAAGCCACTTGACATGATTCATAAGTTGGGTCCATTCATCCATATCACCCACATGTCAAGTAGGAAGCATGAGTGGTCCATATTTGGATGTAATGGTCCACCTTCATTCATCATGAGCCTTAAGCATGATAGGAGCATTCTTGGATGTTCGGGTCCCCCGGCATTTGTCACCCCCATGCATGATCGGATCACCTACGGATGCCCCGACCCTCCAACCTTTGTTAGGAAGTCCATGCATGATAGGGCCATCATCGGCAGTGGATGAACCTACAAAGGAAATAGATTTGGGAACTGAAGAAGACCCAAGGCCCATCATTATTACTGCTAATCTCCCTTCGCAAGTAGAAGAAGATTTGATCAAGGTCCTAAGGGAGTATAACGATTCCTTCACCTGGTCTTATGAGGACATGCCAGGTCTTGACCCCTCTTTAGTGGAACATCGACTCGTGCTTAAACCAGGGGCAACACCTGTGAAACAACGGTCAAGAAGATTTCACCCCCATATGGCCTTGAGAATTAAGGAAGAAGTTGACAAGTTATACAAGGCCAGATTCATCAGAGTTCTTCTATATCCTCAGTGGGTGGCAAACATAGTCCCTGTTATCAAAAAGGATGGAAAGGTGCGTATCTGCATCGATTTCAGGGATCTCAATAAAGCATGTCCCAAAGATGATTTTTTGCTGCCTCACATAGACGTCCTGGTCGACAACACTGTCGGGTATGAAGCTCTATCATTCACGGATGGATACTCAGGCTACAATCAAATCCGTCTCGCTCCAGAAGATCAAGAGAAAACCTCCTTCACCACGCCCGGGGGCATGTACTGTTATGTGGTTATGCCGTTCGGTTTGAAAAATGCAGGTGCCACCTATCAGAGGGCGATGATAGCCATCTTCCACGACATGATGCATATCTATATGGAAGCTTACGTGGATGACATTTTGGTGAAGTCAAGGACTAAAGAAGAACACCCCTCTATTCTGGCTAAGGTGCTGCAAAGAGCCAGAGAGTACAAGCTGAAAATGAATCCGAAGAAGTGTGTATTCGGAGTCTCTTCAGGGAAGTTGCTAGGTTTATAGTGAGCAAACGGGGGATTCAGATTGATCCTAACAAAGCACAGGCCGTCATGGATATGCCTCCGCCAAAGAACATCACGGAACTTCGAGGACTGATTGGTCAATTGCAATTCATCAGAAGATTCATATCCCAACATTCTCAAAGGTGCCGCCCTTTTTATGAATTGCTTAAGGCGGGGGTTAAGTTTGAATGGAATCAAGATTGTCATAAGGCCTACGAGGACTTAAAAGAATATCTATCCAATCCCCCGGTTCTGCAACCTCCTGTCCCTGGGAAGCCCCTAATCCTATACATCTCAGTCATTGAGGACACCCTAGGGGCGGTCTTAGCACAAGTAGATGATGAAGGGAAAGAGCGGGCTGCTTATTACCTCTCTCGGTTGTTTAACCCAGCTGAGTCCAGATACTCCGCTATAGAGAAGACTTGTGCCGCCTTAGTGTGGGTAGCTCATAAACTTAAACATTACTTCCTTGCCCACCCAGTTAGGTTGATCTCTAGAATGGACCCGATCCGCTATCTCTTAGAAAAGCCTATCCTTTCTAGTAGGTTAGCTCGCTGGCAGAGCTTCCTCTCCCAGTTTTATATCACCTTCGTCGTTCAGAAGGCAGTCAAAGGGTACGCCATCGCTGAGCATCTTGCCCATCTTCCCATTCCTCACACCGACTCTATTCAGGACGATTTCCCTGATGAGCATCTCTCTGCTATCTCTCATCACCCCTTTTGGTCTCTGCACTTCGATGGTGCACTCAATTCTCAAGGCCGAGGGATCGACGCTGTTCTGCTCACTCCAGAGGGAGTGACTATTCCCTTTGCTTATCAACTTCGATTCCCTGCTACCAACAACATCGCTGAGTATGAGGCTCTCCTAGCTGGATTGAAGCACGCCTATCTCCTAGGCGCGCGCTATTTGAATATCATAGGAGATTCTCAGCTCGTCCTGCGGCAGGTTCTGTCTACTTATCGCACTCGTGACCCTAAGCTCAAGCCTTATCAAGATTTGGTCACGCTCCTGGCGAGGCAATTCCGTAAGCTGATCTATATCCATACTCCTAGGTCTCAGAACATTCTAGCCGATGCTTTAGCTTCGCTTGCTTCCTCTCTATCTTTCCCTCTCAGTCGGAGCACTGAGACTATCATCGTTCTGAGATTGGACGCACCCTCTCTTCAGGATCCTTGGTACCTCAACCTTAGGAAGTCTGTAGAGGCGAGAGCTGAGAAGGAAGATCTCAAGGATGTATCTTTAATGGAGCTAGAGGAGATTCTGGACGAAGAAGGATTGCCCTGGTATCATGAGATCGAAGTGTTTTGCAAAGACGGATCGTTCCCAAAAGGGGCAAATGCCGAGCAGCGCAAGTCAATAAGGAGAGCCGCCTCAAGGTATACCATTGTTGCAGGAGAACTATACAGGCGTGCTACTAATGAAATGCTCATGAGATGCCTGGATGATGAAGAAGCTTGGAAGGTGGTTGAAGCAGCCCATTCTAGTGAGTGTGGAGGTCATGTCAATGGCCAGGCTCTAGCGAAGAAAATCCTTAGGCATGGCTACTATTGGCCCACTCTAGAGGAAGATTGCTCCCTCTACGTTCGGAGATATCTTAAGTGCCAACTCTACGCTGATAAAATCCATGCTCCAGCTTCATCTCTTCATCCTCTATCTGCTCCTTGGCCATTCTCTATGTGGGCTTTCGACGTCGTCGGCCCGCTTGGTGATCCCAATTCTCAGATCAAGCAGAAATCCTTTATCCTTACCGCCACTGAGTACTTCACCAAATGGGCCGAAGCAGAGGCATACACGGAGATCAAAGCTTCAACGGTGTGCCACTTTATCATGAAGAATATCATCTCGCGGTTCGGAGTGCCAAGCAGCATCATTACCGACAACGGACCCCAGTTCGTCTCCCAAGAGCTCAAGGACCTCTGTAAGAAGTTCAATATTGCATTGCATCATTCATCTCCATATTATCCTCAAGGCAACGGTCAAACCGAGGCCACCAACAAAACCCTTCTCAAAATCATAAATAAAACATGTGAATCTCATAAGTTTTCCGATTGGCCAGAAAGATTAGTGGAAGCTCTATGGGCTTACCGCACCTTCGTCCGTACTCCCACGGGACAAACTCCCTATGCTCTTACCTATGGGATGGAGGCGGTGCTCCCATATGAGATCTTGATCCCTTCCCTTAGAGTGCAGCTCGATAAAGAACTTAATCTTGACGAACGTCGAGAGGCGTTGCTTGTTCAGCTGGAACTCTTAGATGAGAAGAGGATGAACGCGTCCAATCAAGTATCCGTTTACCAAAAGCGCGTTTCGCGTTATTTTCAAAAGAAGGTGATTGAACGTAAATTTCAAAAAGGTGATATGGTTTTGAAATGGAAATTCATTCGGTCTACAGGTCCTAGGTCTAAATTACAACCTAACTGGGAAGGGCCGTTTGTTGTAAAAGAGGCTTATCCAGGGAATGCTTATCGATTAGTAAACGCAGAAGGTGAGGAGCTCTCTCACGCTTGGAATGGGTTATATCTTAAGCGTTTCTTTCCTTGATAGTCTATTCAGTGCCACCCCAGCAGCGAGGGATTCCCTTCCTTTCACCATAAAGGGTCTCAAGTACGGCAATCACACACTACACGACATCCCTGATCAGGTTTCTCGCGTTGAAGACACCGTTTCTCCTCGGCCATGCTTTGGGGGAAAGTCGAAGTCCCTGTCCGTTTCTTTCCTCGGCTGAATCTAGGGGCAAGAGGTGAATAAGGAGGAGATGACTAATCTAGGCACCCTAACAAGAGGAGGTCTCAAATAGGGGCAGTCCGTTATGACCTGACGCCACAGAAAAGAAGCAAGAAAAAAGAAAGCAAAGGAGCAATCTTTGTGACAAAAGCAAAAGCATTATCTCAAAAGTCTACCCTACCTATACTTAGAAGAGCTTCGGAAGAAAGAAAGAAAGCTAGGCATGGCAAGAGAGGTAGTACAGTTCCCCGCGGGACGAATGAGCCCGGTCGCATGCATGTCTAGAGTGGACTAAGGTTCTATGACGGACATAAAGCCCCGGCGCAACAGACCAAATCTCTAATGGGTTGTCTAGAGAGGAACCCAAGTCCTAAAAGCTTCTAGATCTGGCCTAAGCTTACCCCCCGTCTTCTATTTTCCTTTTTTAGGATCAAGACTAGTACCCTGGGTATGGCCCTGGTAGAAGCACCGTCATGGAAGTTGGTCCTTGGTCAGGGATTGTCACCCTGTTGCACGCCAAACCTCGGGAACTCTCGTTACAATAAGAAGGACCCACGTTATCAGGGGAAGGCACTGGTTTCAAAATCTAACAAAAACATCATATATTTCAAAATCCAAAAAAATCATATATTTCAAAATCCAAAACAATCATATATGTCAAAATCCAAAAAAAATATATATTTCAAAATCCAAAAAAATCATATATATCAAAATCCAAAAACATCATATATTTCCAAAATCCAACAAAAAAAACCACATATTTCAAAACCCAAAAACATCAAATATTTCCAAAATCTCACAAAAATCAAATGTATTTCTAAAAAACTCCAAAAACACCATCATACGCATTTCATGCATCACATTATTTCTATTATGTTTTCCACCTATTTAATAAGGCTCCACCCCTTGACCAAATATCAAGAAACGGTCATTTTCTAACTTGCTCCAAGGCAAGGGGTTGAGTCTAAGAACGGATCTAACTTGTCTCTTGTCTAAGTGTGTGCAGAACGCAGAATCAAGCTCAGGGCTCAAATCTCACAATTATGTAGGTTCAAGACTGTGACGCGCCAGGTTCAGGCCGTCACACTCATCTAACGGCCCATCCTGGACCGTTACTTTGTCTTCAGGTATTAACTTTATTCTCTCAGCAATTATCTCTCTAACGGTCTGGGCCACGACCGTTGCTTCCTTCTAACGGCCGTTACACCCTCCAGAGAACTTAATTCTCAGTCTATTCTTCCTAACGGCCTATCTCCTGACCGTTACATCATTCTAGCGGCCCTGCTCAGGACCGTTACATTCTCCAGAGGCTTCGTTTTCAGACCATTCTAGCCAAGTCAAGCCACAACTCATGCGCATACAACTAAGGCACTCTCATCTCATTCAAGAACTTAATGAAACATAATATTAATGAAATTTCAATTCTGATGGTCAATTACAGCAACATCTTTCAACATCTTTCATGAACAAAGTCAAATTACATTCAATTTCTTATCCCCAAGAGGGCGGATTTTCCTCAACTCTTTCACGTAGCCACGGCGTGTTTCGTCGTTCTCTTCCACTTCTTCTTGCCACGGACGCACCTTGCTGATCTCCCACATGGTCAGCGCGTTCCAGACCGCTCTTTCATCCTCCTCGGTTCCCATCTTCCTAGGTAGAAGGGGAGGGTAGTGTGATAGAGCAGGAGCTTCAATCCGAGGTAGTCCGATCTGAAGATGGCACCGGTGCGGGTTGTAGATCGCCATGGTAGTATTTCCCACTAGCTGGAGGTCCAGGCCTTGACGCCGCGGTATTCTAAGAAAAGTGCTCCGAAGGATCCTTGGTCACATGATGAATTTCTCTGTTGGCAAAATGTTGAAAAAGAGGTGCCATTCATCCCTTGTTTTCTTGTCCGTCATCTTGCATTCAACCTGTGAAGAAAATCTAGAAGCGCCTCCAATAAAGAACAAAGGGTGGCTCCCAAAGATCCGGCTAGCAGAAGTTGCATCCTCCTTGGGTTGGAATTTGATCCTCACTCCCATCCAACACTCAAGAAGTACCATGGAGCCGAACAAAGGTCCTCCTAGGCAAGCCGTGCTTAGTCCTTCATAGAGGTATGAGAGGATCGCTTGAGAGATGGACATTCTCCGCCACAACCCACTGATGATGCTGAGATTTTGGGTATCTAAGAGGTGGTCGGTAGTAGTGAAAAGAAGACTCCGCATAAGCAAACCGACACCGCCTTGGCTATGGCTTCGTATCTCTCCCACTTGTTCTTACAATGAGAGACTATCCATTGTGCTAAAGGTATCAAGTGTATGTGGTGCGGGCTGATCATGGTCCTCACGTCCTTTGCATTATGGATGAAATCACTCAAGATCAAGGACGGGTCAATAGGCTCCACCGTATGGCAAACTAGGTCTTCATCCCCCGCCTTAGTCTTAGGAAGGGTTAGGTAGGTTTCTACCTCCTCTAATAGGACTGTAGCTTCAAAAGAAGGGAAGATGAAGGTATGTGTTTGTGGATGCCACAATTCTATGAGGGCTGAAATGCTTGGCCAATCTAATGACAATTTCTGGAAGTTCTTGGCTAAAACCAACAAGGGTTGGAGGTGCCATGCCCTAAGGATTGCTACAACTTCTAAAGGGAGTTCCTTGATCATGGGAGCCACCCACTTCAAATTGGAATAGCATCTTGGACCGGGAAGAGGCTAAGAAGAAGAAGAAGATCATGAGGAAAGATGAAGTGCAGAATTGATGAACTTGGCTAAGGTAATAGAAGCTTACCACCCTTTGAGCATTAGAGCTCAGATGTTTGGGAATCGATGTCAACCTTTGAAGCTCTCCGTGCTCTTTTCTTGCAGCCTTAGGTCCGGTGTAGATCTTCTCCTCCATGGCTATCACCTCAAGGTTTCTCTTCATCATGTTTCCTACCCTTAGGCGAGGTTCTTCAGCCCTTGTAGCAGAGAATTCAGCAAAGCTACGATTTTTTGGCTAAGTTTCCAAGTTTTAAAGGCTTGATTTTGGCTTTGAAGTGATAAGATTTGGATTAGAAGGCTTTATCCTAAGTCTGGGAGAAGTCTAGAGCGGATTGAAGGCTTCTTATCTCGGATTTGGCCTCTCACGGCACAATCCGTCTCGGAGTACACTTCATTCTCTAACGGTCTATCGTAGGGCCGTCATTTGCCTCTGACACGCCAGCCCTGGGCCGTCACATTTCCTGTGGATTTAATTTAGACCAATATTGTTCTGTCAAGCCTGACGGTCTAGCATCAGACCGTTACTTGTTGTGACGCATGGACTCTAAGCCGTTACATTCTCTACCGTCCAGTTTTGGCTTCTTCTTGTTCAATCATTCCTAACGGTCTTGCTCATGACCGTTACCTATCTCTGACGCCCCGCTCCTGAACCGTCGCATTTTCTGCTAGTTGGCCTGATATCTCATTGCTCTGCCATCTTTAACGGTCTATCATTTAGCCGTTACTTATCTCTGACGCACCAGCTACGGACCGTCACACTTCCTGCTACTCGGTTCTACAAATTTGGCCTCTGTCCTCGCTGACGGCCTCCATCTGATGCGTTACATGATCCTGATGGTCTGAACCTGGACCGTTACTTTATCTGCTATTGTGATTGAGCTATTCCTATCTGCCTATGATTAAACCTGGCGGTCTTACACACTTTTCCTTCCGTTCATCCTATCCAGTCTCTCATCCACACATTACTTCTCATCCATGCCCATTTCATCTACATAAATTCGTCCATTCTTTCACATAACCACATGCATTTCCTGCATTTCCAATCACACATTCCGACATGCATTTCTTGCATTTTCCAGTCACACATTCATTTCTGCATTCACTATATTCACACATTCATATAAAAAGAAGAACAAACAAAAGACCAAAAAGAAATTTTCATTCATTCATTTTCATTCCATTTTTCATGTAAGTCATGTACAAGTAAAGTGATAACAAAATGATCAAAGTACATCACTCGGCTGGTTTTTCTGCCGGGCTGTCGTCATCTCCACCCTCCGGTTTCCTCACCGGTGGCGCTATGGAGGAACTCTCCTCCTGCTGACCTCTCTCCGCCCTCTCATACCTCTGTTGGCCGGAGGAGCTGACATGGTAGTCTGCTACTGATCCAGCACAAGCAGCACTCCTCGGCGCTCCGCTCTGAGAGACGCTCCGCTCTGGTCCTCGGCCCATCATCCGTATGGTCCTCTCCAAGGTCCAGACCTCGACCTTCATGTCGTGGGCCTCGAGTCGCGCAGCCCGTGCCTCAGATCGGTATCTCTCTAGGTCTACCGTCTGTGTGGCCATCCACTCAAGCTCTCCTTTCAAACGGGCTACCTGATGCGGGATGGGACCACGGACACGACAAGCTCGCGATCGTCCCTTAACAGGGGAAGCGTCGGACGTGCGCGGTTGAGAAACCGGTAGTGAGCTAGGGTGGTCGGCTCTCTCGTGTGCCCGGATCGGGTCACGGGACAGTCTCGCTCACTCTCTCGCAGCAGCGGTGATATGAAATTATAGCGAGCTAGATATCCCTACACATGCTCTCTAGCAGCGGCATAAACAAATATATATGAAGTAAGCAAAATGCCAAGTAAGGGAGCGAATGTGATACCTCCACGCGCTCGGCGTGGGGAAGACGGACCCGGCCGAAACTCGTACTCCCGGGATAAATGTTACACAATGATGACAGCAATGAAATATCGCCCACTCCACGCAAGGAGGTAAAGGGCTACACAACTGGGCCCGGGAGGACCGAATTCGGGTTGACAGGTGGCTTCTCGCGTCTCTTCGGCAGCTCTCGAACTTGTGGCTGTGGGGCCCACGCGCTGTCCGGAGGGACCGTGCCGGACCCGATGTCACCACTGTGGTGGGGACACTTGTGGAAGTGTTCCCTGGGCTGGCGGCACGCTGGTTTGCCGGCCGGAGGCCAGGCGGCTCCGTTCGGCACCGGTCGGAATAACCGGCCACGGATCTGCCGGTTCTATTTTCTGGCACGCGCTCCGGCGAGAATGGACGCTGCGATCAGCCCCGACGTCGGAATGCGACAAAACTGGCGCCGTTGGAAAGATGCTTCAAAGGGACTCAACCCAAGGGGATTACAGAAAAATAATCAAGCCTGTACTTCTGATTGGTGAATTTTGAAGGTTGCTGTTGTACAGTGTCTGAACTCTCAGACTAGCAGGGAACTTTCCTGAGAGTTGCCTTTGACCGATGTGTGAACGTCCGAATCTGAGGTTATGGTCTGCATAAAAGTTGTTGGAAATCAAGCTAGGAAATCAAGGCTATTTTTGGATCTGAATTTGGGAAAGGCTACGAATGTCCATGATTTTTACACTAGCAGTGGGTCGGATCTGGAATCTGGCTGACAACACTGTAGCTGAGGAAGAACATGAATTTTTAAAAATAGATGGAAGGCTGATCAAAATTTAAGAAAATTTATAGATGTAGGGGATTATAGAAAGAACTCCCAGTGAAATTGGGAGAGTTTGGAAAAATCAAAACGGTGGTCGGAGATGGGAAACTCTGAGATGTTGTCAATGTAGATAGAGACAAAATAGATCTGGGAATGACAAATGAACGAAAATGGAAAATTAATAAATGGAGGATTTTGGACGTGAAAATTTAGGTGGAGGTGGGGATTCAAGGTAAGAACACACCCTAAACATTTCAGCTTGAGATCTTCACGTGGTGGAGAGCAGGAATTCGTGGACTACACCTCTGTCCAGCAGGACAGAACCTTGAAGATGGCTCCGCGGCGGCTCGAAGGCGGCACGAACGGCGGCGGCGGCGGCACAGATGATCACCGGAGATAGAGGGGAGGGGATTGTAGATAGAACCACTCTAGAATTTGAGGTTGGAGGAGATGAACACTAGGGGAGAGGGGAGGGGCTCAAGAATCACTCTTGATTTTCCAACAATTTTCTCTTCATTAATGCTAACAAATGGAAAATACAACCCTTTTATATGCCATGTGTCAAATCTAATCTACACCATTAGATCTAGAGGAGAGGAATGGAGGGCCTAGATTGTATGTGAATAAAACACAAAAAAATAATAAAATATTAAGGGGAGAGGGGTGCCCCCTTGACCATGGTTAATGGGGTTGAATGGGTAGGTGAGGTAGGTAACCCACCTTGGACTAATTAAGCCACTTGTCTCCCATGTGGTCAAATGACATTCAACCCTTTTAGATGGCCACCTAGGATGGTTGACCAGCCCCACATGGATGACATGGACCAATGGGAAAGGGCTGGGGCCCCCTTGCTGGTCCTACTAACAAATTACATAGAAACCCACACAATCCGTGGGAATGACGCATTGGCTTACAAAGCCGTACAATTGCGTACATACTTTCCCAAGGATATAAACACAACTAAAAAGGACATAAATGTAAAAGAAAAAGTACATGCTCGGCGTTGATTCCCATCACCACCTCTGCTCGGAAGACCTCTGCCTCAGCCCGGTTCCTCTCCGCCTCAGTCCGAGCCAGTTTCGCCTCGGCCGCTACTGTGGCTAGCTCTCTCGCCTGTAGTTTGCATTTCATATGGTTAGTCACATAAGCATTTAAAAAGCATTTAAGTCAAAGCATTTAGCATCCTACCCGCTCCGCGAGGGTGGCCTCCGCCTCCTCGGCCCGAGTAACCGCTCGGGCGAAATCGGCGTCTCACTCAGCTCTGCCTCCCGCAGGCTGTGATGACGATGATGGAGCGTTCGGTCCTGATCTTTGGGCTCCCTCGGCCCGCTGCATTTGGAAGTCATGGTCAGTCAATCACATTTGCATCATTAGCATCACAAACATAATTATTTAGGTCTAAGGTTTTGGGAATTTTACCAGAAGCTCCAAGGCAGCCCGGTACTCGTCCCGCTACTGGAAGGTGGCATGGAGTAGCCCCTCGAGCTCGGCTATCCTTCCCTCGGGGTCTAGCTGCATTTAGAAAGCATATGAGTCAGTGCATATAGGAAATTTTCATGTAAGAGCATTCAGAGTTTAGGGTTTAGAATTTTTATACCGGTTGTCGGGTACCTCGGTACACCCGATCCCCGTACCGCCGAGCGAAGGCCTTCAAATATGCCTCGTCGCTCTCGTCCCGCTCCTTCACCGCTCTGCCCCGACGGTTCCAATCGTGGACATACTTCACCATTCGGGCGCACCAATCCACGTCGCCGCTAATGCCCTTTGCTGACTTGCCCGGGCGTTTGTCACCACAGCGTGGAAAGGTCACCTCAGGCTGGTGTAGTCCCCGAGTCCGCAGGATCAACCGGTAGTGGAGTGGCTCGATGACATGGATGCAGTGCAACCATATGTCTCGTCCCCGGTACGAGAGGGCTGCCTCCACCCATGGCTGTCCCTCGTAGCTCTCGCCTCGGTATGGGGTCCATCTCACCTAGGAAGCATATAATCCATGTCAGCATATTCATCAGCATTTAGAAATACTCATAAGCATATAGATGCGTTTAAGAAGGCATTTAGGAGTTATTTTGAGTTTCGGGCTTACCGCCGTGTGCGGAAAGGAATCCAAGTCATCCTGGATCGCCCGGGTCAATCTGATGATCGACCCCGGGTCCCTCGCAACCACCCATCGCCTGGCGATCGGGATGCGGCCGGGGTGGAGTAGTGTGCCTCTCTCGATGCCTGGGAGGTACATGTAGCTCTAGATCTGCATGTAGAAGTCTAATGTCAGTCGCATAATCATTTTCATTTGCATTTTCGTGAGCATAATAAGAAGCATTGAAGTTTACCTGTAGGAAAGGCGAGAAGCCGCCCAGCATCTTCTGTCGGTCCGTGGTGCTGAGAGACTCGAATAGGAAGGCTAGCACTACTATTCCCCATGCATATTTTCTGACTCTGCCCAAATCTTGGAGCATCGGTAGCAGCCTGCAGTTGATGACATCTGCTCGAGTCGTGAACATGAGCTTCCCGAACAAAAGCATTAGGAATCGTCTCAAGACACGGTCTCTTTCCTGTCCTGCCTCTGCCGCCACTCGTGGGCGCACCTGCTCTATCACTCTACCCAGATGCTCCTCTGGTAGCTCGCCCACAGCTATGGCTGCTCCTCTCAGTCCTAAGCTCTCCTGCAGTTGTGATCTCGAGAGCTGGGATGATGTCTGTCCCGGCCTGATCAAATCAAGCCCCAACAGCTCCTGGGCCATATCTCGGTAGTCCCGATATGTCCATCCAGTCACTGCAGCGCCATGCACTCTCAGTCCGGCAATCCTCGCCATGTCTTCCAGCATGGGGATCATGTGACCCCACGGGAAGATGAAGGCCCTACTGACCGGATCCCATCTCTCGTGCAGCGCGTATAGCAAAGGGGTGTCCATCCTGATCGCCTCAATGTTGAGCACCTCGGCAAATCCCATCGCTGCCAATCTCTCTCTCTGATAGTCGGGCAGTGCTTGGTATACCGCTCGGATCTGGAGCCATGAGATCCTCATCCGTCTCTTTCCCTGCATTCATTTAGAGCATAAGTCAGTCAATTGCATCATAGAACCATTGCATAAACATTCATATAAAATGAAAAACAAGCAAAAATTGAATGATTGAAAACCTAACAAATAGTTTTAACCTCTGGTGATTGTGACGGCCCTGGGGTGGGGCGTTACATGGCTCTAACGCACCAAGGGTGATGCGTTAGGCTTGTGAGGGTCCCTGGAAGGACCGTCACATTCTCTGCTAGAGGGCATTTTCCCCTTTGCATTCCGTTGGCATCTCACCTTGGCCAAAAGGCCTACATATGATCCTAATGGGTTCATAGACCCATTTTCTACCCCCCATTCATGCATGCATACACATAAAAAAAAACTCATCAAAATCAAAATTTGAAAATTAAGGCGAAGGGGCCTACCTCTCGATCTTGCCCCCTTTTCCTCTTTTGCTCCGTCGCAATGGGCTCTCCTTCATCCTGGGGTGCTTCCCCTTGGTTCTCCTCGGCCGTTGGAGCCTTCTCCTCTTCTCTTGGCCCTCTCGTCGCCGTCCGTTGCTTCCCGACCGGTGGAACCTCTTCGCGGTCCACTCGTGCCCTAAACCGCAGTATGGCCTTCTTCTTCACTCCTTTTTCCCTCCTGAGCGGCGGTGGAGGCTAGTCGTCGGCCATCTCCGGTGGGTGCTCTCGGTGGCTCTCGGTTGGGGTTTTTTTGGGTGTTTTGGCCGTTTGAGTGTTGAGTGAGGTTTGAGACCGTTCGGTTTTATTTTTTTTGAACGCTCAGGAAATGTAACGGTCTATCGCCAGACCGTTACATTCTCTGACGCATAGTCCTTAGACCGTCGGGTCGTTTGAATATTATTCATTGAAGAATGTGAACTGCCATTGTCTAACGGTCCTTTCCTAGACCGTTACTTTGTGTGATGCACCCTCAGTAGGCCGTTACAGCTTGAAAGTTTCTTGATGAATAAAATGGTCTATGTGATGCTTGAATGGTTACATTTTCTTCCATGGTGCACATTATTGATGCTTCTCATGCGTATAAATGGTTATGCTCGGTTTCATGCTCATATTTATTATCATTGGCTAACCTCTTTCTCCTGAGTGAAGTTATGAAGAGCATCATGATCTGCCGTTCGTCAGGCAAGTAAGTCAGGTATTGTATCTCGATCCATTATCCCTTAATGCATTACTATATGGTATCTATGATATATTATCTCGAGAACCGACTGGTCATTCATGTGTTCTGGGATCTGATGTTCCCCTTAAACAAAAATGATGATGATCTAAGTGCACGTGTTTAATCGTTGGATAAGCCGTTAGGTTGGAAAAGTTTGGGGACGATGGTTCTATTTTGCACGCCGTGGTTGCAGATAGTGTCCGGACCTAGATTTCTCCGGTCTAGCAATATTATTCTCGAGTATCTTTTTATCTTATCTTTCTTTGCATTCATTTTAATGATTTCCTTTTCCTTTAGCCCAGCATGCATCATACGCATATTTGAGCATTCATGAGTCTCATCTGTTCAAAGCATCTCGATGATGGTGAATAGTTGTGTTCTTGATCTTGAATGAGGAGAGTCGTTCCATTCTGAGTTAGAAGGTTTCCTTCGATCTGTTCGCTTGATCTGGTTAGCTGAAGATTCCTGTCTGGAGTTAATCGTCTCTTTCCTTTCCGTTGCCTCCGGCGGCTAGCCGTATTTTCCTTTCCTAGTTGGTAGTTCCTCCAGACTTTCGTCCTTTGGTTGGCTATTTCCTTGTGATTGGTTTGAAGTTTTCCAAAAAATTCCTATCGCTTGTTGGTTGAGAACGGGTGTCGTTTGCCTTAACGCCCGCTTTTTCAGTCCACTCCGCTTCATTTCTGCTTCATCTCCATGTCCCATTTCGCTTTCGCTTCACCTCCGCTCGCTCCCCTGCAAAGAGGACGTTAAGGAGGGGCATCTGTTGACACCCATTTTATGACTAATAAGTTGGGTTATCTCCTTGTTCATTCTATATGATGCTCCAAGTTGTTCATTCTTCATTAAGCCCTCTTGATCAGTTGGAGGCTTATTTCTTGGGTCTTCTCCTCTTGGTTGAATTTGGGTTCCTCGGCGCTTTCATTGGATGAAGCTTAGCAAGCTCTTATCATTTTTTGATCCTCATTATCTCTAACGGTCCATACCAGGGGCGTTACATCCTTCTAACGCATTATCCCTGGACCGTTACATCTTGAGGAGTCCTACAGCTTGAGGCCTTTGTTTCAATCCTTATCCTTTGGCCTGTCCATTGACTCTAACGGTCTGTCGTGCAGCCGTTACGTCCCTCTAACGCGTCCACCCATGGCCGTTACAATCATTCAAGAGTCCAACTATTTTGATCTTCTTCCCATTGATCTTATCTTCTTAGGGATAAGGTTAGTGTGACGGTCTCTCCCTGGGGCGTTACTGGTCTGTGACGGTCTGTCGTGCAGCCGTTACATCCAACAGAGAGTCCTGACTGGTCTGGTCTTTTCTCTGCTACTCCGTGGTCGAGATGAGAGTTTGATCATGTGATTTCTCTTCCAAATCTGATCCTCATAACCTTCTGTTTGATTCTATGGACTCTTGGGAGTATTATCTTCAAGAGTTTGCTAAGAGTTATCCTCTTTTCTTGCTGGATTATCCTCTGCTCGCCCAGAGATTTTGAGGGCCTATAAATAGCACCCTTAAATTCATGGCCTGAAGGGGAGAAATCTGGGGTTTGCGTCGAAGTTCTGCCACTTTCTGGAGCCATATTCATCCAAGAGGAACTGATTTCTATGTCCATCTGCATCACAATCAAGGGAGTACTTCAGTTTTGGGTTTCAAAGTTCATAATTCGCATACTTGTGTTCTTCCCCTTGTTCTCTCATAATAGCATTGTCCCACTCCTTTCTCCCACGTTCTCCATCTGTTTTCATTATCTAAACATCTTTCCCACGTTTTAAAACGCCCAGAGGGGTTAAAAAACCAACACTTCCCAGGTATTCCCCTTTCCTTTTGATGCCTTTGAGTTTATTTGAGGATTGATACTACGCTTGTTTAAAGGGCTAATTTGGGATCGTTTTCTTGTGTTTCACATTCTTTGGCAGGATTACAGGGTTTATTAGACGAGGCCCAAGCTTTCTGGCCGGATGGAAGGTTTGGAGTTCAAAGAATTCACAAGTTGTTTCTACAGGTTCTCTGATGGTCTTAAGCAGACGCGTCAGGTTCATATAACGGTTCACCTGGAGACTGTCACATCCCTGTGACGCACAAGTTCCAGACCGTTACATTCCAAGCTGATCTATAGATTTCACTGGTTTCTCTCTCCCGTGGGTGGGTGCATCATCCTCCTATTTCTAAGGTATTGATCAGGTTTTTGACTTGTTTTATTACCTTAGTGGCGATCACGTTCTTTCCTTAGTATTGGGCATTGATTTCTCTCTCATATCTCTTATTTCCTTTGCTTGTTCCACCCACGTGGTGTGTTTTTATTTATTCCTTGTTCCACACTCCGGCGTGTGTTTTTCTTTGCCTTCTTTAGCTTAGTTCGATTGAGATAGCATTGCCCATGCTAGAGCTTGTTCTGATTGCCTAGGTTCATGGTTCACATGTCCTTAGGTTGATTGAGATCATTGATTTTTGCTTATCATCTTCATCATCTCATCACACCAACAAAAGAAGGAAGCAAACAAGTCAACAGTGGTGAAGAGACCAATCAAGGAAGGCGGGCTTGGTAGTAGGAGCTTCCAGCATGTCCAGATAGCTCTTGCTGCCAAGCTTCTTTGGAACATTTTAAATGGAAATTCACTTTGGGCCAGATATGCTCGCTGTAGGTATAAAGTCGGCTCTTCTTTTGCTACTTCACACCTTTCCCTCGCGGCATGTCTGCTACCATTTTTTCAGCGGCCTCCAACATTATCCAAACCAATGCCAAGTGAATTATCGGGGATGGTCACACGGTTGATTTTTAAAATGACATTTGGATCGGTAATACTCTTTTAAGACATGTTTTATCCCGTCCTTATAATGGCCCTCAGACTACTGTCTACCAAGTCATCTGTGACATACAACATCCTATCCGCCGAGTTATGTCTTCTCTCAGCTCCTGAATGATATTGCTCTCCAAGAGGAGTTCCCAGATACTCGGGTATGGGTAGGAAATGCCAACAGTAGTTTTTCCACTAAATCGGCATACCTCTCTGCTAGGCTTGCTGGTCTTTGCAGACCTTCGCTTTTGAAGCTTTGGCATTCCTCTTTCTTTCGAAGGGCTTCTATCTTCCGCTGGAAGCTCCTTCATAGAGTGATCCTGATTGACAGTCGTATCTCGGACTGCGGCGTATTCATGGTCTCCAAATGCTCATGCTGCAACCGGCCCTCGACTGAGGACATGAACCACCTATTTCTTACTAGTGACATTGCTAAGGAGCTCTAGTGTTGGTTCGCTCCCCTCATCTGCCCCGGGTGCTTGTTGAACGAGCAAGTGATGACTCGTTTATGGAATTTCCTTGAGCACTGCAGTGTTCGCTCGGCGTATGGTTTCACCTCCCTCTACACTTTGATTCTCATGTTATGGGAAATCTGGAAAGCCAGGTTCTTGAGGCGCTTTCAGAATGTGCGGACACCAGCTACTCGTATCATCTCTTCGATCAAGATGAAGGTCGATTGGGCCATAGAAAATACCATCTTTCCACGCCAGCCATCTCCGGCAGAATGTTCAGTCCTGGCTGCCTTTGGCTATCACCTCTCATTCAAATGGAAGGTGCTCAAACTGGTTAGATAGATCCCGCCTGTGGTTGATTATTGTCTTAATGTTGACGGAGCATGCAAAAGAAAATCCTGGCATTTGTGGTGGTGGTGGCTGTTTTAGGTGCGATCGGCAATGTGGTATTGGCATATGCCCATTTTTATGGCATAGGGAACATCCTCCTTGCCGAAGACCGGGCACTGTGTGATGGCTTACGGCTTGCCGCTACTTTCGGCCTCCCTCTGTCTGCTATACAGTCAGACTCCACCTCTCCGAGAGAATGTATACCCATCTTGGGACTCACTACGATGGTGGCGTGATATCCAGTGATCCCTCACCCCTACTGGTCCCCGAGTGTCACATGTCTACAGCGAAGCAAACCGTGTGGCTGACTCTCTGGCATCCCATGCGTGTATCTCGATGGCAAATGAACTCTTTTTATCTGCCTCTAGCCTTCCTAAATTGTGTAAAGGCAATGTCTCACTGGACAAGTCCTCCTGTTGTTGTAGCGACCTGGATTCCAGATGCCCGGTGTACCCGGTAGGACTACCGAATGCACGTGATACTGCTTGGAACCCACGAGGCCTCCCAAGAGCGGGAAAGCTCCGAAGGGAAAGAGGCATGTGTAGAGTACAATGAAGCCACAGAGATATAACATAAGCAACTAAATTTCATTAGATCGGTTTGCTAAAGTAGCAGAAATAAAATTACTTTTTAATTAACTGTTTCAAATTAACAATTATCCACCAGAGTCAAGTTCAAAGCTAAGGACATCAAGTCTAGCATAGTACAGTCGACAGAAAAGAAAGACGTACCGAGAAGTCGGGGGAAGCCCGATGCAGGTACCAGCTGGCCACAACGACACGCAACGAGCAAGCGCTCCAGGAACCACACGGAAGGAGAACGAACGATGTCACCCCACCTGAAAAGCAGGGGTGAGCCTCGTGTCACTGGCTCAGTAGGGGTCACGCGGATCCCCACTGAAAAACACGCAGTAACACGGAACAACAACAACAAAATAGCAGGGGTAGTAAAGCGGGAAAACTACACTACAAAGCTGTAAAACTACGCTACAAGCAGTAGCAAACAGACGGGAAGTAGGAGTAGGGAACAAGCAAGGAAGGGGAAGAACCCGCGCCAGACAAGCGACGACCGAACTAACCTCAGCACCCCAAACTACTCTAACAGCGATAGAAGGGCGACTCTGATCTAACAAAGTCAGAAGTTACCGATCTGTCGACCCAACACCAGGTCTAAGACGAAGACCTGCAAGAACAGACAAAAGGTCTAGAAAAGACCCACAAACTCGACGGCACACACACGACTAGAACATCGTGCACACTGCCCCACGCACGACCAGAACATCATGCATGTGACAGAACACTGACCTCAGGTATAGCCACTGAAAGGCCAACATAGAAAGGTCACGACGCGCAAAAATGCCGAGAGTCACGTGCCACGTGACGGAAACACCTCCTCCTCACAAGAGGAACAGCTAGCTGCGTCCACTGACGTCTTATGCCGCGCCACAAGTGTCTCACCTATGGTACCGCCAAAACCACGGTAGAGTCATAGACACGCGCTGAACCGAACAGGAACAACAGCAACAACAGAACAAGTAACTAGTCAGGGTCACGCCCGTCGATGTAAGTCCTCAGTCCCTGACAACGTGTGCACACACTGGCTCTAGCCTAAGCCAGGTTCTCTAGCTAGTTTTCTCCCTCGGTAGGACACTACCGTTGGCTGGGAGCCCACGGAACTAGCTTACAAACCGTATCTCGGGAACACCCCTCCGCTATCCGTTAGCGGGTCGGCACTCAAAGACCTTAGGGTAACAACAAAAGGGGGCTCACGAGACACAGAGACTCTAAAACACAAGTGCTGAAGTACAAACAGGCAAGAACGCCCACGACACGTACTTCGAGACACCAATGGCAGTACGACCACTGCCAATAGACTCAGGATAAGACAACTAGACCTACTAGGTAACGATCCCGAGTCGGACGACTCAAAGGCAAGATCGTCACAAACAGCAAAAAAAGCCGCCAATCGGTCTAATCCTAAGCCACAGGAAGCAAAGCTCCGCAGAAAATGACTCACGGAGACTTGAGGGAACACCGGAGACCCTCAGCACAACTGGACACACAGACCGAGGTAAGGTGACATGCACCTCGAGGCATCCAGAACCAGTGTCTCGGACTGGACAAAACCGCCGAAACACCCACACAAGGTTACCTGTGAACTACTGGGTCACCCCGGGTTGACCGGAACCAAACAAAGACATACAAGAGCAGGAAAGAAAATCCTGCCTCAAGCAAGAAGACTCATGGCTACCTTACAACGTAGTCTTAGCCTTCATAGGACATCAGAAGACATCCACGGGAAGACGGGAATACCACAAGGTCAAGCCAAGACAAGCAGAAACCGAAACGATGGAAATCGGAGCACAAGGCATGTAATGCACCACCCTTAGATCGTTACATGAACGTGACGGTCTAAGTCTAGGACGTTACACTCCAACCACCCTACACAACACCTAAAACACACAAGGCACGTAACGGCCTACACCAGGCGCGTTACACCGCTCTGACGTGATAGGATCGGTGCAAGGATTCAGAGGGGGGGTGAATGAATCCCACCCTTAAAAAAAAACTTTTCGCTCAATAAAAGACTAGAACACTATCCAGGCAGAACAACCAATCTGAAGAACAAGTAGAATATTCTTTTAAACCAAAGAGCAAATATGTAACTCGCGCCCAAATAAATAACTAGCGGAAGCAGCACAGATATAAACGAGAATGCAATGCAACCTATGAAGGGTGGTAAAAGATATGGAGGAGCACACCACAAAGCAACCAACCACTGCATAGTAGATTTTTTAGGTGGTTCAGTCACCAAGACCTACATCCACCCCTCACTCCCAACCGGAGTGAGGATTCCACTAGCACGAGCTAGAACGCAGACTCAGTCTGCAAACAAGAGCTGCCACACAGCTTGACCAGGGGAACAACCTCCCCTCTTCCTCCCAACCGGAGGGACACCCCAAGTGACTCCCAGCCACTTGGAAACCAGAGACACACAGTCTCTCTTCCTCCAAATCGGAGGGAACACCTAGTCTTGCAACCCACAAGACTAGAACCGGAGCACCAATCCTCCCTTCCTCCAAATCGGAGGGGAACCTAGAGACCCAAGTCTCTCTTCCTCTGAAACCCAGAGGGCAGCACAAGTGACCCCTAGTCACCTGCAAACTAGAGGTCTCGGACCTCTCTTCCTCCAGACTAGGAGGGACCCCTGGACTTGCAACCCACAAGCCCAGAACCGAAGAAAAATCTCCCTTCTCCAACCCGGAGGGAACCCGACCTCACACAAGAGAATCAGAGGAATAACTAGAGAATAGTTGAAAAGAAAAAAACAAAACACAGCAACAGTAAGCTGGAAAAATAAAATGCACAAAGGCTCTCGCAGGAGCAGGCTGGCCTAGATTTGATCCACGGTCCAGCAGGAACTGATCTTCAGTTGAGGCTTCCTTTGCTCTAGCTCTCTCTTCTTCTCACTCTTCTTTTTCTTCTCTTTCGCAGGCTCTCTCTCTCACTCTGTCTCTTCTTCCTTCTTTCTTTTTCTTTTGCTCACTACCTCTCTGTATCGTGGAGGCACTCACTGCTCTTCAGCTTTTCTTGATGGCTCACTATGTTTCGATCACTCTCAGCCGATGGAGGAAACTCCATATTTATACCAGTAGCAGGCAGCTAGGGCGTGAACTCTCGATGATTCCCGCCCAGCAGGTTTGGTCCACGTGTCAGCATCTCAGCCTCTAGGATCACGTGCCAGTCTTAATAACCTCGTCCATTAATCATGTCAGATAATCAGTCGAAGACAGTATCAGATGATGTATAGACTTGAAAGTTAACTGAGTGTACAGACTTCGTGTGAAGTAAGAGTGTATAGACTTGAAGCTTGATAACGAGTGTATAGAGTTGAAGCTTATCAAACGAATGTATAGACTTCATGTTAGCGAACGAGTGTATAGACTTCGTGATGCCAACAGACAATGACTATGCAGACTTGTTAAACCATGCACACTGTATAGACTCTTCATGCAACAATGTATGGACTTAGTTTATGTGCAGCTAACAGATGTATAGACTTGCTTTCTGAACGATGCACAAAAGCAGTGTATGGACTTAAAGGTTAACACTCAAATGTATAGAGTTGAAGGCCTAAAAATAGAGTGTATAGACTTCAAAGGACAAAGCATCATAGAACAGACGATGTACAGACTTTGCCAATATGAGACACTGTACAGACTTTGTCAAGTGACTGGCTGTACAGACTTCAGAAGATGAAGACTCTGTATCGACTTGAAGACCATGAGCCAATGTATAGACTTGCCTTAACAATGAATGTGTAGACTTTGAAACAGGAGTCAGACAAACGGATGTACAGAGTTTGCCAAAGCAGCAATGTATAGACTTTGAAACAAAGATAATGTATCGACTTTGAAACAAAGGCAGTGTATAGACTTGATGCAGTTCTACTGCCAATGTACATACTTTGATTCCCAAATGCGATGTAGAGACTTTGTGAGAGGCACACGATGTAAAGACTCTATACAGACTTAATGGCATGCAACAATACACTGGACGATGTATAGACTTTAGAGCAACAAAAGAATAAGTGTGTACACTGAGGGAGTGTACAGACTTTGACTTGAAGATCGTTCAGGAACAAGCCATAGCAGTGTATAGACTTAAGCGTTCTGAGCATAACAAAAACCAATGTACAGACTTCATTCAATGCAAATGAATGTATGGACTTCGTTTCAAGCAACGTAGGTAAAAGAAGAGACACTGTATAGACTTACACACAAAAAGTAGACAAAGTAGCATGGCGTCAACCCAGCTGTTCCACTGCGTCAACGCAGCAAGTAAACCAGCAACTACTGCGTCAACGCAGTGTCCTTGTAGCGTCAACGCAGCTAGTGAATAGACAGCCAATGCGTCAACCCAATCTTCAACCGCGTCAACGCACTGCATGAACAATTAGCCACTACGTTAACCCAATCTAGCCATATTCATGAATTAGCTATTCAAGCAAACAATCAGATATTTAAGCAGTCAAACAGTCATCTAAATTAATTAGCACACCTCAGTGTGACTCATGGTGTGTCAGCCATCATCAAAACCACACAGGGGCACAACAATCTCCCCCTTTTTGATGATGGCAACACTATGAGTTACACTGACTCAGATTAGATTCTTCTCCCCCTTTGCCTTCATCAAAAAAATGAAATAGGGAAACAATTCAGTAAAGCACAGGAATGTTATACTTCCCTTTGGATTGTTGATGGTTCGAAGGAGGCCTTTTCTTTGGAGACATCTATCTTCCAAATGTATCCTTTCAAGAGCTTCTCCCCCTGTAGATATGTCATATTTTCAATCACACAGGAGCACTGAAGTATGAAGAACTCAATCATGTAAAGAGTTAGGAGCTCAATAAAATGCATGAATCAAGTCTCCCCCCTTTTTTTTAGAATTATTGAAAGAGCAGCTATTTTCTGACACCAATTGAAAGTTTCTGACATAACAAATTTCCCCTAACGAAGTGGAGCATAGCAGCAAGCACACAGGGAGTTCGAATTGGATCTGATTCCAGGACTTCAGGAGTCGACCCATGGGTCGACCCATGAACAAGCAAGCAGTGACTTATGCATCAGAACATAAGGTCATCTCAGCAAAAATAACATTGAAAATTAACTATATGAGTGCAATTAACTATATGAATGCAATCAAAAATCGTCAACTAGAAAGGTGTTATGAATGCAGTGCAATTAACTATATGAGTGCACAGTCATTGACAATTCATGTAGGATATGAGAACTATGCATGAGTCAAAACCTGAAAGGCATGTTATGCAATTAGTTTGACTAGCTCCCCCTTAGTCATACAACCCTTATGCATCCACCATGCTTATGCAGGCCCAAGATATGAGTGGAAGTCAACAGTTGAGACCAATTGATAGAACTGAGTGCAAATGAATCAGTCAGTTTGGTCTGAACGACTGGAGTCCAATATGAGAGAGTAAAAAAGAATTCAGAAAGAATGAGAAAGATTTTCAATGGAATATCAAATTTCATAAATCTGATTTAAACAGATGATTACAGACTCTTCCATCATAGAAACCTATGAATGAACCTACGTTGACAAACCAGATCAGAATTTTATGTATGCAAGGTTTGAACATGAGCCTTTTCTATTCATATCTGAAATCAGTTTTCTTAATAACAAGTGAACCAAGTTTTCATATTGAGAGACATTTTTAACCTTCTTCATTCTTACTCACTTAATTTCAAAGATTTCCTCAAGAAATGCAATCGATAGTATTGAGGATAAACAAACAAGAAACCATTTATTTCTGTCAAAGTTTCTATTGAAAGAAGATTCTTTTCCAAACAATTTCAGATGATATGCTAGATAGGCAATGAATTTTTAACAATAATATTCAGGAGCAATTAAGTTAAGTACATCCTTACAACTGGAGGATACACGTTGGTTAGACGCCAGTATCCCTAAGCGCTTGGAAGGACTAACTGTCATGCTTCTTAAGAACAGAGATAGCATTTACACCTCATGACACACTGAAACTCATTTCTTTGATGAGGGACATGTATTTCTCAGTGTGCCTGCCATTGCTCTGCCAGATTTTTAATCAACATATTTAAGCAGAGTTAACTATGGCACTTCATGACATATCTCAATTCATTTCTTTGATGAATGAGATGTGTTTCTCAGTGACCAAAGATATTGCTCTGACAAGATTTGGTATTTGACATAATCCATATTCCCTGATGTTTAAGAACAATACATATTTTCATACAAATCAGTCAAGGAAAATCATGATTTCAGAATTTCAGATTTCAGAAGAGTTTAAAAGACACAACATGAAAGGGTTGGTTAAAGTTTCTTAAGACTAACTCAGATATTTTCAAGAAGAATTCATAAGCAAACACAAGAAATACATGAAACTTCAACCGGCTGAAAGCTTCAGACATTCATAGTCCTATATGATAGAAATTTCCTTAAAAATAATGTTTTCGGATTTATGATCAAGATATGCGCAGAGAAATCTTTTTGGGACTTCAAGGAAGGCAAGAGCATTTTTCAGGTACAGCCAAGTCAACAAATGCCAATGGATACCAATTGATAGTATGAGTGACAATGGCTGACAAGAGTTGAAGCAAGAGGCTGAAATACAATGCATTTCACAATCACCAAGGAGTTTATCAAGATTGCAGTTCAAACAGGAAGGTGAGTATTAGTCATCAGACATGAGCTTTGATGAGAGGTATGATGGTTACATGCAATTACATGAATGAATAATGAGAAATGCTCCCCCTCACTAAATGCATAAACTGAAACCCTCCCTTTTCTTTTGAAAAATTTCATGATTAAATGATGCCACTCTAAGATGCAATTAGATGCATTAACTACTCATGAAGGGCATGAAGACCCTGAAGGGTATTAGACTAGTCAAATGTGCATGATATGCAGTGCAGCTCCCCCTGATGGTATGCATTCAAAATATTTGAAAATCATTCATGAGTCATGAATTCTAGATGTATGCAGTCACAGAATGAGCATATCCAGACGCAACAACTATTGCATGGAAATGCAAACATGCATGTTTAAACCACTAATTAACAAATCTATCTATATACCTAATGCCATCT
Organism: Amorphophallus konjac; assembly: GCA_022559845.1. Taxonomy (NCBI): domain Eukaryota; kingdom Viridiplantae; phylum Streptophyta; class Magnoliopsida; order Alismatales; family Araceae; genus Amorphophallus; species Amorphophallus konjac. The sequence continues at coordinate 126,210,039 of CM040125.1, forward strand.
AAGCAGACTCATTGAAAAGTCAAGAAACTTACCTGAGAAGTGCATGAGTGAGGTTTACCTTTTTAGGGTGTCTTGGTTTATTTGCCCCTTTTATTTCTCGTTCCCAAGACACACCTGCAAAAAGTTTCTCACTTGGCACATTTTGGTACCCAAGTTTCCTTGGGTCCTGCAGGGTTAGTGGCATTTTGATGGGATGTTTTCCAAAGCTTCTGAGCCATCATATCATCATGCTTTTTCATATAGCAACTAGGCATGGAATGTCCAGACCGACCACAATAATCACATGAACCACTCGGTCTGAATTTCTTACTATGCATGTAAGCAGGTGTGCTAAATTCATGAGCATGAATGTTTCTATTTTTACCACCACTTTGTTTCAGATGGTCAGAAAACCAGCAATCAGTCACCTTGTGACCTTGCTTTCCACACTCAAAGCATGTGAGGGATTTTCTTTTTTGAACAGATTTGTTCCTACCAAACACACTTTGTTTAACAAATTTAGAGTTGACCTTCTTTCTCTGAGAATGCCAGCAGTCTTTGACTGTATGGCCAGGTTTCTCACAGTGATAGCAGAAGATGGAATTTCTTCTACCAATATTAAGCCAGCAGTCAACCGCCCTATGGCCTGACTTGCTGAAGGTGGAACACACCATGTGTTGGCCCCTGGACCCATTTTTGTTCCTTTTAAAGACATGCTGATTTTCATACAAATTGACATGATTAGAATTTGAATAATATTTGCCTTTACCTTTGGCAAACCAACATTGTTCACTAACATGACCTGTTTTTCCACAATGATAACAATAACTTTTTCTATTCTGTTCAACAGGACTATTTTTGTCATTGTACTTCCTAGCATGCATTCTATCATCCTGTTCCATCAATTTACATTCATGCATCAAGTGACCAAACCTATGACAGTAATGGCATGAAATTTTCTTTTTATTTGCATGAATGTGTTTGTTCAATTTAGCCACAGCATTCTCAGTTTTATCATGAGAGTTCCTTGAATCTTTGTTCTGAACATCAACAGTCTTTTTCTATTTTTGAACTTGTTTCTTAGACTTAGGGCTGTCAGTGGAATTTTGATTCTTCTTAGCACTAAATTTAAAAATAGGCACATTCAATGTGCTGCCAGACTTAGAGCTACTCACGAATGAAGTTTGAAGCTTACTTTCAAAGCTCTTTTTATTTATTGGTTTGTAGCCCAAACCCTCTCTTCAGAGATTCACTTTAGATCCAAGAATTTTATCAAGATTTTCTTTTCCACTGACAAATTTCTCAAGAGATTTCCTCAATTCTGTAACTTCTGATCCAAGCTTTGATACATTGATATCATATTCATCAGCTTTCTTTTTATAGCAAACAGCATCTTCTTTCAACATTTGATTAACAGTCCTAAGACTTTCAATTTCCTGTTCAGCTTTCATTAGCTCATCAGAGCTATCCAGGCTAACACTCTTCCCTTTTTCAAGAGTGATAAGTCTCTCAGACATAGCTGTATTTAACTACTTTAGCTTGCAGATCTCCTGTCTCATTTTACCATTTTGTTCCAGGATTTCATCATCAAATTTCAAAACACTTAAGGAGGTCTGACATTCACTAAACACTTCTTGTTCATCTTCAGATTGAAGATTTTCAAGCCTTTTCTGAAGTTCTGAGTTTTCTATTCTGATAGTCTCCAAAGTTTCAGAAATCAATCTATTTTCATTTTCAAGGCTCACTGATTTAGATCCAGATTCCTCAGTTTGTTTTTTGAGTCTAGCATTTTCAGATTTCAGATATTCCAGATCTGAAGTAATAGAATCAAGATCAGTCAGCTGTCTTCTAAATATCTGATTTTCAGTTTTCAGAGTATCTCTGTCCTCACTAGTAAGTTTAGAATTCTCAAACCTATCTAACCATTTTTTCATAGATCTATTTTTCTTGCTCAATTTCTTGCTAGATCTTAACAGCTTGGAATAAGCATCTACCCAATCATCTAAGGTATAGTCCGCAAAGGGTTTTACCTGAACTTCGTTCTCTTCTTTATCACTGTGGCTGCTGCTATGGTCGCTCCCATCAGCCATCATGCAGTTTTCCTTCCCTGTTCTGCAAGTTAGTTTCATCTTGTCCAGAATGTCCTTGGCGGACCTACAATCATGAATACAAGACCACAAGGCTCTGTCAGTAGCTGCTCTCATCAGGTTAAAGGCTTTCTGATTTTCTCCATATTTTGACTTGTGACTTTTAGTCCATTTGGACTTTTCCTTTGGTAATCTATGGGGACCTTGTGAAATTAACTTCCACAGATCCGGATCAATCAATTTCACATAACTATGAAGACTGCTAATCCATGAGTTAAAGTTAGAGCCATTGAAAACCGGTGGAGAACCCATTAATTAAGTCGGCAAGCAGATTAATGCAGCAAAGAATAAAATCAGAAATGCACCAATGGACAACAGGATCCTCTGCAGATCGCTGGATCTGATCAATCAGAGAACCACTCTAATACCAATTGATAGGATCGGTGCAAGGATTCAGAGGGGGGGTGAATGAATCCCACCCTTAAAAAAAAACTTTTCGCTCAATAAAAGACTAGAACACTATCCAGGCAGAACAACCAATCTGAAGAACAAGTAGAATATTCTTTTAAACCAAAGAGCAAATATGTAACTCGCGCCCAAATAAACAACTACCGGAAGCAGCACAGATATAAACGAGAATGCAATGCAACCAGTGAAGGGTGGTAGAAGATATGGAGGAGCACACCACAAAGCAACCAACCACTGCACAGTAGATTTTTTAGGTGGTTCGGTCACGAAGACCTACATCCACCCCTCACTCCTAACCGGAGTGAGGATTCCACTAGCACGAGCTAGAACGCAGACTCAGTCTGCAAACAAGAGCTGCCACACAGCTTGACCAGGGGAACAACCTCCCCTCTTCCTCCCAACCGGAGGGACACCCCAAGTGACTCCCAGCCACTTGGAAACCAGAGACACACAGTCTCTCTTCCTCCAAACCGGAGGGAACACCTAGTCTTGCAACCCACAAAACTAGAACCGGAGGACCAATCCTCCCTTCCTCCAAACCGGAGGGGAACCTAGAGACCCAAGTCTCTCTTCCTCTGAAACCCAGAGGGCAGCACAAGTGACCCCTAGTCACCTGCAAACTAGAGGTCTCGGACCTCTCTCCCTCCAGACCAGGAGGGACCCCTGGACTTGCAACCCACAAGCCCAGAACCGGAGAAAAATCTCCCTTCCTCCAACCCGGAGGGAACCCGACCTCACACAAGAGAATCGGAGGAATAACTAGAGAATAGTTGAAAAGAAAAAAACAAAATGCAGCAACAGTAAGCTGGAAAAATGAAATGCACAAAGGCTCTCGCAGGAGCAGGCTGGCCTGGATTTCATCCACGGTCCAGCAGGAACTGATCTTCAGTTGAGGCTTCCTTTGCTCTAGCTCTCTCTTCTTCTCACTCTTCTTTTTCTTCTCTTTCGCAGGCTCTCTCTCTCTCTGTCTCTTCTTCCTTCTTTCTTTTTCTTCTGCTCACTACCTCTCTGTATCATGGAGGCACTCACTGCTCTTCAGCTTTTCTTGATGGCTCACTATGTTTCGATCACTCTCAGCCGATGGAGGAAACTCCATATTTATACCAGCAGCAGGCAGCTACGGCGTGAACTCTCGACGATTCCCGCCCAGCAGGTTTGGTCCACGTGTCAACATCTCAGCCTCTAGGATCACGTGCCAATCTTAATAACCTCGTCCATTAATCCTGTCAGATAATCAGTCGAAGATAGTATCAGATGATGTATAGACTTGAAAGTTAACTGAGTGTACAGACTTCGTGTGAAGTAAGAGTGTATAGACTTGAAGCTTGATATCGAGTGTATAGAGTTGAAGCTTATCAAACAAATGTATAGACTTCATGTTAGCGAACGAGTGTATAGACTTCGTGATGCCAACAGACAATGACTGTGCAGACTTGTTAAACCATGCACACTGTATAGACTCTTCATGCAACAATGTATGGACTTAGTTTATGTGCAGCTAACAGATGTATAGACTTGCTTTCTGAACGATGCACAAAAGCAGTGTATGGACTTAAAGGTTAACACTCAAATGTATAGAGTTGAAGGCCTAACAATCGAGTGTATAGACTTCAAAGGACAAAGCATCCACAGAACAGATGATGTACAGACTTTGCCAATATGAGACACTATACAGACTTTGTCAAGTGACTGGCTGTACAAACTTCAGAAGATGAAGACTCTGTATCGACTTGAAGACCATGAGCCAATGTATAGACTTGCCTTAACAATGAATGTGTAGACTTTGAAACAGGAGTCAGGCAAACGGATGTATAGAGTTGGCCAAAGCAGCAATGTATAGACTTTGAAACAAAGACAATGTATCAACTTTGAAACAAAGGCAGTGTATAGACTTGATGCAGTTCTGCTGCCAATGTACATACTTTGATTCCCAAATGCGATGTAGAGACTTTGTGAGAGGCACACGATGCAAAGACTCTATACCGACTTAATGGCATGCAGCAATACACTAGACGATGTATAGACTTTAGAGCAACAAAAGAATAAGTGTGTACACTGAGGGAGTGTACAGACTTTGACTTGAAGATCGTTCAAGAACAAGCCATAGCAGTGTATAGATTTAAGCGTTCTGAGCATAACAAAAACCAATGTACAGACTTCATTCAATGCAAATGAATGTATGGACTTCGTTTCAAGCAACGTAGGTAAAAGAAGAGACACTGTATAGACTTTCACATAAAAACTAGACAAAGCAGCATGGCGTCAACCCAGCTGTTCCACTGCGTCAACGCAGCAAGTAAACCAGCAACTACTGCGTCAACGCAGTGTCCTTGTAGCGTCAACGTGGCTAGTGAACAGACAGCCAATGCGTCAACCCAATCTCCAACTGCGTCAACGCACTGCATGAACAATTAGCCACTACGTTAACCCAATGTAGCCATATTCATGAATTAGCTATTCAAGCAAACAATCAGATATTTAAGCAGTCAAACAGTCATCTAAATTAATTAGCACACCTCAGTGTGACTCATGGTGTGTCAGCCATCATCAAAACCACACAGGGGCACAACATGATGCCCCCGACCCGGGCCGTCAGGGCCAACAGACCTCAAACACACGATGAAACTCAAGGCACGTAATGCATGAGGCTAAGCGTGTTACAGCACCCAACGCATCAGGGCGAACAGACCTCACGCTAAAAACCACGACTGGAGCCTAACGCATGAGACTGAGCGTGTTACAGCACCTAACGCATTAGGGCAGACGCGTCAGGGCCAATAAGCTCAAGTCAAGAAACCACTGGCCAACAGGTATGTAACGGTCCATAACGGACGCGTTACAGACACGTAATGCATGGGGGCGCAGCCGTTAAATCCAACGACACAGCCACCCACACTCAGCCAAACAGCATGTAACGGCCTGGAGCACGCGCGTTACACTGCTGTGATGTACGGGGACACCACCGTTACACAAACCGACTCAAACGGTCAAAGCTGGTCAAACGGAACGTAACGGCCTAGCTCAGGCGCGTTACACACACCTGACGCACTAGGGCAGGCGCGTCAGGGGAACCGACTTAACCAAACTGCTAAACGACAAAACAGGCGTAACGCGTCGCACCGGATGCGTCAGGAGGCTGTGACGTGCCACCCCTGGGCCGTCACACTCCCAAAACCACGAAAAGCTTAAAAACGCCCAGACGCTGTGACGGTCTGTCGTGGGGCCGTCAGGGACTGTGACGGTCCCTGGAACGACAGCCACACCAGTCACGGCGGGAAAACAGAGGGTTGGCCAAAACGGCCCGTTCCACGCCCCATTCACGTCGAAGCGCAGGGGAAACAACCCTCGACGATGAAAAACTACATTTGAAGGCAAAAAATCCCACATGCAAGCATTAAAACAAGAGATCGGGGCGATTCCAACGAATCGACCCTAAACGAGCCACCGAGGTTCCCGGACTCCTACCGGCCTCGAATGACCACCGATCAACACGAAACTAGCATGGATGGGATCCAAACATCCCAGTGGTCAGTTAGACACTAACCACACCGCGAATGGTTGCCATTTTTCGGCGAACCCTGAAAACCCCAAAAACCACGGTTTTCACAAAACCGGCCTGATCTTCCCCGATCGAGCACCAAATCATGCACGGAAATAGAGGAAATGTGCAGAACATCGTGGTGGTCCATCTCCCTACCTCCACCAAAGAAACCGTGCCCCGAAGGGACTAAACCGCGCCGAAAACCACGCCGCGAGCTCACACACCGGGTTTGAATCCACCATTCGGGATCGCACCAGAACCACTCCATCCTCGCCCTATCGCGCACCCAGTCAGCTCCACAGCATCCCCAACACTCGCTCCTAGGTCCTCCGTCTACAGTCGGAGCCGAGGAAGCTCTAGAGTAGAGAAAACGGGAGAGAGAGACGGCGGCGGCAAAATGAGAAGGGAGGAGAGAGGAAGGAAAAGAAAAAGGAAAAGAAATTAGGAATTTTCCTAATTTCTGAAAAATCTGATTTCTGGTCCTATCTCCGAAAAATATGCAAAAATAGTCGAAACGACCGGTTCGAAGAGTACATCGTCGCTGTAGCATCCACGAGTCGAGGAACTGACAACTAAACTCACCGTAGCGTTCCGTAGCTAGTACGAGAGAAAAACCCACACGGATCGTAAAGCTCAACTCGGAAGCCACAAAAGTGAACCGAAACTCATCGAAACAAATCCCAAAGATCCAATGAAGATCTACCAAGGATCCAAGGCATTACATCCTCCCCTCCTTTAAGAAATTTCATCCTCGAAATTTAAGGACTAACAAAGGAGAAGCAGGGAAGAACAACCCAACAACACAAACACGGAAACGACACAAATCTCGAAAAATGCAGTTTAGAGGAACATTGTCAGATCACAATTACAGGTACACACTCAAGCTTCAAGGACAGCAAGTCCACAGAACGAGCATAGTATCCCCATAAAAACACATCTGACACCTCCGAAACAAGGCAACGTCACTCACGTCTCGTAGGGAAAGAGACACCACTGCCACAACCACATCACGGCAAGCAGCAGCTTACACAAGGAGACACAGTCCTCACAGCTGATCGCTCGACCACATCATCGGCTCCAGTGCCAAAGGCAACAAGAAACACCGGGCACACAGGATGCCAACGACAACACTGGACCACAGGCACAACCAAGTCAGTCCTCACTCAGATATTACATCTGATCGAGTCGCAAGCTAACTCTAAGGAAAAAGAGTACAGCAAGGCTAACCGACAAGACCTGGTCCACACAGAGACACAAAATCATAGAGAAACAGCACCAAAACAACAACAACCTCGGGGAATGCTACTCAAGGACTACGAACACGCCTCGAGAGCACAACACCCAAGAGAAGAAAATGCAGAGTAGAGGGTACTCAATCAGCAGGAATGCCGACAAATTCCATAATACTCGCAAATGCTAATGCTAACCAAAGAAAATCACCAGCAACAGCACGGCAATAGACGACATCGAGGCACAGGAAGCCAAGATGAAGTCACATCGAGAAGAAGCAAATCTCTCGACCAGTGAGTAGCTAACTCACAAGCTTCAGCTGCACACTCAACAACGCACACAGACATTAGAACAACCTCGGTAGTCGCATCTCAACACACACCAGGCGCCATCGCAACCAATGAAGATCACAAATAACACGCCGTAAGTACCGATCCAGCGAACAACCGATCACTAGGAGCCCAAGTGCAACAGAGAAGAGTACCAGCTTCAGCATAAAGCACAAGGAAAAGCGTTAATCTCAGCTTACCTTAACGTGCTGACAACGATAAATGAGCCTTCACAGTACATCGGCCGCTGGACACGGCACGACAAATAAGTTACACAACAGCTCTTAACACCCTTATGGAGTCCAAAGCCAAGCAACCGTATAGCAAAGAGCAGATCAGGCTCAGAACAAAACTGTCCACACTTAAGTAGACACAGAAAAAAGGCATCAATAAGACAACAATTCCAAGGCAAACCTATAGAAAGATTCCACCAGAAGGGACAAGAAGCAACAAGCTCAACCACGAAAGCTCACCAGGAAGGGAAAATCCTAGTTTGCCTGAGCAACTTCTCAACCACGGAATCATATCGAGCACTTCAACAGAAGCAAGACACATCAGGAGCTGAACAGACTCAAGCCGGGACGACCAAGACAACGTGAGAACGTGTACGATCATCAGACCAACACTAAAGGTCAATAGCAACCTGAACGACATACAATGAAAAACCTCGAACAACGTACTGTAGATTCAAGCCTTCTGGCGAACACTGCCAAGTAGAACTTGATCGAAACAAGCACAACGATGAAAAAGAAACACCTCGTCACATCCTGACGAGAGCAGGCCCATCTCGTACAGTGCTAGAGCAGCACGCACAAGACAACATACGAAGAAAACAACGCGATAAATCATCGCAACACCAAAGCCAGCTGAAGACTGTACTGGACTTTCACGACTCTGGATACTGTATATCTCGGATTCCCATGTACTTCACACAACAATGCTCTGACAGCTCAGAAAAGAACTCCGAACATCTTAGAACACTACTCTGATACCATTCTGTAGCGACCTGAATTCCGGATAGCCAGTGTACCCGGTAGGACTACCGAATACACGTGATACCGCTTGGAACCCGCGAGGCCTCCCAAGAGCGGGAAAGCTCCGAAGGGAAAGAGGCATGTGTAGAGTACATTGAAGCCACAGAGATATAACAGAAGTAATTAAATTTCATTAGATCGGTTTGCTAAAGTAGCAGAAATAAAATTACTTTTTGATTAACAGTTTCAAATTAACAATTATCCACCAGAGTCAAGTCCAAAGCTAAAGATAGCAAGTCTAGCACAGTACAATCGACCGAAAAGAAAGACGTATCGAGAAGTCGGGGGAAGCCCGACGTAGGTACCAGCTGGCCACAACGACACGCAACTAGCAAGCACTCCAGGAACCACGCGGAAGCAGAACGAACGACGTCACCCCACCTGAAAAGCAGGGGTGAGCCTCGTGTCACTGGCTCAGTAAGGGTCACGCGGATCCCCACTGAAAAACACGCAGTAACACGGAACAACAACAACAAAACAGCAGGTGTAGTAAAGTAGGAAACTACACTACAAAGCTGTAAAACTACGCTACAAGCAGTAGCAAACAGACGGGAAGTAGGAGGAGGGAACAAGCAAGGAAGGGGAAGAACCCGCGCCAGACAAGCGGCGGCCGAACTAACCACGGCACCTCAAACTACTCTAAGCAGCGACAGAAGGGCGACTCTGATCTAACAAAGTCAGAAGTTACTGATCTGCCGACCCAACACCAGGTCTAAGATGAAGACCTACAAGAATAGACAAAAGGTCTAGAAAAGACCCACAAACTCGACGGCACACACACGACTAGAACGTCGTGCACACTGCCCCACGCATGACCAGAACATCATGCATGTGACAGAACACTGACCTCAGGTATAGCCACTGAAAGGCCAACACAGAAAGGTCACGACGCACAAGAAACGCCGAGAGTCACATGCCACATGACGAAAACACCTCCTCCTCACAAGAGGAACAGCCAGCTGCATCCATTGACGTCTTATGCTGCGCCACAAGTGTCTCGCCTATGGTACCGCCAAAACCACGGTAGAGTCGTAGACACGTGCTGAACCGAACATGAACAATAGCAACAACAGAACAAGTAACTAGTCAGGGTTACGCCCGTCGACGTAAGTCCTCAGTCCCTGACAACGTGTGCACACACTAGCTCTAGCCTAAGCCAGGTTCTCTAGCAAGTTTTCTCCCTCGGTAGAACGCTACCGTTGGATGGAAGCGCACGGAACTAGCTTACAAACCGTATCTCGGGAACACCCCTCCGCTATCCGTTAGCGGGTCGGCACTCAAAGACCTTAGGGTAACAACAAAAGGTGGCTCACGAGACACAGAGACTCTAAAACACAAGTGCCGAAGTACAAACAGGCAAGAACGCCCACGACATGTACTTCGAGACACCAATGGCAGTACGACCACTGCCAACAGACTCAGGACAAGATAACTAGACCTACCAGGTAACGATCCCAAGTCGGACGACTCAAAGGCAAGATCATCACAAACAGCGAAACAAGCCGCCAATCGGTCTAATCCTAAGCCACGGGAAGCAAAGCTCCGCAGAAAATGACTCACGGAGACCTCAGGGAACACCGGAGACCCTCAGCACAGCTGGACACACAGACCGAGGTAAGGCGACACCTCGAGGCATCCAGAAATAGTGTCTCAGACTAGAAAAAACTGCCGAAACACCCACACAAGGTCACCTGTCAACTACTGGGTCACCCCGGGTTGACCGGAACCAAACAAAGACACACAAGAGCAGGAAAGAGAATCTTGCCTCAAGCAAGAAGACTCCTGGCTACCTTACAACGTAGTCTTAGCCCTTATAGGACATCAGAAGACATCCATGGGAAGACGGGCAGACCACAAGGTCAAGCCAAGATAAGCAGAAACCGAAACGACGGAAATCGGAGCACAAGGCATGTAACGCACCACCCTTAGACCGTTACATGAACGTGACGGTCTAAGTCTAGGCCGTTACACTCCAACCGCCCTACACAACACCTAAAACACACAAGGCACGTAACGGCCTGCACCAGACGCATTACACCACTCTGACGCGCCCGACCCGGGCCGTCACGGCCAACAGGCCTCAAACACACGACGAAACTCAAGGCACGTAACGCATGAGGCCAAGCGTGTTACAGCACCCAACGCATCAGGGCAGACGTGTCAGGGCCAACAGACCTCGTGCTAAAAACCACGACTGGAGCCTAACGCACGAGACCGAGCGCGTTATAGCACCTAACGCATCAGGGCAGACGCGTCAGGGACAACAGGAATGTAACGGTCCATAACAGACGCGTTACATGTTAGGTTCGTTGCTATGTATTCAGAGGGGGGGTGAATGAATATATAGCCTTTGAAAACTTTCACCCAATTAAAATCTAATGCTCACTAGAAAGCTAACAAGACAAAATAAGACAACCTGAAAGAAACTAACTAGTCTTCTGTTGAACCAGTACTCAAATAGGTGGAACACACCTAATCATTCACCTAGCGGAAGTAACAATAGATAGAGAAATCAAACCACAGTCAAACATATAGTGTGCGCAGCAATGAGATGAACACATATAGAAAATCAAACCATATCGACCCTATGCATTCATCTAGCGCCACACTCACAAAGAGATCAAACCACTGCACAATAATTTTTAGGTGGTTCGGTCCTGCAGACCTACATCCACCCCACACTCAAACCCGAGTGTGGATTCCGCTGACTCACAGCTTGAACAGCTGGGCATCACAGCTTGCCATACATCCGCTGGGCAACACAGCTTGCCGTCCGAGGAATCCTCCTCACCCTACTGAGCAACATAGCTTGCTGTCCAGTGGAATCCTCCACTGCAAATAGCTGGGCAATACAGCTTAGCCGTCCAGAGGCAGCACCTCTGCAATCCGCTGACTAACAGCTTGAACAAAGATGTAAAATAGAAAACTGAAAATAGAACAAGACAACAATCGGAAAGCTGTACGCAATGAAGCACAATGTGGCTCTTAAAGAGCTGACTGGCCTAGATTTGATCCACGGCCAGTGAAGACTAATCTTCAGGCAGCTGCTCTCCTCTTCTCTCGATTTCACTATTTCTTCACAGCTTCTTTCTCTTATGCTTCTTCTAATCTCTCACTCTCTGCTCTTCTCTTCTCTCACTCTCTGCTCTGCTCTTCTCTCTCTTTTCTTTCCTCTTTTCTGCTGGATCGACAGCTTCTCTCCACCCTGCTTTTTCTTCTCTTTTTCTTCTTTTTCTCTTTTTCTGGATCGAAGGGCTTTCTGCTCTTCAGGCTTCTTCTTCGATCTCTGTTCTCCTTTTCTCTCTTTCTCTTTTTCTTTTCTTCTCCTGGATCGTGGAAGCTCTCTCTTCTTTTTCCCTTTTTCTTCTCTCAGCTTCTGCTCTCTGGCTTCGATCACGATCAGCCTCCATCTGAAGACGAAGGCTCCATTATATACCAGCAGCAGTAGCAGCAGCCAGGGCGCGTGTGGCTTCCACAGTTCCCGCCCTAAGAATTCGGACCACGTGGCAGCATCCAGCAGGCTGTCAGTACACGTGTCCTCATCTGGACACTATTCTTATCCTCGGATCACGTGCCCAGCACTAGTACGCTCAGCAACTGGAGTTAGATGGCGTCAACCCACTTGCTCCAAGGAGTTGACGCAGCCTTCAGAGATCTTCAACCTATGAAACTCAAGTCTGCTGCGTTGACTCCATCAGCTTGCTGCGTTGACGCATCGACATCAGCATTGGCAGTCCAGTGATCAATGTATTTGGCTGATAGACATGCTGCGTTGACGCTGCCAGGCTAAAGCATTGATGTAGTGGTGTGTTTCTGCAACTAATAGTTCGGCTTGTTTGCATGCTGCGTGGACGCTAAGAACTCCAGCGTTAACCTTCTAAAATGTCTCCGAGCTAGATGCCTATCAGGCTCAATGGCTGCGTCGACGCTGTCTAGCAATAGTGTTGACGCATGGATACGTTCCAATGAACAAACAGCCTAGCCTTTTTAACTGCTGCGTCGACGCTTCCAACCCGCGGCGTTGACGCATTGATGATCCAGTGATCAAGTCTTCAGCAGATGGGCGTGCTGCGTCGACGCTCTCATCATGCTGTGTTGACGCATTAGTGTTCCAGCATCTAAACTTAGATGGCTTCAGCCCTCTCACACCCTCTGGTCACCTTGTCGATCCATCAACCTGCTGCGTCGATGCCACTTGATGAATGCGTTGACGCACCAGAGTAATCCAGTAAGCTTCTTTCTTGATTGTTTGAACTACTGCGTCCACGCCACTTGATCAAGGCGTTGATGCATTGGTGTGTTCCAGCAGCTGAAATTAGATGTCTTCAGCCCTCTTGCGTTAAGGGGTTCATTAGCCTCTTCAGTCCAGGCTTGCCCAATGTGTTGACTTCAACAAAGGAGGCAACGGCTGTATAGACTTGTGAATCCTAAAGGCAGTGTATAGACATTGAAGAACAACAACATGAACATATCAGCAGAGAAGCAATGCACAGAACAGAAATCAAGCACAAACCAATTTATCACAGCATGACTCAAGCATACACATGCATTCTTCACAATTCAGACATGGCACACTCATGCAATCTCCCACAGAATAGATCAGACATATTCAAGACAAAGTGGTGACTCATTCATGTTGCTGTCATTAAAACACCACATCATCAACAAGGCACAAGGGGCACAACAATCTCCCCCTTTTTGATGATGGCAACATAATGAGTCACACTGACTCATCAAACTATTCTCCCCCTTTGACACAATCAAAAAGACGGGAAATGGTTTGATAGTCAAATGCAACACACAAAGACAGCACATAAATGCAGAGAATGAGTCATGGTTCTTTAAAATGAAGTTCTCTCTTATGACAATGAAACAGCTCTCCCCCTATCAACATGCATGATTGACTACTCTCCCCTTAACTGTAGATAAACTGTCAATAGGGCTAGGCTGGTTGCTCCCCTGAAGCACAGGAATGGACTCAGGTTATCCAATAAATCAATCTGAAATCTGCCATTACAAAGAATCTGAATTTTGGTGAAAAGACCACAGAATCAGAATTTGTTGCAGAACGAGATGGAAAATTCCAACAGTGTGGAGAAGAGTACATCTCAGGAGTCAATCAACTGATAGTGTAGCCAAGTGGTGGGTTGAGAAATAGTCAAAGCACAATACATCTCAAGGAATCAATCAATAGCAAGATGTTAATCAGGCTGACTGAAAAGAATCTGATCATAAGATATTTTAAAGCATCCATCACAACAATAAGTCTTAAGAAGATTAGACTCTTCTATCATAAGGGGTTATGAATTTGCAGCTTAACCAATCTGATTTAATTTTGATGTATATCAAATTTACCAAATTAAACTCAATACTCATATCTGAATCCAAGTTTTAATAAAAGTGAACCAAATAGTTAGAAAACGCTTAAAAACAATCATCTTTTATCTTACACATATGATCTCAATTGCACCTTTGAAGAATACACAGGTTAGTACTGAAGTTAAACACTTCTTCAAGAACATGAGTTGACAAATTTTTAAGATAATTTTATTTGAAGCACATTATATTTTCCCTGAGTAATTTAAGTTGATCAACACCTTTTTACATGAGGCACAACAAGTCTTAGTTGAAGTGACCCAGTTACTCAGTGTGATAACTGTTATTGCCTCTCACTTTGAGAGCAGAGTTAGCAATATAAGTGTCTTTTTACATGAGAAGACACCTTTATCAGAGGCCAGACTCCCCAGCTACTCAACACAAATAAGCTATTGCTCTGTCAGGTTTTGTTTCACTGAATTTTTATCAGAGATAACTATGGCACCTCATGACTTGAGTTACTTTATTTCATTGATAAAGAACTCAGTTTCTCAGTGACCGAGTCATTGCTCTGAATTCATAAATTTTCCATTTAGTCAACATTTTTCAAATTAATGTTTAACAACAATACACACTATATGCATCTTAACCAAAGAAGCCCTGAATTCAAATTTTCAGATATCTGATGAGAGAGTCTAAGGTTTACATGACATATGTGGTTAAAGTTTATTAACCCTTATCATTCAGATATTTTCAATTCATTTAATTACAAATCTGAGAATACATTAATCTTATATCAGTCTGATTCAGTGGTAATTCTTAAACCTGTATGATAGGAGTTTCTACAAAGTTCTCAGACTAAATTGCATGACATGCAGCTTAAGTTCCTCAGACCAAATACAGATCAAAAAATTTAGCTGACCAACAAATCACCAATAGAGCCAAAATAGTCACACCAGCTAAGAGGTATATGAAGGAAGAGTACTAGCTGGTGAAAGAATCAATCAGCAAGAGAGAATAAAAGTTTAAAGCCAATAGCAGAGTTGAATTTCAGTCAGATAAAATGAGACACTCCTTCTTCAACAGATTGAGGATTAGTAGCCAAATTCTCAGATTCAAGAAGGTATGAATTCAAAATAGTCAATTGATGATTTGAAAGAGTGTAGAGTGAGAATTTCAAATAGTGTCAACAATGTGATAATGCTCTCCCTTGTCTATATGCAGTGACTCACATAAGACTCAACAAGCTCCCCCTGAATTGACGAAATTTATGCAAGATGATTATTCAAACGTCGGAGCATTCTTTATTCAGAGAGCATCATGCTAGAGCAACCAACTTTTCAAGATAATTCAATTTAGCACAGACAGATTATTATGATATGCATTGATCAAAAACAGTTGGACTCCCCCTGACTATATGCATGAAATGTATTGAAATCACATCACATGATATCAAATTTAGCATTCAGATATGATTCATGCAAATTAGACAGAAGAGAATTACTATAAGCATGATTGTTCAATTCATATTTCAGAAAACTTCAGTTTAGCACCAACAGATCAACATGATATGCAATACACTGCTCTATATGACTTGACCCATGGTACTGGGCGGAGGACTTGGTCCAAGGACCACCTCACACATGGCAGTAGCATCCAGACATACTCCATCTGCCCTTCAGCACTGTTCCATCTAATATACCATGATGGTCATGCAAATCAGTGCAATACAACATGCAGGGAGTTTGACATATCATGCATCATGACATAGATATGTAATGCATTCAGAGGTAAACTATAATTATTTCCATGTGCATTTCAGATTTTCAATTAGATTCAGTTAGATGATGCACAAAAGAATTAATCATGATATGCAGGTATTTAGAGCACACAAATTCAGAAGATAGAATTTAAGTAGAGTTTTCAGAACTAACCTGAAATGTAGTCATGGGGTTTTCATTCTTGAGTGCCTTGGTTGATTAACCCCCTTTATTCATTTCCAAGGCACACCTGCAAAGATTAATCATTTTGATCCTGCAGGAACCCAAACAGTCTTGGGTCCTGAAATGATAGTGGCACCTTTGAAGGGTGCTTTCCACCATTTTCCAGCATTATAATTATCAGAGTTCATTAACCGACAGTTAGACATGACATGACCAGACTGTCCACAGTAATGAAAAGAGTCACCAAATTTCATGTTCTTTTTATATGAGTAATCATGAGCATGAGCTGGATATAACTGAACATGATTGGCATTTCTGTTATCATGAAATTTTTTCTTTCTATTTACATCAGAAACATTCCTTTTCTTGACATGCCAACATTCTTTGACTAAATGGCCAGCTTTTCCACAATGGGAGCATTCAATATACTTACTTTTAGAACCAGGGTAGGTTCTGTCAGAGGCATAGTTCATATGAAACTTAGTGTAACTAGAAACATTTCTTTTCTCATGGAATGTAACAAATTCAGACTTGAACTTCTTCCCTTGACTGTGCCAACAGAGAGCAGCAATGTGGCCGAATTTGCCCCAACAATAACATTGAATTTTCTTTTTCTGATCAGTAGAAGGTTTCCTAAGATGATTTCTAGGATACATTCTAACAGCATTTCTTTCATCATTCCTCAATGTTACACACTTATGCATAATATGTCCAACCTTCCCACAATAGTGACATGTTACTACCTTTTTATTCACATTCACTTGATTGACAGAACTAACATTCTCATGAGAGTGTGAATGTGTGTGTGAGCAGTGAGCAGCATGCATATGTAAATCAGGGACAGATTTGGACTTATTCAAATCAGCATTTTTCTTTTATTTTTGAATCTTTTTCTGTTTCTTATCTGAATTTTCAGCCTTTTTAGCAGTGAATTGAAAGATTGAAGAGCTAGATGAGTTGTCATGTTCTGAGCTTTTCACAAACACAGTTGATTTCCTCTTATCATTGTCTTTCTTATTAACAGGCGCATACCCAAGTCCTTCCTTCTGAAAATTTACCTTAGAGCCAAGTAATTTATTCAAATTGTCTTTACCTTTGACAAATTTTGACAAAGAGTTTTTCAGATCTTCAATTTCAGAATTCAAGGAAGTAATACTCACTTCATACTTAGATAGCTCAAATTCACAAACAATCAGCTGCTGTTGCAAGATATCATTCAGGTTCTTCAGGGTTTCATTTTCTTGTTGAACCATTATTTCATTGTTGTTCTCATTTTCCTTCACAACAGATTTTCCTTTTTCAAATGACAACCATCTCTCAGAGAAGACAGTATTAAGAACCATTAACTTTTTATTTTGATCTTTCAAGTAACTATTTTCTTCAAACACTTTTTCTCCACCTTTTTCAACCTCAATTTTCTTGGCCAATAATAATTTGTTTTCTTCTTCCAGGGATTTGATTAATTCCTTTTGCGAATTATCATCATGGTCTATATCATTAATCAAATCTTGGAGAATGGCACATGCTTTGCAAGAATTATTTTCACTGATGAGTTTGATTCTAGGATTCTCATTTTCAGATTTCAAAATTTTCACTTCTTTTCTCAATTTTTTATTTTCAGATTTTAATTTCTTGGATACTTTGAACAATTCTTCATACATCACTATCAATTCATCAAAAGAGTATCCTTCTGATTCGGATTCAGAATTTACCTTGGATGAGGATTTCTCATCATCCCGGTTGGCCATTAAGCATATTGACTTTCCTCCTTCTTTATCAATGTCCGAGGTGTTCCCTTTGAGTTTCGATAGTTCTGGACAATCATCCTTCGTGTGGCCAGTCTTCCTGCATTTGTAGCAAACATTAGTGTCAGCAATCTTGGCAGGATTAGAGTTATACCTTGTTTGCTTTTTGCCACCATCAAGCTTTCCTTCTCTTTTTCTCAGAAATTTCCTGAAATCACTAATCACCATTCCAATGTGGTCTTCATCAATTTCAGACGGCGACAGGCTGATTTTCTCGCTTGATGATCCACTGTGGCTGGATCTAATTGCTTTGCTGGAGCCAGCCTTCAACACGATTGGTTCCATTGCAAATAATCTGAAGACACAGAAAAACTGAAGCACCTAAACCAAATAAGCAAGACAAAGCACTAAGTCGGAGAATCAAAGCAACGAACATAGAAAGCACACTCTGGAATGCACCAAATAGTTAGCAGGATCCTCTGCAGATTGTTAGATCTGTTAAGTCAGAACCTGGCTCTGATACCAATTGTTAGGTTCGTTGCTATGTATTCAGAGGGGGGGTGAATCAATATATAGCCTTTGAAAACTTTCGCCCAATTAAAATCTAATGCTCACTAGAAAGCTAACAAGACAAAATAAGACAACCTGAAAGAAACTAACTAGTCTTCTGTTAAACCAGTACTCAAATAGGTGGAACACACCTAATCATTCACCTAGCGGAAGCAACAACAGATAGAGAAATCAAACCACAGTCACACATATAGTGTGTGCAGCAATGAGATGAACACATATAGAAAATCAAACCATATCGACCCTATGCATTCATCTAGCGCCACACTCACAAAGAGATCAAACCACTGTACAATGATTTTTAGGTGGTTCGGTCCGGCAGACCTACATCCACCCCACACTCAAACCTGAGTGTGGATTTTGCTGACTCACAATTTGAACAGCTGGGCATCACAGCTTGCCATACATCCGCTGGGCAACACAGCTTGCCGTCCGAGGAATCCTCCTCGCCCCGCTGAGCAACACAGCTTGCTGTCCAGTGGAATCCTCCACTATAAACCGCTGGGCAATACAGCTTAGCCGTCCAGAGGCAGCACCTCTGTAATCCGCTGACTAACAGCTTGAACAAAGATGTAAAATAGAAAACTGAAAATAGAACTAGACAGCAATCGGAAAGCTGTAAGCAATGAAGCACAATGTGGCTCTTAAAGAGCTGACTGGCCTGGATTTGATCCACGGCCAGTGAAGACTAATCTTCAGGCAGCTGCTCTCCTCTTCTCTCGATTTCACTATTTCTTCACAGCTTCTTTCTCTTCTGCTTCTTCTAATCTCTCACTCTCTGCTCTTCTCTTCTCTCACTCTCAGCTCTTCTCTTCTCTCTCTTTTCTTTCCTCTTTTGTGCTGGATCGACAGCTTCTCTCCACCCTACCTTTTCTTCTCTTTTTCTTCTTTTTCTCTTTTTCTCTTTTTCTGGATCGAAGGGCTTTCTGCTCTTCAGGCTTCTTCTGCGATCTCTGTTCTCCTTTTCTCTCTTTCTCTTTTTCTTTTCTTCTCCTGGATCGTGGAAGTTCTCTCTTCTTTTTCCCTTTTTCTTCTCTCAGCTTCTGCTCTCTGGCTTCGATCACGATCAGGCTCCATCTGAAGACGAAGGCTCCATTATATACCAGCAGCAGCAGCCAGGGCGCGTGTGGCTTCCACAGTTCCCGCCCTAAGAATTCGGACCACGTGGCAGCATCCAACAGGCTGTCAGTACACGTGTCCTCATCTGGACACTGTTCTTATCCTCGGATCACGTGCCCAGCACCAGTACGCTCAGCAACTGGAGTTAGATGGCGTCAACCCACTTGCTCCAAGGAGTTGACGCAGCCTTCAGAGATCTTCAACCTATGAAACTCAAGTCTGCTGCGTTGACTCCATCAGCTTGTTGCGTTGACGCATCGGCATCGGCATTGGCAGTCCAGTGATCAATGTATTTGGCGGATAGACATGCTGCGTTGACGCTGCCAGGCTAAAGCGTTGACGCAGTGGTGTGTTTCTGCAACTAATAGTTCAGCTTGTTTGCATGCTGCGTGGACGCTAAGAACTCCAGCGTTAACCTTCTAAACTGTCTCCGAGCTAGATGCCTATCAGGCTCAATGGCTGCGTCGACGCTGTCTAGCAATAGCGTTGACGCATGGATACGTTCCAGTGAACAAATAGCCTAGCCTTTTTAACTGCTGCGTCGACGCTTCCAACCCGTGGCGTTGACGCATTGATGATCCAGTGATCAAGTCTTCAGTAGATGGGCGTGCTGCGTCGACGCTCTCATCATGCTGCGTTGACGCATTAGTGTTCTATCATCTGAACTTAGATGGCTTCAGCTCTCTCACACCCTCTGGTCACCTTGTCGATCCATCAACCTGCTGCGTCGACGCCACTTGATGAATGCGTTGACGCACCAGAGTAATCCAGTAAGCTTCTTTCTTGATTGTTTGAACTACTACGTCCACGCCACTTGATCAAGGCGTTGACGCATTGGTGTGTTCGAGCAGCTGAAATTAGATGTCTTCAGCCCTCTTGCGTTAAGGGGTTCATTAGCCTCTTCAGTCCAGGCTTGCCCAATGTGTTGACTTCAACAAAGGAGGCAACGGCTGTATAGACTTGTGAATCCTAAAGGCAGTGTATAGACATTGAAGAACAACAACATGAACATATCAGCAAAGAAGCAATGCACAGAACAGAAATCAAGCACAAACCAATTTATCACAGCAAACTAATTTATCACAGCATGACTCAAGCATACACATGCATTCTTCACAATTCAGACATGGCACACTCATGCATGCTCTCACAGAATAGATCAGACATATTCAAGACAAAGTGGTGACTCATTCATGTTGCTATCATTAAAACGCCACATCATCAACAAGGCACAAGGGGCACAACATTACAGACACGTAATGCATGGGGGCGTGGCCGTTAAATCCAACGACACAGCCACCCACACTCAGCCAAACAGCATGTAACGGCCTCGAGCATGCGCGTTACACTACTGTGACGCACGGGGACACCACCGTTACACAAACCGACTCAAACGGTCAAAGCTGGTCAAACGAAATGTAACGGCCTAGCTCAGGCGCGTTACACACACCTGACGCACTAGGGCAGGCGCGTCAGGGGAACCGACTTAACCAAACTACTAAACGACAAAGCTATTGGTTTGGGGCGTGACACGTTCCGAGCTAACAACATATTCTGGTGCTATCGGTTTGGGGCGTGACACGTTCGAACTAGTAAGTTGGATATTGATCATGAAGGTCTTGATCTAGAAGGATTAAAACGTAGGAAATTATGGATGCAATATGATTCTTATGTGGGGAATATTAATCCTGATCAAACTCTAATTCTCCAGTATGATTGCTTCTCTATATATACCATGCCCCATCGATCGAACACCGGCTACTGCTTCATCTACCTCCGGTGTTCTTCCTCCCTGCTCTTATTTCTTCTTCTTTCGGAAGCGGAGTGGCGGTTGCTGTTCCCTGCTGCTTCTTTCAGTGAAGAGAAGTCTGCTATGGGCCTCTTCCTCGTGTTGGACGAGGTTGCTGCCTACTTCGACTGCTACCCGACGTGAACGTGGAGAAGCTTTGCTTCTACCTACTACTTCATCTTCTGGCGAACTGTTCTTTGCTTCACCCAACGACTGTGCGTGAAGAAAAGAATCCTCCTTTCTACCGTAGTGAAGCTGTCGTTTCTACTGCTTCTATCTTCTACTTCCATGCTATGAAGCTGCAGTTGCCCTTATTGTTATTACTGCTCCTATCTTTTCTTTGATATCTTCAATCTATCATCATCCAGAATACCCAAACAGGTAGGTTTTCTCAAGTACCAAGCCCAACTTAATGAATCTCATATCATACGCATGCATATAAGCCTTTTAGTATGATTTCAATAGCTCTCTGTTTCATTTTTCTGAGTTTCAGTAAAAAGGGCGCTCCTCTATAGGGCGCTATTTCATCAAAACGACTGTACACGCAATCATTATTCTTTTAGTAATTAAATAAGTACAACATCTTTAAAATTTAATAACCATGAAACCTGATGTCTAATCTAATGCATGAGTACACTGCTAGAATCCTGCTATTTTTCTCTACCTATCCATATATTCAATCCTGCAAAATTCTTTTTATTTAAAAAGTGCTATTGTACACGTTCAAATTTCACATGAACGAAACAACGACTGTCACCCTGCCTTCTTTCAATATAGCGCCCCTGACCTGGGCGCTATATACTAAAAAGAAGTATGCTGCCCAGGCGCCATTCACCCAGAGCATAACATTTCCAGAATAGTTATGTATATATATATGAAAATTCTAAATATTGAACGCCTTAACAAGAAGTCGTTATTTACTGAAATAGATGCCCTGTCTCAGGCCCCATTTACCTATTTCATTATTTTCCTCGAGTGTTTTCCTGTGAACCATATTGAGGGTCTATATGGCACTATATCTTAGTCCGTAGATATAGTCCCGCATTTCTCGATGGTTTCACGATTACCCCACTATTTCTCGGTGATAGATGAGCCCTCCGCGGGATATTCCTTCCTTCGGACTGGTGACTTTATCATAGAGACCTCCGTAAGTCTACGCGAAACCTTGGATTCCCTCAAGGCCGTCGAGTAGGTTGTACCACTAAAACTCATGACACTTTTTTTGCCATGTCACTCTAAAGAAACATGGTAGACCGGCCCTCATGGTATGATATTTTGATACCGTGAGAATATTTCTTGAGTTAATGTATTGAGAGACCATACCATTGCTATCAATTAAGGATTATGTGCCTCTATGTAGACACAAATTCTTTCTACCTTATCATGTACAAAAGAACGAGCGACCATATGTATATGAGCGCTTATTCTTGATATCATGGCACCCGCTAGGGAGCCAAATTCACCCAGTTTTCAATGACTATCATGATTGTACCATTTTGACCATAGTATGTCCTTACATGAAAGTTATATCCTTGTCATTATATTCCACAAGATCTACCTTAAAATTCCTACAAGAGCATTCCCTTGGAATTCTATATTGGCTATAACTATATTGGATGTCGAAAATAGATGACTCAATGCTTGCACATATAAGGCCCGATCTGGTCCTGGGAGGAGCACCCGAAAGTACTTGTGCCCATGGGAGGTGTTATTGATCACGGTGTGGCATTGTACCGAAGTACTCATCGTTCTAGATAAATGGCATTCCACAATCTTGTACTTATACTTGACTTGACATGACATGACTTACGTGACCCGGAAAGCGTATTTACTTGCTTGCTTGATAACGTGATAGCCAATTCTTGACATGACTTGATAAACGTACATGCTTGTTCATCTCGATATATATTGACATGCATTCTTGAAAGGGTTGCTAGTTCATTCTAAGTTATCTCTTGCTATACACTCTCTCCAGTGTCGTTTCATGTGAACATGCATAGCTATACTTGCATTCATATAACATGTAATTTACTTAAAGTAAGCTAGCACTTGAGATATAATTCCTACTGAGCATTAGCTCACCTAATGTTTTCCCCTATTTTTTTCAGGTAACTCCGATGACGAGGCTCATTCAGATGGAGATGGACATAAGTGAAGAGCTTAGAGCCATTCCGACCGTCAAAGTGTTATCTAGTCCTATATTTTCTTTTTCTTGAGCCATCCATTGTACCATTTCTTTTATTGAGTCCTAGTGCTTTCATCAAGAGTTGTAATAGAAGTACTTTGAAAGTTTGTGATTAATAAAGGACTTGGTTATCATTACTTGTGCACGCTCTGTCTATGTGTGTCAAATACACTTACGCTCTGATTGACATGATTGATATAAACTCGTCACGCATATCGGGTTCCTTCTGCGCTCGGGGCGTGACAGTAAGCATGGACACTTTATGAATAAGTGTTTTGTCATGAAAAGGGATGATATGAATGCTGGTAGAGAGCATGCTAGGAAATTCCACATTGTTCAGAAAAAGAATATTGAATGTTTTCACTGTGGAAAAATTCAACACATTGCTGCACAGTGTTAGTCTGTCAAGGGAAGAAAAAATTTTCAGTCTAAACATGTCAAATTCCCTGTAAACCAGCATGTTTTTGATAAAAACAAATGTGTTTCGAAAGGTAGGCCTCTTGCATGTTTCTACTGTGTGAAATCTGCTCATAATATGTTTGATTGCTTCATGTTGCAATTTGATGACCTTCATGCCCAAAGGCTGTCGAGTGCACCAATTAGAGGTGCTACTAACCTACAAGGACCCAAGAAGTCTTGGGTATTTAAAAATGTAAAATAAGATTTTTGCAGGTGTGCCTTGGAGGAAGGAGAAAAATAAAAAGGGGGTTCAATAAGTCAAGGCACCCATTGTTAGTAAAAACCCTAGTTTCTATTTTTATGGTTATATTTGTTGATTGTCATTTCCCTCTTGATAGTGGCATATGTGGTCAGATAGGATTCATCTGTTACTTTTGTTGGATTGTTTCAATTGGTTGAATAATTGAGGGGGAGTCTTGTTAATTTGATCTACTATGCAAGTTCCATTTTATATTGAAAATCTGTTGCATGTGTCTTCATGCACTGTTATGCTCATTCATGCATGACCATGTGGTATATCAAATGGTGACGTATGGAGGGATAGGTTAAGCCTTTCTGGAAACTATCACTGTTCGTGAGATGATCCTAGGATCTAATTTCTCCGCCTGGTACCATGGGTCAAATTTGCATTTAGGTTTTGTAAACTTTCATAAGTTCATGATAGTATACTCCCTTGCAAGGTCTTCATGTCTACATTAGTGTCAAATACATTTAGTCAGGGGGAGTAAAATGCTTTAAAAATGATTTGCATTTTTCACATGCTTAGATTGCTTCATTAAGGGGCAGTCAATACACACATTAGTCTGCTCATATGCATAATGGCCTTTGAGAATTATTGCATATCATACATGTCATAAAATTCCAAAAAGACCATCTGAAATCCATGCACACATTTAGGGGGAGTTCTTGTATGAAAATCTTGGATTCTATTTCATCAGGGATAGAGTGTGTTTTTCTTTGAACCTATTTATTGGATCTCATTTTTATAAGAATTCATTACTCTAAATCCCCCATATACTTGCTGTTCACTCATTGCTTGTGCTTACTCTTGAAACTTATCCTTGCTTGCTACTTAGTTGGGTACTTGTCACTTTCTTGAATTATCTGCAATTCAGAAAGGTTCCAATCTACATACCATGATCATAAATCTAGAAACAACTTGAATTAGGAATCTTTTGTATACAGCCTTATAATCATCCAAAATAACTAGCTGGTTCAAGTTTAATGAATTCATTGAGTTTAAAGATAAATGCCTTGAAAATATATGTGTTCTATTTTAATAGATCTTAACTAGCTTTTACATGTTGTGCCTTGGAAATCTTTTCTGAAATCTGAAAATCTCGAATCATTGCAACTTTGGTTGAGACACTCAAATGAGTATTGTTTTTAAACATTGAGGTAATCTGAAATTCCTAAATGGCAAAAATTGACATAGCAATGACGTTGGTCCACTAAGAAATCATGTCCCTTTTCCCATGAAGATAAGTGAACTGTGTCATGAGGTGCCACTGTTAACTTCGCAGAAAAATTAATGAAAATCAAGGCAGACCAATGGCAAGCTCACTAAGAAAAATACCTCACTCATCAATGAAATGAGTTGAGATATGTCATAAGGTGACAAAGTTAGCTACCCTTGTTCAAATTAAGGCATGATAGTCAGTCATACTAAGTACCTAGGGATACTGGCATCTAAACAACATGTATCCTCAAGATACAAAGTCTGCACTGGACTTGAATACTCTTAAAAATTTGGTGAGCAAAAGAAAAAATCTAAAGATAGTAGCAAAAGTTAAAAGAAAATTGAAATTGCTGAACCCAAGAATTAAGTCTGTAACTCCATGATGTTTAATCTCAATACAAATTTGGTAACCCACAAAGGAGTCATTGAACTTGGATGAGTAAGATAAAGGAAGGTTAAACAAGGTGCTAATATGAAATTTTGGTTCACTTCTATTAAACTTGAATGTAGATATGTTTTTAGAAATTTCATTGATAAACTCAGAATGCATTAGGTTTGAACCATGCAGTTAAATAAGGAACATATTATAAGCTGCTTATAATAGAAGAATCTAAAAATCAGTCTTCTCTGATTTATGAAATTAGTATGAGACTGGAAATCTTCTTGAAAATCTTTGTCCACATCCATTCCTTCCATTCTCCATGGTTTTTGAAAGTTTTCCCCTAGTATTAGACCTGAAAATTTCCACCGACTTGTTGTTTCTGCAAAAGTTCTCCTTAGACTTCACTGTCATAACTCTGGTTTTGATGAGCCTCAACTCCAGAACTTACCTTGATTCAATCATCTCTAGATTCCACATTTCATGTCAAACTATTTTTGCTGATGTCAAAGGGGGAGAATAGTTTGCTGAGTCATTAAATTTGGAGATGTGTATTTACATAGCTTTGGAGATGTGTATTTACATTGTAATATAATGACTCATAGTGTTGCCATCATCAAAAAGAAGGAGAATGTTGTGTCCCTAGGAGTTTGATGATGTCAAACACTATGACTCATTTACGAGTCTGTTATGTTTTTAACGATGATATCTTGTTATTTCTGAAATTGCTCAAAGAACAGGTTAACATGATGAATGATGTTTGTTAAGTTCAGAAAAGACTCTCAAGAACAAAACAAGTCGACTTGGAGAAGCACAAGTCAGCATGGCTAGGCTGAGGTTAACAGTTTGCTGAAGATCATCTAAAGAGAAGAGAAGAAGTGGAGTCAATGCCATGTCCAAGTGGAGTCAACGCTGTGAAATGCACTAAAGTCCAGCATACCCAATGGCAGCAACACATAAGGCTGAACAACCAAAGAACAAATAATTCATGAAGAAAGAGTTGACTCTATGAACAAATGGAGTAGACCCTGTATTGAAAAAGAGTTGATGCCGCCAAGACAAGCTCAACAGATTTCATTTGCTAGCTGAAGCAAATAGAGGTGACAAATGACTCACAGGGCAGAAAAATAGTTCACAAGGCTGAAAAATAACGAGCAAGGGTGAAACATGGCTTACAGGGGTGACACATGACGAACAAGGGTGACAAATGGCTAATAGAGGAGACAAATAGGTGTCAACAGTGACAAATAGATAGAAAGGGCTGACAAATAGAAGGCCCTAGTGACAAATGGCTTGCAACGCTGATAAATGATGAACAAGGGTGACAAATGGACAGCAGCGGTGACAAATAGATGTTAACGGTGACAAATGGCTTGCAAGGCAGACAAATGGCCAACAGGGGAGACAAATAAGTGTTAACGGTGACAAATAGCTAGTAAGGCAGACAAATGGCTAGTAAGGTTGACAAATGGTTGTTAAGGGTGACAAATGGATGACCAAAGCTGGAAAATAGCGAAGCCTACTCGCAAGGTAGACAAATGGGCGATAAGGGTGACAAATGGCTATTAAGGGTGACAAATGGATGACCAAAGTAGTAAAATAGCTAAGCTCGTGAAAAACTCAAGCAACTCAAGCGCCTTCGATCACCAATCATTGGCTCGCGATCCAATACACGTGGATGAAGTTTACAAGATTCATGAGTATCATAATATTCTCTCTAACACATGGACCAATGGAATTTGCATTAAAGGATAAGATTATTTCAGAAAATGGTTTTTCTGCTCTATATAATAGAGTCTTCTTCATGAGAAGAAAAGTTACTGTGAAGGGCTGCAAGTGAGGGTCTGCACAGGCTGAAGGAGTTCTAGGTAGTGCAGGTTGAAGAAGAGATTGAGAGAAAATCTAAGAGAAGAAGAAAAGAAAGTGAGAGAGATTGTGAGCCCAGTTAAGAAGTTGCAGTGCAGCTCGTGAGATTGAGTGCAACCAGAAGTCATTGAAGATCTACTTGCAGATTGGATTCTGGATCAGATCCAAGCCATCCTGCTCTTTGGAGCTATATCTTTTCCTGCTTTCTTTCATTATTTTTATTTTGTTCTTTTTCATTTCTATTTGTATTTCTGATACCTTATTTTGGGATCAGGGGAAGCTGTGTGTCAGCAGAGGCTTAGTCCTCAGGAGGATTGGTTCCTCGGTTAAGCTGTGTATCAGCGGTTTGAGGATTGGTTTCTTGTCAAGCTGTTAGTCAGCCGAAGCTGTGAATCAGTGGGTTGTGGGATTTGTTCCCTGAAGCTGTGAATCAGCGGTTTATAAGGGATTGGTTCCCTCGAAGCTATGGGTCAGCAGATTAAGCTGTGTGTCAGCGGAATCCTCACTCGGTTGAGTGGGGGGTGGGTGTAGGTCTACTGGGTGTAGATTGAACCACCTAAAAATCCTTGTGCATTGTGGTTTGCTTCGTGTGATTGCCTTCCTTCGTCCGATCTGCACTTACAGAAATGAATGCTTTCGCTTAAGCTAGTTTAAGTGCTCGACACTAGCTCTGCATGCACCAGTGATTGACTAGATGATATTTATTGCAATTATTCTAGTTTGAACTTACTTGTATAATTTCTGTTCAGCACTGGCATACTCCCAAGTGTTTGTTGTTGGTTCTATCGGAACGATTAATTGGTCATATGCATTCTAGTTTAGTTCTGTGCAAGTATTTTTGTTGTCTCAATTTCAGTCTAGTTTGAACTGTGTGTTTTAATTTGGGCGTTATTTTTTTAAGGGGATCTATTCACCCTCCCTCTAGATCACACCTTGCACCTAATAGCTTGCTCTCAATTAGCATCGTCCGGGCAATCTCCACAATTGTCTGGTTCTTTCTTTCCACAACGCCATTTTGTTCTGGGGTCCTGGGAGAGGAGAATCTGTGAGTCAATCCTTCATGATTACAGAATTCAAAAAATGAGGAGTTTTCAAACTCCCCTCCATGGTCAGATAAGATTGTAGAGATTCTAAATCTACCTTTTGTTTTACTTTTCTGAAAAACTTGTGAAATTCGTGGAAGGCATCATTTTTGTTTGCTAAAAAGAAGATCCATGTAAAACGACTGAAGTCATCAACCACCACATAGCCATATCTCTTACCATTGATGTTGGCAGTTCTTGTAGGTCCAAACAGGTCCATGTGCAGGAATTCAAGTGGCATGGATGAAATCGGTTCATTCCTAAGTTTAAATGATTTTCTGGTTTGTTTTCCAAGGGAGCATGCTTCACAGATTTTAGTGTTCTTTTTGAAGAATAGATTAGGCAGACCCCTTACCATTTCATGCTTGGACAGTTTGTGCAAAACAACATAACTGACATGCCCCAGCCTTCTATATATGCCACAGCCATGCTTTATTGGGCTAACTAGCAAACAAGCAAAGGTTTTCTGAAAAGAAACTATCAAGATCTACCATGTATACATTATTTACCCTATGACCTACAAACTTGATAGAATCAGAATTTTGTTCAAAAATCCTTCATTCATTGGCCTCGAACAGTACCTTGTGGCCTTTGTCGCACAGCTGGCTTATGCTGAGCAGATTGTGCTCAAGGCCTTCAACAAGCATGACATTTTCAATGAAATTGGAAGTATTCTTACCGACTGTACCTGTGCCAATAACTTTTCCTTTGTCTTTACCTCTAAATCGGAGTTGTCCTCTTTCCTTCTTGATCAGATGACTAAATTTCTGTCTATCTCCCGTCATGTGCCTCGAGTAGCCGCTGTCTAAGTACCATCGGTTGTGATGGGCTACTAGGCACGCCTGCATAGAATAAATTAAGCACAAGCTTTTGGAACCCAAACAAATTTTGGTCCATACTCATAGTTGAAAGCATGAAATAAATTCGTTGGAATCCACACTTGCTTAAATGGCCTCATTTTCTGGTCGGACCAGCACTGGTTGCCGGTGTCTCCAATTCGGTTGCAGGTGTGACAAACAGGTTTCATGAAGTTCATGAAGTGCGAATCAAATTGTGGTCCAGTTCTTGGGTTTCTAAATGTGTTGAATTGGGTATGGAGGGTACCCAAGTTTGACTGGCTATTGCCCCTTCTTTTATTTTTACACCAATTTTTCTTTTCGGAGTGAAAGGCTGATCTGCGTCGACGAATATCCCTAGTGCGTCGACCTTGCGGCCTAGCCAGTCTTGGCTGAATGGTGGTGCGTCAACCTTGTGAACCAGGGGGTCGACCCTTCTGCGTTGGTTGAGCTATGTTGCGTCAACCCTGTGGCCTAGTGCGTCGACCCCGAAGTTCAGCATGTTTTCTGTAACCAGCCTGATGGATGCTTTCTTGATTCTTGATTGTTTTAGGCATATAGATATTTTTCCATGTTGGTTCTTCGGTTATCAGTTTTCCCTTCCCCTTCTCAGGATAGAAGGGGATAGTTTTTAGTTCAAATTCCTTTTTGTCAGTGGGGTTGAATCCTAGCCCTTCTTTCCTAAAATTCACCCGGGTTCCTAAGATGGCATCTAGATTAGACTTACCCTGGGTCATTTTTTCTAGGACAGATTGCTTATCCTTCAACTATTTTTCAACCCTCTCATGATTTTTATGCATTTCATTATTGACGACTTTAATGGCTTCATATTTTTCAAGATTGAGCTTATTTTATTTTTCATGTTGCTGACTTTTCAGTTTGGCTGATTCGAGTTGTTACCTAAGATTTCCATTTTCCATTTTTAGATCTTCAAGTTCTGAACTGTTAGACTCACGTTCCTCAATCTTTCTCTTTAGTTCCTCATTTTTAGCTTTTCAGATTTCCCCCAGTAAACCCCCTTCAAAGGGTAAGCCACCATCCCACCTAAACCCATGGGGCTCTCATCAATCCAACCCACCTAAACTCATGCGCCCCTTGATAGATGGTATGAGTGGATCTAGAGCGATGGTGAATAGATCCCACACCCAGTTTGTAATCACTTCAAAAATTAAACCAAGATTGCAACACGAGGAAGCTATATCAAGTGCTATTCTACTCTAACATATGAAGTGTTTGGAGTGCACACACGAGAATCACGTTGTTCAAAATAGAACACCGATGAAGGAAGGTAGATGAAAAGGAATTAACACAACAAACCATAACACATCAGATTTTTAAGGTGGTTCGAATGCTCCACAACAAGCCTACATCCACCCCTCAGCAACTCGGTGAGGCTTCCACTTCTGGCCAAGAAGAACTTAAACAAACACACACACCCTGTCTAATAGCTTGCACGAGGAAACATTCCTCAACACACACACGGATGCGAGGCAGCCAACCACACACACACACTCCGGTCCCTAAGACAGGGTGCCAGAAAGACCAAAAGAGAACTTAGGAAACATACACAAAATGGTGTAAGAAATGAAAACTTGAAACAACAAACAAAAGGGAGAGCTTCAACCAATAGTTGCAGCAAAATAGCTTCTGATACGGATCAGGAAGCTGAGCAGAAAGAATGCACGTTGGATCTCAGGACTGGATAGGATGACACCGGTCTCTGGGCTGCAACCTCTTCTTTTCCTCTCTTTCTCTTGAATTTTTCTTCCAAAGGATTACGCTCCCTATCTATGATTCTTTTCCTTTCTTTCTCCCTTTTTCGTTCAACTCCTCTTTAGGCCGTTTTCCCAGCAGCGGCTTTCTTCACGCAGAGGGCGTCCAATTTATAGACACAGGGAGTAGAAGATTTCTCTCGAAAATGTTGCCATTTGATTGGTTGAAATAAAATAGAGGTTCTTTGATCAAGGACCCTTGCAAGATCTGCCTCCTCATTGGCTGGTGACAAAAAGGATGATCATCTGTCCTAAGAGCTTTTCTAGAAAAAAATGGGATTGGTTGACTTGCAGAAAAAGGACACCATGAAAAAGACATTTTTTAAATCCTCCATCTGGCAGATCTTTCTTCCAAAAAGTTGTTCAGACTGTCTCTGATGATGGAGGACAGTTCTGTGTCATAGGATCCACTTTTTGACATTGAAACGCGTGTTTTGGAGGCTTCCGTCTTTGACCATCAAGGACGTTGCATAATTGATGAAGCTTATTTTATTCTGTCAGAACCTCATGTGCGTTGACGAACTTAGTGCCATGCGTCAACGTAGCTTCCAGTCTTGTGAGTTGCTGTTGGCAGTGAAAAAAAAGAGAAGAAGAAGAATCAACATCCCTTCAATCAGACACCAATTCTCTAATTGGCGATTCGTGAAGTGACCCCATTTTGTGGGTCGACTCCACTTCTCTTAGGTCGACTCGTGTGATTGGGCGTCCCTTTACATGGATGCCAATTCTTTAATGGGCGCCTTCGCAAAGTGACGCCAATTCCTGATATTATTGGATTTTTTAGATGTTTATTTGATTTTTAATCCGATGAATTGGCGGCCCTTTAAATGGACGCCATTTTGAATTAGCTTCAAGGTCATCGACGCGATTTTGCTTGGGTCTCAAGAATCAGCGACCAACCTCCTGGACGCCAATTCCGCGATCAGGAATCCTCGGCCTTAACTCTGGACGCCAATTTCATGATTTCAGTACTATAGCATGGCGAGCATTGAATGCTCGCCATGCACGCTATGCCTTCGAATGACTTCCCTTCCTGCGTGGCTGATGGTGGGGGTGCCACCGGAGAGGCTACCATGCCTCCGCCCCTCCTCTTTCACGCCATAGCAGTGTGGGGATGGAAAATCTCTTGTTTGATTTATTTTACTTGATCATTTTATTAATGCGGGACCAAGTCACTTTTGTGACGAGTTTTATTGTGCGCTCGTCTGACTTATTAGACAATTGTGGGTGATCATGTCGGAACCAGAAGTCCGCATACCATAAAGTCTATGGCGTTAATTATGCCCTTCTGAAAGAAGGACAACCTTTGATTAATCACCAAAGTGGATGAGCCCTTGGGGCTAAAAGAATACATGAAAACGATGCCCGCTTTATGAAATTGAATAGAATTTGATCATGCATGCAAGCAAGCAATATGGTCGTGTTTATTATGTCTAGCCGATCCTTGGTATGAGGCGAAGAACGTAGATCCGAAAATCACCATCGCACATAGTAATAGCTTCCAGCCAGACATAGTCCGACTTTCTACAAATCACCATTTTATATAGCATAGAATCTGGAAATGCGGGCACTCATACTTATGTTCATGCAATTACATATGAGCGAATATGCAGATCGGAGTTGATCTCCTTATTTGGAATCATTTGTAGGAATCGGTTTTGACTTAATGCGGGTTGTTTGAGATCATGTTATTATTATTATTTCTTTTTTATTTAATCATTTATTTATATGTTTATTCAACGAACTCGAAGAAAATTTCAGTAGCACCTCTCTTGTCCCGAAGAGTATCGGGGAGGGATATAGGAGTTCCATCTACGAAGAGTCGAGATGAACTCCGAAGAGATGGTGATGCCCGGACGTCAATCATGCACCATATGATGAGTGGGGAACCAACAGTGCTTGCCATTTTATTTATTGAACTGCTTTTATTATGGCAGCACATGCACGTAGGTTCTTGGAAACCGGCATGGCCACACTTTGACGGGTTCATATGTCATCAGGACAATGTATGCCAGGGAATGGCACTTCTTTATTCGTTATCCTCTTTATGGGATGTTGGATCCTCATAATTTGGTATGGGTAACCGTGAGGTTGCCACCATCATAAGATGTAGCAACCCTGATAAATGAATATTGAAATGAAAGTAAAAACATACATAGTACAGAAGTAATACAGACAAAATAAAGTAAATTAAAAATAACGCCTCTGAGTAAGGCGTTAATTTAAAAATAAACGCCTCTACATACGGCGTGACTAAAGAAAGGACGCCCATGCATGTGGTCGTCAACTCTCACGCGACCAAATAGGCAAGTAAAATAAATGCCCATGTCTTAGGCGTGTTTCAAAAACAAGGAACGCCCTTATACAAGACGTTTCTTAAGAAACGACCTGAACAAGGTCGTTAATTTAAGAATAAACGCCCTGACCAAAGGCGTTAATTCAGTTCGTGACCCGTTCGAACCCAGAGCTTATCCAGGGGAAGATTAACCTAATCTAGTAAGTGTCTATTAGAGTAAGGACTCTATTAGGGATATGTTACCCTCAATCGAACACTAACCCTAATAGACTTCCATAACCCTATAAATAATCTATTGCTCGAACCCGTGAACGCTATTTGGCGTTCGAGTTCTCTGAAGGTAATTACAGAGCAATAGCTCTTCCTTCCCTCTGTCCCTTTTTGATTTGGTGGACGGTTATAAATTCGACTTCTTCCTTCTTCCAGGTTGAAGAAGCATTGGGGTTGTGTAGAACAAAGGTAATAATCTTTCCTTTACATTCGGTCAGGTATTATGAAGAAAATATTAATGTTTCTTCGTATTTCTCTGTAGGAAGTTCAGTCGAAAGGGGTTCATCAGTTGAACATAAAGACTTCTTCCTGCTGATACGGCTGAAGTTATTGGTTGCTGTTTAAGCAACAGAGTTTTCTCCCTTCTTCATATCAATCTGCAAATCGTCATCTCCAAATCAACTCTTAAAGGTAGGATTTTCTCAAGTCTCGTAGCCCAAACTAAAAATAAAAATAAGAAGCACCATGCATGATATATTTATACAGTTTGCATGTAGTTTTAATACGTTTTCTGTAAATTTTTCAAGAAACGCCCTTGAATAGGGCGCTACTTTAAAAGAAACGACCATCAAAGTGGTCGTTAATTAAAAGTATACGCCTTGTATACAGGCGTTAATTTCATGAACAATCGCATGTAATCAATAATTGATCCTGTTTAAAATTCAATAAATATGAAATATCGATTCTAATATCTTGCATGACTCTACTTGTAAATTCCTGCTAATTTTCTTGTCATGATCATGTCTCCTGTCTTGGAAATTTATTGTTGAAATATTGTAAATTCTTTGAATTCACGACCTTGACAACGTCGTTTTACAGCTGTTAACGTCCCATCACAGGGCGTAAATTGAAAAGAAATGCCCCTTTCTAGGGCGCGTTTTCTGTAAATTCCTGAACTATGTATATCCTGTAAAATAAAATTAAACAGTAACGCCCCTTTCCAAGGCGTGTTTTAAATAAATCCTGAAAATTATTTATATTCTGTCAAATATTTAAATAATGAGACGCCTGCTTATATAGTCGTCAACTCTGAAGAAACGCCCCTGTCCAGGGCGCGTTTTATATAAATTATTGAAATAATGAAATTCTGTAAAACGGAACATATGTAAACACCCTTATGTTAGGCGTTACTTACCTGACTAACGCCCCTGACTAGGGCGTGTTTTTCATGAATTAATAAAATTATGGAAAATTCTGTAAAATAGAAATATGTAAACGCCCTTCTGTTAGGCGTTAATTACTTGAGAAACGACTTGACCCAAGTCGTTATTTTACTGTAAAACTGATTTTCCCTATTTTCGTTAATCGATGATTTCATATGTTATATAATATATATATCGGCACTATTCTCCACTCCGTGAGTATAGTCCCACGTTTCACGTTGTTTCATCGATCACACTCAACTCTCATTGACATACAAGCTCTCCTTTGGACATTCCGTTCCTTTGGACTAGCGAGTTAGTCATAGAGACCTCCGTAAGACTCCTCGTAGCCTTGGATTCCCTCAAGGCCGACTGAGCTGGTTGTACCCTAAAAACCCATTACACGATCCTTGCCATGTCAATCTAAAGAAACATGGTATACCGGCCCTTATGTTTATACAAAGAGTATATCATAAGAAATTCTTAATGGGATGATGATATCATGCCATATCATGTCGTTCTTGTAAACCTCAATTCTATGATAAGAATGAGGGTATCTTGCTTGATCTAATGTTTATGTGGACCTCAATTCTATATAAAGAATGTCCATATTGATTTGTCATGGGACCTAAGTTAAGGGAACCATATTCTACCTAGTTTTATTGATATCGTGATTTTACCGTTATTATCGCCAATCTATGTCCTTTGTCATATTTTTGGACTCTATTCTGTCAAAGTTGTCATACATGTCTACAAGCTTGA
The DNA here is from genome assembly GCA_022559845.1 of Amorphophallus konjac. Classification (NCBI taxonomy): domain Eukaryota; kingdom Viridiplantae; phylum Streptophyta; class Magnoliopsida; order Alismatales; family Araceae; genus Amorphophallus; species Amorphophallus konjac. The sequence goes on from CM040125.1 coordinate 126,245,697, forward strand.
ATATTGAAACTCTATATTGGCTATATAAACAAGAGTGGATGTCAAAAATACATGATAAATGCCTGTGCATATAGGGCCCGATCTGGTCCTGGGAGGAGCACCCGAAAGTACTTGTGCCCATGGGAGTTAAAATGATAAGGTATCTGGCATTATACCGAGTACTTGACTTGCTTGATTGGACATTCCACACACATCTTGTACTTGAATCGTACTTGACTTTACATGAAAAGCGTGGCCCGAAAAAGGGTAATTTACTTGCTTAATACATGATAGCCAAAGTTCTTGACATGACTTGTTAAACGTGCTTGCTTGAATACCTTGAATACACTTGTCATCTTGTTGGAAGTTCATGATTAAGTTCATCTTATTTCTTGATATTACATTCTCTCTATCTTGTCGTTTTATGCGAGCATGCATAGCTTTATTGCATTCATGAAAGATGTAATTACTTAAACCCCTTGCTAGTACTTGAGATATAATTTCCTACTGAGTGTTCGCTCATTCCGTTTGTCCCTTTGTACTTTTCAGGTAAGTCCGACGACGATGGAAGTCAATCGGATGGGAATGTTCAAGAGTGAAAGTGATAGAGCTGCTCAAGTGTCGTCTAGTCTTTCCTATAGTTTCTTGAGTCAAATGTGTATTCTTTTCCTTTTTATTAAACAGAGTATTGGATTTGTAATTGTCTATCCATTATGAAATAAAGGATTGGGTTATCTTGCTATTTTGCGCATCTCTGTCTTTGCGTCGAATACACGACCACTCTGATTGATATGATTGATATAGACACGTCGCGCATCTCCGGGTATCTTCCGCGCTCGGGGCGTGACAGTCTTTGTGGTATCAGAGCCTAAGGTATTCAATTCCTAGGAAAAACCCAAGTCCAAGGATAAGTTGAACCTTTAAACCAGTGAGATTGGGTAGAACCAAGGGTTAGATTTAACATAGTATACGAGTCTTTAAATACGATCACGTACTAATATAGTTATTGTAATTGTAAGATAATGGCTGCCGAACGTGCTCAATGGCACAACATGCAGCGTACCCTTCAAGGGATGACCCAAGTGCTACAACAGGTAGCACAAGGTGGTGCTCCACGAGCTGGAAGCTTACACCAAGCCTTTAAGAATATGAATCCCCCGAAGTTTATGGGATCGACCGATCCGGACGATGCCGAGCATTGGGTTCGGGAAACCGAACGCATATTCCGTGTCATGCAATGCACGGACCAGGACAAAGTGCTATTAGCTACATTCCAGTTAGAGAAAGATGCTAGATGCTGGTGGGAGTCTATTGAAGCAACCATCGATCCTACTCAAGTAACATGGGAAGAATTCGTGGAATACTTCAATGCTAAATATTTCTCGGACCGAGTCCAAGAAAAGAAGGCTGCCGAATTCGCTGCATTAAAGCAACGATCCTTATCATTAGCAAATTATGAAGCTCAGTTCTCCAGGTTATCTAGATATGCTAAGCATCTTATTAGCACGGAGAAGATGAAAGTCCGTAGATTTCTTAATGGGCTTAGGCCCCACTATATTACTCAATTGGCGCCTATGGACATCCAAATTTATTCTGAAATAGTGCGCCGAGCTCAATTACTTGAAGATGCCACGGAACTATCTGATAGGATCCGTGGAAAAGACAAGAAGGAACAAGTCACGGGTTCGGGTTCTTTCAAACCCAACTTTAAGAAGAGGCCCAATAATGGAGGTTCTTCCTCTCAAGATCAGAAATTCAAGAAGACCAAGCCTTTCTCTATCACCACTACCCCTTCGAATACAGTCTGCAAGCATTGTGACAAGGCTGGTCACAAGACGGAAGAATGCTGGAGGAAATTAGGAGCTTGTCTCCGTTGTGGAAGCCGTGAGCATCGGATTCCCGAGTTTCTATTAATGAACGACCAAGCCGGCGATGGTAAACGCCCGGTGACAAAGAATGCTCGTCTTCATGCAATACAGGAGACCGAACCTGAAGAAGAAGGCGGATTAGTGGAAGGTACATTGAAAATTTGTTCCAAATATGCACATGTCTTATTTGATACGGGTGCATCGCATTCTATTGTTTCTAAGAAGTTTGCTGACCCGTTACCTCTAGAACCGGAATGGATGAAAATAGTGTTGTCTACTCCTCTCGGAAACGAGACGGATATCACGCATCATTACCAAAACTGTGAGGTAGTGGTTCGAGGAAAGAATTTTCCTATTGATCTTATCTGTTTAGATCTAAAAGAATATGATGTTATACTAGGAGCAGATTGGTTATCTAAGTACCAGGCAACGGTTGATTGCCGTAATAGCAAGATCGTTTTCAAAGAATTTCCAGAACTGACTTATACTAGTCCTAAGAGTCGAAGCAAATCCCCTCTTATTTCGGCTCTTCGAGCAAGCAAGCTCGTCAGGAAGGGATGTGTATCCTTCCTTGCTTTTGTCACTGTTAAAGAAGCTAAGAAAACCAAGATAGAAGACGTTCAGGTTGTGCGAGAATTCCCAGACGTATTTCCAGAAGATTTGCCGGGATTACCCCCTCAAAGAGAAGTGGCCTTCACCATTGACCTAGTCCCTGGTGCTGGTCCTGTTTCAAAGGCACCATATAGAATGTCCCCTGCTGAACTCAAGGAGTTGAAGGAGCAGTTGATGGAACTAATCCAAAAAGGGTTTATTAGACCAAGTACTTCTCCGTGGGGAGCACCAGTCTTATTTGTAAAGAAGAAGGATGGATCCATGAGATTGTGTATCGACTATCGACAGTTGAATCATCTTACTATCAAGAACAAGTATCCACTGCCGAGAATCGATGAATTATTTGATCAGATTTCAGGATCCAAATATTATTCCAAGATTGATCTCAGGTCGGGATATCATCAGTTAAGAATCAAGGATGATGACATTCACAAGACCGCATTCAGAAGCAGGTATGGCCATTACGAATTTGTTGTTATGCCTTTTGGACTAACAAATGCCCCTGCTGCCTTTATGCAGTTAATGAATAGCATATTCAGGCCTTACTTGGATCAATTCATAGTAGTCTTCATTGATGATATATTGATATATTCTAAGACTAAGGAAGAACATGAAGAGCATTTGAGGATTGCATTGCAAGTCTTGAGGACAAATCAATTATATGCTAAACTCAGCAAATGTGAGTTCTGGCTTGAAGAAGTGGCTTTTCTCGGACATGTCATATCCAAGGACGGTTTATCTGTAGATCCGTCAAAGGTTGAAGCTATAAGAAACTGGGAAAGACCCACTAATGCAAGCGAGATCAGAAGTTTCTTAGGTCTTGCAGGCTATTATCGGCGATTCATCAAAGATTTCTCTAAGATCGTCGTGCCCCTTACAAGGTTAACTCGTAAGGAGATCCGATATGAATGGAGTGAGGAATGTGAAAGAAGTTTCCAAACTCTTAAGGATCATCTCACTACAGCTCCGGTGTTAGCTCTACCAATAGAAGGAGAGAAATTCGAGGTCTACACTGATGCTTCTGGCATTGGCCTCGGATGTGTCCTAATGCAACAAGGAAAGGTCATAGCATACTCTTCACGTCAACTGAAGAAGCATGAGGAGAATTACCCCGTCCATGACTTAGAACTGGCCGCGGTAGTATTTGCCCTAAAGATATGGAGACACTATCTCTATGGAGTACAGTTCACTGTCTATTCCGATCACAAGAGTCTCAAATATCTATTCTCACAAAAGGAGCTAAACATGAGACAAAGACGCTGGCTAGAATATCTCAAGGACTTCGACTTCAATATACAATACCATCCCGGAAAGGGTAATTATGTTGCTGATGCCCTTAGTCGAAAGTCGAGAGCAATGATAGCCAATTGTATGATACAAGAATGGAGGTTACTTGAACAATTCTCCGAGCTCAATATAAGCTTGGACACGGAATCCAAATTTGTTACATTATCTCATGTAAGCATACAGTCAGATTTATTATCTGAGATACAAGCACTTCAGGGTGATGATCCTATATTAGTGGAAATCAAGGGCAGATTAGAAGGACAATCTGATTTTCAACTAACTTCTGATGGAAGATTATTATTCAAAGGTAGAACTTGTATACCTGATTGTCCGGAATTAAAGAAGAAGATCTTAGATGAAGCTCACCGATCAAGGTACACTATTCATCCTGGATCAACTAAAATGTACCAAGATGTAAAGAGGAACTTTTGGTGGCCCAATATGAAAAGAGAAATAGCGGACTATGTATCACGCTGTCTTACATGCCAACAGGTCAAGGCGGAACACCAAAAGCCTGCTGGAAAACTACACCCTCTAGATATTCCTAAGTGGAAGTGGGAGGATATTGGTATGGACTTCATCATGGGTTTGTCTAAATCTAAAGGAGGACATGATGGAATCTGGGTTATCATTGACCGATTAACTAAATCGGCGCATTTCTTGCCAATAAAAAGCCGATGGTCAATTGATGTGCTAGCTGCACTGTACATCAAGGAAATAGTCAGGATACATGGAATTCCTGTCTCAATCGTGTCTGACAGAGATCCCCGTTTTACTTCTCATTTTTGAAAGGGATTACAACATTCGTTAGGAACAAGGCTCAACTTTAGTACTGCTTTCCACCCACAAACGGATGGTCAGACCGAGAGAACTAACCAGGTTGTTGAGGATATGCTTAGAGCATGCATCATTGACTTTGGAGGATGCTGGCACGATCATTTACCACTAGTGGAATTTGCATATAATAATAGCTACCAAGCTAGTATCCAAATGGCACCTTTCGAAGCCTTATACGGAAGGAGTTGCAGATCACCCATATGCTGGAACGAAGTTGGAGAAAAATAACTGCTAGGTCCAGACATGGTAAGGGATACAACTGAGAAGATACAAGTAATCAGAGAAAGATTGCAAGTTGCTCAGACGAGACAAAAAGCTTATGCTGATACAAGAAGGAGAGATCTTGAATTCCAAATCGGAGATCATGTATTTCTCAAGATATCGCCTGGACGTGGCATACGAAGATTTGGTGTTAAGGGCAAGCTTACGCCAAGATTCATCGGACCATTTGAGGTACTTGAAAGAGTTGGCGAGGTTACTTATCGCATCGCATTGCCTCCTCAATTGTCCGAGGTACATAATGTATTTCACATATCCATGTTGAAGAAGTATGTGCACGATCCATCTCATATTATTGAACATAGAGATCTGGTGATCCAGAAAGATCTCACCTATGAACAGAAGCCTATGAAGATCTTAGATCGAGAAATACGAGCTCTAAGGAATAAGGTTATTCCCATGCTCAAGGTGCAATGGAATAAGAATCCCGAACGCGAAGCGACATGGGAGACCGAGGAATCTATGAAGAAACGATTTCCCGAGTTATTCTAAGAGGTATATACACTCTCCACGTGTATAATTATATATATTGAATTTGGGGACCAAATTTTTTTTAAGTGGGGGAGGGTGTAGCAACCCTGATAAATGAATATTGAAATGAAAGTAAAAACATACATAGTACAGAAGTAATACAGACAAAATAAAGCAAATTAAAAATAACGCCTCTGAGTAAGGCGTTAATTTAAAAATAAACGCCTCTACATACGGCGTGACTAAAGAAAGGACGCCCACGCATGTGGTCGTCAACTCTCACGCGACCAAATAGGCAAGTAAAATAAACGCCCATGTCTTAGGCGTGTTTCAAAAACAAGGAACGCCCTTATACAAGACGTTTCTTAAGAAACGACCTGAACAAGGTCGTTAATTTAAGAATAAACGCCCTGACCAAAAGCGTTAATTCAGTTCGTGACCCGTTCGAACCCAGAGCTTATCCAGGGAAAGATTAACCTAATCTAGTAAGTGTCTATTAGAGTAAGGACTCTATTAGGGATATGTTACCCTCAATCGAACACTAACCCTAATAGGACTTCCATAACCCTATAAATAATCTACTGCTCGAACCCGTGAACGCTATTTGGCGTTCGAGTTCTCTGAAGGTAATTACAGAGCAATAGCTCTTCCTTCCCTCTGTCCCTTTTTGATTTGGTGGACGGTCATTAATTCGACTTCTTCCTTCTTCCAGGTTGAAGAAGCATTGGGGTTGTGTAGAACAAAGGTAATAATCTTTCCTTTACCTTCGGTCAGGTATTATGAAGAAAATATTAATGTTTCTTCGTATTTCTCTGTAGGAAGTTCAGTCGAAAGGGGTTCATCAGTTGAACATAAAGACTTCTTCCTGCTGATACGGCTGAAGTTATTGGTTGCTGTTTAAGCAACAGAGTTTTCTCCCTTCTTCATATCAATCTGCAAATCGTCATCTCCAAATCAACTCTTAAAGGTAGGATTTTCTCAAGTCTCGTAGCCCAAACTAAAAATAAAAATAAGAAGCACCATGCATGATATATTTATACAGTTTGCATGTAGTTTTAATACGTTTTCTGTAAATTTTTCAAGAAACGCCCTTGAATAGGGCGCTACTTTAAAAGAAACGACCATCACAGTGGTCGTTAATTAAAAGTATACGCCTTGTATACAGGCGTTAATTTCATGAACAATCGCATGTAATCAATAATTGATCATGTTTAAAATTCAATACATATGAAATATCGATTCTAATATCTTGCATGACTCTACTTGTAAATTCCTGCTAATTTTCTTGTCATGATCATGTCTCCTGTCTTAGAAATTTATTGTTGAAATATTGTAAATTCCTTGAATTCACGACCTTGACAACGTCGTTTTACAGCTGTTAACGCCCCATCACAGGGCGTAAATTGAAAAGAAACGCCCCTTTCTAGGGCGCGTTTTCTGTAAATTCCTGAACTATGTATATCCTGTAAAATAAAATTAAACAGTAACGCCCCTTTCCAGGGCGTGTTTTAAATAAATCCTGAAAATTATTTATATTCTGTCAAATATTTAAATAATGAGACGCCTGCTTATATAGTCGTCAACTCTGAAGAAACGCCCCTGTCCAGGGCGCGTTTTATATAAATTATTGAAATAATAAAATTCTGCAAAACGGAACATATGTAAACACCCTTATGTTAGGCGTTACTTACCTGACTAACGCCCCTGACTAGGGCGTGTTTTTCATGAATTAATAAAATTATGGAAAATTCTGTAAAATAGAAATATGTAAACGCCCTTCTGTTAGGCGTTAATTACTTGAGAAACGACTTGACCTAAGTCGTTATTTTACTGTAAAACTGATTTTTCCCTATTTTCGTTAACCGATGATTTCATATGTTATATAATATATATATCGGCACTATTCTCCACTCCGTGAGTATAGTCCCACGTTTCACGTTGTTTCATCGATCACACTCAACTCTCATTGACATACAAGCTCTCCTTTGGACATTCCGTTCCTTTGGACTAGCGAGTTAGTCATAGAGACCTCCGTAAGACTCCTCGTAGCCTTGGATTCCCTCAAGGCCGACTGAGCTGGTTGTACCCTAAAAACCCATTACACGATCCTTGCCATGTCAATCTAAAGAAACATGGTATACCGGCCCTTATGTTTATACAAAGAGTATATCATAAGAAATTCTTAATGGGATGATGATATCATGCCATATCATGTCGTTCTTGTAAACCTCAATTCTATGATAAGAATGAGGGTATCTTGCTTGATCTAATGTTTATGTGGACCTCAATTCTATATAAAGAATGTCCATATTGATTTGTCATGGGACCTAAGTTAAGGGAACCATATTCTACCTAGTTTTATTGATATCGTGATTTTACCGTTATTATCGCCAATCTATGTCCTTTGTCATATTTTTGGACTCTATTCTGTCAAAGTTGTCATACATGTCTACAAGCTTGAATATTGAAACTCTATATTGGCTATATAAACAAGAGTGGATGTCAAAAATACATGATAAATGCCTGTGCATATAGGGCCCGATCTGGTCCTGGGAGGAGCACCCGAAAGTACTTGTGCCCATGGGAGTTAAAATGATAAGGTATCTGGCATTATACCGAGTACTTGACTTGCTTGATTGGACATTCCACACACATCTTGTACTTGAATCGTACTTGACTTTACATGAAAAGCGTGGCCCGAAAAAGGGTAATTTACTTGCTTAATACATGATAGCCAAAGTTCTTGACATGACTTGTTAAACGTGCTTGCTTGAATACCTTGAATACACTTGTCATCTTGTTGGAAGTTCATGATTAAGTTCATCTTATTTCTTGATATTACATTCTCTCTATCTTGTCGTTTTATGCGAGCATGCATAGCTTTATTGCATTCATGAAAGATGTAATTACTTAAACCCCTTGCTAGTACTTGAGATATAATTTCCTACTGAGCGTTCGCTCATTCCGTTTGTCCCTTTGTACTTTTCAGGTAAGTCCGACGACGATGGAAGTCAATCGGATGGGAATGTTCAAGAGTGAAAGTGATAGAGCTGCTCAAGTGTCGTCTAGTCTTTCCTATAGTTTCTTGAGTCAAATGTGTATTCTTTTCCTTTTTATTAAACAGAGTATTGGATTTGTAATTGTCTATCCATTATGAAATAAAGGATTGGGTTATCTTGCTATTTTGCGCATCTCTGTCTTTGCGTCGAATACACGACCACTCTGATTGATATGATTGATATAGACACGTCGCGCATCTCCGGGTATCTTCCGCGCTCGGGGCGTGACATAAGAGGTGAAAATCAAGCGAGGAAACCAAACACACGGTACGGGATTAGATCATCGACTTCTAACGAAACTTTGGCAACACCTCCCCCTACCTCAGAATATATTGTGGGAAAGGTATAGGAGACCCATCCACAAAGTGCCGAGACGGGTTTCGAAACAGGTGGGCATATCAAAGATGATAGCCCAAGTGAGTCTTGCCGATCATTGGTGCAGACACACGCCGTAGTACACGTCGGTGGATGAGGACACGCTGGAGCCCTTTAGCTTGAGGAGGACGTGGACGCATCGATCAAGCTTTCACCTTGATTCCACATTTTTTTAGTTTTATGGGGGCCCTATCCATGTGGACAATTACTATTGTAATGGGCCAAGAGTGGACAAGTGTGAAAGGGGCATAGTGTGAATAGGTGTGCTAGTTTGAATGGGTTCACAAGTGTGAAAGGGGTTATGTCTAAGTCATGGCTAGGTGTAAAAGGCCCATGGTTTAAGTGTGAAAACACACTTTGGATGGCTAGGAAAGTGGAAGGGTGCGCCCCCCCCCTTTTCCTTGGTCCAAGGGTGGAATTCTCACCTTCCTTCCATGACTTCCCATTCCAACTTGGCCACCTCTCCCCACGACCATTCAAACTTGGCATCTTCCACCCCCTCCCATTGCCTTGGTTGACCAAGCCCCCTTGACAAGGATGGGAGGCTGCCCCCCCTCTCTCTCCCCCTCTCTCCATGGCATTCCCCTCCCCCTCCCTTCCATTCTATATAAACCCCCCCATGTGAACTACTGAAAAAGCTAATGAAATTTTAAAGTTTTGAACGAACAATTAAGTGTTCTTGAGAGAGTGATTCTCTTGGTGTTCTTCCTTGAGTGTAATGCTCAAGAGCTAGTCCTGCGATGGGATCTAGCCGGGGTGCAACTCCCCTTGCCGAGGTACGACGCCGAGGCTCCGTTATCGCTACGTTCAAGTGCTGCTTCTGCGTCTGCCCGCCCAGATCTCATCTCCAAATCACGAACATCCCACAGTCATCTTCTATTCATATCTGAAGCTGGTGATTTTATCAAAGGAAGATCTGCGAGTCAGAAATGATCCGGCTCAAATTTTGTGTCAATCGGAGCACAAGATGGGCAGTTACAATTCCGACGGTGAAGCTACTTATTACAGCCTAGTCCTGCAAGCTAGATCCACTCCTCCCTTATATGAAAATCCCCCAGATCTTCCCTCAACCCCTTTGGATCTGAAATATAGACAGGTCATACCTCTCCTTGTCTTCTTCACAATGCCACCAACCTCGCATCGTTCGGAGATCCGTACTGATCATGGTGAATATTTTCGTGGGACTGCGCCGACCACCCTGCGTAGATCCGATTCATAACTAGAAGCAACTTGCAGAAGCTTCCCCATCTCCCTCTCTCAGCTCTGACCAAGCCCTTTGGTCTGGGTCTTCTTCTGGACGTCACCGACGATCTGCATGAAACAGAAATCCATTCAGACACCGAGAACAATTTTTCCTATAATTCTTTGTCTACTTGTGCAGTTCTGTGCGAGCAGAACCAGAGCCCAAGTGCCATTGCTATCACACTCAGATGTCATCAGATCTGATCACGCCACTTGGCCGAGGCGTTCTTCATCCGGTCGCCGACGTACTCCAACAAACGTCACCTTGATCGGACATCGGATCCAGCCGTAACAACTTTCACAAGTCTGCTGCGCAGGGTGACCAGCGCGGGCAGAACCGCTCATCGATCAATCAGCTCACCCAATCGGCCCCGACTCTCCTCCCTCGTCTCCTACGAGTGCAGCCCATCAACCTAAGCTCAGCAGTCCCAAAATTCATGCTTGTAGCCTGTTATCTCCCGGTGAGGAGTGGGCCATAATTGTGAAATTGTAAAAATAGTCATTTGTTGTGTATCGGGGTTGTCGGATTCGACCGGGATTTTTTCCCCAGGTGCTAGTCGTGGAGGTATGCGACGTTCCTTACATGCACCTTTGCTTATTTGGTATATTTTCTTATATGTTGCGTTTTTGAGATTAGGGTCGTATCCAAATACAAATCACCACGATTGTGAGTGTGAGAGTCGTTCCTTAAGTCCAGTCGAGCACCGAGCCCGAACTGGAACACCCTAGGCGACAGTGGTTACTTAACCGCGATCCCGCGTTTCCCTCACAGGGACGATCATCAGGCTAGAGTGAATTTCTTGTTGAGAGACGTCTCCACTCGGAGAATGACATAGTGGTCAGCCGCCCAGCTTACCTTAGCGTGCTAGTGCTGGCCGCACATCAAGTTGGTCGTATGTCTTAGCCCGATCGTGTCACTTGTCCCGCATCAATCATTCTTGGCCCATTAGCGCCACGGGGTATACATAAAAGCTCCCAGGGGAGTTAGCACGACTGTAGGCTGAGGGGCATAAAAGGTTAGGGGCACTATTCACCTTAGAGGCGATTAACGTTTGATTTCCCCATCGATCTCATTGGAGCTCACACCATGATATATTACAAAGCCCCGTGACCTAGTGGGTTGATTGGAATACCGGGAAAGGCATGACATGACGCAGCCTCCTGATTTAATTTCGGCAGCATCTCCCCTTATCTCTGGATATGCCAGGTGATCTATAGGACACCCTTCGATGGAGAGCCGAGACGGGGTCCGTAATACATGGGCATACCAAAGCCCGAAGGTCGAGAGGGCCAAAGGGAACCGTGGGACACTGTTCGCCATGAAGGTGGTTTATTCACTTTCCTCTTTAATGAAGCCATCAAAGAACACACCATAAGAGTTGGCGGACCTACATGGCCTACAAGGGGTAATTTTAGAAGGTGAGACACGGTACGATAGACTAGCATCTTGAATAAATTCTGGAAGCATCTCCCGTTATCTTTGGATATGCCAAAGGACATATACGATATCCGTCCACGGAATGCCGAGATAGAGTCCATGAGATGCTGGCAGACAGAGGCCCGAGAGCTGACTGCAGAACACCATCCATCATTGCGGCAATTTATTTCTTTTTCCGTTATGTAGAGTCAATGGAGAACACACAATAGTAAGTAGCGGATCCCCTCGACTTGACAAGGTCATTTGGAGAAATGTTTATACTGTAGGGATGTAAATCCCGTTGACGTAGCACTGCGTACCTTGCTTGGGTCTACCTCAAACCATCAGTGGGTCATGGGAAGAACAAGATAACCGACAGAGGGGCTAAAGGCTGGACAGATTTAATGTGAAGGGGTTTAGATGGCGGCAATCTGTTTGACACGGCTGCCCAGCCGACCCGGTGGCAAAAGGGTGCGTGATTCTTGATCCGGCGGGTGGGGTCATCGAGCGTGATCTAGCGGCTGGAGGTCAAGTGGCTTGAAAGGAAAGGATTGGCTGGTATGAACCGACGGCCAGGGGATCTGATCTAGTGGCACACTACAAGAAAAATGGGAAATACCGACGGTATTTTCTGACTAAAAAGTTTTCATCGGTAATACGTCGGAATGTTTTATCTTTCTGACAGAAATATATTGTGTCACAAATTCATCGGTAATTACCGACTATTTTTCGACAAAATATTTTTGTCGGAAATACGTCCGAACCTTTCGACAGAAAAAATTAACGTCGAATACGTCGAATATTTCGGACGTATCTCCGACAAAAGTATGTTTCGTCGAAAATAAATAAATACAGTTTAAAATACATGAATTGTTTACAACGGAAAAATGTAAGGTCGAACACTCGTCGGAAACTTGCCGACGTATCTCCAACAAACCTTTATCTGTCAAAATATTTTGATAAATAATTAAATAGTTTTCCACCCTTCCTATTATTAATCAACATTATCATATTGTTATATTTATTAATTAGCACTTTTATGATTTTTCGTCAGTTTTGTAATTATTTTATGGTTATTTGCAAGTGGACCAATGGGAATTCAGAAAAATAAAAGATTTTATCCACTTGAATTCCCTTTGATGTTGCTTGAGTCACCTTCTTCTCGTAGACACACGATAGTCACCCTGGTTTTTCTGGTTGCACGCCCTTTCTTCTCATTTTTTTTTCTGTACGTGGTTTTCACTTCGTTATGTAAGTACTCCCACTTCGCACGGTATGGAGACCCACATATGTTGTTATGACAAAGAAGGACTCTTGACAGAATCCTGATAAAAAACTCTTTCATCTGTAAACATAGCAGTTTATCTATTCAGATGCTTATCAAGCACTGTAAATTAGTAGAATTGGAGATAATCTCGTTCCTTGATCTTAGATGAGTTTAATCAGTGTCATTTGATGACTAGGAAATCTTTAGATCCATGTTGGTAGAGTTATTAGGAAGCCCATACACGATTAAACCCTACAAACGAACTTGAGTTTCTTCAAGTTTCACTGTCATAAGTTATTTGTCACAGTTACATAGTTATTTGTCACTTCTAATGGGCTATTTATCACTCATAATGAGATACTTATCACCCTTATCCTACGCTAGGCATCGGGTTTGTTTCGCTTCATAACATATTGTGACTTCTGTTATTCATTTATCACCCTTGAGAGACATATGTTAGCCTCGAAGCCTATTTGTCACCACGGATGATAATTTGTCACCACTATGCGGTGTTAGCCGTCGCGCTTGATTTTGGCTTATCTGACTAACTGGCTCCAAAACTTCAAAATATGTTCTTCTTTCTGTTGCAAGAGGGACAATTAATAAATATAATAGTATAATTATAAAAAAAGAAATACAAAAATGAAAAAAATCATAAAAATTGAAAACCAAAGGTTGCGATGTTGCCATCCACAAGGTGATGTGACGGTATGCCCCTATGAAATGGACAATACCACAAGGTGATTATGTAAACATGACAAAAGTCACGAATGAAGGAAATACAACAGAGTAGGTGGAAATTCAGCAAGTTCAAATACAACAGACACACTACATTATAATAATCCGTAGCACATATACTATTATGCCCTGTTTGTTTAGCAGTTGTCACATATTTGGAATCCTTTAATAACCCACGACCTACCAACATGTCCCTCAACCTTGCATTCTGAAGACTTTGTTCAGCAGTAGTGACCTTCTATTAGACTTTTATCATTATTATATTAATTGAATATCATTTTCATGATTTGTCAGAAAGTCATGTATTTATTGAATGCCCTTTTTAATGGATTTTTATTATTATTATATTTATTTTCTCTTTTGGGTTCACCTTCCGTATGTGAGAGCAGCAAAGTAAAATGTATGACGAGGGTGATGAATGCATATTATTGGTGACAAATAAATTGACAGAGGCAACAAATACACATTAGGGGGGACAAATAGGTTAACAGGGGTGACAAATGCGCATGATGGATGACAAAAGGCTCTTAACGGTGAAAAATGCACAAAGACGACGTCTCCCATGAGCAAAGGCGACGGCTACTGCATGCTAAAAGTGAAAAATGCCGATTAGTGGTGACAAATATATCAACAGGGGGACAAATGCGCATGATGGGTGACAAATGGATCCTAGCGATGAACTGTGAGCATGAAGATAAGCCTAATATTAGAACCATCGACAAATCCTGCTACTTATAGGAAAAGAACTCCGCTCCGTAAAAGTAACCCCTACCTGTGATGGATGTTATCCTTCATTTGACGGTAACCACATCACACAAAGATCAAGCATCCATCATGCAAAGAAAGGTTGCAGAAAAGGAAATTATATTGATAGGGGAAGAGGGTACAAGCGGTTACTCGTCCTCTTTGGGACGGAACCTATTAGGTTGGAGGTTCGTCACCCCCTTGTTATAAAACAGGCAGTCCACCTTCACCAAGGTGTCCCGCCACCCTTGCAGGTACCCCTGCTTGTATTCTTCTGAAACATCGCCACCGCTGCTTTCGCCTGATGGCTGGTCCGGCACCGACAGGGCTTCCTTTCGGAAGCACAGACGTTTGGCGGGAACTGACTTGATCACTGGATCACAGATGCGTCAACGCAGTAGGCTGATGGAGTCAACGCAGCAGACTTGAGTTTTGCTGGTCGAATGTCTTTGAAGGCTGCGTCAACCCTTTGGAGCAAGTGTGTTGACGCCACCTCAACTCTAGTTGCTGAACGTACTAATGAAGGGCACGTGATCCGAGGTGCCTAGCTCGTGATCCAAGGATGGACGAGATACCAGGATGCTGCCACGTGGTCCGAATTTCTAGGGCACGAAATGTGGAAGCCACACGCGCCCAGTGTGCCTGCTGCTGCTGCTATATATACGAGTCTTCATCCTCTGTAGAAGACTGATCGAAGAAGAAGCCTGGAGAGCAGAAAGCCCTTCGATCCAGAAAAAGAAAAGAGGAAGAAAAAGAGAAGAAAAAGAAATAGAATAAGAGTGAGCCAGCAGAAGAAAAAGGGTTGTAGAGAAGAAGGAGAGAATAGCGTGAGAGAAAAGGAGAGCAGAGGAGAAAGAAAGAGAGATAGAGAGAGAGAGAGAGAGAGTTCGCAGGGAAGAAGGAGAGAATAGCGTGAGAGAAAAGGAGAGCAGAGGAGAAAGAAAGAGAGATAGAGAGAGAGAGTTCGTGGAGAAGAAGGAAGAAGCTATTGAAGATCTGTCCTCTGGCGTCTGGATTAAATCCAAACCAGATCTGCTCCTTTGAGAGCTACATTCTTGTTCTTCATTTACAGCCTTCCGATTGTTGTGTATTTTCCGTTTCTTATTTTTCCTTTTTCATTTGGTTATTCTCGTTCTTCCGATTGCCCTGCTAGGGATCGGGTTCCTCCTGGTGGGTCAGGAGAAGGGAGATCTAATCTCCAGTTGCAAGTAGCTGGGAGCTACTTGTGGGTTCCCTCCAGTTTGGAGGAAGGGAGGATTGGTCCTCCGGTTCTGGGCTTGTGGGTTGCAAGTCCAGGGGTCCCTCCTGGTCTGGAGGAAGAGAGGTCTTCGACCTCTGGTTTCCAAGTGGCTGGGAGTCACTTGGGGTGTCCCTCCGGTTGGGAGGAAGAGGGGAGGCTGTTCCCCTGGTCAAGCTGTGTGGCAGCAACTGTTCGCAGACTGAGTCTGCTTGGTTCTAGCATTTGCTAGTGAAGCCTCACTCCGGTTGGGAGTGAGGGGTGGATGTAGGTCTGGAGGACTGAACCACCTAAAAAATCTATTGAGTAGTGGATTGATTGCTTGATTTGCTTCCGCTAGATGCTTGGATAGGCACGCTCCTACTGCTTGTTATTATGTTCAATCGAATTAGCCTAATTCTGGAATTTACCTAGCATCTGAGTTTTTATTTTGGCCATTATTAATAGAAGGATACATTCACCCCCCTCTGTATCCGGGCCTAGCACCCTAACAGTTGGTATCAGAGCGGTGTCTGCATACAAGGTCCAACGACCTGCAGATCCGATCTTGCAGTTTTAGGTGCTAATTTGTTTTTAGTGCATAAATATTCATGTTGCTTTGAATTTACTCGCTATTTGTTTTCAATGGCTCTTCCACCCATCTTTAGTGGTTCTGATTTCAGTCAGTGGTACACTGCTTTACATGCTTATGTTAATTCTACTAATCCTGATCTGTGGAAATTAATTTCATAAGGTCCTCACACCTTACCAACGAAAGTGTCCAAATGGATCGACAGACATAGATCAAAGGATAGAGAAAATCAGAAAGCCTTTAACGTGATGAAAGTAGCTACTGACAGAGCCTTATGGTCTTGTCTTTATAATTGCAGCTCAGCAAAGGACATCCTAGATAGGCTGAAGCAATTTCACAGGGTAAACGAGGACAGCTGCATGATGGCTGACAGAAGCAATCAAAGCAGCAGCCAAAATGAAGATGATGATGATGAGGTAAATCTCTTCGAGAATTTTTCTCTAGAAGATTGGGAGAATACATATGCTGAATTATTTGAATCTCATGAACTGTTAAGAAAATAGTATAAAAAATTGAAGAAGGGTACTGGGTTAGATAGTTCAAGTTCTCAATGTAGAAATTGTGTTGAATTGAAAAATGGTCATGATGCTTGTAAGCCTGATTTTCAAATGTTGAAGAAACAAATTTCATTATTGAAAACTGAGAATCAAGATCATGTGAAAGAAATCTCTGAACTTGAAAAGAAGCTTAGTCTAGCTAGTCATGATTCTGTTCAGAGCAAGGATTTGCTGAAAGAAATTGAATGTGTTAAGTCTGAATTAAACAAGCTAAAATCTGAAAATGATTCTCTTAAAGAGTTCTCCAATAAAAATGATGAAAAATTTGAGAAACTTAAACAGGAGAACACATTGCTGACTGAAAAATTGAATGCCATAAAATCTGTAAATATCGAATTACAGAAAGATCTGGAGAAACAACAAAAAGAATTAAAGGAATTTGAGACTGGAAGAAAGTATGAAGTCAATTCAGAAGATCAGCTTCTAATAAATGAATTGGTTCAAAATGATAAGCTTAAAGAAGAAATTGAAAAATTGAAGCTCTTAAACAGTGGCATGTCTGAAAGACTTCTTACTTTGGAAAGAGGAAAAAGTATTTGTGTTGAAGATTCTAATAAACTGAGCAATCTAGAACAGGAAGTTGAAAGATACAAAACTGCTAACAATGTGTTAACTGAGTGTGTGAATTGCAGTGAGCAAGAGATTGCCAGTTATGAGTTACAAATCACCTCTTTAGAAAATGAAATCCAAGACTTAAAGAACTCTCTGTCAAAGTTTGTTAGTGGGCAAGATAATCCGAACAAACTGCTGGGAGTAAAAGTCAATTTTCAGAAGGAGGGGTTATGTTATAATCTTGCAAATAAAAAGAATTTTGAAAATAAAATTCATACATCTTTTGTTGCTAGCTCTACTTCTCACACTTCTCAGAAGTCACCTGTTTCTCAGTCCACTGTTCAGAGAACCCAAAAACAAACTGTTTTCGTTAAATCTTCTGAACAGGAAAAGCCTTCTACTTCATCTCCACCTCAGTATAAGGCTAAGAAAATAGAGAAATAGGATAAAAATTAGAAAATGATTGGAGAACAGAAAATGAATAAAAAGGGTTCATCTGTGCATGTTGATCACAGTCCTCACACACACTCACATGCATCTAGAAGGAAATGTCATGCCACTACTGTCATAGATTTGGACATTTAATGCATGAGTGTAAATTGATGGAGAATGATGACATGAGGGCCGAGATAATGAATGCTAAGAAACTTCATGATAAAGAGTCTTCATTCCAGAAAAAGAAAATTGAATGTCTGCACTGTGGCAAATTAGGACACTCAATTGCTCATTGCTGGTTTGCTAGTGGTAAGAAAACCTTTTATTCATATCATGCTAAATTCCCTGCAAACCAACATGTTTTTAATAAAAACAAATCTGTTTCAATAAACTAGCATATCATTTGTTTTAACTGCAACAAAATTGGTCACAAGACCTCTGAATGCTGGTCAGGCTCCTTTAAAAGAAATTCTCTCAAATGCTATCACTGTGAGAAGCCAGGCCATAGAGCTGCTGAATGTTGGCTGGCCGATCTTAGTAAACAGAATTTTAATTCTGTCAACAACAAAAAGGTTCATGCATATGCACATGGATTTCATGCTAACAATTGGTATCATATCTATAAGAATGTGCATAAATATAATTTGAAATCTGTTAATTCATGCCTTTACTGTGGACAAATTGGTCATTCAATGTATAATTGCTATTTGATGAAATCTGATGACCTTCATGCACGAAAATTGCTGAGAAAACCTGCTAGAAGTGATACTCTCATGTCAGGACCCAAGACTTCTTAGGTACTTGTTTGTGCAAAATAACATTTCTATGCAGGTGTGCCTTGGGATTGGAATAAAAGGGGTAATGATCCAAGGCACTCAAGAATGAAAAACCCCTTCTGAACTGTTCAGGTAAACTCTCTGCATTTCTTGTTTTGAAACTCATTGCATATCTGATTTGATGTATTCTTGCATATCTGCCATTTGTAGTTGTTTGATAATTGTTGAAATGCATAAACTCTGAAAACAAATTGCATGTCCTTGCATAGCATTCAGTGTTGAGTTTTTGCATACATATAGTGCATTACATTTCCTTTCATGAAAAATGCCAAAAAGATTGTCTGAATGCATATTGTGAGGGGGAGTCAATGCATTGCATATAGGTTGTCAAATGCATACTCATGTGAGAATTCATTGCATATCCTTCTTATTGATTTTGTTAACAGACCTTGAACATATTTTTGAAAATATTGAGCTTCAAAATCTCTCTTATCAATTGGTATCTTTTGGCTTCAGAAATCTATCAGTCTGTCATGAAGATTTCAATGGGACTATCTCAATCATAAATCTGAAAAATTCTTGAACTAGAAATCTTCTATTATACGTTTTTATGACTGACTGAAATAACTCATGTGGTTTAAGGTTAATGTATTCAATGAGTTTGGCTTTAAAATCTCTTAAAAATATCTGAAGCATGTTTAATAAACTTTAACCATCTGTTTCATGCTGTGTCTTGTAAAATCTTCTGAAATCTGCATTATTGAATTCATGGCTTTAATTAGTTAAGTACATGAAATTATTATTGACTTGAAGCAAAGGAATTTGTCTGAATTGTCTAAAGGGTAATTGTTGTCAGAGCAATGACCTTGGTAACTGAGAAACACATGTCCAAAGGACTGTGTCATGAGGTACCATAGTTAACTCTGATTAAGAATAATTGAAATTCAGGCAGAGCAATGGCATGCACACTGAGAAATACAACTCACTCATCAAGAAATGATTTGCAGTGTGTCATGATGTGTAAATGCTATCTCTGTTCATGTAAAGCATGACAGTTAGTCACACTAAGTACTTAGGGATATTGGCCTCTGATCAAGGTATATCCTCTAGTTACAAGGTGTGCACTGAACTAGAGTGCTCGTAAAATTTGTAGCATGAAAAATTGTTGAACGAATTGAAATATCTGAATATTGATGCTAAAATCAAATTGCTACAACCCTAGACAAAATCATATGACTTCATAATTACTTGATCTCAATACTGATGCATGTAATTCCGAAAGAAGTCAATAAATTTGATTGTGTAAGAGAAATGGAGTTTTATCAAGATAAATATGAGGGCTTGGTTCATTTTTATTAAACCATTGTTTTAGATATCAATACAGAATTTTATTGATAAACTCTACATACATCATGTTTGAACCATGCTGTTCAATAAAGCTCATTCATAAGCTCTTATAATGGAAGACTTTGAAAAACTTATGTTTTGGATTTATGAGATTGATATCTCTCTGAAAATCTGACTGAATTTTCTGAGATTGGAGCTTCTTTAAAAATCTGCTCATTGACCTGAACTTCTCCTTGTTTGCCCCTGTGGTCTCCTTCTCATTCATTTCATAAGGTTCCATTTATTGAGGGGGAGCCTCCTTGTCATATGCATCATGCTGCATAGAAGGAGAAGAATTATGCTCTTGCATTCATATTTCTGGTATCTGCATCTACATTCATATCCCTTCCCATGGTTTATTTTGATTATACCAAAGGGGGAGATTGTTTGCCAAAGAGGGAGAATATCATTCAATCTGTGCATGCAGGTTTCTTTTGGTCATCTCTAACTCATGCTTTTGCTGAAACTCTTAAAGGGGGAGAATCATGTCTTGCACGGGGGAGAAATTGACTGAATTTTTATACATGCTATAATTTCTCAAACTATTTTCTTTTTGATGAAGTCAAAGGGGGAGAATAGCTTGAGTCATCAGATTGACTCACTGTGTAGTGTTGCCATCATCAAAAAGGGGGAGATTGTTGTGCCCTTGTGGTTTTGATGATGGTTTTAATGGTGGTTTTGATGATTGGTCTTTGAGGTGAGTTATTCACTGTGAGTCATCT
Organism: Amorphophallus konjac; assembly: GCA_022559845.1. Classification (NCBI taxonomy): domain Eukaryota; kingdom Viridiplantae; phylum Streptophyta; class Magnoliopsida; order Alismatales; family Araceae; genus Amorphophallus; species Amorphophallus konjac. The sequence goes on from CM040125.1 coordinate 126,266,108, forward strand.
TGCTGTGTGAGTCTTCATAAGTTCTGATATGGCATTGCATATTTGATTATGTTCAGTCATGTTACTGTTGCTCCTTAGACTGAAGTTTGATACTGCAGCGTCAACCCATCGAACTACAGCGTCGACGCTGCCAAGGCACTTCAGAGGTAACAATAAGAAATATTTGTACTGCTGCGTCCACGCTGCTTGGGCAATGCGTTGACGCTTGGTGCCTCTTTAACCTCATTTATTCTTTGGTCTGGTCTGTGGTGCGTCGACCCCTTGTGCTGATGGGTCGACCCCTCAGTTCATTCATCAGATTTATACAAGTCCATACATTGGTCTTCAGGCATTCCAAGTATGCACATTAATTCAGGTTCTCCAAGTCTATACAATGAAGTCTGAACATCGTCCGTCTTTGTTAGCGTCTCAGGCATTGGGCTAAGTCTGTACAGCATTCAATGTCTAGAGCTTCATGAAGTCTATACATCAAACTGCTACAGCAAGTCTGTACATTGTCCGTCTTCTTTAGCGTCTTGATATTTGAAGTCTATACATCCATCGTGGAGCTTCATGTCTACACATCGCTTCGCTCCATCAAGTCTGTACATCCAGAGTGCACGTTCAAGTCTTTACATTCATTTTAAGGCAAAGTCTGTACATTGCCTTTGTGCTTTAAAGTCTGTACACTGCATTCTCATTCAGCGAAGTCTCTACATTGCATACAAGCATCATAAAATATGTACAGTGGGCAAGGGTGTACATCCACCAGTGAACACATCAAGTCTATACACCGCCTGTGTTCATCTGAGTCTTATGATGTCTTTATATTCATTAAGTCTATACATTACGTTGTGTATACTTTACATTGCTTTTGCCTTCACAGCAAAGTCTATACAGTGCAATGCATATACTTAGAACTAATGACTTCGTTTCATCTGTCTGACAGGGACTGAAGAGGCTAATGAACCCCTTAATGCAAGAGGGCTGAAGACATCCAATTTTAGCTGCTGGAACACCAATGCGTCAACGCAGCATGCTGAGAGCGTCGACGCAGCATGCCCATCTGCTGAAGACTTGATCACTGGATCACCGATGCGTCAACGCAGTAGGCTAATGGAGTCAACACAGCAGACTTGAGTTTTGCTGGTCGAATGTCTTTGAAGGCTGCGTCAACCCTATGGAGCAAGTGTGTTGACGCCACCTCAACTCTAGTTGCTGAACGTACTAATGAAGGGCACGTGATCCGAGGTGCCTGGCTCGTGATCCAAGGATGGACGAGATACCAGGATGCTGCCACGTGGTCCGAATTTTTAGGGCAGGAAATGTGGAAGCCACACGCGCCCAGTGTGCCTGCTGCTGCTGCTATATATACGAGTCTTCATCCTCTGTAGAAGACTGATCGAAGAAGAAGCCTGGAGAGCAGAAAGCCCTTCGATCCAGAAAAAGAAAAGAGGAAGAAAAAGAGAAGAAGAAGAAATAGAAGAAGAGTGAGCCAGCAGAAGAAAAAGGGTTGCAGAGAAGAAGGAGAGAATAGCGTGAGAGAAAAGGAGAGCAGAGGAGAAAGAAAGAGAGAGAGAGAGAGAGAGTTCGCAGAGAAGAAGGAGAAAATAGCGTGAGAGAAAAGGAGAGCAGAGGAGAAAGAAAGAGAGATAGAGAGAGAGAGAGAGAGTTCGTGGAGAAGAAGGAAGAAGCTATTGAAGATCTGTCCTCTGGCGTCTGGATTAAATCCAAACCAGATCTGCTCCTTTGAGAGCTACATTCTTGTTCTCCATTTACAGCCTTCTGATTGCTGTGTATTTTCGTTTCTTATTTTTCCTTTTTCATTTGGTTATTCTCGTTCTTCCGATTGCCCTGCTAGGGATCGGGTTCCTCCTGGTGGGTTAGGAGAAGGGAGATCTAATCTCCGATTGCAAGTAGCTGGGAGCTACTTGTGGGTTCCCTCCAGTTTGGAGGAAGGGAGGATTGGTCCTCCGGTTCTGGGCTTGTGGGTTGCAAGTCCAGGGGTCCCTCCTGGTCTGGAGGAAGAGAGGTCTTCGACCTCTGGTTTCCAAGTGACTGGGAGTCACTTGGGGTGTCCCTCCGGTTGGGAGGAAGAGGGGAGGTTGTTCCCCTGGTCAAGCTGTGTGGCAGCAACTGTTCGCAGACTGAGTCTGCTTGGTTCTAGCGTTTGCTAGTGAAGCCTCACTCCGGTTGGGAGTGAGGGGTGGATGTAGGTCTGGAGGACCGAACCACCTAAAAAATCTATTGAGCGGTGGATTGATTGCTTGATTTGCTTCTGCTAGATGCTTGGATAGGCACGCTCCTACTGCTTGTTATTATGTTCAATCGAATTAGCCTAATTCTGGAACTTGCCTAGCATCTGAGTTTTTATTTTGGCCATTATTAATAGAAGGATACATTCACCCCCCTCTGTATCCGGGCCTAGCACCCTAACAACTCTAACGCGCCTGGGATAGACCGTCAGAGCTTCTGGAGAATAAGGTTGGGAATCTTTTGATCTCCAAGCTTTCCAGCCGGCCAAAGAGCTTGGGCCTCGCGCTAAGGAATCTGTAAACCTGCAAAAGAGTGGAAGACACAAGAAAAATAACACAGATTAGCCCTTTCACAAAGTAGTATCAATAATCCAAAGAACTTATGAACATGCAAAAGAAGAGGGAAATACTGGGGAGATTAGTTTTTTTAATCCCCTCTGGGGCGTTTTAAAAGATGGGAGGATGTTTTAAATGAATGCAACCGATGAAAGAACGTGGGAGATGGAGAGGGACAATGCTATGATTGCTTAGAAGAGGGAAAAGCACTAAGAACAATGACTTGACTGAATTAAACCCTTTAAACCGATACTCCCTGAACTTTGGAAGTAAATGGACGTGGGAAACAGCTCTCCTTGGTTGGTTCTAGCTCCACGATGCGGCAGCACTTCGACGCAAACTCCAGATTTCTCCCCCTCAAGCCATGAAGTCAATGGTTCTATTTATAGGCCCTCAAAGTCTAGGTTCCAGTTGAGGATAATCCAGCTAGAAAATAGGACGTTTCTTAGCAAACTCTTGAAGATAATACTCCCAAGAGTCCACAGAATCGAACGGAAGCTTCTTAGGATGAGTATTGAGAGAGAAATCAAGGAAACAAACTCTTAGTTCAATTACGGAGCAGCAGAGAAAAGACCAGGCTTGGCAGGACTCTCTGTTGGATGTAACGGCTGCTCGATAGACCGCCACAGAGATGTAACGCTCCAGGAAGAGACCGTCACACAACCTTATCCCTTAAGAAGATAAGATCAACGGGGGAAGTTTTTCAAACGTTGGACTCTAGATGGATGTAACGGTCAAGCATAGATGCATTACAACAAGGTAACGGTCGCACGATAGACCGTCACACTCAACGGGCAGGCAAAAGATAAGCTTTGGAAAGAAGCCTTAAGCTTAAGGACTCTGGAAGATGTAACGGACTAGGGTAGATGCGTCAGAGATCGGTAACTCCCCATCAAAGGACCGTTAGAGACAATAGAGTGACAAAAAAAAATGAAAGCTTGCTAAGCTTCGTCCAACGGAAAAAAAGCGAGGAACCAGACTCAACCAAGGAGACATGACTCAAGAAATGGACCTCAAATTGATCAAGAAGGCTCAACAAAGGTGAACAACTCAGAGCATCATATAGAGTGAACAAGGAGATGACCCAACTTATTGGTCATAAAACGAGTGTCAACAGATGTCCCTCCTTAACGTCCTCTTTGCAGGGGAGCGATCGGAGGTGAAGTGAAAGAGAAATGGAACATGGAGATGAAGCGGAGATGAAGCGAAGCGGACTGAAAAGCGGGCGTTAATGCAAACGACACCCGTTCTAAACTAACAAGCGATAGGAATTTTCCAGAAAGCTTCGAACTAATCACAAGAAAAGGCAACCAAATGACGCATGTCTGGAGAAACTAACAACTAAGGAAAGGAAAACACGGCCAATGGCCGGAGCAACGGAAAGGAAAGAGACAATCAACTAACTCTAGACAGGAATCTTCAGCTAACCAAATCAAGCGAGCAGATCGAAGGAAACCTCCCAATTCAAAATGGAATGACTCTCTTTATTCGAGATCAAGAACACAGCTATTCACCATTACTGAGACATCTGGACAAATGAGGCTCATGAATGCTCAAAAGATGCGCATGATGCATGCTGGGCTAAAATAAAGAAATCATTAAAACAAAATGTAAAGAAAGATAAAATAACAAGACACTCGAGAATAGTATTGCTAGACTGGAGAAATCAGGGTTAGGACACTATCTGCAACAACAGCGTGCAAGACAGAACCATCATCCCCAAATTTTTCCAACCTAACGGCCTATCCAACGATTAAACATGTGCACTTAGATCATCATCATTTTTGTTTAAGGGGAACATCAAATCCCAAAACACATGAATGACCAGCCGGTTCTCAAGATAATATATCATAGATAACATATAGTAATGCATTAAGGGATAAGGAATCGAGATACAATACCTGACTTACCTGCCCGACGAACGGCAAAGCATGATGACTTGAGGGATCTCATGAAATGAAGGGTTAGCCAATTTAACATAAGCATGAAATGAAGTATCTGAATTGCATTAAAAGATAAGCCACGAAGCATGCAATCATTCAGCATCAATTGAAGCATTATTACTCATCAAAACATTCTGAATATTGTAACGGTCTAACAAGGTGCGTTAGATAGTTCTGACGGATAAACATTAGGCCGTCAGAGTCTGGCGGTTCACATTCCTCCAATGCAGCATTCAAATGGCCTAATGGTCCAGTGCAGATGCGTTAGAGAAGGTAACGGTCATAGATGAGACCGTCAGACATGACGAGCCTGATTGACTGAAACTCGTGTAGCAGGAAATGTGACGGCCCAGTCATGGAGCGTCAGGGATATGTGATGGTCGTACGATAGACCGCCAGAGAACAAAGTGTACTTCGAGACGGATTCTACCGTGAAAGCCCAAACTCGAAGCAAGGATACCTTAATCCATACTAGAACTCTCCTAGGCTTAGGATAAGGCCTTCTAACCCAATTCTGATCAAAATCAAGCCTTTAAAAGATAGAACTAAGCCCTAAAAATCACAACTTTCACCAATTCTCTACTACAAGGGCAGAAAACCTCCATCAAAGGGCAAGGAACACCATGAAGAGAAGCTTCGAAGTGATAAGCATGGAAGAGAGGGTCTACACTAGCCCTAAAGCAGCCAAGAAGGAGCATGGGGAGCTGCAACGGTTGACATCAATCCTCAAGCATCTGAGCTCAAGTGCCCAAAGGGTGGTAAGTTCCAATTTATCCTCAAAAGTTCATAACTTGCTGCACTTTTATGCTTTTCATGATTCTTCCTTCTTCTTCTTCCTAGCCTTTTCCTGGTCCAAGGTGTTACTCCAACATAAAGTGGGTGGTTCCCATGGTCAAAGAACTCCCTTTAGAAGTAACTTCAATTCTTAGGGCATGGCACCTCCAACCTTTGCTAGTTTTGGCCAAGAACTTCTAGAAATTATCTTTAGATTGGTCAAGCATTTCAGCCCTTATAGAACTATGGCATCCACAAACACATACCTTCGTTTTTCCTTTCTTTGAAGCTACAGTCCTATTGGAGGAGGTAGAGACCTACCTAGCCCTTGCTAAGGCTAAAGTGGGGGATGAAGATCTAGTGTGCCATACGGTCGAACCTATTGACCCATCCTTGATCCTAAGCGATTTCATACACAACCCAAAGGACGTGAGGACCATGATCAGCCCAAACCTTATTCACTTGATACCCATGGCTCAATGGATAGTCTCTCATTGTAAGAACAAGTGGGAGAGATACGAAGCCATTGCCAAAGCCATGTCGGTTTGCTTATGCGGAGTCTTCCTTTTCACCACCACCGACCACCTCTTAGATATCTAAAATCTTAGCATCATCAGCAGGTTGTGGCGGGGTTTGTCCATATCTCAAGCAATCCTTTCATACCTTTACGAAGGACTTAGCTCCGCTTGCATAGGAGGACCTTTGTTCGGCTCTATGATACTCCTCGAGTGTTGGATGGGTGTGAGAATCAAGTTCCAACCCAAGGAGAACATAACTTCAGCCAGCCGGATCTTTGGGAGCCATCCTCTGTTCTTCATTGGAGGTGCCTTCGGATTTTCTTCACAGGTTGAATGCAAGACGGCGGACAAGAAAATACAGGATGAATGGCGCCTCTTCCTCAACACTTCATCAATAGAGAAATTCGTGATGCGTCCAAGAGTCCTTCGGAACCCATTGCTTAGAGTACCCCGGCGACCAGGCCTTGATCTTCAGCTAGTGGGGAATACTACCATGGCGATCTACAACCCGCACCGGTGCTTTCTTCAAATTGGGCTACCCCGAACCGAAGTTCCTGCACTATCACACAACCCTCCCCTTCTAGCCAGGAAGATGGGGACCGAGGAGGATGAAAGGGTGATCCGGAGCGCACTGACCATGTGGGAGATCAGCAAAGCGCGCCCGTGGCAAGAAGAGGTGGAAGAAGACGGCAAGGGACGCTGTAGCTACGTGAAGGAATTGCGCAAGATCCACCCCCTTGCGGATAAAAAATTGAATGTATCTTGAGAAATGACAATTGGAGCTTTTCAATCAATTTTTATGTTTTATTAAACGCAATCAAATGACATGGGAAGGTTCTGATTGAATGGGCATGAGTTCGTTGCTTGATCTGGCCTGAACATCCTTGAAAACAGAGCTTCTGGAGAGTGTAACGGTTCTTCTTAGTACCGTCACAAGAGTCTGGTGGTCTCACGATGAGCCGTCAGAGGGGATGAGCTAAGAGTTCTGCCCTCAGGAGAATGTAACGGTCTAAGGTGGACTGTTAGAGCTAGGTGACGGTCTAATGCAGACGCGTCAGAGAGTGTGCCGATAGATAATGAGCGCCAACCTTCTGGAGCATGTAACGACCTGATGATGCACCGTCACAGATCTGTGATGGTCTAATGATGATGCGTTATAGACCTGAACCTGGAAATTTGTGATTTTTCAGTCCCGGGCTTGAACCTACGTTCTGCACACACTTAGACGAGAAACAAGTCAGATCCGTTCTTAGACTCAACCCCTTGCCTCAAAAAAAGTTAGAGAATGACCATTCTTGATACTTGGTCAAGGGGTGGAGCCTTACTAAATAGGCAGAAAACATAACGGAAATAATGTGATGCATGCGATGCATATGATGGCATTTTTGGATTTTTGTGAGTTTTTTTGAAAATATCTGATGTTTTTGGATTTTGGAATATATGATTTTTTGGGATTTTGGAAATATGTGATCTTTTTTGGATTTTGAAATCAGTGATTTTTTTGGATTTTGACATATATGATTTTTTTGGATTTTGAAATATGTGATTTTTTGGATTTTGACATATATGAATTTTTTTGGATTTTGAAAACAGTGCCTCCCCTAGCAACGTGGGCGCTCCTTATTCCATTAAGAGTTCTCGAGGTTGGCATGCAATGGAGGTGACAGCCCCTGGCCAGGGCCCAACTTGCATGACGGTGTCTCTACCAAGGCTATACCTAGGGTACTTGTCTTAGTCCTAAAAGGAAAGAAAGAATACGGGGGTAAGCTTAGGCCAGACATAGAAGTTTTTAGATCTTGAGTTCCTTTCTAGACAACCCATTCAGAGACTCGGTCTGGTGCGTTGGGGCTTTATGTCCGTTATCGAACCTTTGTCCACTCTAGGCAAGCATACGACCGGGCTCATAGCGTCCCGCGGGAAAACTGTATTGCCACTCTTGCCATGGCTAGTTTTTATTTTCTTAGAGCTTTGAGATTATGATTGATAGACTTTGAGATAGACTTTTGCTTTTTGTTTACGATGAATGCTCCTTTTCTTTACTCCTTTTTTTCTTTTTCTTGTGGCGTCAGGTCATAACGGACTGCCCCTATTTGAGACCTCCTCTCGTCAGGGTGCCTGGATCGATCGTCGCCTCTTTATTTACTTCTTGCCCCTGGATTCAGCCGAAGAAAGAAATGGACAGGGACTTTGACTTTCCCCCAAAGCATGGCCAAGGAGAAACGGTGTCTACAATGCGGAAAACCCGACCAGGGACGTCATGTAGTGTGTGATTGCCGTACTCAAGGTCCTCTCTTGTGGTGAAAGGGAAAGATTGCCTCGTTACCAGGGTGGCACTGGTTAGACTCTAAGGAAAGAAACGCTTAAGATACAACCCATTCCAAGCGTGAGCGAGCTCCTCACCTACGGCGTTCACTAAGCGGTAAGCATTCCCTGGATAAGCTTCTTTGACAATGAACGGCCCTTCCAAGTTAGGTTGCAATTTAGACCTAGGACATGCAGACCGAATGAATTTGCGTTTCAAAACCATATCACCCTTTTAAAATTTGCGCTCAATTACATTCTTTTGAAAATAACGCGAAACTCTCTTTTGATAAACAGATACGTGATCGGTCGCATTCATCCTCTTCTCGTCTAAGAGTTCCAGTTGGACGAGCAACGCCTCTCGACATTCATCGAGATTAAGTTCCTTATCGAGCTGTACCCTTAGGGAAGGGATTAATATCTCATATGGGAGCACCGCCTCCATCCCGTAAGTGAGTGCATAGGGGGTTTGCCCCGTGGGAGTGCGAACGAAGGTGCGGTAAGCCCATAGAGCATCTACTAATCTTTCTGGCCAATCGGAAAATTTATGAGATTCACATGTTTTCTTTATGATTTTGAGAAGGGTTTTATTAGTGGCTTTGGCTTGACCGTTGCCTTGTGGGTAATATAGAGAAGAATGATGCAATGTAATATTGAACTTCTTACATAGGTGATGAGGGCATCTCACGACACTCCCTCTAGCTCGGGTCGCCTGCACACTCTTGATGTGGATTGATTATGGTCTACACCTTTTATCTTCATTTCCCAAGTTTCATCTTATGTATTTTCCTTTTATTGAGTCCTATCTTTTGTATTTCCCTTTATTGAGTCATGTGGTTCTAGTCATTTCCCTTGTTATGCTTAATTGGGCCTTATTATCTTAGTTATGGGCCCATAGGATTGAGTCTAGGATATGCTCGGTCTTTTGTCTTATTGTCAGGGACATTTTGGTCATGTAAAGAATGGTTGCCTATATATAGGCCCATCTCTCCTCATGTACTTAACTTTTGATGAATATTGAAGAAATCCCTTTCAAGTCTCCCAATTTCTCCCCTCCTCTCTCTCTCTATCTCTCCTTCTCTCTCCCAACAAGGAAAGGGGCGAACTCCTCCCTCTCTCCTCCCCCTCCCAACCACTTCCAACCCACACCTACCTCCATTAACTCCACACAACTTCCCATAGCCCATCTTTACTCCTCACCTTGTCCCAAGGGAGCTCCACCAATCCAAGCCCCACCACCCAACTACCACCTACCCAACACCACTTCCTAAGCACCCCTTCCTCTCCCCAAGGTTGAAGGGGCTCTTCCCTAAGCCCAAATTTGAATTTCCCTCTCCCTAGGGCTTGTGCCCTTCCATCTCCCCACCTCCCTAACCACCCTTGGTCGCACCCCCCCTTCCCCATACTAACCAAGTTCGCCCCCACCTCCTCTCCCACTCACCATCTCTCTTGTGCACTTCCACCTTCCCACCACCACTCCTTGTAGCTCCAACTCCCTCTCCACCCCTCCCTGCCCCCCTAGACCTCTTGGAAGACCCTAGCCACGTCCCTCCCCTCTCCACAAACCATCAGCCATCACTCCCAAGCTGTGCTACCCTCTCTCCCACTCCCTTTGATCTTGCAAGATTGCAGTCCCAGGTAGCAGGTCACAGGCAGCAGAGTGGGGTCCTGAAGTCACATCGTCTCCAGCCATTCCCTGATCCTCCTGGTGTCAAGGCCTACATATCTGGAAAGGTCTTCCAGAGAGCTTTCAAGGCGAGGTGGTTTCATCGACATCCGAGTTCCGAGCTGTCCGCAGGAGCCGATCTCCCTCGACCACGCAGAAGTCCTCAAGCAGGGAACCAGAGCCTCAGTTCCAGTCCGACCATGGCTTCTTCCTTAAAGATATGGGCACCATTTTTGGAGGGCAGAAACTACGTCCAATTAGCTTTCATCTCCAACAAGAAGGACCTCATTCGGCCCCCGGAGCTCCCACTTACAATTTTCTTCGTCGGAGTGTGCAGTCTGCCCCTGCGGGTCCAGGTTTGACCTGTCCCCACTTATCCAGATACCACTCTCTCCTCCGACCTCAGATTGTGGCCCCGTCAACTTCTGCTTGAAGATACTCCGACCACTATTGCGTCACCACCAGTTTCGTTCCAATCGGAGTTCGGGAGCGTCCGAAGTGCCTTCTGCAACCTACTGTATCAGTTCTGCACCAGCCAGAGATAGAAGTTGCTGTCCTGTTCCAGTTGCCGGTCCGATCAGTCCCGAGTTCCAGAGCTTCCCCAAAAATTCAGACATCATCTTCTGTCAGTTGGGAAACTTTTGGCACCAGTTTCGTCAAGTTTGGAGTTCTGTGGAATCCGTAGCAGCGTCATCATTGACACCCTGTCCAGCGAACCTGAAGGTTGGCAGAACCGGCGGAGCTCGGAAGTCGGGTTTCCTTTGCATAATTCCCCACCCTGCTTGGCCGGCTGAAGGCCCCTCCCTGCGTGGAGGTAGTTTTGGATGTAATAAGCTTAATCCCCGCCCCAAGATCACCCCTCCTGCGAGAGGTGTAGTGTTGTACTCCTTTCACTTTCAGGTCAAGCGACACCGCCGCGGCGATCGGGTGTATACCCTCACCTCCCGGCGCGCCCTCGTCTCCGAGCGGGATCGGTGTTTACACACCGATCATGTGAGCATCTGATACCATCCTTGATTGCCTCATTTCTGTAAATTTAGTATTGCTTTGTATGCCCATCGGACGGTGAGAAGAGAGCCCGATCTTGCAATCTACTTTTGTGTGACCACTGCGGACCGGGAGTGAGTGCCACCCAAACCCCGCCCTGCGGGCCAGCCGCCCACAAAGTTGGGTAACCCAGATCCTTAGGGGTCAGCCAAAGCCCACTTAGTCACTTAGAGTCATTGGGTCCCACCTCGGACCCTCGCCATCATCCTCCGACCCCTCCGGTTGATCGCGTGTGCCGTGTGAGTAAGCCGCTATTGTGAGAATCATTGGAGTGCTTGTATGCTTGCGGGTCTAGGTCCTAGGATCTTCAATTCATACTTAGTCAACCTTGGGCTGTTTCACATCAAGTGGTATCAGAGCAAGTCATTGACTTGTCTCTACAAGTCAAGTCCTAGGGCATGCTTGCATTCTTGTCCGAACCGTGCATTGTCAAACCCATCATTGTTAACATTGAGTCTTGGGTCACATGGCCCCTCTCCCAATCATATCCCATGCATGCTTACCTAATGGAGAGCCCGTAGAAATTGATTTCATTGACCTAGAATCTGAAAATTGGGTGTCCCCCGATATCATTACCTCTCTTTGTAGGACCGGACAAATTGTGCACAATGGAGACCAAGTCTTTATTGAATTCTATAAATGGTTCGGGAAAACTAAGTATTTGGATGGGGCTTGGTGTCAAAAGGGAACATTGGCGGGTCCATGTATAATCCTAGGTAAGAAATGGTTAGATAAAAGGAATGCCGACATCGACCCAACACGTCGGAATTGCCTAGTGCATCCGCCACATCTTTCGAGACCCTTTCGAGTTCTGAGATGACTTGGTAGTAATGCTTATGAGCTAGACCTACCTGAGGGTTTTGGGGTACACCCTACTTTCAATGTGGCAGACCTGGTACCCTACAAGGGCCCCGCGGTGGAACACAGTGAGGAGCTCGAGCCTTTACCCCCCCTTGAGAGAGACACTCCCGGTGGGACTCCACTTTCTAGCTTGAGAGACCGACGAGAGCAGGTAGAGGCAATACTGGATGAGCAGAGTATCATTACTAGGCACAAGGTGTATCAGCGCTACCTGGTTAGGTGGAAGAACCGTCCCCCGATAGAGAATATGTGGGTGAGTCGAGAGGATCTGCTGCGCTTAGACCCCGACATGCTGGAGCATTACGACAGCCAGGTGGACCCATACTCGACGGGGTCGAGTTCTCCCCACCCCGGGGGATTTGATGAGGGCATCTCATGACACTCCCTCTAGCTCGGGTCGCCTGCACACTCTTGATGTGGATTGATTATGGTCTACACTTGTTATCTTCATTTCCCAAATTTCATCTTATGTATTTTCCTTTTATTGAGTCCTTTCTTTTGTATTTCCCTTTATTGAGTCATGTGGTTCTAGTCCATTTCCCTTGTTATGCTTAATTGGACCTTATTATCTTAGTTATGGGCCCATAGGATTAAGTCTAGGATATGCTCGGTCTTTTGTCTTATTGTCAGGGACATTTTGGTCATGTAAAGAATGGTTGCCTATATATAGGCCCATCTCTCCTCATGTACTTAACTTTTGATGAATATTGAAGAAATCCCTTTCAAGTCTCCCAATTTCTCCCCTCCTCTCTCTCTCTATCTCTCCTTCTCTCTCCCAACAAGGAAAGGAGCGTACTCCTCCCTCTCTCCTCCCCCTCCCAACCACTTCCAACCCCCACCTACCTCCATTAACTCCACACAACTTCCCATAGCCCATCTTTACTCCTCACCTTGTCCCAAGGGAGCTCCACCAATCCAAGCCCCACCACCCAACTACAACCTACCCAACACCACTTCCTAAGCACCCCTTCCTCTCCCCAAGGTTGAAGGGGCTCTTCCCTAAGCCCAAATTTGAATTTCTAGGGCTGTGCCCTTCCATCTCCCCACCTCCCTAACCACCCTTGGTCACACCCCCCCTTCCCCATACTAACCAAGTTCGCCCCCACCTCCTCTCCCACTCACCATCTCTCTTGTGCACTTCCACCTTCCCACCACCACTCCTTGCAGCTCCAACTCCCTCTCCACCCCTCCCTGCCCCCCTAGACCTCTTGGAAGACCCTAGCCACGTCCCTCCCCTCTCCACAAACCATCAGCCATCACTCCCAAGTTGTGCTACCCTCTCTCCCACTCCCTTTGATCTTGCAAGATTGCAGTCCCAGGTAGCAGGTCGCAGGCAGCAGAGTGGGGTCCTGAAGTCGCATCGTCTCTGGCTGTTCCCTGATCCTCCTGGTGTCAAGGCCTACATATATGGAAAGGTATTCCAGAGAGCTTTCAAGGCGAGGTGGTTTTGTCGACATCCGAGTTCCGAGCTGTCCGCAGGAGCCGATCTCCCTCGACCACGCAGAAGTCCTCAGGCAGGGAACCAGAGCCTCAGTTCCAGTCCGACCACGGCTTCTTCCTTAAATATCTGGGCACCATTTTTAGAGGGAAGAAACTACGTCCAGTTAGCTTTTATCTCCAACAAGAAGTACCTCATTCGGCCCCCGGAGCTCCCACTTACAATTTTCTTCGTCGGAGTGTGCAGTCTGCCCCTGTGGGTCCAAGTTTGACCTGTCCCCACTTATCCAGCTACCACTCTCTCCTCCGACCTCAGATTGTGGCCCCGTCAACTTCTGCTTGAAGCTACTCCGACCATGATTGCGTCACCACCAGTTTCGTTCCAATCGGAGTTCGGGAGAGCCTGCAGTGCCTTCTGCAACCTACTGTATCAGTTCTGCACCAGCCAGAGATAGAAGTTGCTGTCCTGTTCCAGTTGCCGGTCCGATCAGCCCTGAGTTCCAGAGCTTCCCCAAAACTTCAGACATCATCTTCTGTCAGTTGAGAAACTTTTGGCACTAGTTTCGTCAAGTTTGGAGTTCTGTGGAATCCGTGGCAGCGTCATTATCGACACCCTGTCCAGCGAACCTGAAGGTTGGCAGAACCGGCAGAGCTCGAAAGTCGGGTTTCCTTTGCATAATTCCCCACCCCGCTTGGCCGGCTGAATGCCCCTCCCTGCGTGGAGGTATTTTTGGATGTAATAAGCTTAATCCCTGTCCCAAGATCACCCCTCCTGCGAGAGGTGTAGTGTTGTACTCCTTTCACTTTCTGGTCAAGCGACACCGCCGCGGCGATCGGGTGTATACCCTCGCCTCCCAGCGCGCCCTCGTCTCCGAGCGGGATCGGTATTTACACACCGATCAGGTGAGCATCTGATATCATCCTTGATTGCCTCATTTCTGCAAATTTAGTATTGCTTTGTATGCCCGTCGGACGGTGAGCAGAGAGCCCGATCTTGCAATCTACTTTTGTGTGACCAGTGCGGACAGGGAGTGAGTGCCACCCAAACCCCGCCCTGCGGGCCAGCCGCCCACGAAGTTGGGTAACCCAGATCCTTAGGGGTCAGCCAAAGCCCACTTAGTCACTTAGAGTCATTGGGTCCCACCTCGGACCCTCGCCATCATCCCCCGACCCCTCCGGGTGATCGCGTGTGCCGTGTGAGTAAGCCGCTATTGTGAGAATCATTGGAGTGCTTGTATGCTTGCGGGTCTAGGTCCTAGGATCTTCAATTCATACTTCGTCAACCTTGGGCTGTTTCACATCAATAGGTCCTTGAGCTCTTGAGAGACGAACTGGGGTCCGTTGTTGATGACGATGCTGCTTGGCACTCCGAATCATGAGATAATATTCTTCATGATGATGCGGCACACCGTGGTAGATTTAATCTCTGCGTACGCTTCAGCTTCAGCCCACTTGGTGAAGTACTCTGTGGCGGTAAGGATGAAGGATTTTTACTTGATCTGAGAGTTGGGATCACCGAGCATGCCGACAATGTCGAAAACCCACATAGAGAACGGCCAAGGAGCAGATAGAGGATGAAGAGATGAAGCTGGAGCATGAATTTTATCAGCATGGAGTTGGCACTTAAGACACCTTCGGACATAGAGGGAGCAATCTTCCTCTAGAGTGGGCCAACAATAGCCCTGCCTAAGGATCTTCTTCGCTAGAGCTTGGCCATTAACATCACCTCCACATTCGCTAGAATGGGCTGCTTCGGCCACCTTCCAAGCTTCATCATTGTCTAAGCATCTCATGAGCATCCTGTTAGTAGCGCGCCTGTATAGTTCTCCTACGACAATAGTATACCTTGAGGCGGCTCTCCTTATTGACTTGCGCTGCTCAGCATTTGCCCCTTCCGGGAACGATCCATCTTTGCAAAATAACTCAATCTCATGATACCAGGGCAATTCTTCTTCCTCCAGAATCTCTTCTAATTCTATCAAAGATACTTCCTTAAGCTCTTCCTTCTCAGCCCTCGCCTCTACAGTCTTCCTAAGGTTGACATACCAAGGGTCCTGAAGAGAGGGTGCGCCCAATCTCTGAACGATGATAGTCTCAGTACTCCAACTGAGAGGAAAAGATAGAGAGGAAGCAAGCGAAGCTAAAGCATCGGCTAGAATGTTCTGAGACCTAGGAGTGTGGATGTAGATCAACTTACGGAATTGTCTAGCCAGGAGTGTGACCAAATCTTGATAAGGTTTGAGCTTAGGGTCACGAGTGCGGTAAGTGGATAGAACTTGCCGCAGGACGAGCTGAGAATCCCCTATGATATTCAAGTAACGTGCTTCAATCCAGCTAGGAGAGCCTCATACTCAGCAATATTGTTGGTAGCAGGAAATCGGAGTTGATAAGCAAAAGGAATTGTTACTCCTTCCGGAGTGAGCAGAACAACGCCTATCCCTCGGCCCTGAGAATTGAGTGCACCATCAAAGTGCAGAGACCAGAAGGGGTGATGAGTGAGACAGAGAGATGCTCATCAGAGAAGTCATCCTGAATAGAATTCGTGCAGGGAATTGGGAGATGGGCAAGATGCTCAGCGATGGCGTATCCTTTGACCGCCTTCTGAACGACAAATGTGATATCAAATTGAGAGATGAAACTCTGCTAGCGAGCTAACCTACTAGAGAGGACAGGCTTTTATAAGAGATAGCGGATCGGGTCCATTCTAGAGATCAGCTTAACTGGGTGGGCAAGGAAGTAGTGTTTAAGCTTTTGAGCTACCCATACTAAGGCGGCACAAGTCTTCTCCATAGTGGTATATTTAGCCTCAGCTGGGTTGAACAACCTGAAGAGGTAATCAGCTGCTCGCTCTTTCCATTCATCATCCACTTGTGCTAACACCGCCCCTAAGGAGTCCTCAATAACCGAGATGTATAGGATTAGGGGTTTCCCAAATACAGGAGGTTGCAAAACTGGGGGATTTGATAGATATTTCTTTAGGTCCTCATAGACCTTTTGACACTCTTGATTCCATTCAAATTTGACTCCCGCCTTTAGCAATTCATAAAACAGGCGGCACCTCTGAGAATGCTGGGATATGAATCTTCTGATGAATTGTAATCTACCAATTAGTCCTCAAAGTTCCGTTATATTCTTTGGCGGAGGCATGTCCATGATGGCCTTTGCTTTATTAGGATCAATCTGGATCCCCCGTTTGCTAACTATAAAGCCTAGCAACTTCCCTGAAGAGACTCCAAAAACACACTTCTTCGGATTCATTTTCAGCTTGTACTCCCTAGCTCTTTGCAGCACCTTAGCCAGGATAGAGGGGTGTTCTTCCTTGGTTCTTGATTTCACCAAGATGTCATCCACGTAGGCTTCCATGTAAATGTGCATTATGTCGTGGAAATCATTACCCTCTGATAGGTGGCACCTGCGTTCTTCAGACCGAACGGCATAACCACGTAGCAGTACGTGCCCCACGGCGTGGTGAAGGAAGTTTTCTCTTGATCCTCCGGAGCGAGACGAATCTGATTATAACCTGAGTAACCATCCATAAATGACAAAGCTTCGTACCCGGTAGTGTTATCGACCAGAACATCGATGTGAGGCAGCGGGAAATCATCTTTGGGACATGCTTTGTTAAGATCCCTAAAATCGATGCAAATACGCACCTTTCCATCCTTCTTGATAACAGGGACTATGTTCACCACCCACTGGGGATATAAGATAACTCTAATGAACCTGGCCTTGTACAATTTATCGACCTCTTCCTTAATCCTTAAGGCCATGTGGGGGTGAAATCTTCTCGACCTTTGTTTTACGGGTGTCGCCCCTGGTTTAAGTACGAGACGATGTTCCACTAAAGAGGGGTCAAGACCCGGTATGTCCTCGTAAGACCAGGCAAAAGAATCACCATACTCTCTTAGAACCTTGACTAGATCTTCTTCCACTTGCGGAGAGAGATTAGCGGCAATAATGATGGGCCTTGGGTCTTCTTCAGTTCCTAAATTTATTTCCTTCGTAGGTTCATCCACTGCCTACGATGGCTCGTCGAATCTCTTTAATCCTTGCGCATACAGATCGGTAGTGTCATCTACGTAGCTGTCCTCATCATCAATCGGGTCTTTCTCATCCAAGACTTCATAGACACCGAGTCCGTCATCGCTCCACACCCCTTCTATTTCCTCTTCGTTTCCTATCATGATTGATGTAGCGACGAACTCTGGACACTTCAAAAGAGCATGACATCGCTGAGCTAGATCCTACAAGAACCTATCAGGAATGGATTTGGAAGGACGCGCAAGCGGGCGCGGCTTAAGCTCTGAAGGATTGGGCAACCTAGAAGAGGACCCTACTTCTCTAGTTCTAACTGACTCTACTTCCCTAGACTTGGACCCTACGTCTAACCTAGGAGAAAGGAAACCTAGTGGAAAGGAAGGAGCAGGGGACTCGTGCCCCTGGGAGGAGGATGGAGACAAGGTAGCATAATCTTCCACTGAAATCTCTGTTTCAAATTTGACGTTTTTTTTTGGAGATCAGTGGAGATCATACAGTAGGATGGAGGAGGAGGAAGTTGCATGGGAAACAACTTGGGGAAGATGCAATCGAAGAATGGGTCAGAGGATCGAAACCACATCTCATGGAGTGGGGTTGTGGAGGAAGGAGGAGTGAATAGAGTTGATAGATCAATGGGTGGGCAGCGTCCACATGCACACGGGACAAACAAGATTTCAAGTGGTCTTTCCGTGCAATACGGATTGACCATAATTGGGGGTGAATGGGGTATGGACTCCAATTGTTGAAAGAGAGATGAGAGGCGAGAGGGAGACCAAGAAATGATGACGGGTGAGCTCCTCTTTTCTTGCAGATGGGTAATTGGTTTCTTTGGCCTCCACTGAACAAGCCAGGTTTCTTGATTCTTCTTCTGATCATGGCCATCTGGTTTGCTGAACATTCTAGCAAATGATCGACTGAAGTCTAGCATATCATCAACAAGTCCTTTTGGTAGCAGAGGTGGACTGGCAATCGTGCAAGCTGTATCTTTCTTTTCTGACAGTGCTGATTGTGAACTTAGGGTACCTGGCTGAAGAGGACCTTTAACAAAGTGTTGACGATAGTCCCAGGTAAGTGGTTCTGAGTCACCAAAAACTGATAGTGCAGACTCTCGATAACCGAGACCTCGCCTGCTCATCTTTCTTCCTTTAGGTATTGGCTTAGTACGCCCATGTAACTGTGCACCGAGGCCTCTCCTCGATTGATAACCCAGCTTCAATATGATATTCCAACCCTTGGAATCTCGGATCTGGGGTTTCACCTTGATACTGACAGGTGTAGTGACGGGCTTGCATGGTGCATAAGCCCAAGGGAAATCCAGATCTAGTACAGAAATAATGGGCCGACTGTTGGGCCATAATGTGGGCAGAATCTTCTCTGAAATGGCTTTTACAGACTGGATCGTGGATAAGCTTTTGACCTTGACCACCCTCCCTTGAAAAGGGAATTTAAGACATTGATGCGCGGTGGATGGCATGGCACTGAGAGTATCGATCCACGGACGACCCAGGATAGCCTTGAACATAGGGTCAATGTCCAATACATAAAATTCAATGGGCATAATAAGAGGCCCAAGCTCAGCTTGAATGGTGGCAACCCCGTGACACGCTCTCCTTGAGTTGTCATATGCAGCTATAGTCGTGGGGGTCGGGCGTAGAAGTTCTTCTGGTATATTGCAGGCCCTGAGGGTGCTGAGTGGACATACATTGATAGATGCCCCTGTATCAACTAGTGCCGCCTCAATACTGACTTTGTTCAGAATAATAGTGATGCAAAGCGGCATTTACCGAGCTTCTGGTGGTGCTAGCTCGATTTCAGAGAAGGTAATAGCTGGCCCCTTAGAGATTGTTGCCAGTGCGGTAGGTAAGTTGTCAACTGCCATATCTTCACTAACCATCACCTTCTGAAGAAAATCCCTAAGAGCATCTTGGTGAAGGGTAGATCTTTTGATAAGCTCTAGCACGGATATCTTAGCGGGCACCCTATCAAGGTGATGTAGCAGATCATATTGGGTACCCGGCAGTGGCTCGATTTCTTCTTGCTCAGCAGCCGGTTGGGAAGACTGGGGATTGGAGGTAGAAGGATAATTGTGGTGAAACATGCGCCCGCTCTGCAGGACGAAGTTATAGGCTGCCGTAGCCTCAGATGGGCCCAAGATAAGTGACTTAGTAGGCCCGGTGGGGTGGATGAGTGGTGTGGAAGAGGGCGTGGTCGAAAGGATGATAGGTGAGGGGTTGGTGGTAGCGGGTGCGAGCAGAAGCGGGGATATAAAGGTAGGTGGAGGTGCAATGAGTGGACGGTTAGATGGAGGTGTGGTGATAGCGGGGGTGAGTAATGTGTGAGAGGCGTGCGGTGGAGTAGGAACAGATGGAAGGACAAATGGTGTAGTAGACGGAGGAGGGTTTTGGTATGTAGGCGTAAGGATAGTGGGAGTGGAAGGAATGCGAAAGTTATGGTGAAGGGCCATAACTTGCGGCGTAGAGCTGTCATCGTCAAAGGACCACCCGGCATCAGGGGCCGGGGGTTGAACTACATTGACATGGACCGGTGCCGGTGGCTGAGGCTGCGGAGCGGGAAGATGGTTCGGCATTGGGTTCTGATGGATCCCCAAGTCTTGAACCGGCTACTATTGCTGTTGCGGCTGCTGCTGCGGCTGCGGTGCCTGTTGTTGCTGCACTTACTGCCTCGGCGGCTGCCTTCTTTTCTCTTTGATTTCCGTGATGGCCCTATGCATTTTGGTCCAATCAATCCTTTGTCCTTCATGGAGGTCATAGATCAAATCCCTGAACTGAAAACACCCTTCAATGGTATGTCCTGGCTGCCTGTGGAACATACAGTACTTTATCTGATCAACGGCCGGGTTCCAGTCGGGCCGTTCCGGAGGGAGTTGTATAGCATTAACTGACATGAGAGCTGAGAAGATATATGTGAGGGTTTCTGGCAGGGGTGGTTACTGTGCTCTTTTAGGAGCCGGGCGCTTGTTGTTGTTGTTATAGCCGTTGGGTGGAGGGACGTTATGGTATTGCGAAGGCTGCAGAGGTTGTTGTGGAGTGGTAAAGGTATTTTGCGGAGTGGCAAAGGAAGGCGGAGGGTTTTGAAAGTTTTGTGGATTGGGTTGAAAGTTTTGTGGTGCGGGGTTTTGAGGAGTGCGGGGGTTTTGCGGAAAGCGGAGGGGTGCGGCTTGGAAGGGAAAGGTAACGGCTTGAAGTTGTCCATTGGTCTGAACCCCATCGGTAACATGCCCCTGAGGTTTCTTGTGGTATTTTGGCTTTTGATTCTCAAAGAGCGAGTGGATGGGGGAGTCCTTGAACTGTGTTTGAATGAACCGCGCCCGACTATAGAGTTGGTGCATGTTGGCTATATCATTCATGGCCAGAATGTTGTGGAAGGTCGGAGTAGCATTGGAGATGAGTAACTTGACCTTCTCTTGCTCCGGAATGTGGCATGGTACCCTGGCGGCCATCTGCCTCCACCTGTCAGCGTAAGTTGCAAACTCCTCATCTGGCTTCATCTTTTCGGCCACCAAATATGTGAAAGAATATTCTGGGCTGACTCTGTCTTGGAACCGCTGGATGAACTTGTCTTTCACTATCTTGAAGCTTTCGGCATCCTCCAATGGCAAAGAGTAGAACCATTCCAGTGCAACACCATCTAATGATCGGCGGAACAAATACGCCATAAGGCGATCATCATATTGAAATTGGGCCGACTCATATAAGAAGTCCCTCACATGAATAAAGGGATTGCCGTTCCCATCATATTTACGGCAATTAGGGAGCTCGGATTGCGGAGGGAATCGGATGTTTTGGAAGCTGGGAACTGGAACATTTGCCAAGGATTGTGGGCCAACCCATTTTTGGAGGAAATCAAGCTGTTGTTGCATGGCGGCCCACTTGTCAAGGAGTTCCTGCTCCCTAGATGGAGTAGGGGTAGTGAGAGACGAAGGTTGGAATTGAGGAGTAGAAGGATGGACTGTCGTAGAAGGTGGAAGCCCATAAGGAGCAGAAGGATAAATGGACAAGGTAGGAAGCCCATAAGAAGGGTATTGGGTCGGAGACTGACCAAGATTAGGAGGGCCTTGGGCAACCCCTTGCTGAGGGCGCAAGAAATCCGAAGGTCCAACAAGGACTTGTGGCACCGATGAGCTGGACATGTGATGATCCACTTGAACAAAAGAAGGGAGAGCGGACTTTCCCTTATCAGAGAACTGCTGGGCCGAAGTGGAAGATTGGCCCGTTTCCATGCCAGAAAAGGTAATGGTCTGCGGTGGGACCGGAGTAAGATCAATTGGAATGCGCCGAATGGAGGGCCCACCAACTCTAGACTGGTCGATGGAATGATTGGATTGGCCTTGTAACATCGTGGGAGGTGGGGTATTGGACCCCTGCATGGCCTGATAGACAGCCTAGAGTTGGGCCGGATCCAACTGGGCCATCATTTGGAGAATGGAGCCAGCAGAAGGAGGAGAAAAGGAAGGAGTGGTCTGGCCGCTCTCCATGGGAACGGAGGACGGAAGAGGGGCAGAGCCCTCTCCAGATGAGAATGAGACAACCCTAGGAGGGTTTTCAAGAAGCCCTTGAGGGAGAGACTCCTCTTGGGAACGGGGAGGATTGAAAGAAGTCATGATGGGTTCAAAGAGCGGATTGGAGTAGAACTTGGAGAAGGAATTGGTCTTAGGAGGTGACTCTAATGGACGAAGACAACTCCACATGCAACGGAAATCTTGGAAAAAAAATAGCAAACAACACACAATAAACACACAATGAGTGATCAAACATGGATAACTTTGACAAAGATGCAAGTGAAAACGAGATGACAACACTCAAATTCAACCAAGTTACTTAGATGATGCAACAAGATTTTTATGATTTCTTCCTTTAGGACCTTAGTGACTTGATTAAGATGTGCTCTCCACAAGTAGGTTCCTAATAGGAAAGGACTTGTGGCTCGGTTGACTCTAAATGTAATCACTCCTTCACTTATGCAATCCTAGACATGGGGTAGGAAAGGTACAACCGGCCCGATGTCCGTGTGGGAATCCACGGCTCACGGGGACTTATGGAGGTCCCTGATGTGTTTTCCTTGTCGGCCCCAAGGAATATGGAGATGAGAGGTCCACGCACCAAGGTAGGAGAATGCAATCTAGTGTATGAAAATATGCATGAACCTATGTGCACCGGGGTGCATGCGAATTCTAGCCTAAGATCTAACAATCAAATATGCACACAATGATATAAATATGTGAACCAACCAAGGGGGAGACCAAGTAGCATCCAAGCATGAAAATCACCGTAAAAGCTGCGGAAGCAAACAGCACCTCAGGATGCGTACCTATCTGGATAATGTGATGCTCTATAACCCCTACGTCAGAGAAGTGTAACGGTCGAAGACCAGACCGTCAGAGTAGTGTAACGCGGGGACGCAGGACCGTCAGAGGAGCCAGAGAACCAGAAACAACAGGAGGTAAAAGGAAAATCTGGGAAAAACACGAACAACAAAGACAAGGAGCTGATAGCAGGTTTAACAGAGATCAAAGCACGATTGGCACTAGATGTCCCACCGTGATCGCCAAAAAACTGTTGGTTTTAATGTATCCCTTCTTTTGCAAGATGGGCTATGATGCCAACTATGAACAAATAATGAACCAAGTAATGAAATCAATCAACCTATGAACATGCGAATCATGAACCTAGGCAACCAACATAAGCTCTAGCATGGGCATGCTATCTCAATCAAAACTAAACTAAGTAAGGAAAGAAAAAACACAGGCCGAGGCGTGGAATAAGGAATAAGGAAAACACACCGTATAGGTGGAACAAGCAAAAGTAAAGAAGAGATATGATGAGAGAGTGATGGGGACATCACCGGCGATCTCATTTGTTCGAGGATCCTGATGCTCGCCAGCAGTGCTACATCTTGTTCGCCACTTTATTCCGAGTCATATGATGTATTTTTCATTTTTTTATTATGTAATTTTCCTTTTATTTGAGTCAAGTCCCTAGGTTAAGGTGTCATCTACCTAGGTTAATTGGCATTAGAGTGGTTAATGAGTCAGTTGGGCCCAATTAAGTGGGCTAGGCCCATGGGCACCCCCTTCTCCCTTAGTTTATTGTCACTAGTCTAAAACTCAGGGTCTTATGTTAAATTGTGGGATTCCTATAAATAGGACCCCAATCCCACCATTTGAAGCTAATGAATGAATGATATTGAGTTGAGTTTCCATAAAATTTGTGAGTTTCCCCTCTCTCCCTCTCTCTAGCTCTCTCTCTATTTCTCTCTCTCTCTCTCTAAAGGGGGCGAACCCCATTCTCTCTCCTCCCCACCCCCAATTTCGAAATTCACTCTCTCTCCTCCCCATTCACCTCTCATTAAGACCCCTCCCCCTTCCCCATACCTCCCATTTAATTCCCCTCCAACCCCTAGGTGGAATCCCCTTCTCCTAGGCACCTCTCCCTCCTCCCAAGCAACCTTTCCCCTTCCCCATACAACCTTTCATTTTCCCAAGGGAGAATCCCTTCTCCCAAGCACCCCTTCCCCTTCCCAAGGCAACCCTTCCCATTCCCTAGGCCCCCATTAACCCCTCCATTAACCCCACATTCAAACCAAAGGAGAGTTCTCTCCCCCCTCTCTCCTTCCCAACCCAAATTCGCAGCTCCCCCTTCCTCCACTTGCTAGACCACCTTCCAGCCCCCTTTCTACCCCTCCCACACCTTGTATCACCCCCTAACAAACCCCCACATAGTCAGGTGTCACCCCCACACCCATCCACACCATTTCCCACCCCATCTACTCCGTCTCCCATCACCTTCCATCACCCTATCCATCTCAGTTCGCAGGCAGCAGTTGAAGCCTGACTTGCAGAACCTGCCCCGAGGTCATTCCGCATCGTCTGGAGGCGTACCATTCATCAACGGAAAGGTCGTCAAGATAGCTTCGCAGCTGAGGAGGTCTTGCCGGCATCCGACATCCCTGCTGTCTGGAGGATTCATTCTCGTCCGACTGCGCAACCGGGACCTGAACCAGGACCAGAGCTGCAGTGCAGAAGCTTCCAAGGTCTCACCCTTCCCTTCCAAGGCACTCCGCTTGACCGGGTCAAAGTTCTACCAGTACCCCACGCAACCCCATAGGCGGAGCTTCGATTGGAGTCCGGGGCTGCCCGTTCCGAATTTTCTCCCTCAGGTGCGCTGAACAGCCTACTCAGGATCTGTCCAGACCCCTCCTCACTCAAAGGGATCTCCCTCTCTGCCCCGACATCGTCTGGTGCCCCCCCTGGTTGCTACTCGAAGAAGACTTGCCAGCGGACGTTCTCGTTTTGGTATTGCCACGTTCGGGCTCCGGGAGCGATCATGGCACCCGAATCTTTCGGCTACTGCACCCTGGGATCAGACTGAGTCAGAGCGCAGGGACCCTGTTCCAGAGATCGACCCAGCCGGTGACAACGTCGGAACCACCTACAGAAATTTACAGACATGTCAGGTTCTGTCAGCGACGTTTCGGCACCAGTTTCGTTGGATTCTGAGTTCGGAGGAAGGTGTGGCAGCGTCTACATCAGCGCCCTACCCGATCATTTCAGGACTGGGCAGACCGACCGGCACTAGCTAGTTCACCACCCCACCCCGCCTGGCCGGCTTAATGCCCCTCCCTGTGTGGAGGTAGTGTTTGTTTGTAACTGAAATTTCCCTTTCCCTAGTCCAACCCCCCTACGTGGGGAGTAGTGCATGTAATATTTGAACAGGGGAAGCTACACTGATGCAGTGTGCGGGGAACCCACACTCCCCCGCTCGCCCTCGTCTCCGGCCGGGATCGGTGTCTTCACACCGATCAGGTGAGCTTCGGACCACTCTCCTCTGCTGGTTTCTTACCTTTGCTTAGTTTAGTATTATCTCTAGTTGCGCCGTCGGCAGTGAGAGAGAGCTCGTTCCAATTTTCCATCAATTCGAGTGCCACCGCGGGTGAGTTGTGAGGGAGACACTACATCCCACGCCCTCGGCGTGCCGGCCACCCTTGAAGTTGGGCATCCCTTTCCCATTGGGGTCCATCCCCAGCCAGCCATATCCTTGGAACCCCAAGGTCCACTTCAGACCCTCACCATCATCGCCGGTCCGCCTACGGGCCCGGGTGCGCGCCTCGCGGGAGAACCGCTTGTGAGATATCGCCGTTCGGTCCGGTTGCTTGCAAATCTAGGTCCAAGGAGTGGTGTCACATCAAATGGTATCAGAGCAAGTTTTAGACTTGTCTCTACGAGTCTAGTCCTTGGGCATTGGCATTTGAGTCTCCCTTGCATCATGTTTTCCATCACTCCCTTGCTTGACCACCCTAGGGAGACACCCCAACTATCCATGGACCAATTTGACGCTTTCATCAACAAATGTCATAACTGTATAGATGCCCTCACCTCCCGGCTTGATCGGCTTGAAGCAAAAGGGAACCACGGCCCTAGAGCTTGGTCACCTCGGGATGGATTTGGAGCCAATGAACCCCCACTTAGGAGCAATGGCCTTAGAGTCTTGCCTCCCCGGGATGAGTTTGATAGGAAAGGGTTAGGCTATGATCCTTACTATGAGAGGTCCCAACACTATGGGCATGAGGAGAGACGCCCCTGGGATAACCTAGACAACCAATCCTCAAGAACGATGCAATTCTCTAGGTCTTCTAGGTTCACTCCACGACCAGATGATTCCAATGACATGGGACCCCGTCCCAACCTAGACCCTCTCCCGAAGACACCCATGCCATTTCCTAACGGAAGTACCCCAATTCAGCCCACAAATCCTCCTCCCATCCCTTTCCAAAAGGAACTTAAGGAGGTGACCGAAGTCTATGAGGCTCCCCTACATTGGGAAGAAGAATATGAAGCCCAATTAGGTCAAGAGAACTCATTCCTTCTCAAAGAAAACCCACTGAGCCAAATTGGGTGCACCCTCCCCTATGAGTTACAAGATGCCCAACCTAGGCCTCCACTACTACCCCTCCCCATTCTATCCCAAGTCCCCCATTACCCACCACCCAAAGAGCACCACATGCCAGTCATCATCACCCCACCCACAAAGGACCTACTCACCTCCTTGGTAGAAGAAACCATGATCTCCACACCCGACCCCCTAGTAGGGAACACCCCAGAACCACTCCCCACCTTGGAGGGAATTAATGGCCAAAATGAGGAAGAAATTTCACCTTTCATGCCACCCCCGCCAATTGGGAGTGAACTTATCATAAGTGGACCCTTGGTTAGATGGCTTGTGAAAAACCGGGCTCACCCTATCCTGCCCCATACCTACCCTTCCATGGAACAACACCTCTCCATAGTACCCTTGATGTGACACAAATATGCAGCAAGCAAAAATGAACCCTTGGACTTAATTCGCATTCACAACCACAAGATTGGGAGCAACTTGAGAGTCGACGTTACACTGCGCGCACACGTTTCCCGGGGTGACTTGGTGATGCCGAGTCGAGGTTGTGGAGAAAGCCCCTGGCTGGCTAGAGGACCAGCACCGCTAAGGTTGTCCCTCCCGAGGATATGAATCCCACAAACAAGGGCGGCCGGGTGCCTTGGGGGCACTAGGTCACTCGCTCACTATCATCCACGGTGACCACACAAGGGTTGGTGGCTCCGGGGTCGGGCACTCTCTCACCGACCAACAGATAAGTTTTGCAGATATGAAATGAACAGGAGTAATGAGCAAGGGTAAGAGTTCACCTGGTTGGTTTGAAGAAACCAACCCCGTTCGGAGACGAGGGCGAGCGGGGAATTGTGGATTTCCCCTCACACTGCGCCGATGAAGCTTGACCTGTTTTAAACGGTTACAATCACTACGCCTCACGCAGGAGGGTGGACTTGGGGTGGGGGTTTTGCTGTTACAATCAAACACTACCTCCACACAGGGAGGGGCATTAAGCCAGCCAGGCGGGGAGGGGAGATTTGCTGAAAACCCAAGAGAAGGAGCCGCCGCCGAGTAGCCTTGCTTGCTGTGAGAGGTGACAGTCAGTTGGTGTAGCGGCCGTAGATCCCGATCAGGAATTTTGCTGATGACGAAACCAGGGGGGATCTCTTCGTACAATGAACCTGAACACTCCAGAATTATGTTTATTTCTTCTGATGTCGTCGCTGGCCGTGGCGGAGGTTTGAACAGGACGACAGGATCTGGGACTGGCAGATACTAATCTGATGCAGCAGGTTGCAGAGAGTGCTCCGGCCGCTTCTGGACTCCGAATCATGAACTGCCAGAACTTCTGGAACCGTGGACAAGACTTCTTTGCAGAAAAATTGGTGGGGAAGCCGTCTGATGTCGGAGAAGACCGGAGGGTTCAGAGGAGTGGAGGCCGGTCGCTGTGGACTGTGGGAGGCAGACTCGCGCAGCCGAGGGCGAAAATTGGTAACTTTGGACTCCGGAAGCCGAACGCGGTTTTGCTTCTTCATTCTGACAGAGGACTGGAGGAGGAAGATCTTTGTAGAAGGGCTCTTGGCCTGATTCTTCCACCGTTGGTCGTGGTGCAGCTTCTAACCGGATTCAGGCACTCTGTCGAGGGAGCCCAGCACAGTCGGGGGAGAATGGTTCTCCCGGACAGCCCCGAACTCAGAATGGGACGGGATCACCTCGCCTACAAAGCTAACTGGGCGACCTTTCGAGAATGGTATGATACGCCTTCAGACGACGCCGTATGATTCCGTGGATGCTCCTGCAAGTCGACCCTTTCTCTGCCACCTGCAGACTTGGGCAGAGTGAAAGAGATGGTGGTGGAACTAGGCTAATGGAAGTGGTAGTTAGCAATAGTAGTAGTGGTGGGATGATGGCTGATGGGGGAGGGATGTTTAGGAGTGGTGGGAGGGGTGGAGTAGGGAATGAGGTAGTCCAAGAGGGTGGAGGGGTGAGAGGGCCGCAGCTAGGAGAGGGGGATGGAGGGGGTCGGCCAAGGCAAGGGGGTGCATAGGTGGGAAGGGGGGGTTGCGCAACTTGTGGTGGGAGTGGGGTTTGATTCCCCTAGGGGTATGAATGGGGGTGTGGGGGAGTGGAAGGGTTGCTTGGGGAAGAGGGAGGGGTGCCTTGGAGGTGGGGAAGGTGTATGGGGAATGGGAAGGGTTGCTTGGGGAAGTGGAGGTATTGATGGGAGTTATTGAGTCTTGGGAGGTGAAGGGTTGTGTTTAATGGGGTGGGACTGATGTGGCAAGTGGGGGAGGTGAAGGGGCAGGTTCGCCCAAGGGAGAGAGAGAGAGGAGGAGAGAGAGAGGGGTTCGCCCCCTTTAGTGTGAGAGAGAGAAGAAAGAGCTAGAGAGAGAGAGAGAGCTAGAGAGAGGGGGGGGCACAATTCTTGTGGCAAGTTTTACTCAAATATTCCATTACTGAACTCAAGTGGAGTTGGGGTCCTATTTATAGGAAACCCACTTTTACATATAAGACCCTGACTTTTAACATACTAACAGATAACCAAGGAAGGGGGGGTGCGCCCATGGGCCTAGCCCAAAGAAATAGGCCCAATAGCAAGCACCATAGCCTAATGAGACTCGAACTTAGGGAAATGACTGGATAACCTAGGTACAAGACTCAAATAAAAGGCAAATTACATGATCATGACTCAAGTAAAAAAAAAGGGGAAAACAACAAGATGACCCCATGGTAAGCACTAAGGTCCAATCCAGAAGAAGGGCTGCTCCCTAGCTGCCTCCGGGAGGGAGAGAGGTGCCAAGCCAGAGAGAATCGTGAGTGATGCCCTCATCAATTCTCCCGGGCTGCGAAGAGCTCGACTCTGTCGAGTAAAGACCCTCCCTGCTGCGGTACTGCTCTAGAAGATCGGGGTCCAGCTGCTGGAGATCCTCCCGGCTCACCCAGGCATCGTCCGAGGGTGGTCGTCCCTTCCACCTGACCAGGTATCGCTCATACACCTTGCTCCTTGTGTTGGTGACATGTTCATCTAATATCCGCTCCACTTTATCACGCTGGTTTCTCAAGTTGGGTGGAGCTCTCTGAGGTGTGGGGGCACTCTCAAGGGGTGGAATAGGCTGTATCTCCTCACTAGGTGTCACCGTGGGGCCCTTGTAGGGTACCAGGTCAGCCACATTGAATGTGGGACTTACTCCGTATTCTTCAGGGAGGTCCAACACATAAGCATTGGTGCCAAGTCGTCTCAGCACCTGGAAGGGGCCGGCTCCACGAGACCTCAACTTAGAGGTATTCCCAGGGAATAGCCTCTCAGTTCTCACCATCACAAAATCACCAACTTGGAATTCTTGGTGGCGGCGGTGGGAATCACCTGACTTCTTGTAAATCTCATTGCTCTTGTGGATGTTTTTGAGAATATCTTCATGCAACTCTCTAAGGTGTTGTGCAAAAGACTCAGCAGTGATGGAGACCCTAGCATGAGGGGGCAGGGGAATGAGATCTGTTGGCTTCCTGGGTTTGTAACCATGCACAGCTTCGAAAGGACTCAAGCCTATGGACCTATTGGTGGAATTATTGTATGCAAACTCGGCTTGAGGTAGAATGAGATCCCAATTTCCAGGGCGGTCCTCAACAAGGCACCGCAGGAGATTCCCTAGGCTCCGATTGACGACTTCGGTCTGGCCATCGGTTTGAGGGTGATAGGCCGTGGAAAATTTAAGCAGGGTTCCCATTAGATGCCAGAGGGTCTTCCAAAAGTAACTTGTGAATTTGACGTCCCTATCTGAAATGATGGTCTTGGGCAAGCCATGGAGGCGGACCACCTCATCAAAGAACAGACGGGCCACATGGGAGGCGTCAGAGGTTTTAGAACAGGGGATGAAGTGGGCCATTTTTGAGAATCTGTCCACTACAACAAAGATGGAGTCATGTTTCCTCTGGGTCCGAGGTAGCCCTGACACGAAATCCATGCTCAGGTCCTGCCATGGTCGATCCGGGACGGGTAGAGGGGTGTATAGGCCTGTGTTCTGTCTGACTTGCTTAGCAGTCGCACATGTGTGACATTGCCCCACGATTTTGGCCACATCCCTTTTGAGACTGGGCCAATAGAACTGTCCTTCAACCAAGGCAATGGTTTTGTGAACCCCAAAGTGCCCAGCCAGGCCTCCTGCATGTAATTCCCAGACTAATAAATCCCGCAGTGAAGTTCTAGGGATGCAAAGTCTATGTCCTTTGAAGATGAATCCGTCCTCTAGGATAAAACCCTGGTGTTCTTGGGGTGAAGGGGTGATTAGGTCGGCATGGACATGTCCAAAGTCGGGACAGTTTGGGTATTCCTCCTTAACCCGATCGAACCCTATTACTTCTACCCGAATGGTAGCTAGCAGGGAGATCCTCCTACTGAGTGCATCAGCAACACGGTTTTCACTTCCGGCCTTATGTTTGATCACAAATGTGTAGGCCTAGATGTACTCGACCCATCGGGCATGCCGGGCATTCAGTTTCTACTGGGAGTTGAGGTATTTTAGGGCCTCATGGTCGGAGAATATGACAAATTCTTTGGGCAAGAGGTAGTGCCTCCAATGCCGGAGGGATTGCACCACAGCATAAACTTCCTTGTCGTAGGTGGAGTATTTCATCCTGGCATCACACAACTTTTCACTAAAGTAGGCTACAGGGTGTCCCTCTTGGCTGAGGATCCCGCCAATTCCTACCCCGGAGGCATCACAAGTCACCTCAAAGACTTTGGAGAAGTCAGGGAGGCATAATACTGGGGCTTGGGTCATCCTCTCTTTGAGCTCCTGGAAGGCCCTAGAAGCCGACTTGGTCCATACAAAGGTCCCCTTTTTAAGACAGTCGGTGATAGGGGCTGTGACTGTGCTGAACCCATGGATGAATCTCCGGTAAAAGGTGGCCAATCCATGGAAACTTCTGACCTCATGGAGGGTGCGGGGCTCCGGCCAGTCAATGATAGCTCGAACCTTCTCGGGGTCCATGGATACTCCCTTAGTGGAAACCACATACCCAAGGAAAGTAATGGACTCAATCAGAAAGTGGCACTTTCCTGGGTTGGCATAGAGACTCTCTTTCCTAAGGACAGCACAGACTTGCCTAAGGTGGTTGAGGTGGGCCTCCCTAATCTGGCTGTAGATAAGGATGTCATCGAAATAGACCACTAGGAAGACTCCTATGTAAGGTCTAAGGACCTCTATCATGAGACGCATAAAGGTACTTGGGGCATTTGAAAGCCCGAAAGGCATCACTAGCCACTCATAGAGCCCATCTTTGGTTTTAAAGGCAGTTTTCCATTCATCCCCTGGCCTTATCCTAACCTGATGGTAGCCACTTTTGAGATCTATTTTGGAAAAAATGGTGACCCCGGCTAGCATGTCAAGCATATCGTCAAGTCTAGGTATGGGAAACCTATATTTGACTGTGATCTTGTTGATGGCCCTGCTGTCGACGCACATTCGCCATGTCCCGTCTTTCTTTGGTGTGAGGAGGGCTGGGATAGCACAAGGACTTTTGCTAAGACGGAGGAAGCCTTTTCTAATGAGTTCCTCCACTTGCCTCCTCAATTCAGCATGCTCAGTGGGGTTGAGGCGATAGTGGGGAAGGTTTGGGAGGGTGGCCCCTGGGACAAGGTCAATAGCATGTTGGACATCCCTCATGGGTGGCAGTTGATCGGGGAGCTCTTCGGGGAACACATCCTTGAATTCTTCTAAGAGAGGGTGGATTTCCACGGGATGAGGGTTGGAGGGGGTGGGTTCCCCGAGGCATATGACTATAGCGTATACGGGTGTTCCGAGAGCTACCTCTTCCTCGAGTTCTTGTCTAGTGATGAGGTGTAGGCCCTTGGTGGGGTTCTCATGGGTGGACGGTTGACTTGTTGGTTGGGTTGGGGGTGATGAGACCCCTTGGCTTTGAGGTGGTGTAGGGAGAATTCCCTTGGAGGGTGGTTCCTTTCGGGGTGGTGAAGGGTTGAGGCGAATGGTCTTCCCCTCGTGTTCAAAGGTGCATGTGTTCGTTTTCCCATAGATGGTAGCATTAACATCATATATCCAAGGTCTCCCTAGTAGGATGCTTCCTACAGCCATAGGTATGATGTCACACCATATTTTTCCTTGGTAGGATGAAAAGGTGACGGGGATAAGACAACATGTGTTGACGGGTAGGGAATGGTTGTTTATCCATGATACCTGATATGGTTTGGGGTGGGGTGTTGGGGTAAGCCCTAGGAGCTTGACGGTGTCCGGAGTCACGGCGTTGACACAACTTCCGTTGTCTAGGATGACCTTCCTAACATGGTTCCCGATTTTGATGAAGGTGTGAAAAATGGAAGTCCTCCGCCAGTCGTCCTCTTGAGGTTGGGTAAGGGTGCACCTTATCACCCCTAGGTGGGTGGAGTGGGGGTCATTTTCTACATCTTCCTCAAAGAATTGCTCCTCGTATTCCTCTTCCCACCCAAAAGCAGCCTCGTGTTCCTCAATAGTATTCTCATGGGTTTCCTGGGATGTGGTAGGTCCGCCCTCAATAACAAGGCTCGACAACCCCTTGGAAGGGCATTGGGAGGCTATGTGGCCATAACCATGGCACTGAAAACACTTAACCGTACTACTCTCTGGGGTCTTCCCTTTGGAGGCTTCCTCCCTTCGGGGAGGAGGGTTGGACGGAGTGGCCTTTGTGGGGGTAGGATTGGTTGGCTGGGGGTAGGGCCGAGTGGGGGTTCCCCCACTGGGAGGAGGTGTTCTCAACAGGGGAGGGAGGTTGGGTCGGGGTCCCGGGCCCTTGGGGGGGGCAAACCTTGGGTTCCTAGAAAACCTTTCTACATCCCGGGCTATTTGATAGGTGACCTCAAGGCTATGAGCTTCCCTCATGAAAAGTTCCCGTTTGATGTGGGGAAGGAGACCATTCCTAAACCGGGATAAAGTGACGGCTGGCTCTTCGATGACACCACACCTTAAGAGGTATGAGTCAAATTTTTCTATATACTCTTCCACGGTCTTTCCCTCTTGGGTAAGGCTTTGCCACTCGTCAAGGAGGAGTTGGCTATAGGAATTGGGAAGGTATTTCCTTCTGAGTTGGGTTTTCATGTCAAGCCAAGTGTCAATGGGTTCCTCCCGCCTAATCCTCCTTTGGCTCTCTACCTTTAACCAATATGTCTTGGCTAGTTTGAGAAGGTGCATCTTGGCCAACCTAACCTTTCTCTCCTCGGACATTGGGTACCAATCAAAGTATTGGTCCATGCCATGCTCCCATTCTTCATAGGCACTTGGGTTATGGGACCCATCAAAATTCGGAGCATCTACCTTGATCATTCTTAAGAGGAAGTCATCCGGATCCTCTCGTTGTCGCCTCTCTTGGTACCGAGGTTGTGGGCTCTCTCTTGCTCACGATACCACTCATTCTCTAGGTCTTCCCTCTGATGTTCAACCCGCGGAGGAGGAGCCCTGTGGACATGATTCCTAGGTGGGGCCCTAGCTTCTTCTAATCTCTCTAATCGGGTGGAAAAACCATTCATTTGCTCCGTGAGGGCTTGAATGGCAGCCTCAAGTTGATCCGTAGGAGCTTGGGAAGCTTCCCTAGGGATGTTTTGGTTGCCTTGGAAATTGGAATCCATGGGTGGATCGGAAGTAGAAGGATCGGTCCGGTATATAGTACCCCTACGGGTGGACATGCACAAAGACAAGGTGACCGACACGGGATGGTAATGCAATTGCCCTAGGACCTAGGCTTGTAGAGACAAGTCTAAAACTTGCTCTGATATCACTTGATGTGACACAAATATGCAGCAAGCAAAAATGAACCTTGGACTTAATTCGCATTCACAACCACAAGATTGGGAGCAACTTGAGAGTCTCTGTTACACCGCGCGCACACGTTTCCTGGGGTGACTCGGTGATGCCGAGTCGAGGTTGTGGAGAATGCCCCTGGCTGGCTAGAGGACCAGCACCGCTAAGGTTGTCCCTCCCGAGGATATGAAGCCCACAAACAAGGGCGGCCGGGTGCCTTGGGGGCACTAGGTCACTCGCTCACTATCATCCACGGTGACCACACAAGGGTTGGTGGCTCCGGGGTCGGGCACTCTCTCACCGACCAGCAGATAAGTTTTGTAGATATGAAATGAACAGGAGTAATGAGCAAGGGTAAGAGTTCACCTGGTTGGTTTGAAGAAACCAACCCCGTTCGGAGACGAGGGCGAGCGGGGAAGTGTGGATTTCCCCGCACACTGCGCCGATGAAGCTTGACCTGTTTTAAACGGTTACAATCACTACGCCTCACACAGGAGGGTGGACTTGGGGTGGGGGTTTTGCGGTTACAATCAAACACTATCTCCACCAAAGGAGGGGTGTTAAGCCAGCCAGGCGGGGAGGGGAGATTTGCTAAAAACCCGAGAGAAGGAGCCGTCGCCGAGTAGCCTTGCTTGCTGTGAGAGGTGACAGTCAGTTGGTGTAGCGGCCGTAGATCCCGATCAGGAATTTTTCTGATGACGAAACCAGGGGGGATCTCTTCGTAAAATGAACCTGAACACCCCAGAATTATGTTGATTTCTTCTGATGTCGTCGCTGGCCGTGGCGGAGGTTCGAACAGGATGACAGGATCTTGGACTGGCAGATACTAATCTGATGCAGCAGGTTGGAGAGAGTGCTCCGGCCGCTTCTGGACTCCGAATCACGAACCGCCAGAACTTCTGAAACCGTGGACGAGCCTTCTTTGCAGCAAAACTGGTGAGAAAGCCGTCTGATGTCGGAGAAGACCGGAGGGTTCAGAGGAGTGGAGGCCGGTCGCTGTGGACTGTGGGAGGCAGACTCGTGCAGCCGAGGGGGAAAATTGGTAACTTTGGACTCCGGATGCCGAACGCGGTTCTGCTTCTTGATTCTGACAGAGGACTGGAGGCGGAAGATCTTTGTAGAAGGGCTCTTGGCCTGATTCTTCCACCGTTGGTCGTGGTGCAGCTTCTAACCGGATTCAAGCACTCTGCAGAGGGAGCCCAGCGCAGTCGGGGGAGAATGGTTCTCCCGGACAGTCCCAAACTCAGAATGGGACGGGATCACCTCGCCTGCAAAGCTAACTGGACGACCTTTCCAGAATGGTATGATACGCCTTCAGACGACACCGTATGATTCCGTGGATGCTCCTGCAAGTCGACCCATTCTCTGCCACCTGCAGACTTGGGCAGAGTGAAAGAGATGGTGGTGGAACTAGGCTAATGGAAGTGATAGTTAGCAATAGTAGCAGTGGTGGGATGATGGCTGATGGGGGAGGGATGTTTAGGAGTGGTGGGACGGGTGGAGCAGGGAATGAGGAAGTCCAAGAGGGTGGAGGGGTGAGAGTGCCGCAACTAGGAGAGGGGGATGGAGGGGGTCGGCCAAGGCAAGGGGGTGGATAGGTGGGAAGGGGGGGTTGCGCAACTTGTGGTGGGAGTGGGGTTTGATTCCCCTAGGGGTATGAATGGGGGTGTGGGGGAGTAGAAGGGTTGCTTGGGGAAGAGGGAGGGGTCCCTTAGAAGGTGGGGAAGGTGTATGGGGAATGGGAAGGGTTGCTTGGGGAAGTGGAGGTATTGATGTGAGTTATTGAGTCTTGGGAGGTGAAGGGTTGTGTTTAATGGGGTGGGGCTGATGTGGCAAGTGGGGGAGGTGAAAGGGCAGGTTCGCCCAAGGGAGAGAGAGAGGAGGAGGAGAGAGAGAGGGGTTCGCCCCCTTTAGTGTGAGAGAGAGAAGAAAGAGCTAGAGAGAGAGAGAGAGCTAGAGAGAGGGGGGGCACAATTCTTGTGATAAGTTTTACTCAAATATTCCATTACTAAACTCAAGTGGAGTTGGGGTCCTATTTATAGGAAACCCACTTTTACATATAAGACCCTGACTTTTAACATACTAACAGATAACCAAGGAAGGGGGGGTGCGCCCATGGGCCTAGCCCAAAGAAATAGGCCCAATAGCAAGCACCATAGCCTAATGAGACTCAAACTTAGGGAAATGACTGGATAACCTAGGTACAAGACTCAAATAAAAGGCAAATTACATGATCATGACTCAAGTAAAAAAAAGGGGAAAACAACAAGATGACCCCATGGTAAGCACTAAGGTCCAATCCAGAAGAAGGGCTGCTCCCTAGCTGCCTCCGGGAGGGAGAGAGGTGCCAAGCCAGAGAGAATCGTGAGTGATGTCCTCATCAACCCTTATCCACCTATCACACCACAATCCAATCATCCTATCAAGTGGAAACATTAGGGGATCTTCTTAAGGGTATAGCTTGGAAAATAGAGCTAACTGGCATGTTGACTACAATAGCCAACCGACCTAGGAGCCTTGACCTCCTACACCTATGTGTCGGATCCATCTCCTCCATTTACACTGTGGGTTGCTACACTAGCGACCTTCTTTTACTCCTCCCTACACCCGACGAGCCCGATGCTATCCATAAACTAGAGTTGCTTGTCTCGGGTAGAACATCCAGCCCTCCATTCATGGCCGACCATCCAACCAAAAACTTTGGCCCGATCATCTTACTAGAGGAGGAGAGTCCGCCATCAAATGGTTGTGAGGACCATGAGGACATAGAGTTCCTCTCCCTAGGTGACCCTTACCATGACCCCTTCGATCCCTTCCTATACCCACCCACCTTACTCACCACCAACCTTTTCCTACCCCAACCAGCCATGTTGGATCAAGCCCACCTCTCCCAAAACCCGGTCCACACCAAGAGAACCATGACCATGGGTGAAATACACCTAGGAAACAATGTGGTGCCCCACTCCATGATACATACCTTCTTTGACCCCTTCGACCCTTATAAGTGGGAGCTCAAGGAGGACCCCATACCCACACACATGGTCGTCACCTCTAGGATAAGAGTGCACCTATCTTGGCATATCACAGCATTCGTCAGGGGTCACAAGCCCAGTCATCTCATACATGTCACACACACTTTAGGCCCAATACATGACTGGCTCACATTTGGATGTGCTGGCCCTCCCACATTCGTCATAGCTCTTACGCATGAATGGAACATACATGGATGTCCGGGTCCCCCGGTAATTATCGCCACCATGCACGATAGATCCACCTATGGTTGCCCCGGCCCCCCCTGAGTCTATGAAAGTCTTCATCACATCTAAGCATGATAGGTCAATTTATGGTTGCCCCGGTCCACCTTTTCACACTACCCACTTTCACAACCACTCACCGCATCATAATGCATGGCATGAGCACACACGCAAGCAAATCGCAACGAGCGGTGAGGTTCATAAAGAGCGGGAAAAGGCTCGCGAGCACCACTTGGAATTCCAAGTAGGCAACCTATCGATGGTGGCATTGGAGTGGCCCTACCCTAGAGTCACCTCCAACTTGAGGGCACGAGGACTTGGACCTTGCCAAGTTCCGAGTGACTTTGGCAACCCGGTTTACGGGTTGGACTTGCTAATAGGTTTTGGGATACACCCAACTTTTGGCGCGGCGGATCTGGCAGCCTATATGGGCACCGCGGTGGAACCCAGTGAGCACCTTGAGCCTACCCCCACCTTTGTGAGTGATACCCTCGAAGAGCCTCCACATATCAGCCTAAGAATCCGACGTGCGCACACGGAGGCAATACTGGGCAAGCAGGATACCATCACCAGCAAGAGGGTGTGCCCAAGCCACCGTGAGAGGATGAAGGACCGTCCCCTGGTTGCGGATGTAGGGTTAAGTTTGGAGGTTGAGGTTCACCCCGAGCTGCTTTAGAGGACCACTTCCCCGGAGGACCCATATTCGACGGAGTTGAGTTCTCCGCACCCCGAGGGTATGATGGGGACATCACCGGCGATCTCATTTGTTCGAGGATCCTGATGCTCGCCAGCAGTGCT
This sequence comes from Amorphophallus konjac, assembly GCA_022559845.1. Taxonomy (NCBI): domain Eukaryota; kingdom Viridiplantae; phylum Streptophyta; class Magnoliopsida; order Alismatales; family Araceae; genus Amorphophallus; species Amorphophallus konjac. Next base: position 126,303,981 of record CM040125.1, read on the forward strand.
ACATCTTGTTCGCCACTTTATTCCGAGTTATATGATGTATTTTTCATTTTCTTATTATGTAATTTTCCTTTTATTTGAGTCAAGTCCCTAGGTTAAGGTGTCATCTACCTAGGTTAATTGGCATTAGAGTGGTCAATGAGTCAGTTGGGCCCAATTAAGTGGGCTAGGCCCATGGGCACCCCCTTCTCCCTTAGTTTATTGTCACTAGTCTAAAACTCAGGGTCTTATGTTAAATTGTGGGATTCCTATAAATAGGACCCCAATCTCACAATTTGAAGCTAATGAATGAATGATATTGAGTTGAGTTACCATAAAATTTGTGAGTTTCCCCTCTCCCTCTCTCTAGCTCTCTCTCTATTTCTCTCTCTCTCTCTAAAGGGGGCGAACCTCATTCTCTCTCCTCCCCATCCCCAATTTTGAAATTCACTCTCTCTCCTCCCCATTCACCTCTCATTAAGACCCCTCCCCCTTCCCCATACCTCCCATTCAATTCCCCTCCAACCCCTAGGTGGAATCCATTTCTCCTAGGCACCTCTCCCTCCTCCCAAGCAACCTTTCCCCTTCCCCATACAGCCTTTCATTTTCCCAAGGGAGAATCCCTTCTCCCAAGCACCCCTTCCCCTCCCCAAGGCAACCCTTCCCATTCCCTAGGCCCCCATTAACCCCTCCATTAACCCCACATTCAAACCAAAGGAGAGTTCTCTCCCCCCTCTCTCCTTCCCAACCCAAATTCGCAGCTCCCCCTTCCTCCACTTGCTAGACCACCTTCCAGCCCCCTTTCTGCCCCTCCCACACCTTGTATCACCCCCTAACAGACCCCCACATAGTTAGGTGTCACCCCCACACCCATCCACCCCATTTCCCACCCCATCTACTCTGTCTCCCATCACCTTCCATCACCCTATCCATCTCAGTTCGCAGGCAGCAGTTGGAGCCTGACTTGCAGAACCTGCCCTGAGGTCATTCCGTGTCGTCTGGAGGCGTACCATACATCAACGGAAAGGCCGTCAAGATAGCTTCGCAGCCGAGGTGGTCTCGCCGGCATCCGACATCCCTGCTGTCCGGAGGGTTCATTCTTGTTCAACTGCGCAACCGGGACCTGAACCAGGACCAGAGCTGCAGTGCAGAAGCTTCCACGGTCTCTCCCTTCCCTTCCAAGGCGCGCCGCTTGACCGGGTCAAAGTTCTACCAGTACCCCACGCAACCCCATAGGCGGAGCTTCGATTGGAGTCCGGGGCTGCCCGTTCCGAATTTTCTCCCTCAGGTGCGCTGAACAGGCTACTCAGGATCTGTCCAGACCCCTCCTCACTCAACGGGCTCTCCCTCTCTGCCCCAACATCGTCTGGTGCCCCCCTGGTTGCTACTCGAAGAAGACTTCCCAGCGGACGTTCTCGTTTTGGTATTGCCACGTTCAGGCTCCGGGAGCGGTCGTGGAACCCAAATCTTTCAGCTACTGCACCCTGGGATCAGACTGAGTCAGAGCGCAGGGACCCTGTTCCAGAGATCGCCCCAGCCAGTGACAATGTCGGAACCACCAACAGAAATTTACAAACGTGCCAGGGTCTGTCAGCGACGTTTTGGCACCCGTTTCGTTGGATTCTGAGTTCGGAGGAAGGCGTGGCAGCGTCTACATCAGCGCCCTACCCGATCATTTCAGGACTGGGCAGACCGACCGGCACTAGCTAGTTCACCACCCCACCCCGCCTGGCCGGCTTAACGCCCCTCCCTGTGTGGAGGTAGTGTTTGTTTGTAACTGAAATTTCCCTTTCCCTAGTCCAACCCCCCTGCGTGGGGAGTAGTGCATGTAATATTTGAACAGGGGAAGCTACACCGACGCAGTGTGCGGGGAACCCACACTCCCTCGCTCGCCCTCGTGTCCGGCCGGGATCGGTGTCTTCACACCGATCAGGTGAGCTTCGGACCACTCTCCTCTACTGGTTTCTTATCTTTGCTTAGTTTAGTATTATCTCTAGTTGCGCCGTCGGCAGTGAGAGAGAGCTCGTTCCAATTTTCCATCAAGTTGAGTGCCACCGCGGGTGAGTTGTGAGGGAGACACTACATCCCACGCCCTCGGCGTGCCGGCCGCCCTTGAAGTTGGGCATCCCTATCCCATTGGGGTCCATCCCCAGCCAGCCATATCCTTGGAACCCCAAGGTCCACTTCGGACCCTCACCATCATCGCCGGTCCGCCTACGGGCCCGGGTGCGCACCTCGCGGGAGAACCGCTTGTGAGATATCGCCGTTCGGTCCGGTTGCTTGCAAATCTAGGTCTAAGGAGTGGTGTCACATCAGAGAGAAAAGCCAATGCCCAAACTAAGAAAAGATGTGATCACCACCAAGGTAAAAACAAGCCCAAGACCTGATAAATACCTTGGAATAGGAGGATGATGCACCCACCCATGGGAGAGAGAAAACAATCGGGAAACTGCAGCTCTGTGGGATGTGGCGGTCGAATGATGGTGTGTCACAGGACTGTGACGGTCCCATGATAGACCGCTACAACACTCTAACATGCCTGGGATAGACCGTCAGAGCTTTTGTAGAATAAGGTTGGGAATCTTTTGATCTCCAAGCTTTCCTGCCGGCCAGAGAGCTTGGGCCTCGCGCTAAGGAATCTGTAAACCTGCAAAAGAGTGGAAGACACAAGAAAAATAACCTAGATTAGCCCTTTCACAAAGTAGTATCAATAATCCAAAGAACTTATGAACATGCAAAAGGAGAGGGTAATACCGGGGAGATTGGTTGTTTTAAACCCCTCTAGGGCGTTTTAAAAGATGGGAGGATGTTTTAAATGAAAGCAACCGATGAAAGAACGTGGGAGATGGAGAGGGACAATGATATGATTGCATAGAAGAGGGAAAAGCACTAAGAACAATGACTTGACTGAATTAAACCCTTGAAACCGATACTCCCTGAACTTTGGAAGTAAATGGACATGGGAAGCAGCTCTCCTTGGTTGGTTCTAGCTCCAGGATGCGGCAGCACTTCGACACAAACTCCAGATTTCTCCCCCTCAAGCCATGAAGTCAAGGGTTCTATTTATAGGCCCTCAAAGTCTAGGTTCGAGTTGAGAATAATCCAGCTAGAAAAGAGGACGTTTCTTAGCAAACTCTTGAAGATAGTACTCCCAAGAGTCCACAGAATCGAACGGAAGCTTCTTAGGATGAGTATTGAGAGTGAAATCAAGGAAACAAACTCTTAGTTCGATCACGGAGCAACAAAGAAAAGACCAGGCTTGGTAGGACTCTCTGTTGGATGTAACGGCTGCTCGATAGACCACCACAGGGATGTAACGCTCCAAGAAGAGACCGTCACACGACCTTATCCCTTAAGAAGATAAGATCAACGAGGGAAGTTTTTCAAACGTTAGACTCTAGATGGATGTAACGGTCAAGCATAGATGCATTACAATAAGGTAACGGTCGCACGATAGACCGTCACACTCAACGGGCAGTCAAAAGATAAGCTTTGGAAAGAAGCCTTAAGCTTAAGGACTCTGGAAGATGTAACGGACCAGGGTAGATGCGTCAGAGATCGGTAACACCCCATCAAAGGACCGTTAGAGACAATAGAGTGCCAAAAAAAATGAAAGCTTGCTAAGCTTCGTCCAACCGGAAAAAAGCGAGGAACCAGACTCAACCAAGGAGACATGACTCAAGAAATGGACCTCAAATTGATCAAGAAGGCTCAACAAAGGTGAACAACTTGGAGCATCATATAGAGTGAACAAGGAGATGACCCAACTTATTGGTCATAAAATAGGTGTCAACAAACGCGAAACTGGATGTCCTCGTGTAACTCATGAGGACTCAGGTGGCCAGGGATGGAAGGTCACGCGCCCCTCTGGAGAGCGCCCCCCCCCCCCCCCCCCCCGCGAGAACGTGTCCCAGTACACCGCCGGAGGTCGCTTCACCCTCCAAGGGCAGCAGCTTATTCGCAACAAGACCGGAGGACCTTCACAAGCCCCCCCTCCAGAGCAAGAAGCCTCCTCCACACCGAAACGGGGGAAACATGGGGCACGCCATCCACACCGGGAGACCGAAGTCCCCATGGAGCCCAGGACAGCCTGCCATCAAGCCCCCTTAGCCCTACGACGCAACAACAACCGGAGTTGTCCCTCCGTCTACGAGAGTTCGAGAGGCGCTTCGCAGTGCAGGAGCGCGCCTTACGAGCCTTGCAGAAGACCTCTCCACTAGAGGATGAGGAGAGATCCCCGTTCTCTGACTATATCTTGAACGCAGAGGTACCTCCCAAAATCTCCATCCCGACCTTCAAGCCTTACGACGGCCAAGGCGACCCGACCGACCACTTCGACAGCTTCGACGCCCTGATGACCCTTTACAGGGCGTTTGACGCCATCAAGTGCCGAGCTTTCACGACCACCCTGGTCCAAGGCGCCCAAGCATGGTTCCGGGCCCTCGCCCCCGGATCCATCCGAGACTTCAAGCAGTTTGGGCAAGTATTCAAGGAGAGTTTCACCGGCAGCGGCCCCCGAGGTCGGTAGCAGGGATTTTGTCAAACAGATGAAAGGGGAGAGACTCCGGGCTTACATCAACCGATTCAAATCGGAAGCCCTGAGAATCCCTCGTCTGGATGTAGCCTCGGCCATAACCGCGCTGACCGGAGGCACCCGGGATGAGAACCTCCGCCGCGAACTTGTCCTCCACCCTCCCTCGACCCTTGCCGAGCTAGTGACTCTGGCCTTACGCCATGCTGAGTGCGAAGAAGTTCTCAGCGCATGCCGAGGTGCAACCAGCTCGGGTCGGGAGGAGGACAAGAAGCGAGCACCTGAGTCATGCTCGAGCCAAGGAAAGAGGCAGAACCGAGACGGGGAGCACAAAGAACCATCTCGGAAGTACGAGCGGTACACTCCCTTAACCGCTCCAGTGTACGAAATATATGAAGACATCAAAGGCTCAGGCCTCCTCCGCCAACCCGAGCCAATGAGGTCGAAAAGCCGCAATCGCAGCAAACATTGCCTGTTCCACAGTGACCACGGGCATCACACTGACGATTGCCATCAGCTCCATGATGAGATCGAGAGCCTCGTCCGCCAGGGACACCTATCCCGATTCGTGGCCGGGCATAAGGAAGACCGAGGCGCCGCAGAGGAAATCGACAACGCCCCTCGTGGGGTCCATATCAACGTCATCACCGGAGGAGCTGCATCAGGAGGAGACAGTGGCCGAGGAAGGAAGCGTCATGCTGAGCGGGCGAGCCGAGCCATCGAGCCTCCCAAGGCGCCGCCAAGTGAGCCTCAGGTCATAATCTTCTCCGACCGCGACCTTGAAGGGCTAACCACCCCCCATGACGACGCCCTAGTCATATCAGCCACAATAAACCATTGTAACGTTGACAGGGCTCTAGTTGACAATGGGAGTGCCCCCAATGTATTATCCTATGAATGTTTCCTTAAGATGGGGGAGGATCCATCTAAACTCCGCCCGATCCAAACCCCCCTGTGCGGGTTCAATGGCCAGGCCACTTATCCCGAGGGAGCCCTCAGCCTGCCGGTTACTCTTGGCACCCCACCCAAGACCGTTACGGTTATGGCGGACTTCATAGTGATCAAGGGTATGATAGCATACAATGCAATCTTCAACCGAGGAATCCTCAGCCGAACGAAAGCAGTGCCTTCTACCTATCCCCAAAAGATGAAGTTCCCCACCAAAAATGGGTTGGGGGAGGTCCGAGGCAACCAGGCCATGGCCAGAAGGTGCTACAATATCTCGGTTGAAGCCACAAGGCCGAACGGGAAGAACAGGGGCCCCCGGGAAGTCGAGGAAAAATCCGCAACCGCCGAGCCTGGAGGCGAATTGCTAGCAGTTTTCCTAAACGATGACCCGACCCTAGGAGTAAAGATTGGCGCCGACCTAACATCTGAAGCCCAATAGCAATACAAAGAGTTTCTTTTCACGTACGTCCGAGTCTTTGTGTGGTCTGATGATCAACTCCCTGGGATACCAGAGGAGACGATGATGCATAAGCTCAACCTCGATCCAACCATCGAAGCCGTACAACAACGCAGAAGGAAGCACGCGCCAGAGAAGCAGGCGATCATCAAGGAGCAAGTCACCAAGGGGAAAAAGACTGGTCTTTTCAGATCGGTTCTGTACCCGACATGGCTGGCTAACATCGTCCTGGTGCCAAAAGCTTTGGGAAAGTGGCGAATGTGTGTGGACTTCACCGACTTGAACAAGGCTACTCCAAAGGACTGCTATCCATTACCGAGCATCGACCAACTGGTTGACACAACCTCGGGCAACGAGATACTCAGCCTCCTAGACACCTATTCAGGTTACCATCAGATCAGAATGAATCCAGAAGACATCGAGAAGACCGCCTTTATCACCGACTTCGGCGTATACTGCTACACCCGGATGCCTTTCGGGTTGAAGAACACTGGAGCCACATACCAGAGGCTGGTCAATCATATGTTTGAGAGACAGCTCGGTCGGAACGTCGAGGCCTATATTGATGACATGCTCGTGAAGACCCCCAAGGCCGAGGACCACTTCGCCGACCTAGCTGAAACCTTCGACACCCTCCTAAAGTACAACATCAAGCTCAATCCTGCCAAGTGCACCTTAGGAGTAAGGTCCGGGAAATTCTTGGGCTTCTTAGTCACCCAGCGTGAGATCGAGGCCAACCCCGACAAGGTCCAGGCCATCCTAGACATGCGCCCACCCACCTGCATCAAAGATGTTCAACGCCTTACCGGGCGCATTGCTGCGCTCAGCAGATTCCTGTCCCGCGTGGCTGAACGATGCCTACCCTTCTTCAAATTGTTGAGGGGGCCTAAAATGGCATCTGCTACATTCGCGTGGGACGATGAATGCCAAAAAGCATTTGCCGAGCTTAAGGAGTTCCTGGCTTCGCCCCCGGTGCTTTCCAAGCCCATCCCATGTGAAACCTTGCATCTGTATCTCTCGGCGACTCCATCTACAGTTAGCTCGGTCCTAGCCAGAAATGACTCGGGAGTCGAGAGACCGGTCTGCTACACCAGCAAGGTGCTCAATGAGGCTGAAAAAAGGTACCCCGTAACCGAGAGACTCGTGCTAGCATTGGTTACCTTGGCTAAGCGCCTCCGACCTTATTTCCAAGGGCACTCCATCACCGTGCTGACCGGCAAACCATTGAAGAGGATCCTCGCTCACCCCAAAGCCTCGGGACGCCTCGTCAAGTGGGCCATCATGCTCGGGGCCTACGATATATCGTACCGGCCTCGCTCGGCTATCAAAGGCCAGGCGCTCGCTGACTTCATAGCCGAGAGCATCATCCTGACTGAAGAAAGATCTCTGTCCGTGCCCGGGCCGACCTGGGAACTGTTCGTTGACGGATCCTCCAACTCGTCCAGAAGCGGCGTCGGGATCCTCTTGAAGTCCCCCGAAGGAGCAGAGCTACAGTACGCCCTAAAGTTCAACTTCTAATCATCTAACAACGCTTCCGAGTATGAGGCCCTCATATCAGGAGCCCGCATGGCCCGGCGATTGGGGGTAGAGCGAGTCAGGATTCACACTAACTTCCAACTGGTCGCTAGCCAGGTCAACGGCGGTTATGAAGCTCGAGAAGCACCGATGGTAGAATACCTCCAGCTGGTCAAAATCGTAGCACAACAGTTCGAGAGTTTTGAGGTAGTCCGAATAGTTCGAGAGGAAAACTCCCGAGCGGACGCCCTCTCTCGGCTGGCCTCCTCTCTTGACCCCGAGGGTACTCGATCGGTCCTTCTCGAAGAGCTAGAGCGACCGAACATCGATTCGGAGCTCCTAGCTGTTGACTCGGCCTCCCCAAGTGACTGGCGTACCCCGTACCTGTCGTGGCTCCAAGATTCTCAAGAGCCCCCCAATCCTCGGGATGCCCGAAGGTTGAAGTACCAAGCTCGGCGATTCGTCACTCTGGATGGCGCTCTCTACCGGAGATCCTTCTCCGGTCCTCTCTTGAAGTGCCTCAGCACTGACGAAGCCAACCGAGCGATCGAAGAAGTTCACGAAGGTCTGTGTGGAGCGCATTTTGGAGGTAGGTCACTCGCCAGGATCTTGCTACGGCTAGGTTATTGGTGGCCCACTCTGCAGTGTGACTGCTCGACCTACACATAACACTGTGACCGATGCCAGCGAATTGACCACTTGGTCCATCAGCCAGCAACGGAGCTCATCACCCTAGCCGAGCCTTATCCTTTCGCTCGCTGGGGAATCGACATCCTCGGGCCATTCCCCACGGCCCAGGCCCAGAAGAAGTTCATTATCGTCGCCATCGATTATTTTACCAAGTGGATCGAGGCCGAAGCCACAGCAAGGATCACCGAGACAGTCGTCTGGAATTTCATCTTGAAGTCGATCATCTATCGTTACGGCATCCCCCGGGTGATAAATTGTTGGCCCAGATAAAGATGGCGGACAAGAAGGGGGGTTGAATTGTCCCCTTGACCTAGATGGTGGATTTAAAAATTCTCTTTACTGAACACAGTGGAATTAAATATCAACTACTTGATTAGCCTAAACACATATGAGATTTAACAGGTTCTCTCAATCTTTCCGATCTCACTCGTAATAACAATGCAAATGTTAGAGAAAATTATGCCTAGTGCGAATAACAGAAGTAACAGTGTGCAGTGGTGTAGTGAGTAAAAACCTATTAAACTAACTTGTGAAGCGAGATAGAAGAAAGGGACAAACACACAGGCAATCACAAAGGACACGGAGATTTTTAGGTGGTTCGGGACCACAAGGGCTCCCTACGTCCACCCCTCACCCAACCGGGTGAGGCTTCACTACACGTTACTTTCGTAGCAACACGGGGACGAACCCCAACCACACACACACACGCCGCTTCAGCAGCAATATCCACACACGGGGAAAATCCCCCAACAAGCTGCCACTGCAGCACACACACCCACACACAAAAACGGGGAACACACCCCGGACAATAAGCACACACCGAGACGCAGCTCCGTACACGATCCACAAGGGACCAACAATCACACACACACAAGCCGCAATGCTGGCGGCACAATGACTCCACAACCGTTCACCGACGGTTCACATACTCACAGACATGATGTTTAGAAACGAAGGATATGATCAATATAACTTTAGAAACCTAAAGAGATTGACTCCATTAAGCACAAAAAGGATGTAGAAAGAAATTCCTATCGAAGAACAAGGGCTATAGAATGTCTTCTCTATGCCACGGGTCGGAGGGTAGCCGGATGATGACGTTGAGAGTGTCCTCTTGATCCCCTTGATGATCCGCTCCTTTTCTTCTTCTTCCACGAGCTCCAAATGTCGAGGGATGTAGATCGAATCTAGCGTTGAAGCTTCCTTGAGCTCTCTTCTTTCTCTCCTACAACAAATAGAACAAGGTTAGCCAACGGAGATAGTTAAAACCCCAAATTCGTATGTTATATATACAAGAGGGATGAGTTGTGCAAAAGACCACAATACCCATGCAAAACCCTAGCAAAACCACCCCAATATGTTCATTAATAACCCAAGGGTCTTAGTTTAAAATTTCAGCCCAATCGGAGGTCATTTGGATGGGTTTCGGCAATTTACGGAAAAGCCGCGCGTTGCTGCGAACAGGGGGGGTCGACCCAGTTTGGAGGGGGGTCGACCCATCTACTCCCAGAAGCTAATTTTTAGCATGTTTTACAGGGGGGTCGACCCACTTTGTGAGGGGGGTCGACCCACTTTCAGACAGGGTGCTGAAAACACCCTGTTTAGCCCAGGGGACGACCCATTGAGCTTGGGGGGTCGACCCACTGACCTAGGAACATGATAAAAAGGTTTCTAAACCAATTCTAATGTTCTAAGCATGTAACCCAATGTAATCAATCATGAATTAAAAATATTTGGATCATGCATCAACATTTGGAACTCGTTTTGAGTCCAAGACCCAAAGGACATGAATTATGATTATGAAAGCATTGGTATGAGGCACATAAATATTTGATCACACTTTCAACTCAAGAACTTCCTCAAGAACATGCATAATTCACTTGGTAAAGTAACACCAAATCCAATCAAATATTGCATGAAAGAATAGAACTCAACATGAGCATGATGGAATATGAACTACAATTATCAAATTGACAATTTGGAAGCCAATTAACCCCAAAGCCATGAAGCATGAAGTGAGCCTAATCTCCCCACATGGAAACCTATCATAAGAGGGTTCTTACCTCGATTTTCAAGATATGTGGGCAGATCAAAACCTGCACTATCAAGTAACCCAGTTTTATGAGTGATAATCCAATATAGCTCAGAAACACATTTTCAACCTAAATCATTCCATCCACATTGTAATGCGACATATTTGAGCCTTGCATGCTTAAGAACCTCAATATCATTTTAATACACCTAAGAATCACTCAATGCATTTTATCATGTCTATGCTTATAAGTACATGGTCAATGCATATGAGAAGATTTGGTAGGTGCCATGAAGAACAAAGTCCAGTGCATAACTTGTTTAGCATAGACAAAGCAAGTTGATGCATAACTTGTTTAGAAAGCCAAGATGGTGCATGAGAATTCATTCTAAACCCGAATGGCATCAATTTATGTCCAACCAAAAATCATTCCTCCTCATTCAACATGTAAATCAAATGACTATGCATTGAAAACAAGATGTTAGCATCAAACACATCATTTTCACAATAAGAGCAAACTTCCCACTTGAAATGCAGTCAATATAAGTCAAGTGCATGAGAAAGGGATTTTGACCCCAATCAAAACACTATGAATATGATCCACATTGTATATGCATGAAACTGAATGTATAGACATGGAAACTTGAAGGCACAAGACAATGTATAGACTTGGTAGAAGGCCAACGTATAGACTTGGAAGATAGAAGCCCAATGTATAGACTTTGAACTATGAAGGCCAATGTATAGACTTGAAGTGTGAAGGCCAATGTATAGACTTGGTGTGTGAAGGCCAATGTATAGACTTGGATTGAAGAAGGCCAATGTATAGACTTGAAGTGTGAAGGCCAATGTATAGACTTGGTGTGTGAAGGCCAATGTATAGACTTGATGGCCAAAGGCCAATGTATAGACTTGATGGCCAAAGGCCAATGTACATACTTTGATTCCAAGAGGCAATGTGTAGACTTGGCTGATGAAGGCCAATGTACAGACTTGGCTGATGAAGGCCAATGTACAAACTTTGAAATATAAAGCCCAATGCAACAAAAAAACCAATGCAATCCAATGCATGTCAATAATATGCATGAAGGCCTAGTCATCATTTTACCAATGAAAAACATCATGTATGAAATACATCAAGAGACCAAGGTCAATGCATATGACCCAAGGTCTAAGAATTTGAACCAATCATCAAAAGTGAGGTTGACTTCACATAGCACATTTTCCATCTAAAGAAGTTATCCACCAAGCATCCAAACCTACAAAATAAGATATTGTGACATAAGCTCCAAAGTGATCAATGAGTATTTTTTACAATACTTACATACAATATATAGTTATCATCAAAACCATTGTCAAAGACAACGAGGGGACGCACAGAACCCAACAATCTCCCCCTTTTTGATGATGACAATATATTGTGACAATGTTAAAGTTCTCTCCCCCTTTGGCATTATCAAAAAAAATGGGGGACTGAAAAGCAGCTGGAAACCTTCCAAAAATGAGTTAGACATGAACGCACAAATCCAGCAATACACCTACCATGAGAGGAAGGTGTGGAGACCAAAAACAAGCAGGAATTTGAAAATTTTATTTGTAATTAGAAGATGTGTGAAATTAGTGCATAAGCTCAATTTTTGTGATTTTTGCTTTATGTATGACTAATTATGCACTTGTAATGAAAGTAAATGATATGTGAAGCCTGAAAACTATGTTAGGCACAAAAAGTGTATTATGCTAAAAAGCACATTATTCTCCCCCAATTGTCAAGAACAAAAGCCAATAGACAATGGGATTAAGTAACCTGAAGATGCATCTAGGCAAACTTAATGTGAAATGAAGTATGCAAGCAAGCAAACACGCAAGCATGCATTGGAGTTAAGCACACATACAGTACTATAGCTCCCCCTTAATGGGGTAAGGGGATAGGAAAAGAACAATTCATTCAAAATCAAAATGTGAGATATGAACCATAATCAAAAAAGGTAGTGCATTCATATATGCAAGGTACTACATAAACCATGATAAGAACAAATTCAAGATATACGATCATCACAAAAATACCCAATTGAAATTTATGTAAATGAGCAATGAACTTCAAGTTTATATGGATATTAGCAGAGTTTCTAGAAAACACTAGAGGGTTATTTCCTTCCTACACTTCCATTTTGATCCTCGACTATTGGTAGCTTCGCTCAACCCCTTTTTGTCTTTCTTTTATTGGATTTTACTGTTCGGCGCGAGTCACCTCATGTGTCTCAATGGGGTTTCCCGGCTTACTAGGATTCATCACAAAATGTGGATTTTGTTTCACCTTTCGACGCGAGTTTCCTCATTTATTTCAGTGGGGATTCCCGGCTACTCAGTTAGACATACCACTTATTTAAGCATGCGGGGTAGGCAGCTTTTTCCTCACGATTCTCTCAATTTCCATGTAGAAATTTGTTTCCCATGAAGTGTTAAAAAGAGTTTCTGAAATCCTTATCAATCAAAGTCATATGCATCATTTTGGGAATAATGTATGGGTAATTACTTTGGATGTAGAAGATGAATTTGCCTGTACACAGTTATGACTCCCCCTAAATGTATGCACAGTTGAAATGAATCATCCTCCTTTGTATATGTCACTATTCACAAATGATTAAAATCACTGCATTTTATATAGCAAGGAGGTGAGGTCTTAGAAGATTTGCAAGGAATTGTGTTCTAAAATTATATACATGCATTCAAGCAAGGATATAGCAAACATTTTAAACAAAGTGATTTTCGGTACGCGGCGGGGAACATAGGTCTGAAGACCACCATCACGCATAGTGAAAGCTTCCGGCTAGACATAATCCAACCTTCCACAAACACTATTTTATATACCGAAGAATCATAGCAATCAAGCACACGAATATGAGGAATATGCAAATGTATGCAAGCAAGTGCAAATGTATGCAAGTGAGGATGTATATGATATGTGCAGCATGTTTTATGCAACTTAAGCATGTGATCTATGTATGCACAAGTGAGTGATTATTTACAAAAAGTAAGTAAGAGTTTGAAAACTCTATGCACAATGGGAAGCATTCAAACCAAATTTTATTTACAAGAGTAGATTATAAGTGTGAAAATACTTTATGAGAAGAGTAAAGCATTTGAAGATAGAATTTATTCACATGGAGAGAAAATAAAAGTGATCAAGTCATTCTGACATGGAACTCAAAAATTCTCAAGATTTCTAAAAGATACCATAACCAGTGAACCAAGTTGGAAGCATTTATCTCAAAACATAAATTTTACCTTTTTCAGATTTTTTAAAAGAGAACCATGTGAGACAAAAATTTCAAAACAAATCATTTTCTTCCTCACCTTGAGATCCCAATGTTTATTAATTTCTTCGACCTCAAGGTACCCCTGCAAAATAGATTCTCAAGTTGGATGTTTGGGTACCCAAACCATCTTGGGTCCCGAGGGGTTAGTCCTAACATAAACAAATGTATTTTTCTTATTTTTCCTTTCATACCACTCATCATCGATTTTCATTGTGGAACAATCATCCATAGAATGACCATTCTCACCATAGTAATAGCAGTAGAAAGATTTTCTTTTCATGGATAATTTCTCATCATTTTTCATTAAGGAACAATTATCCATCATGTGTCCTTGTTCACCACAATGATAACATGAAAAGTTCTTGTTGGCAAACCATTCATCATCATCTTTCTTAACGAAGCAATTTTCAAAGACATGACCATGTAACCCACAATAGTAACAATGAGTGTTGAGATTTTTCATTGTGGATTTCTCATGATCTTTGGAACCATTATCATTTTCCACTCTAGATTTCAAAGCCACACCATCATCAAACTTCATTAAAAGGCAATCATACATTTCATGGCCAAATTTTCCACAATAGTCACAAAAGACATTCCTTCTTTTTCTTGGTGCATGAACATGTTTATCATATGAGGGTTCTACATGCATACAAGAACAATCAACATCCTTTTTCTATTTTTCATTTTGCTTATTGCACAACACCATGGATTCATTCAAATTTATGATCTCATCTTCCAATGATGAGATATGCAAGTTAGATTCAGCAATTTCTTTCTCACACAATGCCAGCTTCTCATTCAACAAAGAATTGATAGTTTTAGAGCTAGCAATTTCTAATTCCAAAACATGAAGATTTTTAGAATTATCAACAACATGTTTTCTTTTTTCAAACATGTGGAGTTCATCAACCAACAAACTATTTCGTTCTTTCAAATTCTGAATCTCTTCAGCAAGTTTTTCAAGTGGATTTACAGTCGTGGAGGTATGTCCAAGTTCATTCTTTTGAAGGCTCACATGTTCATCAACCATTTCATTCATGGTTTTATTACATTTAAATTTGTCATTCACGCTTTTAAGGCCTTCAATTTCATGTCTCAGCTCCATTAACCATTCAGATTTATCAACAGATATGCATGTCTCTTTTTCAAGCACAAGTAAATTTTCAGACATAGCAAAATTCAATATTTTTAGCTTTTCATTGTCTTCTTCAATGAGTTGAAGTTCTGAAATTTTATCCTGTAAGGATTTGTTTCCAGCTTTCAGAATTAAAATAATTTCTTCATGCACAACAACATCATGCAACAAATTTTTATTCAAGTTCCTAAGCTCCGAGCATTCCTCACATGAAAGATCATCAACACATGTATTTTCAATTTGAGAGCATTTAGCACATGGAGGGTTAACATGTGAATGATCATTAAGTTTCTTTTTCATTTTTCTGTTCTCAGATTTTAAAACTTTGTATCTATCAGCAAGCTCATCATACGCCTCCATTAGTTCACTAAAACTTAATTCATCATCTTCATCAGAGTCAGAATTAGAGTTAGAGTTTACCTTTGAAGTCTCTTCATTTTTTCGCTCAATTTCTTCATTTGCCTCCAGGCAATTACAAATATTGCAACTATCTTTTTGGGCTTCGCGTAGCCCATCCCAAATCTCTTTGGCTGACCTACAAGAAGAAACAAAAGGAAGTACGTCAGCGCTCACTGCAGCTCTAAGAACATTCAAAACAAAAATATTATCAGTGTTCATTCTTTTATGCTCATTGGTCCATCTTGATTCATTTTTGGGTAAGACATGTGGACCTTGAGTGATTAAATCTATAAGACTCAGATCAGTCTTTACAAACCAAGCACACAATTTTTCAAGCCATGAATCAAAATCAAAACCATCAAATATAGGAACAGAGTTCAAACTAGCCATCATGAATCGACCGTTTCTCCTAGACCGTGAGGTCCGTAGTATAAAAATCAGAGACTTGCTCTGATACCAATTGTTGGCCCAGATAAAGATGACGGACAAGAAGGGGGGTTGAATTGTCCCCTTGACCTAGATGGCGGATTTAAAAATTCTCTTTACTGAACACAGTGGAATTAAATATCAACTACTTGATTAGCCTAAACACATATGAGATTTAACAGGTTCTCTCAATCTTTCCGATCTCACTCGTAATAACAATGCAAATGTTAGAGAAAATTATGCCTAGTGCGAATAACAGAAGTAACAGTGTGCAGTGGTGTAGTGAGTAAAAATCTATTAAACTAACTTGTGAAGCGAGATAGAAGAAAGGGACAAACACACAGGCAATCACAAAGGACACGGAGATTTTTAGGTGGTTCGGGACCACAAGGGCTCCCTACATCCACCCCTCACCCAACCGGGTGAGGCTTCACTACACGCTACTTTCGTAGCAACACGGGGACGAACCCCAACCACACACACACACGCCGCTTCCGCAGCAATATCCACACACGAGGGAAATCCCCCAACAAGCTGCCACTGCAGCACACACACCCACACACAAAAATGGGGAACACACCCCGGACAATAAGCACACACCGAGACGCAGCTCCGTACACGATCCACAAGGGACCAACAATCACACACACACAAGCCGCAATGCCGGCGGCACAATGACTCCACAACCGTTCACCGACGGTTCACACACTCACAGACATGATGTTTAGAAACGAAGGATATGATCAATATAACTTTAGAAACCTAAAGAGATTGACTCCATTAAGCACAAAAAGGATGTAGAAAGAAATTCCTATCGAAGAACAAGGGCTATAGAATGTCTTCTCTATGCCACGGGTCGGAGGGTAGCCGGATGATGACGTTGAGAGTGTCCTCTTGATCCCCTTGATGATCCGCTCCTTTTTTTCTTCTTCCACGAGCTCCAAATGTCGAGGGATGTAGATCGAATCTAGCGTTGAAGCTTCCTTGAGCTCTCTTCTTTCTCTCCTACAACAAATAGAACAAGGTTAGCCAACAGAGATAGTTAAAACCCCAAATTCGTATGTTATATATACAAGAGGGATGAGTTGTGCAAAAGACCACAATACCCATGCAAAACCCTAGCAAAACCACCCCAATATGTTCATTAATAACCCAAGGGTCTTAGTTTAAAATTTCAGCCCAATCGGAGGTCATTTGGATGGGTTTCGGCAATTTACGGAAAAGCCGCGCGTTGCTGCGAACAGGGGGGGTCGACCCAGTTTGGAGGGGGGTCGACCCATCTACTCCCAGAAGCTAATTTTTAGCATGTTTTACAGGGGGGTCGACCCACTTTGTGAGGGGGGTCGACCCACTTTCAGACAGGGTGCTGAAAACACCCTGTTTAGCCCAGGGGACGACCCATTGAGCTTGGGGGGTCGACCCACTGACCTAGGAACATGATAAAAAGGTTTCTAAACTAATTCTAATGTTCTAAGCATGTAACCCAATGTAATCAATCATGAATTAAAAATATTTGGATCATGCATCAACATTTGGAACTCGTTTTGAGTCCAAGACCCAAAGGACATGAATTATGATTATGAAAGCATTGGTATGAGGCACATAAATATTTGATCACACTTTCAACTCAAGAACTTCCTCAAGAACATGCATAATTCACTTGGTAAAGTAACACCAAATCCAATCAAATATTGCATGAAAGAATAGAACTCAACATGAGCATGATGGAATATGAACTACAATTATCAAATTGACAATTTGGAAGCCAATTAACCCCAAAGCCATGAAGCATGAAGTGAGCCTAATCTCCCCACATGGAAACCTATCATAAGAGGGTTCTTACCTCGATTTTCAAGATATGTGGGCAGATCAAAACCTGCACTATCAAGTAACCCAGTTTTATGAGTGATAATCCAATATAGCTCAGAAACACATTTTCAACCTAAATCATTCCATCCACATTGTAATGCGACATATTTGAGCCTTGCATGCTTAAGAACCTCAATATCATTTTAATACACCTAAGAATCACTCAATGCATTTTATCATGTCTTTGCTTATAAGTACATGGTCAATGCATATGAGAAGATTTGGTAGGTGCCATGAAGAACAAAGTCCAGTGCATAACTTGTTTAGCATAGACAAAGCAAGTTGATGCATAACTTGTTTAGAAAGCCAAGATGGTGCATGAGAATTCATTCTAAACCCGAATGGCATCAATTTATGTCCAACCAAAAATCATTCCTCCTCATTCAACATGTAAATCAAATGACTATGCATTGAAAACAAGATGTTAGCATCAAACACATCATTTTCACAATAAGAGCAAACTTCCCACTTGAAATGCAGTCAATATAAGTCAAGTGCATGAGAAAGGGATTTTGACCCCAATCAAAACACTATGAATATGATCCACATTGTATATGCATGAAACTGAATGTATAGACATGGAAACTTGAAGGCACAAGACAATGTATAGACTTGGTAGAAGGCCAACGTATAGACTTGGAAGATAGAAGCCCAATGTATAGACTTTGAACTATGAAGGCCAATGTATAGACTTGAAGTGTGAAGGCCAATGTATAGACTTGGTGTGTGAAGGCCAATGTATAGACTTGGATTGAAGAAGGCCAATTTATAGACTTGAAGTGTGAAGGCCAATGTATAGACTTGGTGTGTGAAGGCCAATGTATAGACTTGATGGCCAAAGGCCAATGTATAGACTTGATGGCCAAAGGCCAATGTACATACTTTGATTCCAAGAGGCAATGTGTAGACTTGGAGGATAAAGGCCAATGTATGGACTTGGCTGATGAAGGTCAATGTACAGACTTGGCTGATGAAGGCCAATGTACAGACTTTGAAATATAAAGCCCAATGCAACAAAAAAACCAATGCAATCCAATGCATGTCAATAATATGCATGAAGGCCTAGTCATCATTTTACCAATGAAAAACATCATGTATGAAATACATCAAGAGACCAAGGTCAATGCATATGACCCAAGGTCTAAGAATTTGAACCAATCATCAAAAGTGAGGTTGACTTCACATAGCACATTTTCCATCTAAAGAAGTTATCCACCAAGCATCCAAACCTGCAAAATAAGATATTATGACATAAGCTCCAAAGTGATCAATAAGTATTTTTCACAATACTTACATACAATATATAGTTATCATCAAAACCATTGTCAAAGACAACGAGGGGACGCACAGAACCCAACAGTAAGTGATAATGGTCGGTAATTTGATTCTCGTTATTTCCGAGACAGATGTGCCGACCTGGGCATTCGCAATCACTTCACCTCGGTCTCCCACCCTCAGGCTAACGGGCTGGTCGAAAATGCCAATAAGACTATCTTAAAAGGCATCAAGACTAGGCTCGACAAAGCCAAGGGCAGCTGGCTTGAGGAATTGCCGAACGTACTTTGGTCACACAGAACGACTCCCAGAACGACAACTGGTGAAAGTCCCTTTCAGCTGGTGTACGGTACCGAGGCCATGATCCCGTTGGAGATTGGCAAACCCTCCCTCCGAGTCATCTACTTCTCGTCCGAGGCAAACGACTAGAAACTACTCGAAAACCTCAACCTAGCAGATGAAGTCCGAGAGATTGCCAGCCTCCGAGCAACGGAATACCAACGTCGCCTCACTCGATACTACAATGCCAAAGTCCGAGATAGACACTTTCAACTAGGAGACTTCGTCCTCAGGAAAGCCAAAGCCTCTCGACCACTTGAGGCGGCGGACAAGTTTCCCCTAATTGGGAAGGCCCCTACCGAGTGGTCGAGACGCTCAGAAAAGGAGCATACCATCTATCCACAATGGAAGGAGAGCTCATCCCTCGAACCTGAAACGTGACTACACTACGCAAGTTCTACTTCTGAATACTGAGCATTATGTAAGCGACATGAGATAAAACAAAAGCCTCCTTTCTTTTATTCAAACAACTCGCTTGTACATCAGGAAGGCCGAAGCGGAGAAAATACATGTCAAAAAAGTAAAAATTCCATCTGACGCCGCCGTATGAGCCCATCGCTCGGCTGACTCGATTGACCTTCTTGCGTCCAGCCATTGACTCTGCCTCGTGTAGAAACTGGCTCGGATAAAGGGTAGTCGACCCCGTTGGCTCGGGCAGCTCGGGACAAAGGTGATAGAGGGATTAGGAAGGAGAAGGCCACCTTCCAAGTTGAACTTGTAAGAGAAAGGGGAGAGGGAACGCATATGAAAGCATCCTCCCCGCCAACCTGCCAACTCTTTGGAAGGAAGAGAGTGCAGGCACCCTCCGAAGAGTGAAAGAAATGATGAGAAGAGCAGAAGAGGGAAAAAGAGGCTGCGAGAGGGAAAAATAAACCAGCAGAGCTGGACGAGGAGGCGGTGGAAAGCCCAGGAAGGAGGGAGCTTAACTGGCTTCCTCCTCCCCTCCATGGAGCGAGCAAGAAGGGACGGGCGACCGGGATGCCTAATGCCCCCATCCGTCCGCCATCTCGCCCCCCCCCCCCCCCCCCCCGTAAGCGCCGTCAAGACTGATAAAAAGAAGACGACGTGCCTCCACACGTCGGACCTTCTTCAAACCCGTCCACCGGCCGTCGGACCTCCTTCAAACCCGAAGCAGCAAGAACTCTCTACCCTCCGTCATCTGCAGCTTCATCTTCCGGAGCGTCTTCCATGCTCTAAATATAACGGCACAACGCTACGTGAAAAAAGAATGAGGAAAGACTGTCAGGGAAAACCCTAAGCGGTGGAGAGGAAGGGACGCCCTTCAGACCTTTTATAGGCGAAGGGAGGCTATTTTCCTTAAATGATTCTCCCCTCGAAAACACGCCAAAGGGATCTCTCCCTACGAACGGTCACCTCAAACTTCTCGTTTCCACCCCAGCGGGACACACGAAGCGGCCAAGCATTCAAAGCGTGAGAAAACGAAAAGACACCCTGTCAGATGCTCACCCAACCATCAGGCGAGATCCACGCAGAAAGTATCGGCACTTTCCCACTACTGCAGATACGCTGAACGAAATACGGCGATGGCGATACGGAACAGTTAAGTCTTCATCATAACGCTATTGCCTTATCTATTTTTCTACACAACGGAGAAAGTTTTTTCTTCAAAAGGAAAAAGATATACAAAAAGAGAAAGCATAGCAGATACATTAGGCCTCTGGCCCACCCTGAAGCTCGGAAGTGGAAGGCTCAGGTGGTCTGCCCCCAGCATCCTCGGCGACGGCCGACCCTGGCACTGACCCCACCGGCGTGGGAACTGCCTCGGTTGCGTGCCCTCCCGGGACGTCCAGAGCTGCTGACCCCTCGGGCGAAGAGCCCTCCTGATCTTCTTCCTCCAACGCCGTAGCAGAAGAGCTGGAGGATGACAGATCCGAGTCGTAGCATTGCCCGGATGAGAAATCGATTGTCCCGGGCACCTGCTCCTCGGCATAAAATACGGCCCGGTCGTAGCCTTACTTGAACCCCTTGCGGATGCCCCGGCGAAGTGCTAACTCGTAGTAGGGAAGGGCAGCCTCCTTAAGGTTGACCCGGTAGGCCTCCGAGCATTTGTATTGCTCGAGAGCCTCCGCCCCGGCCGATCCCACCCTACCAGCGAGCTCGGCCTTCTCCCGCTCCGTCTCAGCTAACTTCTGCTCGGCCTCAACCGTACGCTTTTCGGCCTCCGCCGCCTGCTTCCCCGCCTCGGCCCGATCAGCCTCGGCCTCCCACCGAAGGCGCTCGGCTTCCTCCGCTAGTTCCACCAGCTCTGCACGTTCGGTCTCCCACCGGCCATCCAGCTCAACACGCTCCTCTTCAAGAAGCCTATTCTTCCTCTCGAGCGAGTCGTGGGCCTTAGCTAGCTGCTCGGTTAGCGCCCGGGTCTCTACCTGGCTCGACCGCACCAGCTCCCTGACTGAGGAAAGCTCTCGCCGAAGCCCATCACGCTCCTTGGCAAGCCGAGCCAACCTCCTGTCAGACCCACCAAGGGTCCAGGCCTGGGTCGCTCACTCCGACTCCGACCGAGCGTACGCTTCTGCCAGAGTGGCCCCCATCTGGGCCAGGACCAGGCCGCCCTCCATAACCCCTGCGAGGGCCACGGATGGAGAGTACTGCCTTCCTCCCCCCCTCACCTTCGCAGCTATATCGTGGCATACCTGGTGCAGAAGACCCGAGATACCAAGACTCTCCAAGGCCATCGAAATAGAGAACCCCCCATTGGCCGATGCCCCACCGAGTGGCTCGGACCGAGCTGTGGCCTCGGTCGCCTCTCGTGCCTCGGTCGGATTTTCTTGCGGCCCCCCAACCTGGATCGGCTCGGCACCTGCACCACCACCTGAAGCGTCAACCTCGGCCGCGGCCCCAGCATCCCCCGCCTCATCTACGGCCCCCCCGGCTCCTACCGAGGGGAGAGCCAGGCCAGCACCGTTGTCGGTCGCAGGAGCAGCCCCGGCCCCCTCGGCTCCGGCCGGAGGAAGAGCCGAGCTAGCATCGTTGCCGACTGCAGAAGCAGCCCCAACCTCCTCGGCCTCCTCTTGCTCGGTGGGTGGGAGAGCCCGCCTGGTAGGGTCGGCCCCATCATGCTCGACGGAG
The DNA here is from genome assembly GCA_022559845.1 of Amorphophallus konjac. NCBI lineage: Eukaryota > Viridiplantae > Streptophyta > Magnoliopsida > Alismatales > Araceae > Amorphophallus > Amorphophallus konjac. The sequence continues at coordinate 126,325,983 of CM040125.1, forward strand.
GGGCGAGACGTAGCAAGGTCACCTTCGACTGCGAGCACTACCCCAGCTTTCTTGGCCCGCTTCCTGGCCTTCGCGGCGGCCCGGATCATGCCCTCCACGGGATCCTTGCGCTTGGACCCCCGTGGCCTGGAGGATTCACCCTGGGCTGCCCCCTTGCCCTTATCTCTAGCTCGGGAGCGACCCGTGGGAGCAGCCGATTCATCACTAGCCGAGTCATCGCCAAGCTCGATCACCTCCGCGGCCTCCTCCAAAGCCGGCCGCCTAGTGTCTACACAAAAAGGAAGACATGGTCAGAAAAAGAAAAATGGACCCGGCATCCAGAGAAGAGTCTAACTTGTGGCACCTGAGCCAGACGGATGTAGCCGCGTGAGGAGGCACCACTCGACGTTCTTTGGGGTAACCAACTCTTCTGTGGATTGGCAGTGATTCAGCAAGACAGTCGCATATTCCTCCACATGAGGAGGGAACTCATCCTGCCTGGAAGAGATATTCAGGTGAAAATTGGGGATTACTGGACATCTCCAGGTTTCCTCCACCGAACAAATCCCCACCCAGAAGAATTGAGTTTTCCACCGCTTATGCGAAGAATCCTTCGCAGCCAAAGAGATCCAACTCCTATTCCACCTCGCCTGGATGAAATAGAAACCCTTCCCGGTCGAAGGATGTGCTTTCAACTCAAAGAAATAGTGAAAGAGGTCCAAGGAAGGAGGAACTCCACACTGGCGGCAGAGAATGCGAAAGGCGGAAAGAAGAAGATAAGAATTGGCTACCAACTGAATGGGCGCCAATAGGAAAAAATTGAGAAATTGAAGAACGAAAGGTTCGAAGGGAAGGCAGAACCCACCCTTCCACGACAGAAGAAAAGTACAGATATGGCCTGTACGAGAGTCCAAGCTCGTCTCGTATGGAGAGGCCGCGGTAAAGCAGAACTTGTGGGGCAGGCGATACTGGTGCTCCAGCCTTCTCACATCCGCCTCCCCCAGTTCACTGTAGTTTGGAACTGGCGCCTTCACCACTGGCTCCTCCTCCCACTCCTCAGCATCCAAACGGTGGTCCGCCATGGAATCCGGAGAAGAGTTTGAGGAAAGGCGATCTCGGGACCCCAAAGATTCCAGGGGAAGAGGAAGCTGCCGGACTGCCTCCGCGGTTATCTCCGCCAACTCCGCAAATGCCGTTGCAAGCCTCTGCTCTTCAGTCGTGTCCTCTCGGCGCATCAAAGAGCTCAAAGCAAAGGCGAGCCAAACTCTAAAGACGGAGGGAGTCTGGAACAACGGCAAGCGCACAACGCCTATATTCCCATGCGGAAGGCGGCGCGTCGTTCTGACCTCCGAGAAAAGGGGGCCCCTTCAGTTCAAATCTATGAGGATCATCATTATTAAGGGCCTAGGCGACCACGGCACGTGGCTTACTACCACCGCCAGATCTCCACCCACCTGAGCCATGCTGGTCCAAAACCCCAAACAGCTACTCTTTCGAGCTTACTAAAGCTTGGGAGTAGGAGGGGGGCAAGTGGAGAGGGAGATTTCTGTAGCCCATCTAAGAGCAGCCGAACTAGGTCCATCAGGACCAAACGAGACCCAGCTCATTCCAAGTGACAGCCCCGTAGGGCCCACTTAGAATAAAAAGCCCAATAAGTTCACTTGGGATCACACCGTTCCTCGGCGGCCCTTAGGCTCGGAAGGCCCGAGCATCGGCCAGGTCAGAGAAAGACCCATACCTGATCTATCCCCTCGCCGGGATAAGGGTAGGCGCTCAGTGCCCACTCCGACCTATCCTCATCCGAGCTATGCCTATCGCCCGGACAGGGTTAGCACCTTTTACGCTCAGGACGACCGACGATTGCTTATCCATGCTGCCGTTGAGAGCCCTTTATGAGCAGGACTTTATGAGGATAAGAGGCCCATGATCCCTCAAGGTCATAAAGATCCCACGATGAGGACGTAAAGATCCCACGTTGAGAACGTAACGCCCGCCTGAAACCCCTCAGCTTACGGGACTCATAAAGCCAGTGCACTATATATACCTAGGACTCCCTCCAATGAAAGGTAAGGGCAATACACGCCTAAAACTCTCTAAGCAGGAACCACTTCACCACCTTAGTGTAGGGGGATCTCGTGCACCTCTTTCTAACTCCCTCCATATCTTCCACCATTGCTCTACTGACTTAAGCATCGGAGGGTTTTTCCCAGGGACCATTCCCTGGGCCCCCTGATCCGTTTCCCATTCTTTACAGTTCACCGTTCGGTGATCATCCTCCCAGCTCAGCAGCTGCGCAAGATCACACCCCTTCAGTACTCCTTTCCTCAAGACAAGACGCAAATTCTATTTGAGTGGGCCCTCGAATACAACAAGGTCATCCTCCTAGAGCTTAAGAGACCAAATGATAGCAAAAGAAAAGATGACCCTCGGTTCTGCCCCTATCACCAAAAGAGGGGGCATCCCATCAAGGACGGATATACATTTAAAGACATCATGGAAGACTTGATCCAAAATGGTGAATTGTAGGTAGGTGAATATAGGGTGGATCCACCTCGCCCTCACCAATTGCCTGCCTTTAAGATGGCGGCTGACACGGCCCCTCTATATCAACCGGGACAGCACACCCTCTGAAATGCATCTCTAGCTCCCTCCACTGTGGCAAGAAGCCGAACAAAATGCAAATGGTGCTCCACCTTAGGGGCAACTGTAGACACGTCAAAATTGACGTTACTATGAGTACATCTCATATTACCTTGTAATGTCCTAATTTGACCCTCAAATTAGCTGCGTTTGAGTGGTTTTTCCACTTTTCTTGGATTTTTCACTTTTCCTCCTCTTTTTCTATTTTTTGGATTTTTTTGGATTTTTCTAGATTTTTCTGGATTTTTTTAAATTTTCTGAGCATTTTTATGAAATAAAGACTTAAAGAAAGGCGTCTTTTCGTTTTTAAGAAAATTAAAAAAAATAAAATAAAATTGACGACTGTAGTGAGGGCGTTTTTTATCTCAAATTCCCATTTTTCAAGATTTTTTTGAACCTTTTTTGGATTTTTGGAAATTAACGACATGTTAAAGGACGTTAGTTCAATTTTTAATAAAATAAAAATTGGAAAATTCAAAGAAACGACGGTAGAGGAGGGCGTCACTTTCATTTGAATATTTTATTAATTTTTTTTCAACTCCCTTCCAGAGGTGATTTGGTGGCCTTCCGGGTGTCAGAAAAATTCACAAAAATAGTCGTTGGAATCATGGCGACGAGATGCACCTTCACCTAAAAAATGAGAAAATAATATTAAGAAATAAAAAATAGCCCTATTTTGAGCTTTTGAATTAACGTCCTAAGCTAAGTCGTGTTTTAAAAGACGCCTTCGGGTAGGTCATCAATTCTAGAATTGACGCCCTTACCCAGGTCGTGTTTCACTTTCGTTCCTTGCTCGAACGCAGCCTTTCCCCCAAGAGTCCTACTTTGTTTTGTCATTACCCGTTCTTATCTTTCCCCATTATGGACTCTTGCCATGCTTATCTTGATTTGCCTTATTTATAGAGCTCTCTTGGCTCTGTGGACGGGGGCTCGGTGGGAGAGGTTCTTCTGTTTATTCTTCTATTTTTTTCTCTTATTTTCTTCTTCTGTGTCTTCTTCTGTCTTCTACTTCTCTTCTGTTTTCATTTCGTTTTACATTATTCTTCGTCTTCTGCTTTTTCTTCTTCTTCCTCTCCTTCTTCTATCTTCTCTTCTGTGTTTTGTTTCTTTTTTCTTTTTTTAACAGGAACCGAAGGAAGGTGCATCGGCTTAGGAGGAGCTTCTTCTTCCATGTTCACATCTCCATCTCTTTGAAGCTTCTTCCCATTGAGGATTAAATCCAAATCAACCAAACAGATTTTTATCCTTCCTCTCCTCTTATTTTTATTTTTATTTCTATTTCTATTTGGTTCATACATACATGCTTCCTAATTCATGCATCATATTCATCATATTGATTTCTCAATCATATTGAGATTTCCCCTTCGTGCATCTCTTGCACACCTCCTTTGTTTATTATTTTTCATGCATTCACGTCATATCTCCCACACCCTCTTTGCATAGGCGTTTAAGGGCAACCCCCTTAAGGTGTGTTCTTTTACAATTTTCATGCTCACATATTTCTATCATGAATTGATGCTACACACCATGCTCTAATCCATTCTTTTGTGTTGTTGTCTTTTTTGCAAGGGTAATTAATTGAAAAGACTCTCTTCGTCGGCCGGCCGATCTTGAAGAGAAAAGGAGTACTCACATCCCCCGCATCTTTTGAGGTATTTTGCGATCATCTCCCCATATCAATCTCCTCTTTGAGACCCTCGTGTCTCTGGCGATCACACACTCTCCACATTAGCACCTCGTGCTATTTTATTGCTTTCACCATATCTATTGCTTTTTATATTAAAGTGGATTTTAATAGGATCTACAAATTGGCGATCACGGTGGGACACTTTTCGTTTTTCATTTGATTACCCCTTTCCCCTTGGCACCCTCGCGTGCCCTTTCCTATTGGTACCCACGGTACCCCTCCTTTGTGCCCCTCGGGCACCCTCCATTGTTTTCTTGTCCCACTTGTGATCTGTCAGTTGATAGATTTCTTTTTGAAATCCCACTTTATCCAAAAAAAAAATTTGATGAGCATGATTATGTTTTGATATTCATATTTGTTGATTGACTGTGATTGACTCTGTGAGTGTTTCTCTGCTATTGCTGGCCGTGAAGAGTTTCTGGAATAAGGCAATTAACGCCTCTGACAGAGGCACGTTTTTTGTTAACGCCCTAGCATAGGGCGCCTTTTCCCTGTTTAACGCCTTCTGTCAGGACGCGTTTTTATTATATTTGGTGATCTGTTGAATTCACGCCCTTCCCTAGGGCGTTTCTTTCTTGATTAGCGCCTCACACCAAGGCGTTGTTTCATGATTTGACGCCCTTGGTCAAGGGCGTCCTTCTATTTGTAACGCCTCACCACGGGGCGTTTCTTGACTTGGTTGGCATCTCCCCACAGTGTTTCACGCCCTGTCCCAGGGCGTCTTTTGATTTATAGCGCCCTGCCCCAGGGCGTCTTTTGCCTGTGTTTTTACCGCACTCCTTCTTCATCACTGTATTATATTTTTTTCATTATATTTGTTGCATTCATTCATATTGCATTGGTTTGGGAGACCTCCTCTCTCCACATATCTAGGAGCCACACACCCCCTTGGTGAAGGAACGACCCTCCATTGAGCATTCCGTCTCTTTGGATTGGAAATTCCTAAACCAAGCCTCCGTAAGTCCCCGCACCCGTGGATTCCCTCACGGACGCTGGGCAGGTTGTACCCTTCTGGAGTCTCGAGTTAGTTGGCCTACGTGGTGAGAGAGGGTTCCTAGTTGGCATTGGAGTTCTAACCATATTGAAACTAGGTTTCCTCCCCTTGTGTGAATCATTCAAAACTTTGATAAAAATTCATTAATTCACCAAGGTTTAAACAAATAAAAATCAAGGTAACCATTCCAACTTGTGTGTTTCTTTGCAAATTGTTTGCATAATACTTTGATTGAATAATGGCTTACCATAAACAAAACAACATGTTTAATTCAATTCATGAGGGTGATCAACCTAGCACTTCTTACACTCCTCAAATTCAACATGTTCATCAAAATCCTCACCATTCTTTCAAGGGACCACGCCCTCATTCTTATGGTCATGCCCGACCCATGGGCAATGTCCAATCCAATGGTCCTTCAACTCAATTTCGAGCCACTACTCCCTCAGGATCCTCTCGTCCCAATGATGAGAAAGTCTCCCAGATCATTCATGCGTTAGATCATCTTACCCCGCGACAGATCCAAGCCCTTAAGGCTGCCGTTGAGGGTACATCTCATGCATCTCTCCCTCCTTCCAATTCTATATGGGTAGCCCATCACCCACCTCCTTCCAATTCTATTCGGGTGGCCCATCACCCATCTCCCTCCAATTCTACACGGGTGGCCCATCACCCACCTCCTCCTTCCAATCCTGATCGGGTAGCCCATTACCTATCTCCTCCTGTTCATTCTACTCAGGTGGCCCATCACCCGCCTCCTTCTATTCCTCCTCCCTCACAGCCCCAAGGCCCATTTATTCATTGCAATCCGGCCCATCCGGGTTTTTCTACGGGTCGGCCCATTAATCCACCTCCACGGCCTTTTTATGCGGCCCCTTCTCCTTCAAGGCCTTGCCAGCCCTCGGTTGTTCAAGTCACACCCCTCCAACAATCTCTGCTTGATAAGATTACTTTGATGGAGGAACAAATAAAGAGGGTCACGGCTCCTCCTACTCCAGTCAATCCTCTCCATGCCGCTTTGGACGAGATTACAAAGATGGAGAAAGAATGGAAAGACAGGAGAGATGATTATGGCATCGGCATTCCAAGCAAGCAAGAGCCGGCATTTGAAGAATCCGAGGCAATATATGATGATGAAGCTCCGCAGGCACCCCTTCCGAGTTTTCTTAATTTCCCGCTCCCTCCACTGTCATTTGATGAACCTCCTGCTCAGGATGAAACCATCCCTGATCCAACCCCTATTTATGAGACTAATTGGTGTTACGATGATGGGTCGATACTTCAATCACCCACACCGGCACATTGTAAGTCTCCTCCTATCCTTGACACCGCATACATTACACCTCCTCCAGTTACACCATTAACCTCCGCAACACTGGCCTCCCCCAAGCCTTCCACTATTAAACCTCCACCCGTTAAGCCATCTACCTCCGCACCATTAGCCTCCATCGAACCCACCATTGAACCTTCCCCAATTAACCTCCCATTACCGCCACCTCGGCCTTCCATTATCCCTTTAAAACTCACTTTGCCTATTCCACCATTTAACCCTTTACCCTTACCCGTGGCCAATCTTGAGCAGGATCCGCCCCTTTTTGCACCCGAGCCAATCCCAACTGCTTCCGAGCAAAGGGAGAAACTCGACGTGTTTGAACCTCCGCTTACGCTCACCCATTTGCCTACACTTTCCATCATGCCTCCACCATTCATGGAGCCTTCCGCCTCCGATTCACCTCCCCTTACTACTCGGAATGGGGGGCCTTCTGCAAGCATAGGTGCCAAAGATAATCAAGAGCCGGGCAGCAAGGATTTGACCGTGCCATTCAAGATTCAAGAATTCATTTGCCGGATGACAATCCGGGTTATTGTGCCAAGCACGGTCGAAGAAGCCAAGTCGCCGCCATGCCGAGCATTGATGCTGTGTAAGGGCCAGGCAGGGCACCCTTTGTTCCAATTTCCGAATTCCGAATTCATTATTCCTTACAAGGGGCGAATGCCCATTTTGCTCAACTTTCCATATATACCACATTCAATGGGCAGCACGATGCTTCCCGTACCAACTCTCCAACTCCCTCATATTGTTGATCTTTGCCTTCAAAGGGGGTTGCCACTTATTGAAACTCCTTTTATTGGGCCAATTGGCTGTATTCTTTCACTGCCGTGGAGGGGCAATTATCTTGGTGCCGAAAGGCCTTCCGCTATTTCATCCACCTTCTTGTCTATCACATCTTTTCCATGGGCCATTCCCAGGGTTAGGAGGAGGACCTCGTCCTCTCGCCCTTCATATTCTCCATATTCTTTGCATCCCATTGCATTCGCGCATTCATTGCATTCATCGCATCCATCCCATTGCATGCATTTGCACCTCCTGCTTCACGGGTTTCCAAACCCGTATCTTCCCCGCCTTCCGGTACCGCCGGATATTCCGCAATTCCCATCTTATTCATATTCATCTTTTTGTCCACTCTCCTTGGGGCATCGCGTCCCCTTTCCTGCTATTTCCCTGGAACCTCCAGGAATTTTATTCCTCCTCTTTAGGCATCGCGCCCTTCCTGATTTCATTCCTCCGGAACCTCCGGACTTTCCCTTTGGGCACGACGCCCCTCTCCACCTTTTTCATTTTCCTCCTCCGGAACCTCTGGACTTTCCCTTTGGGCACGACGCCCCTCTCCACCTTCTTTATTTGCTTCCTCCGGAACCTCCGGACTTTTCCCTCGGGCACGACGCCCCTTTCCACCTTCTCCTTCCTGATTTCATTCCTCTGGAACCTCCGGATTTTTCTCTCCTCCCTGGGCATCACTTCCCTCGGCATTTTCTCCCTCCGGAACCTCCGGACCCTCCATCTTTCTTCCGATTCATCTTTCTAATCTTCTGAACATCACATCCTTCATTTTTTTCTTCCTTTTCCATCATCTTTTTCCCTATTTCGTCTCAGGGCATCGCGTCCCTTCTTTTGTTATCCCTCCGGAGCCTTCGGATTTTTCCTCTCATGATTCTCCTCTGCCTCCGGACCCTCCAGATCCGCCTCTTTCCATCTATCAATTTCTTCTTCTGATTCCTCATGATTCTGGGTCTGACCCAACTTCTTCCACATCCACTGCCTTAGGCATCTGCCCATTCTCCCATTGCTTCCGAGGCTTTAGTCCTCACCCCTCTTCTTGATTTTCTGCTTCTTCTGTAGACTGTTCCATGTGATCAGGGTCTCCGCGCCTTAGTGAGGGAGTTCTAGCCCTCGCCTCTTTTCCTTTTCTCCTTATTCGTCTGAGTCTGGTTTGAGCACCACTCATTCTTGTTAAGCCACTCCCAAAATCCTTTGCTTCCAATCCTTTTGACTGCCAAAGAGGACAAATCCCACGATGATCAACCTCGCCTCTGACAGCTGCTTCTACAAAGGTTGCAAAGTAACATATTGGCGTAAGTATGCATTTTAATGATATCATTTTCTCATTACTTCACGCATGATTTTCAAAATCAATTGCTTCTTAACGAGATTAAGAGTGGTGTTTTAAACCTTTATCTTAAGCTTTTGTTTAATTGAAATCATTCTCAAAAGAGTCCTTTAGGCTTGTTTTTTTGCAGCACCTCTGGTTAATAAAAACTCGCGCTGGGAATTCAACATTCTCTCCCCGCTTGTTAAGAGCAACCCTTAGTTGGGCACCGCACACACTTCACGGCGTCCTTAGCTGGCTCCTTTGATAAAAACACCGTTGCTATCTTGGCCATGCCATGAGAATATCTGAAAGTCTTTTCTCTTCTTTATTCGGCCACATGCAGGGGCAAGAGGTTGACGGATGAGATGACCAACCTAGGTAATCCCCAATACGAGAGGAGTCTCAAATAGGGGCAGTCTTGACCCAAAATCAACATCAATATGAGTTTTCATGATATACATCTAGCCAAAAGGGGTATTATGAACATCAAGTCAGAATTTCGATAAAAGCAAAAGTATGAATTATGGCATGACAAGAGTGGCAAAGTCCCCGCAGGGAAAACCCTGGTCGTATGCATGTCATGGGTCTAAAAATCAAAGGCACAAAGCCCCGGCGCAACAGACTACCTCTTTGAAGGGAACACCTTGGAAAGAATTCAAGTCTTGATATCTCCCATCCTGCATAAAGTTTATCCATAATTGTTCTTCTCTTCTCCCTCCAAGACCGAATGTTTCTCAGGTATGGCCTTGGTAGGAGCACCATTAATCAAGGGCAGTCAATTATAGGACGCCACTTTCAATGCACGCCTAGCTTTGGGTAATTTTAGCGAAAAGGGAAGGAACTAGGACCCCTAGCCAGTGGTTCAAAAACAACCCTTTGATGCTGCATTAACAATGTCTAAACCAAAATCCACAAAAAATTGAATATTTCCTGAGCAAAATCAAACAAAAAAATTGAATACTTTCAAAATTCATAATAAAAATTCAAATATTTTTCAAAATTCATAAAAATTTAAATATTTTCAAAACTCATAAAAATTTGCATATTCCAAAAACAAAAAAAAATTGCATTGTATTGTCTGATGGTGTTTTGCAGGAACAGCTTTGCAAGGACCAAGAGCACGGGATGAGTCCTATCTTCACTTATTGTTATCAACCTCTTGATTCCTCCCGATATTCTCGTGATATGCCACACTAGGGCATTTTGATTATCATCTCCCTATATCATTCTGATTACTATATCATTCTGATTATTCATCTACAAATCATTCAATCAACTCCTGTTGATTTCACTTGATCACTTTGCCACTGGACATTACCTGATTCCAATCATTCAATCTCAATCTCACATGCCAAGATTGTCATCCTTATGACAAACAACAAACAATGATGCTTTGAAATGCTATAATTTAACTCATGCTATTCACGCTAATACATGCTTGAATGCTATTCACACTAAGCTTTGAGTGCTTTGATGTCTATGTTGTCATTACTTATTGATGCTTCCATTCATGCTATGCTTGTTATGCTTTAAATGCCTCATTCATTGCTTGTTATCTTCATTATATCTTGGCTAATGAAATTTTGAGCGCAGGATAAGAAGCTCTTGGTCCCACCGTCCGGGCATCATCATCCAAGCCCCACGGTGCCCGCACCTCATCTCTCAGTTCCCCCATACTTATTGCTCCACCATCTCTCCCTGTATGCATTTTTACTATATGTTATTATACTATTAGATTATAGCAAGGACCTTGTGGCTTTGGTAAATCTGGAATTTGAGTTCCCCTTCATCAAAAATAATGACGATTCCAGAGGCGTCTTAGTCATACGGATAGGCCGTTGAGCCGTCCAAGACTGGGGATGATGGTTCCGTTTTACGAGTTGGTGCGCGGATAAACGGGCTTCGGCTTAGTATCAGCTCGCAGAATGAGTTTCTTGACTCAGTCTCGGCAGTTTAACAATATTATCCTTGATTATTTTATATTTTTATTTGATTTATTTTTCCTTTAAACCCAGCATGCATTCATGTAGGAATTTGAAACAATTGTGAAAAATCATTCTGATGAGCTGACTTTGAGGGTTGAATTGATATTAATCTTTTCCAGATATGAGATATTCCATGCCGAATTGTGTCTTCAGTGCGTTTTATCGCTGTTTTGGGTCATTTTCTCGAAAGCTCCTTGTTTGGATTTCTATCATCTTATTTCAACACTTTCCCTTGATCCACCTTGGCTGCAGCACGTCCACTGGCTGGTAACCGCTCCCCAATGGTGAAACTTACAGGTTTGTGACCTGAGGTACTTCCACCGTGCTGGAAGTCGATCATTTTTTTTATCTCCTTCGTGCACCGCGTGCACATTCCCCCTTTTTATCCAAACATCGTTGATTTCAGTGAATTTTTCGAGATTGCTTCATCTCGAGCTTTTGATTTGATTCTCATCAAGTGATGTTGATTGCGTGTCTCATCACACCTTGACATCTACTTTTCAGTTTGCTCTACTCCCTTGCAAAACAAACGCCAAGGCGGGGCAGCTGTAGACACGCCAAAATTGACGTTACTATGAGTACATCTCATATTACCTTGTAATGCCCTAATTTGACCCTCAAATTAGCTGCGTTTGAGTGGTTTTTCCACTTTTCTTGGATTTTTCACTTTTCCTCCTCTTTTTCTATTTTTTGGATTTTTCTAGATTTTTCTGGATTTTTCTTAATTTTCTGGGCATTTTTATGAAATAACGACTTAAAGAAGGGCGTCTTTTCGTTTTTAAGAAAATTAAAAAATATATAAAATAAAATTGACGACTGCAGTGAGGGCATTTTTTTATCTCAAATTCCCATTTTTCAAGATTTTTTTAAACCTTTTTCATATTTTTTAGAAATTAACGACATGTTAAAGGACGCTAGTTCAATTTTTAATAAAATAAAAATTCGAAAATCGAAAGAAACGACGTAGGGGAGGGCGTCACTTTCATTTGAATATTTTATTAATTTTTTTTCAACTCCCTTCCATAGGTGATTTGGTGGCTTTCCGGGTGTCAGAAAAATTCACAAAAATAGTCGTTGGAATCAGGGCGACGAGATGCACCTTCACCTAAAAAATGAGAAAATAATATTGAGAAATGAAAAATAGCCCTATTTTGAACTTTTGAATTAACGTCCTAAGCTAAGTCGTGTTTTAAAAGACGTCTTCGGGTAGGTCGTCAATTCTAGAATTGACGCCCTTACCCAGGTCGTGTTTCACTTTCGTTCCTTGCTCGAACGCAGCCTTTCCTCCAAGAGTCCTACTTTGTTTGGTCATTACCCGTTCTTATCTTTCCCCATTATGGACTCTTGCCATGCTTATCTTGATTTGCCTTATTTATAGAGCTCTCTTGGCTCTGTGGACGGGGGCTCGGTGGGAGAGGTTCTTCTGTTTATTCTTCTATTTTTTTCTCTTATTTTCTTCTTCGGTGTCTTCTTCTTCTTCTTCTGTCTTCTACTTCTCTTCTGTTTTCATTTCGTTTTACATTATTCTTCATCTTCTGCTTTTTCTTCTTCTTCCTCTCCTTCTTCTATCTTCTCTTCTGTGTTTTGTTTCTTTTTTCTTTTTTTAACAGGAACCGAAGGAAGGTGCATCGGCTTAGGAGGAGCTTCTTCTTCCATGTTCACATCTCCATCTCTTTGAAGCTTCTTCCCATTGAGGATTAAATCCAAATCAACCAAACAGATTTTTATCCTTCCTCTCCTCTTATTTTTATTTTTATTTCTATTTCTATTTGGTTCATACATACATGCTTCCTAATTCATGCATCATATTCATCATATTGATTTCTCAATCATATTGAGATTTCCCCTTCGTGCATCTCTTGCACACCTCCTTTGTTTATTATTTTTCATGCATTCACGTCATATCTCTCACACCCTCTTTGCATAGGCGTTTAAGGGCAACCCCCTTAAGGTGTGTTCTTTTACAATTTTCATGCTCACATATTTCTATCATGAATTGATGCTACACACCATGCTCTAATCCATTCTTTTGTGTTGTTGTCTTTTTTGCAAGGGTAATTAATTGAAAAGACTCTCTTCGTCGGCCGGCCGATCTTGAAGAGAAAAGGAGTACTCACATCCCCCGCATCTTTTGAGGTATTTTGCGATCATCTCCCCATATCAATCTCCTCTTTGAGACCCTCGTGTCTCTGGCGATCACACACTCTCCACATTAGCACCTCGTGCTATTTTATTGCTTTCACCATATCTATTGCTTTTTATATTAAAGTGGATTTTAATAGGATCTACAGCAACTACTGAAGGAAAAAGAGGAAACTGCTCAATATGTTGTCGGCTTCACCAATGTCAGGGCAGACTATAAAATGATGAAGAGGCAGGGAAGAATCTCTTTATGAATGACAAGACCCAGCGCGATGCAACCGCTGCTCTACATATTCCAGCACATGATGAGGGATGCTCAACACTATCTCAGGGAGATGTACTCCCGCCCTCCACCAGCCCCTCACAGGTCACTCCGCGTGAGAGGGGGGAAACTTAATAAACAACAATCAAACGGGGCCAGTTCACCCGGGAGACACTCAGCGGCATGCTCCTTTCCTGGAGTCAATAAAAATTCTATTCCAATACAAACCTGACAAGGGGGCAGGAATGAAAAGGTCTACGATCGCAATCAAGCTTTGAAGTGTCTGTCACGCCCCGAACCGATAACAGCGGAATGTGTAGTTCGAAACATGGCAGTGATACAGTCGTGAATAATCAGAGCGAACATAAGACACGAAATTACAACCTGGACAATGTGGGCCAATTTAACCTTTATTGATGTTCAAATATTCGAATTACATACCTTGACTCAACTTACATAAGTGAAGAAAGGACTCACTATTACACTCTAATAAAGAGAAATGACTCAAATAACAAGAGGAGACTCAAAGAAAGACACCGACACGATTCTCCATTTCACTCGTCACTCTTGCCCTTCCCCATCTATTGGACTATCTTCAATGTCATTACCTGAAAAAAACGTTAAAGATAGGCTGGTGAGCGAAACGCTCAGTAGGAATTACATCTCTCATCAAGCAGAATATAAGTGATTAGCCAATTAATCATGTTCATGAGCATGTAATGCATAAACGACATAACTTGCAAATCATGATAATCAATCTAACAGAAAGGATGGATATCTAAGCCAAAGGCAGTTATAAGCTCAAGAGAAATAGGGATGAATTCCCATGCAGAGTCAAGGACAAGCTATCATAATATAACAAGGACAGTTACTCAGATGAACATAACTTCAGAATTGGCTAGAATATAACAGAGTTTCAATAAATATAAGCAGAATTAAACAATCTAGCAGAATATCTAAATTATCAGAATAACTGAACAACAAAATATCAGAATAACAGAACTTCTAGAATTAACAGAATTTACAGAATGACAGATATAACAGAATAATAGAATATAACAGATGTACAGACTTTGGTGCAATGCCACACCCAAAATTCCCATGGTTTACATAATTGGACTTCCGTCCTACCTGGCACTGAAAAGTCGCGGACCCACAGCCCTTAATGTTTCAGAATCAGATTTGGCCAAATACAGAGTCAAAGGGTTATGTTCTCGAATTGATGACAAGAAGATTCCAAAAGGAGTAGAGTGTCAAGACTAACGGAAAACAAAAGTGACACGGATCAGATCCCAAGGTTTTTAGGGTACAACCAGCTCGGCTGCCTTGAGAGAATCCAAGGCTAGCGGAGACTTACGGAGGTCCCAATGACTAACTTGCCAGTCCGAAGGAACAGAATGTCCAACGGAGGGCTCGTATGTCATCGAGAGTTGAGGTGTATATGTGAACCAATCATGAAACATGTACTCCATCTACGGACGTGAGATGAGAGTGCTAGAAGACCCGCGGTATGGGTCAAAATCGAAGAAAACTGTGAGAACATGAATGTGTTAATTATATAATTAATGTCCATCCAATTCTATAATTAACTATAATTAAATAAACTTATATTATTTGACGCCCGTGGATAGTGTCATTTATTCATTAGCGTCCACTTGGAGGGACGTTAATTCTATGATTTTCAACTTAATTTATTTAACAAGAATTCACGTCAATATCTATTTAATTAAATAATTTCAAAAATATACATTCAAAGAGACATTAATTTATATAAAATAATTTAGAAAAAAATAGAATATATGATAAATAGGAAAAAAAATCAAAGATTCCAAATATATATTTTTTTATAATTTTCTGTAACATATTTCAATAGATATCAATTTTCAAAGATATTGTTACAAGATATATATATATAATTTGATGACATGTGTTACGTCGTCAAAAGATTTGACGACAATTCTTATTGTCGTCATTTCTTTACAAATTGTCTCAACTTTAGTCCTCTCGTTTCTCGACGTAACTACGTCGGAATCCAGCCTATGATATACCGAAATGACGGGGTCGAAAAACTCTACCTAACTAGACATTCAAAATAATTTTTTGTTGAGAGATGAGGGATCTTGAGATAGGGGACACGAAAAATGGTGCAACCACTCTCACTACCTCGGTCTCCACCCCAATAGTACGCCCATAAATTTTCATGGTCAAAGGAGACTCCGATACCCATGAACAAACTATTAAGACGAAAACTCCATAACTAACTTCTATAATTGACGACTGATTGGTTGGTCGTTGAATTAAAATGACGCCCTAGATTGGGTCGTCATTTTCATTCGTGTAGTAAAATAGATAAACCTCAATCAAGAATGAAATATGTACTTCTTACAGACCTATATGCATGCTTATAACTTACTAATTACGAAGTTTTGCTAAGTCTTGAGAAAACCTACGGATGCATTAAAAGATTAAGGTATATACATGCAGAGATCATATTAAAGTTTAACTATTAACGGGTTTAGCTTGATGTCGAGAACACCTACGAGAAACTAGAGACTATGAACTCGAACATGAGCATGTTGTTTATGATCATAAGAGCATGTATCATCTTTGTTAATTGAGTTTAGCCATCAGAGAGAACACCTACCTTTTGAGTGGGTTACGGTGATGATGAACAGTGAGGGTCTTGCCGAAGCGATACCCTGTTCGAAATAGGGTGAAAGGGAAGAAGAAGTTGGCTCCTCTTCTTGTGCAGGCAACCCACGTTTAATAGGATGAATATGGCAGGTTGAAGAGGATGAAGGGGAAGAAGCCCTTCGCGCCTGGATGATCAGCAGGAGGAAGGGGAAGAAGGATGACCACGCTCGCAGGAGGAAGAAGACGCAGCAACCTGGGTTGCTCTGTTCGAAGAGGGCACGGTTTTATAGGAATGAAATGTTCAGGAGGCTTCTATTGTTCGGAAACGGAAGGATTTAAAACCTTCCGTGCTTTCCATTTGCCCTTCCATTTTAATGGCCGCATGCTTGGTTTTACAACTTAAAACCCTAATGCTAAACTCCATGCAGGATCGACCATGCACATGGGTTGGGTTCGGGTGATTGCACATGGGTTTAGGTCTTGCCGAATGGCATTTGGGCTATTCACTTGTTGGTTGGTCATTTGGGTTGCATGTTGGGCTGCCAGGTGATCATGGGTTGGGTTGGCTTTGTTAAGAAGGCTCACGAGGGTCTCATGGCCTCTATATGTGCTTATACGTAAAGGCCCATTTAAGGTGTATTTATATACATGGGTTATATTATTTTGGGTTTTCTTTTTGTGCCAAGGTTTATATGTATATGTGAGTTGTTTTGGCTAAGACTTTGTATATATTATTTTAATGGAAGGAAGATAATTTATGGGTTAAAGCCCATTAAGTGCATATATATGACTAATTTATTTCTATTTGGCCTTCTTATGCAAGTTTAATTTATTTAGAATATGTTTATTCATAGAAAAATAATTATCTTCCCTATTATTTATTCCGGGGTGCTACACCCTCCTCCACTTAAAAGAATTTGGTCCCCAAATTCACACGACATACATTTCCAATATATTAGTGGGGTATCTAGTTCTATACTCCAATCATCCACAAGATCACATACGCTTACTTGCAACGCAATCTACATCTTAAGGAAGGAAAAACTAGGCTACGGTTAAGGGATACCTCTGGTTACTTCATTGGGAGCAGGCTCAATTTGTCTCATTGTTTGCAATTGTCCTTGACGTCGCTTATTATTACGGTCCTTTGCCTGCTGAGGTTGATCTTTAGGAAGGGGACAGTCAGCTACCTTATGCTCCTGGCTTCCACAACGAAAGCAAGCTCCATTCTTCCAGCGACACTTTTCAGATTTGTGACCATCATTCCCACAATGCTTGCACTTTGCTTCCTTAGGCTTCTTGCCGTTCGGAACGTCGTTTCCCTCATTGGGCTTCTTGTTGCCATTACCTTCTCACTTCTTCTCTATTCTCACCTTAACCTTGTCGGATAATTCCATAGCGTCTTCCAATAACTGAGCTCTCTTAACCATCTCGGCATATGATTGAATGTCCATTGGTGCCAATTGGGGTATGTATTGCAGTCTTAGTCCATTTAAGAACCTCCTAGCTTTCATCTTTTCTGTCATGATCAAATGAGGCGCATATCGTGATAACCTCGAGAATTGGGCCTCATATTCTGCCACAGACATGCTTCTTTGTTTAAGTGAGGCGAACTCTCCCGCCTTTCTCTCCCGAACTCTCTCCGAGAAATACTTCTTGTTGAAGTGTTCTAAAAATTCTACCCAAGTTACTTGAATGTTTGGCAGAGTGGCTTCTACGGACTCCCACCAAGCCCTTGCATCCTTCTCTAGTTGAAATGTTACCAAAAGGACCTTATCTTGATCCGAGCATTGCATTACTCGGAAGATTCTTTCCGTCTCCTTAGTCCAATCTTTCGCCAAGTCAGGATCAGGGGTTCCACTAAACCTAGGGGGATTGAGGCTCTGAAACTCACGATGTAACTCTCCAGCTCCACGATTGGCTCCACCCTCGGCTACCCGCTGAAGAGCCTGGGTTAATCATTGAACTGTCCTTTGCATCTCACGCCATTGGGCAAGCTCAGCGGCCATTGTTATCTATCTAGTTCTACAAGACACAATTAATTCATGTAAGATTATCAAGTGATTCTCATGAAATTTTACTAAGCTATTTTCATAAGCTGATATTATTAGTATTAAAATTCCTTTTTTTTAGCTCTTAACCCAAGGTACTACCCAATCTCATCGGGCAATAATGGGGTTGAACCTAGAACTTATGGCAACCTATAGTCAAGACCTAGGGTTTAATATACCTAGGCTCTGATACCGCAAACTGTCACGCCCCGAACCGATAACACCGGAACGTGTAGTTCGGAACGTGGCAGTAATACAATCGTGAATAATCAGAGCGAACATAAGACATGAAATTACAACCTGGACAATGTGGGCCAATTTAACCTTTATTGATGTTCAAATATTCAAATTACATACCTTGACTCAACTTACATAAGTGAAGAAAGGACTCACTATTACACTCTAATAAAGAGAAAGGACTCAAATAACAGACGAGACTCAAAGAAAGACACTGACACGATTCTCCATTTCGCTCATCACTCTTACCCTTCCCCATCTGTTGGACTATCTTCAATGTCGTTACGTGAAAAAAAACGTTAAAGATAGGCTGGTGAGCGAAACGCTCAGTAGGAATTACATCTCTCATCAAGCAAAATATAAGTGATTAGCCAATTAATCATGTTCATGAGCATGTAATGCATAAACGACATAACTTGCAAATCATGATAATCAATCTAACAGAAAGGATGGATATCTAAGCCAAAGGTAGTTATAAGCTCAAGAGAAATAGGGATGAATTCCCATGCAGAGTCAAGGACAAGCTATCAGAGTATAACAAGGACAGTTACTCGGATGAACATAACTTCAGAATTGGCCAGAATATAACAGAGTTTCAATAAATATAAGTAGAATTAAACAATCTAGCAGAATATCTAAATTATTAGAATAACCGAACAACAAAATATCAGAATAACATAACTTCTAGAATTAACAGAATTTGCAGAATGACATATATAACAGAATAATAGAATATAACAGATGTACAGACTTTGGTGCAATGCCACACCCAGAATTCCCATGGTTTATAGAATTGGACTTCCGTCCTACCTGGCACTGAAAAGTCGCGGACCCACAGCCCTTAATGTTTCAGAATCAGATTTGGCCAAATACAGAGTCAAAGGGTTATGTTCTCGAATTGATGACAAGAAGATTCCAAAAGGAGTAGAGTGTCAAGACTAACAAAAAACCAAAGTGACGCAGATCGGATCTCGAGGTTTTTAGGGTACAACCAGCTTGGCTGCCTTGAGGGAATCCAAGGCTAGCGGAGACTTACGGAGGTCCCAATGACTAACTTGCCAGTCCGAAGGAACGGAATGTCCAACAGAGCGCTCGTATGTCACCGAGAGTTGAGGTGTATATGTGAACCAATCATGAAACAGGGACTCCATCTACGGACGTGAGATGAGAGTGCTAGAAGACCCGCGGTATGGGTCAAAATCGGAAGAAAACTGTGAGAACATGAATGTGTTAATTATAGAATTCATGTCCATCCAATTCTATAATTAACTATAATTAAATAAACTTATATTATTTGACGCCCGTGGGTAGTGTCATTTATTCATTAGCGTCCACTTGGAGGGACGTTAATTCTATGATTTTCAACTTAATTTATTTAACAAGAATTCACGTCAATATCTATTTAATTGAATAATTTCAAAAATATACATTCAAAGAGACATTAATTTATATAAAATAATTTAGAAAAAAATAGAATATATGATAATTAGGAGAAAAATTCAAAGATTCCAAAAATATTTTTTTATAATTTTCTGTAACATATTTTTATAGATATCAATTTTCAAAGATATTGTTACAAGATATATATATATATATAATTTGACGACATGTGTTACGTCGTCAAAAGATTTGACGACAATTCTTATTGTCGTCATTTCTTTACAAATTGTCTCAACTTTAGTCCTCTCGTTTCTCGACGTAACTACGTCGGAATCGAGCCTATGATATATCGAAATGACGGGGTCAAAAAACTCTACCTAACTAGACGTTCAAAATAATTTTTTGTTGAGAGATGGGGGATCTTGAGATAGGAGACACGAAAAATGGTGCAACCACTCTCACTACCTCGGTCTCCACCCCAATAGTATGCCCATAAATTTTCATGGCCAAAGGAGACTCCGATACCCATGAACAAACTATTAAGGCGAAAACTCCATAACTAACTTCTATAATTGACGACTGATTGGTTGGTCGTTGAATTAAAATGACGCCCTAGATTGGGTCGTCATTTTCATTCTTGCAGTAAAATAGATAAACCTCAATCAAGAATGAAATCTGTACTTCTTACAGACCTATATGCATGCTTCTAACTTACTAATTACGAAGTTTTGCTAAGTCTTGAGAAAACCTACGGATGCATTAAAAGATTAAGGTATATACATGCAGAGATCATATTAAAGTTTAACTATTAACGGGTTTAGCTTGATGTCGAGAACACCTACGAGAAACTAGAGACTATGAACTCGAACATGAGCATGCTGTTTATGATCATAAGAGCATGTATCATCTTTGTTAATTGAGTTTAGCCATCAGAGAGAACACCTACCTTTTGAGTGGGTTACGGTGATGATGAACAGTGAGGGTCTTGCCGAAGCGATACCCTGTTCGAAACAGGGTGAAAGGGAAGAAGAAGTTGGGTCCTCTTCTTGTGCAGGCAACCCACGTTTAATAGGATGAAGATGGCAGGTTGAAGAGGATGAAGGGGAAGAAGCCCTTCGCGCCTGGACAATCAGCAGGAGGAAGGGGAAGAAGGACGACCACACTCGTAGGAGGAAGAAGACGCAGTAACCTGGGTTGCTCTGTTCGAAGAGGGCATGGTTTTATAGGAACGAAATGTTCTGGAGGCTTCTATTGTTCGGAAACGGAAGGATTTAAAACCTTCCGTGCTTTCCATTTGCCCTTCCATTTTAACATCCCCATGCTTGGTTTTACAACTTAAAACCCTAATGCTAAACTCCATGCAGGATCGACCATGCACATGGGTTGGGTTCGGGTGATTTTGCACATGGGTTTGGGTCTTGCTGAATGGCATTTGGGCTATTCACTTGTCGGTTGGTCATTTGGGTTGCATGTTGGGCTGCCAGGTGATCATGGGTTGGGTTGGCTTTGTTAAGAAGGCTCACGAGGGTCTCATGGCCTCTATATGTGCTTATACGTAAAGGCCCATTTAAGGTGTATTTATATACATGGGTTGTATTATTTTGGGTTTTCTTTTTGGGCCAAGGTTTATATGTATATGTGGGTTGTTTTGGCTAAGACTTTGTATATATTGTTTTAATGGAAGGAAGATAATTTATGGGTTAAAGCCCATTAAGTGCATATATATGATTAATTTATTTCTATTTGGCCTTCTTATGCAAGTTTAATTTATTTAGAATATGTTTATTCATAGAAAAATAATTGTGTTCCCTATTATTTATTCTGGGGTGCTACAGTGTTACTGGGCACAGCAAGACTCTATTCCTCGCTTTTGGGAGGGGGCTGCCTATAACAGAGAAAATGGCGGAGTCCAATATCCGGATCTCCCCACTACTGTCTGTCTACACGATTGTTCATAATAAGCTACCCAATGCAAAGAGGTGCTTTGGGCAATCTTCGCCAGCTACACACCCCAGCCTGGGGGCATAAAAAGGGAGAGCGAAATCTCCAGCTATCCACCCCGGCCCGGGGGTGCGATAGAAGAAAAAGAGAAGAAGAATGGAATTATTCGGGGCACACCAAAGTCCCGCTGGGAACTAGACAACTCGCTACGAATACTAATTTCTTGACAAGGTGGACTACTAAAGATTTCAAGCTCTTCGCTTAGAGGACCTATTTGCAGCATCTCATTCAATGGAAGAATGAGATTTCTCCTTCTCCGAGAAGCTACTCCATACAATTTAGCACCATGGAACGGGGGCAAGCCATGCAATCTCTTCTTAAAATGAAATCCCTATGAGCAGTGCATGGCGCACGGCTAGGAGAGCTTAAAGCCATTGTCACCATTTTTTTAGAGCTGAAGAGACCCCACAACCACAACTACTGAGGTAGGCAGGTCAAGAGACTAGCATACGATATAAGTCCTGGGAGTCTACTAATGAATATCATATTTCATATCATAACTTACATCACATTCATCATGTTTTCACAATAAAAGTACAAAGTTGCGCAATCTAGACATATAATCCCATTCTCACATGTAATTTGAGTCTACATGCATTTTATCATCATTTCTGTGTGAAAATGACATTGTGAGAAACATTCAATTGCACAAACTATTTTCTCAGTCAAGAACAGTGTCATTTGGTATTATTAACATTTTCAGGCACTGAAGAGAGAGGCACCCAGGCTCCTGGGCGCCCCCTAGAAGGCGCCCAAGGAAGCTGGCGCCCCCTTGACCAAATGAAGCAACGTTCAGCAGATTGAACAGAAGGCAGAAGAAAGAGGTACCCAATACCCCAGGCGCCTCCTCCAGACCAGCCAAAAAGGGAAAAAAAGAAAGAAAGAATTAAGCGCCCCTTTGGTTAGTCGCCCATTCAGAGAAGCGGCAGTTCAAGCAGTCTCCAATTTGAATTGTACAGAAGCAGAAAATGGCGGGGAAAAAAAGTAGAAGGCGCGCAACTGACCAGGCGCCCCTTAAAGGGTGCCCAGTACCTTAGGCGCCTCTCACACAGCCTGAAATTCAAAATAAGGAAATATCAGATGGGGCGCCCTGATGATTAGTCGCATATTCAAATGGATGACTGGCGTCCCAATCGTCAATTCAGCTGTGTAACCGACGCCCTAATCACCTCCGAAACGCCTCCTTGATGTGCTCACTCGATCAATGGGCATTTATGGGCCCTAAAGCACTATTAAAAGTCACCGAGGGCCCTCTGATTTCAATTTTTCAATTCCAATTCCTGTTCCTCCCTTCTCTCTGTTTGTTTCTCTACAACACGTATTTTCTTTCTCCCGTAGCTTAGATCTCCTCATTTTACATGCATTTATGTTCATCATTTTAATTTGTGTTCTTCACGAAAGTTGTTCATATTTTAAAGCTATCCAACTTTTTCTTCTGCCTCTCCTCCTAATTCCTTCTCATTTTTAAGTTATTCTCAATTTAACCCTATGTTCTCCATCTTTTTCACTATTCATTCATCTTTTTCAGTCGCATTCTCCCTCCGTTTTCACTAGCCTCGTCATGTTTTCTGCCTCTATTGTCTTCATCAAAGTTCTTCCCCTTTCCATGCTCTCCAACTTTGTCTTCTACGACATCTCCTAATTCCCCTCCGATTTCAAGTTATCTCACTTTTTCTATCACTTTGTTTTTACACTTTTTCTTCTCACCACCGTGGCCTCTTTTCTCAACCACACCATCCTCTTTATTTTAATTGCGCACATGCATTTGTTTTAAATCCTCTCTCGCCTTTCCACCTCCCATCTACATTCTTCCATACCCCCCTTTGGCGGAGATTCTCCCTCGGTGTCCTCAAGGCGGTGTTCACTTCAAGGCAGGAAAGACTCAAATGCTCGGCGCGGCGTGAACGGCGGCGATCTTCCATTCCTGGCTATTTCTTCCCATTTTTCCTTTGTTTTATTGCAAGTTGTGATTGTAATTCTCATAGAGTTGTACCCTTCATTTTGATAGCAAAGAAAATGGCTTTTTTTAATTGAGTTCTTCCTCTCTTCCCCCCTATCTTCCACATTTCTCTTCTAAACCCCTCTCACATTCTTTACGTAGTTTTATTTCAATTCCATGCATCTTTTCTTTCTTTTTGTTTAAGCTCACTCAAACTCGGATTTTCTCAAATACAAGTGTTTTCCAACTAGTGCTCAATTGAAAATATTTCTTCCTCGTGGGATCGACCTATATTCTCATCACTTTACTTGAACTTTCAAAGTTATTTAAGTGAGTGAGTGCGGTTACAAAATTTTGAAATTATATGTGGCACGGCATATTTTAAACGACATTTGCCTAGCACATCACCTACCCTCGCCAAGCTACAACATTCCGGGTATCCCCGTAGAAGATAGTAACACAAAGGGTAGACGATGACTCTGTACACGGCCGCTGCCATTTGTCCCCCGGGGCAACACTAACTCGAAGCAGTCACACGGCAACCCCCCGCTATCAAAGTATCCATGCCGGTCCAACTTAAACCACTAGAGCCGACGCACTGACCGAGCTACAAAGCTTGTATCAACAGTCCCACCGGCGCAATATCAAAGCAGTCAGATCCATTAACAGTCCCACCAGACAAAATGGCCCGCACTGTGGCTAGTCTGTACCAGGAGACATAATGATGATGAATGATGATGATGGTCATAGATGACACACACAAAAAGAGAAAAAAAAGAAAAAAAGAAGAGAGAGAAAAGAAAGGAAAAATGATGATGAATAAAAAAATGAATGAAAAATGAATGGAAAAATAGAGGTCAAAAATAGAAGCGGACCACTTGTAGTGGGTACCAATCTTGGGCCCCACCAGCTACATTCCTCCCTTGGCTTAGACCTCACGTCTTTGCCAAGTTGGTTGACTTCGACATTCTTTCGAGTCAACAGCTAGACTCTATCCATGGCCTAGGCCTCATGTCTTTGCCAAGTCGGTTGACTTTGGCATTCTCGTCAGGTCGACATATATATTCTGTCCTGGTCTAGACCTCAGGTCTCTGCCAGGTTAGTTGACCTTGATGTACCATCAAGTCAACATTTACATCTACATATTCTACCTTTGTTTCAGACTTTCCGTCTGAGCAAGGCTGGTTGGCTTCGACATTCCATCGAGTCAACATCTATATTCCAGTATGCCCTGGTCTAGACCCCATGTCTCTGCATGGTTGGTTGACCTCGATGTACCATCGGGTCAACATCTATATGACATATTTTGCCCTTGTCTCGGACCTGCCGTCTAAGCAAGGTTTGTCGACTCTGACATTTTATCAGGTTGACATCTATATTCGGCCCTTGGCCTAGACCTCATGTCTTTGCCAAGTGGATTGACCTCGGCATTCTATCAAGTCACCGGCTATATTATGCCCTGACCTAGACCTTCCGTATGAGTCAGGTTGGTTGGCTTTGACATTCTGTCGAGGCAATATCTATCACATGCTGCTTCCGAGCTCGACATCCTATCGAGATCCGCTATCCTATATTCCGGCTTTGACATCTAGGCAAAGCTAGCTATCCCTGTTTGCAAGTTTGACATCCTATCATATATTTCAGCTATTTTATCCTCAGCTTAGCCATTCCAACCAAAGCCGCTATCACAATTTTCAGCTATTCTACCTTTTGGCTTAGCCATTATGGCCAAAAGCCCGCTATCACACATCTCCAGCTATTCCATCTTTCAGCTGAAGTCATTCCGGCCAACGTCCGCTACCATATATTTTCAACTATCGTATTTTCCGGCCAAGCCATTTCGGCCAAAGCCCACTACCTTATATTTCAACTATCCTATCGTTCGACTTAGCCATTACAGCCAAAGCTCGCTATCACAAGTTTCAACTATTCTACCTCTTGGTTTAGCCATTTCGGCCAAAGCCCACTATCAGGACCAATCCATACGTCCCACCGCGATAACCAATACAACTCAGTGGCTTAGACCTTTCGTCGAAGCTCGCTTCCCCTGATTTCGGCTTGGCAAAGCCCGCTATCGCACATGGCTACTATCCTATCTTTCGGCTTAGCCATTTCGACCAAAGCCCGCTACAATATACTTTGGCTATCTCATTTTTTGGCTTGGCCATGCCGGCCAAAGCCCGCTACCTTATATCTCGGCTACCTTATCTTTCAGCTTAGCCATTTCAGCCCAAGCCCGCTATCACATAATTCAGTTAAACTACCTTCTGGCTCTTGCAGCCTACTATCCTGCTATCTTTCATCATAGACCTTTAGTCGAGGCCCGCATTCCTTTCGGCTTAGACATACCATCGAAGCCCGCTTCCCTATTATATTTCGGCTTAGACCTTTAGTCAAGGCCTGCTTCCCTATTACCTTCTAGTTCTTGCAGCCTACTATCCTGCTAACTTTTCGCTTAGACCTTTGGTCGAGGCCCGCTTTCCCTTCGGCTTAGACCTTCGGTCAAGACCCGCTTCACTATTACCTTCTGGTTTCTGCAGCCTGCTATCCTGCTATCTTTTGGCTTAGACCTTTGGTCGAGGCCCGCTTCCCCTTCGGCTTAGACCTTCAGTCAAGGCCCGCTTCCCTATTACCTTCTAGTTTCTGCAGCCTACTATCTGTGAGCGACGTCACGCGGTTCGGGGAAGCGGAGAAGACGCGGAGCGCGCGGGCTCCTTCTTTTTTGTTTGCTGCAACACAGAAATAAGAGAAAAGATAAGGGGCCACCACGGGAGATTGCTCCGGTGGGGCGAGCGTGACAAATGTGATATAGCAAGATATGGGGGTTAAACGGCCATAGCGGGAAGTGACTCGCCGCGATCTCGGGGGACGGGAATAGTGCAGAAATTAAATAGCAGGAATTGAAACGGCCATTGGGGAAGTGACTCGCCGCGGCCTCGAGAATATGAGCAGATAAGAAGATAGCAGAATATAAAGAGAATATAAAGAGCGGGAATTTAAACGGCCATTGGGGAAGTGACTCGCCGCGGTCTCGAGAACATGAATAAATAAGAATATAACATATAAGAACGGGAATTTAAACGGCCATTGGGGAAGTGACTCGCCGCGGCCTCGAGAACAAGATGTGATCGCCAGGGGCCGAAAGACCCTAAAATGAAGAAAGTGATCGCGCCTACCTCAAGAGCAGGAGATGGCGGGTTGCTTCTTCCTCCCCCTTCGGCCGGCCGACGGAGAGGGCTTTCCTTGTGTACCCTTGCAAAACAACGACAAACAAGTAACGAGTGGATTAGAAAGATGAAGGTGTAGTATTCAAATCCTTGTGATAAAAAATAACGAAATGATGGTAAGACACACACCTGGTTGGTGTTGTCTTTTAAACCCCTCTCGGACTCGAGTAGGAGGAAAATGAGATGATGGATGCAAGAAGTATATAAGAAGAGGCGCCCTTATGAAGGGGGATAGATGATGCGAGATGATGAATGCAAAAGAATTAGGAAGAAAAGGAAAGGATTGGCTTATTAGATGTGCCGATGGTGAAATCCGGCGGAGCTCCGGCAGCGTAGGGATGGCGTGGAAGCGCGGTGGATGAAGACGACCTTCCTCTCGCGAGCGTGGGCACCCGAGAAGCCGGCAGAACCTCCACCTACAAAAGACCCCACGGGTTAGAAAATGACTCCGGTAGCCTCTGGGCTCCGGCAACCTATCGGATCTCTTTGAAGCTCTTCCAGAACTGAGGGGGTGGGCCTCTATTTATAGGGCTCCGGAGGGTGGAGGCGTCCAGGACCCTGGACACCTCCATCAGGGGCGAAGTAATATTTTATTCTATTTTTATTAATTTTTTTGAAATATTTTTGTGGAGGCGTCCAGGGCCCCGGACGCCTCCAACAGGTCCACCGAAAACCGACGACGGCCGCACGCGGTTTGGCACAACGTGTGGTTTTGTGAGCGGCGCCTCGTGATTCAGAAATGGGCGCGTCCAGGTGGCTGGACGTCTCTATAATTTGGATTTTTTCACACACGACAAATCGTCGTTCGGTGGCCGGCGCCCGTGAGAGAGTTGATGGAGGCGTCCAGGGGCCTGGACGCCTCCAAAAATATATTATTTTTATTTTTGTTGTTTTGTCTTTTATGCCAAGGCTGGCATTTTAATTTTTTATGTTTGTTTTTATGGAGGCATCCAGGGGCCTGGACGCCCCCATTAAGACCCACCCGGGTCCTCAGTCGGCTGCCGCCCGGCAGACACCCTTCTTGGTTTCGGAACTCCTGACGCGTCTGACTGGTGTTGATGCCGTCCGAATGCCGTGACGAGACGATTCCGGATGCCGAAAAGGGCGGAAGAAGACTCAAGAAAAGGAAGCACTCAAGTGAGTTAAAACGCGTAAGCCGTCGCGGGGCGTTGTATAGTAATATGAGACTTTCTCAGGAGACGTCAAGAATGGCGTGTCTACAGCTGCCCCGCCTTGGCGTCTGCTTTGCAAGGGAGCGACACGTAGTGGAATGGTATCGAAGTGGAGTGAAATGAAGTGGGAGCGGACTGATAAGTTGATGCCAAGGTGTGATGAGACACGCTTTTGACGTTACTGTTTGGAATCTTTCCTGAAGTTTCAATGAGGCGACCTTGAAGAAGGTCTTTCAAATATTGACGATTGCTTGGACGGAGATCAAATAAGGGAGGGTGAGATGTGCGCTCAGGCACGAAAAGGAGACCAACTTCTCGGTGTGGAAGTACCTGGGTCATAAACCGGAGGTTTCACCTTTGGGGAGGGGTTACCAGCCAATGTGGAAGTGCTGCGGCCAAGGTGGGTCAAGCAAGGTAAAAAGGAATATCTGAGGGTCTGTCCAAACAAGGGTCTCCTTTGGAAGAGCAGCGTAGAGCCGTTTCAAGGAAACTCAGTATTTCATTCGGAGTAGAATATCTCATATTTGTAGGAATTGAAGCACAACGGCCTTCGCCATCGAATCACTTGAATGATCTTCCGCAATAAATCAAAATCCTATATGAATGCATGCTGGGTTAAAATAAAAATTTAAAACAAACTAAAATAGAAAATAGCCAAGGATAATATTGTCAACTTGTTAAGAACGGGTCAGGATACCGATCCGGTGAGCCGACACTGAGCTGGGGCCCGTTTATCCGCGCACCAACTCACTGAATGGAACCGTCATCCCCATGCTACCACAAGTTAACGGCTTATCCGTACACCCCAAATTCTTTCGGGATCATCACTGTTTTTGTTGAAGGGGAACTCAAATCCCAGATTTGTTCGGGTCGCAAGGTCCTTGACATGTTCTAGTAGCGTAGGTATCGTATACTATGATGCATGACATGGTGGGACCAACCATTGAAAGGTGGGACAGGAGACTGGATAAAGACGTTCGTTAGTAAAACCTGCACAGACTAGCAAAGGTTAGCAACATCAGAAAGTAGCAGAATCACAGTAGAATCGCACCACAGTACAAAGGAGATCCAGACAAAATCTTGACAATGACCACTGATGTGACATGTTCCGTCCTGTAGCGATCTTCCCTTCCTATAAGAACTCCCCTTAGGCTAGTTCATTCAAATGCACCAAGGTGGGTTTTGGAAGCTCAGGAGAGGAAAGAGAGGAAAATCTAGAGATTTTCAGGATGGAAGGAGAGTCTTCCCGCGTTATGAAGAGGAGCAGGCCTAGCAGCGAGATCAGGCGACTCTCCGACCTCGAGGGTCATTTGAGTGGGACGATCATGTCGCATATGGTAAGCTGATTCATTTCAAATTTCTCCACGTGAACCTTCTTCTTACTACCTTCCTTTCTTCTTCTTTCTTTTCTCTTCCAGCCATATCCACTCTTCCCAGGCCCGAGGAAGTTTTCCAAACTGCCATGGCTTTCAAAGCTAACTTCCAACATCTCCATCGGCATGAGGGCCATACTCTCGAAGTGGCATCTGCAGGGGCTCCTTATTCACGCCAAACACTATGAGAAGATTCGTATGGACTGGGCGGCTATGGGCGCACTAGTGGAGATTTGGCATCCCCAGACCCACACTTTTATCTTCCCTACCTTCGAGGTGACCATCCTCCTCGAGGAGGTGGAACTTCTGCTCGGATTGAAGAAATTCAAGAGTGACGGGAAGGTGAAGGCTATGCGGATGCTGACACGGGGGACTTCAGAAAGTGTCCTTGGAAGCTTCATGCCGCCCGACGCAGCCAGAAAGGTCCGTACTCAAAAGGGGATCGATCTCCAAAAGCTTGCGGAGTGGGTCATGGACGCCCTGAGAGGGTCGCCAGATGATGACTATTTGGAGGGAATCATGAAGGGGTTCACCATTTGTCTGGCTGGTGCTCTCTTGTTTCCTTATACCGACAACATGGTGGAGGAAGACCAACTGAGTGCTATCTGCGGGATCTGGCGTGGAAAAAGGGTGGGACCCACTGTCCTCGCCTACCTGTATAGTGGCCTTACTGCCTCGAGCATGGGTAAGCCTCTTTTTGGTTGCGCACTTGTCCTGAATTGCTGGCTTGATTTGCACTTCAAATTCGACCACCGCGAGGGAATGCCAACTGCTTCGAAGCTTTTCCAACAAAGCCCTCTTCATCACATAGCCGACGTGTTAGGCTTCGATGGTACTGTAGTGAACCGCGTTCCGTGGCTGAAGAAACGCGAAGACTGGCGGTCACACTTCCGCACCGTGACACAAGGCTTCTTTACTTGCGCACCGGCATGTTTGCTTTCGCTAGATCTTCTCATGAGGCCTTCTCCCGAAGTTGATCTTCAACTGATCGGTGCGACCGAGTTCGTCCTTTATAATGCGCATCGGTGCTGCCTCCAGATTGGCATCCCACGCCATTCGTTCCCGCTACCGACTGGCATTGTCCCTTTGAAGAAGAGGGAGTTGGGCACTGAAGCGGATGCGAAGGAAGTGAAAGCTGTCAAAGCTCCCTGGAAGACAAGTGTTGCGGGAAAGGCCTTAGCGCACGTGGGGGAAGAGTGTGAGCTGTGGAGGGCTTATGTAACCGAACTGGGGTGGTTAAGGCCTAAGGCTCCTAAGCCCCTGATGTAGCTCATTCTGCTTTTCTGATGGAATAAAACCTGGCATGGATGTTTTGGGACCCCCGTCCCCTTAATTATTATTATTTTTTGTGGTTTTTCTTTTTCTTTGTGTTTTTTCTTTTGTTTGGATTATATACATATTCTTATCTTTTTTTTTTTCTTTTTTTATATTTTTTTTTAAAAATAAAAATTTATTATGGGGGCGTCCAGGGACCAGGACGCCCCTAATTTTTTATTAATTTTTTTTTCATTTTTTTGTTTTGGGGGCGTCCAGGGTCTTGGACGCCCCTATTTTTATTATATATATTTTTTTGGTTTTTTTGTTTTGGGGGCGTCCAGGCGCCTAGACGCCCCAATTAAAGTGGATTCTATATATATGGGGGGGGGCCTCACCCCCTGCTCATTTGTACTGTTCATTCTGACGACCCAATCACCCCAGACGACCCATTCTTAGTCCCAATGGAGCGAGGAGGATCGAGCCGGGGTCCAGAGAAGCGGAAACGATGGGCTCGTCGTCCGAGGAGGCTGAGGGATGATGCCGAGGGGGCTGCGGCGGCGGAGGAGATTACCGCGGGTGAGGAGGCTCTTCCTTTGGCCTTGGAGGCTGCAGTGGATGCTGGCGACGCGGCAGAGGACGAGCACGATCCGGTAAGCCCCTTAGACCTCCATTCTATTGGTTCACTGGGTTAAAAGGGCGGACGAGAGGCTGTGTGGCGAACGCCGGGTATGAGGGAAGGAGGCGTCCAGGGCCTGGACGCCTCCACATTTTCTTTTTTGTTCTTTTTTAATTTATTTATTTTCGTAAATAAAAAAAGAATTAAAAAAAAGGAGGCGTCCAGGGAATGGGATGCCTCCCTGATAATATATATATATATTTTATTTATTTTTGTTTTTGGGTTTTTCTAAAATTAAAATAAAGAAAATGTAATGGAGGCGTCCAAGGTGTTGGATGCCTCTAAAAAAAACATAAATATTTTTAAAAATAAAAATAAAATAAGATAAATAAGTAGTATATACAGTGTTATTGTTTATTACTATTCATAATGCTGATGTGTTCTTTTGTTGGTTTTGTGGTGTGCAGGGCGTGATGAAGGGCCGGATCAGCTTGTCCTTAGTGGTGGCAGCATACCATGGGCTGCCAGACTTCCAGAGGGCGCGTGTGGACGCCATGGGCTTTGGAGCTTTCCTTAGGATCGAACCCTTCCGGCTCGACCTTCCTCTTATCCAGGCATTGAGGGAGCGGTGGCACGCGCCGAGCCGAGCGTTTCTGATGCCCTGGGGGCACATGGTGCCATCACTGGAGGACGTGGCTCAGATCACCGGGCTACGGGTGGACGGAGAGGCGGTGAGCGGGGTCACCTACCCCGACTACCGAGAGAGTGCCCTGGACCTGCTGTGGTTAGAGACGAGTGTGACTGACAGGGACAGCAGGGTAGTTGGCCGAGTGGAGATCATGGAGGCGCTCGGATTCGTTGACCCGCGCCAGCGGGTTAGCGAGACTGGAGCGGAGTTTCTGGCACGATTGGAGGGAGATGCCCGTGCAGCTTTCACCCAGGATCCGAGCGAGAGGGAGCTGGCGGATCTAGACCTCCGGAGGTTTCTTTTCTTCTTCTTGGGCTGCCTTCTGCTGGGGACGAAGGGGGATGGCATCCACTGCCGTTTCCTCGAAATCTTGGCGGATCTGGACAGAGTGGGACACTACGCGTGGGGAGCGGCTCTGCTTGCCCATTTGATTGCTGATCTCTCCCAGACTTCGGAGAAGGAGACGACAGTCAGTGGCTTCGCACCTTTTCTCCAGGTACACAATTTATTTATGCATTTTCACAGTTAAATATGCAATTATTGTACTAATGATGTATGATGAATGCAGGTGTGGAGTTATTACTATTTCCCGATGGGGAGGGCTAGGCATGGGAACAGGAGGGCCGTGCCTCTGGCGCGGCGGTGGAGGCTGGTCATGGTTGCAGCACCCCAGGGCTACCAGCTGGCGTCACTTCGTCGGGAGCTGAGCGAGTATCCCGAGGCCATGGTATGATGCGTATGATTTTTTGTGTTTTCTTATGTGACTGAATGGCAACTAATATGATGTATGTATGGTGATGCAGGTGGTGTGGAGACCCTACTTGGGCATGGGCGACGCTGGCCAGCCTTGGGTTGTAGCGGGTCTTCCTCGTTTCAGGCGGGACGTGTGGGTCCATTGCCTGAACGAGATCGAGCCGCTTCGGCTGAGGCTGGTTATGAGGACGTTGGGGCTAGCCTAGGAGTGGGTTGATGTAGAAGAGCCAGCCCGCATCGGGCGGAAGACCAAGGGGAAGGCGAAGGTTGTGGACTGGCGTACATGCTTCCCGGCACAGTACCAGGACTGGCAGCAGGGCGGGGTCCCAGTGGTATCCCATGTACAGGACAGCACAGATTACATGAGACGATATCGAGCTACGTACGGGGACCGCCTCTCCTTGGGTGGTATGGCAGGGGTAAGTGAAATGAAACTGCTTCACCCTTCTATATGTATATGCATGTGGCAGTAACTTATGTGCAATGCAGGATGCTCGTGACAACATGATTGCCGACCTGCGGGCCCAGCTGGCAGATGCCAGGCGGCAGTTAGTGGCCATCCGACAGGAGTTGGAGATCCTGGTGAGTCTATGCAATGCAATTTTTGTGACCTAGATTTTTGATGCTTAGCCTTTGACTGACGTTTGCCCCGTGTTTCAGCGGGCCCACCAGACAGCGGCAGCCAGGACGGCTGGTGGAGCGGGTTTCAGTTCGCGGGGCCCTGCTCCGGAGGTTTCTGCCCTCCAGGAGCAGCTGGCGTATGCGGTGGCTCGGGCTGAGGAGGCCGAGCGTGACCGCGAGGCTCGAGTGAGTGCTTGCTTGGCCCTGACCCTCTTCTAGCTGCTTTCCTTCTATCACTGCTCTCTTTCGGTACCTGCGTGCTTTGACAGGTGGCCGAGATTCGGGAGGCCCTGGCCCGTGCTGTTCGTGCTGAGCAGGAGCGCGATGCCTGGGTGGCAGAGCGTGACGCCCGGATTGCGGAGCTAGAGGAGGAGCGGCGATGGGAGGCTGAGGAGCTTCCTCGCAACGTAGTGGATCTGTGGATCACCCTCGAGCTGTCGAGGAGAGAGGCGATGAGGGAGAGAGAGGAGAGGGAGAGGGATAGGGAGACCGTGGAGAGAGAGAGGGAGAGGGATAGGGAGACCCTAGAGAGAGAGAGAGGGAGAGGGATAGGGAGATCATAGAGAAAGAAAGGGAGTACAGGATGGCAGAGCGATATCGAGATTGGGACGAGTGGAGAGCTCTGGTGGCCCAGGTGTCGGAGCTCCGGCTGAGTCTTGGCACGGCGGAGGGGAGACTTCGGGAGAGTGAGGAGCGATATCAGAGGGTGAAGGAGCGTGGGGCGCGACTTCGTCAGTTTCTGTGGGCAGCTTTCTAGTTTCTTTGGCCGAGCAGCGTCGCCGCACCTTGGAGGCTGGCATGGTGCCACCTGGAGAGGCGAGCACGGCTTCTCAGGGTTCGCAGAGGTCGCAGAGGCCCCCTAGGGATCCCCGTCAGAGGAGGGAGGAGAGAGATGACCAGGAGGGTGGTGGTGAGAGTTAGAGAGTTGTTTGTACACCCCACCGTCCTCACTGTATGATGTACTTTTGACTGTTTGTATGAAATGGATTTTGTGTGGTTCCTTTTGTCGTGTGCCCTTTTCCTTCCTGCACTTTCTTTCACACCACGTTGTTCACGCTTCACGGGACTTTGCCCTGGACAGGAGGGAACTACTTCGCATGGAGGGTTTTTTGTTCCTTTTTTTTTTTGCTTTCTTTTGGGCGCGTCCAAGCGCGAGGACGCGTCTTAATCCTCAAATTCAAATTTAAAGCGACGGGTGGCCTCCCTTCTCTGTGCCTTACCCGCAAACGAGCCCGCCTTCCGCCGAAACTTGCTCACCCGTCTTTGTCTTCTTCCCCTCGATCGATGGAGTTCGGTGGTCTGGACCACGGCGAAGGTGGAGAGGGACGCGGGACCCCTCGCCCAAGGAGGGACGCGCCAGAACATGGAACGACGTCCATGGAGGAGGAAGGGCCGCTTCGGGCCCCCGAGGGACCCGAGGGGCCCGATGTCGCGGAGGGAGGTGAACACGGTCTGGTAGGTCCTCCAATCTCTTCCTCTTTGATCCATTTTGAGTTTTGAAGCAAGGCGTGCGAGGGGGAAAGGGTTCGGTGAGTGTTGCACTCAAGTGATGGACGCGTCCTAGACAGGGGACGCGTTCTTTGTTAAGATGCGAGGTCCTCCATCCTTGGTGCAGGACATGGCGAGGACCCTGGGCCTGGCCGATGAGTGGGTGAGTGCAGACGAGCCGAGCCGCGTCAGGAGGGAGAGTCGCGGCAAGGCGAGGCTCGAGGACTGGCACGTACGTCTCCCTGGACAGCAAGGGAGTGTATTGGTGCAGGACAGCGCCGACTTCCTGCGGCGGCAGAGAGAGA
Organism: Amorphophallus konjac; assembly: GCA_022559845.1. Lineage (NCBI taxonomy): Eukaryota > Viridiplantae > Streptophyta > Magnoliopsida > Alismatales > Araceae > Amorphophallus > Amorphophallus konjac. The sequence goes on from CM040125.1 coordinate 126,360,845, forward strand.
GTTATGCGGGGCTTCCCCAAGCTGGGGGCACACGTGGCATCGGCGGCTCGCGCGCCCAACTGTCAGAGGCTAGGCGGCAGCTGGCCGTCGCTCAACATGAGCTGTCGCTCCTGGTAAGTTACGTGCCGCACTTTTATCTTCAGATTTTGGAGTTTCACTGACGGCCGTTGTTTATTTTGTTCCAGCGTGCCCAGCAGACAGCGACGGCAGGGATGATTGGTGGCGCATCTTCCAGTTCCTCGGCCCCTTTTCTCGAGATTGCCTCCCTCCGGGAACAACTTGCCGGTGCGGTGGCCCGCGCGACCCAAGCGGAAGAGGAGCGTGATGCCTGGGTGGCGACTGTAGCGGAGCTGCGACATCGCGGTGAGGAGAGACCTTCTCCAGACATCCTGGAGTTAAGGGTTCTTCTGCAGATGATGGGGAGAGAGGCAGAGAGAGAGAAAACTGAAAGAAGGTCTGAGCGACAGTGGGATCAGACCGAGAGGAGGGCCTTGGAGGCCCAAGTGAGGGAGCTCCAACTGGGCCTTCAGGCCATCGTGTAGAGGCTAGGAGGGATGGAGACGCGCTATGAGAGAGCGCGAGAGTTCGGGGAGCAACTGCGCCAGTCTGGTCGCTTTGCCGCTAGTGGTTTCTTTGCCACGCCAGGGGAGGAGTAGCGAGTTGCTACTGCGGAGCAGGCGCCAAGAGGCGAGGCAGGTGCTGCTGCACGAGGATCCCAGAGGCTTCTGAGGGACCCGCACCTCAGGGGAGAGGAGGGGAGCGCCCAGAGAGATGAGTGATGGTGAGGATCGACGAGCTGGTGGACTCGCCTCCTCCTTATGATTGTAGTGTTTATGACAGCTTATGTAGAATTATGAATGGAGTGATTTGATTTTCTGCTGCTCGTTTGTTCTCTTGTGCATTCCTTCTTCCCTACACTTCCTCTCCTTTGTACTGTTCCCATGTGACGGGTCTGCCGAGACTCAACGCCGAGCGGAGAATCGTGTCTTATTGTAACCATTTTCCACGGGAATCTGCCGTCGAAGTCAATAATGACGGCCCTAGCCCCTTTTCCCGGATGTCGTGTCAAATTTTGCGGACGTCCTCCAAAACATGATAGGGTTTCCCTAGACAACATAGGGGGCTAGTCGTCATATTCTTCGTCCAATCAATCACTCTGTGCGAGCGGTGAAGTGACACACGGGACCACTTGGCAGGTGCCTCATCGTGAGGGCTATCATTAACAGGTGATGGAGGCAATCTTGGCCTGCACTCCTTCCATTTCTATAAATTCTTGTCCCTTTTATCCTCCCAAGTATATCGAGAGCTAACTCGAGGAGCACAAGTTCTCACGGGAGAGGAGGAGTTCAAAATTCCGAGAGTTTGATGGAGGGCGAATCTTCCCACTCCTCGAAGAGAAGCAGATCCAGTGGTAGTAGTTCCAGGAGGCTTTCGGACCTCGAAGGGCACTTCAGCGAAAGGGCCCAATCACAACTCGTGAGCCAAGTTTTCCTACCCCCCCTTTTTTTTCATTCTTCTTTTTTTCTTCCTTTCTTTCTGACCAAACCTCCTTTCCATTCCCTGCATGCATAGAGTGTGATGAAATCACAGATCTCATGGGAGTTGGTAGTGGCAGCATACCGAGGTCTCCCAGATTTTCAGAAGGTCAGGCTAGACGTGATGGGTTTTGGCACCTTTCTTCGGATCGAGCCGATCCAACTCGACCTGGTCCTGATCCAAGCCTTGTATGAGAGATGGGACCCAGTGAGTCGGGCATTCCTGATGCCCTAGGGGTACATGGTGCCTAGCTTGGAGGATGTGGTCCGGATCACAAGCCTGAAGGTGGAGGGCGAGGCACTGATCGGAGTCACTTACGCGGACTACAGAGAAGGTGCCCAGAAGTTACTAGGTTTGGACCTAGATGGTCGAAAAAACAGGTCGGTAGCTAGGGCGTCTCTCATGGATGCATTAGGGCTCACCGACACTCGTCGGCGGGACGATGAATCCTCAGAAGAGTTCATGGAAAGGATGGAAATAGGATGCCGTGCCGTGTACTGCACAGATTTCGGCGACTGGGAAAGATGCAACATAGATTTGAGGAGATTTCTCCTCTTCCTTTTGGGGAGATTGGTACTGAGCTCGAAAGGGGACAGTATCCAATGTCGCTTCCTGGAGCTACTGTCAGACCTTGAAAGAGTAGGGTACTATGCCTGGGGAGCCGTCATGCTGGCACACTTGTTTGCAGGCCTATTCCAAGAAACGGATCGTGAGATGACTGTGAGTGGTTTCACACCATTCATCCAGGTATTTTTTTGGTTTTGCTTGTTTTGTATTTTTTTTTATGTTTTTGCAAGGTTCTGATGACCTACGCCGAGCAGCTGTGGAGCTATTATTACCTCCCTATGGGGAGAGCTCGGCATTGGCGACCCACGATGGTGCCGCTAGCCAGGCGGTGGGAACCCATCATGAGTGCGGCACCCCTAACCTACCAACTGATGGTGCTAATGCGGGAGCTACAGGAGTTCCCTGCAGCGATGGTAAACTGGAGACCCTACTCAGACATGGTCGATGCCGACCAGCCGTAGGTTCTAGCAAGTCGTGCCCGGTTCGGACGGGAACTGTGGATGCACTGCCTGAATGAAATCGAGCCTCTTAGGCTATGATTAGTTATGAGGACTTTAGGACTGGCTCAAGAATGGGTGGATTCAGCTGTGCCACCTCGTGTGGGGAGAAAGACGCGGGGACCGGCGACCTGCATTGACTGGCGTGTGCGATTCCCCGAACAGTACGAGGACTGGCAACGGGGTGGCACGATTGTAGAATCACAGGCGCGGGATAGCGAGGACTACTTGCGTCTATATAGGACAAAGTACGCAGAGCGGTTCCAACCCCGGGGACTTGTGGAGGTAGGTTTCCCCTTTTTCTCTTTTCTTCTTTCTCCTTTTCCTGGTTTTGGTGAAAATGCTAACTCGTAAGGCTGCAGGATGTCCGGGATGCCATGATAGCGAATTTACGAACTCGCTTGGCAGAGATGGAACAACAGTTGGGTAATGCCCGCGGAGCTACGAGCGCCTTGGTAGGTGTACAGTACGTTCCTAATTAAAACCCCAGATTCCAGATGTTGGCTGCTAATTCACACGGTCGTAGCATGCCCAGATTGGCGCGGCTTCCCCAGCAATGGGAGTAGGTGGTGCCTCTTCCAGCTTGTGGATTCCCACCTCAGAACTTGACTTGCTTCATGAGCAACTTGCTCACGCCACGCAGCGTGCTACGGAGGCAGAAGGGATGCTCTCTATACAGGTAAGAGTCTCAGTGTTGAGTTCTCCTTGTTTATGCCTTATCGTGTATCTGAGATGGTACACTTGGCAGGAAAAGGAGATGGAAGAATCGCTTGGCCAAGCCGCGCAGAAGGAGGCTAGGATAGCAGAACTGGAGAGGGAACTGCGGCGTCATCCTGATGACGACTCCTCTAGGGATGCTGTGGAACTGAGGATCACTCTCCAGTTAGAGAGGGAAGACCGCGAGAGAGAACATGCAGAGAAAGAAAGAGACGCAGAGAGAGAAAGAGCCAACAGATTGACTGAAAGGGAGGAACGAAGGGCCATGGAGGCCCAACTATTCAAACTCTGAATCAGCCTTGGTCTTGCTGAACAGTGGCTGAGAGATGGTGAGGAGCGCTACCGAAGAGCACGAGAGCGTGTCTTTCGTGTTGGTAGCTTATCTGCTGCTTCCGTAGATCAACGCCGGGATGCGGGAATAGGAAGAGGAGTACAGAGCGGTAGGAGTACCGCTTTTCGTAGTTGGGTAGCACCTTTGAGAGTGTTTTGCCCGGAGAGTAGTGGGACGAGTAATGCGGAGAGAGAGGGCGGAACTTGATGTAATTTTTTGGTTTTTTTGGAATAAAATACAAGGTTTGGTTTGTTTGGTTTTCACCTTTGCTTCTGTTGCCTGGATCCCTGCACACATCACTGAAACAAACAAATCAGAATTTCTGTTCTGACTTGGCCCCTTGCTTAATAAGTAAATGGTCACTGTGACTGTCCTTGATGACTGGTCAAGGGGCCAAGCCTTTATTAACGAAGGCAATGGAAAAATGTGGTGACGATAAATGCGACAGGCAAGCACACGAATGCAAGCGGTATTAAAGTGAGATGCTGTACGCAAATGCGATCATGTTAAATTGATTTGTTTTCTTTTTATATTTGGCATTTTTTTTGTTTTATCATAAAAAAGATTTTTTGTTTGCAAATATGTACATTTTCTCTTTTCCATTTTTTTGTTGTTATTTCTATCATTTCAATTTTTTGTTGCTAACGCCCGGCAAGCACCCAAATGGCACCTAACCTACTTGAGAACAGGGGTTTCTTATTAACCTCCCAAGTATCCTGAGTGCACATCTAGGTTGATTTGGGCCTCTAGACCCCTCGAATGATGATCCCGCCGGCTAAGACTTACCCTGATGACAATACCGTCATGCCATGCTTAGGCTCTCAGTTGCTTCCGACCACAGGGGTTCACCTAAAAGGTGTTCGAGGTAAATGATTTACCCGACCCGGGTCTGTTGCCTCACAACTCTAGATGGTATAAGATGGAACACCCTGGAACCCTAACGACCAACCGCGCGACGCTGACCCGGAATCAGACGTCGTCGCACCCATAGGTGACGCGCTTGCATTGGCCTAAGCCCGAGGTTAAACAAGAAGACATCAAGGTGGTAAACAGGGGTCTTGACCAGCCAGAAACACGGAGACTCCTTCGCAGCGATAGCTTTTACTTTTTCAAAGTAGGCAACCAAATGTGTATATTAAAATAAGGTCGCAGACCCTGGGGAGTTTCACCTTTCAGAAACTCCATCGAACCTTCATCTTTAGAGGAAGAAGGAAGAGCGTGGGGGATAAATCTCCTGAGAGGATCGGCAAAATCGTTAACCCGGCGAGCGAATAAGGGCCCATTAACTCTTTCCTTTCGGACAACTTCGGACCAAATCTCGAGCATTTACATTCCATAGCCCCCCCTTTTTTGTGGATTCAGACTTTTGCTTTGAGGGGTTCTGTTTATCGCAACAGGCACGGTCACGACCAGGATTTTCTCTTGATTTTGACTTTGTATTTCTTTTTGTGAGGGAGATATAGTCGTTTGACGTTTGTGGGCTCCCTTTTCGTATGCCTGCGGGGACACTGCCCTCTTCTCGTGCTCTGATCGATGCTCGAGGAAATGGATCCTACTCTTGCCTTTGGGGTTTGAGTTTCGATTTCTCATGCTCAGCGTTTTAAGGGCGCCGACTGTCTCATTTGGTCGAAGAGAAAAGAATAAAGATTACAGTTCCTGGAGATCTTCTGGGTGACGCTCCACCGTAGGTGATGCTACCAACTTTTGAATAAAATACATAAGTGAGCACATGTTGGCTTCCTTCGAGCGAGCATAGGCCGACGTGGCCGGACAGGGATCTCCACGGTTCTGGCAAACCAAGACCCGGTGCCTACCAAGCCTTAATGGGCCCTATCCTAACATGAAGGTTAAATGCAGGGACTTAACTATATGGTGACTGCCAGGCATCGGCATTTTCAATTTTCCATATTTTTAGTGGTTTTCAATATTTCTTTGTTTTTGATGTTTTTATCTTTTCATCATTTTTTTGTTTGTGCTAAGGGTAGTATTTCTTAAGATAAAGCCCATTCCAAGGGTGGGATAACTCGGTCCCTTCGGCGTTGACTAGCTTGTAGGCGTTGCCAGGGTACACGGCTTGAATTACAAATGGTCCTTCCCAATTGGGTTGGAGCTTAGAATGCGGACCTCCAGGTTTGACAAAAATTCTTTTTACGACCATCTCACCGACTTTGAATTTTCTCTCAACGACTTTCTTTTGGTAAAAGTGAGCGAGTCTATTTTGATACACACGCGCGTGTTTGGCAGCGGCCAGCCGTTTCTCATCCAAGAGTTCCAACTGGGCGAGGAGTGAATTACGACGATCGTCGAGGGGAAATTCCTCGTCCAATTGTACCCTAAGAGAAGGGATCAGAGTCTCGTACGGGACTACCGCTTCCATACCATAAGTAAGGGCGAATGGAGTCTGCCCGGTGGGGGTACGGATTGAAGTGCGATAGGCCCATAGAGCTTCGATAAGCTTTTCTGGCCAGTCTGAAAACTTACTAGACTTGCAGGTTTTTTTGATGATTTTGAGCAATGTTTTATTGGTGCCTCCGCTTGGCCGTTACCTTGTGGGTAATAAGGCGATGAATGATGCAATGTAATTGCGTACCTTTTGCAGAGGTCCTGTAGGTCCTGAGAAATGAACTGTGGCCCATTGTCGGTGACGATCGTGCTTGGGACGCCGAATCTGGCGAGGATGTTCTTTATGACGAATTTACAGACTATTGACGCCTTGATTTCCGCGTAAGCTTCAGCTTCGGCCCATTTGGTGAAGTATTCCGTCGCAGTAAGGATGAAAGATTTCTGCTTGGTGAGGGAATTGGGATCACCTAGGGGACCAATGATGTCGAATGCCCACATGGAGAAAGGCCACGGGGAAGATATTGGATGAAGTGAGGAAGATGGTGAATGGATTTTATCGGCATGAAGTTGACACTTGACACACCTACGGACATAGACAGCACAATCTTCTTCCATAGTGGGCCAATAAAAGCCTTGGCGAATGATCTTCTTGGCGAGCATCTGACTATTCATGTGGCCACCGCACACGCCCGAGTGTGTCTCCTCTACACATTTCCAAACCTCATCGTCACCAAGACATCTTAACAGAATACCAGTAAGGCTCCTCCTATAGAGTAGACCTCCAACCAAAGTATATTTCTGAGCCACCCTTCTTATGGCTTTCTTGTCCTCTGTGGTGGCCCCTTCAGGATAAGACTGATCTTGGCAGTATTTGACAATTTCATAGAACCATGGTTTCTCTTCATCAGCCAGTTCTTCTTCAACCTCTGCCAACATGATCTCCCTCTTCTCAAGGATATTTTCCTGCAGGATCTTTCTTGCTATCCTGTCTTTGATATTTACGTAGGAAGCATCATCAATTGCAGGGGCGTGAAGTTTGTAGATGGAAATGGACTTAAACCATCTTCCTAGAGGGAACCTTATGGATGATGCCAACGAGGCGAGGGCATCGGCGAGAATATTCTGATGACGAGGGACATGAACAAAGATCAGTTTGGCGAACAGTTTGGCAAAGGCAGCAGTGAGTTCTTGGTATGGCTTGAGTTTGGGATCGCGAGTGCGATATTTAGTGAGCACCTGGCGAAGGATGAGTTGACTATCACCTACGACTCGCAACTCAGTGATACGAAAAGAATGAGCGAGTTCTAGGCCAGCTAGAAGAGCTTCATATTCGGCTATATTGTTGGTGACTGGAAATTTGAGTTGGTATGCCAATGGGAATGTGAGGCCTTCAGGCGACAGGAGGGTGATGCCGATTCCTCTCCCTTGAGAATTCAGAGCTCCATCAAAATATAGCGTCCACATTGGCTCATCTGATTGGTTGACGGACATTAGTTCCTCATCTGGAAACTCTGATTGGACGGGATCGAACTTGGGAAGAGGATGGTGAGCGAGATGCTCGGCTATGACATAGCCTTTAATCGCCTTTTGCTGGATGTAGGTGATGTCAAACTGAGAGAGAAAACTTTGCCAGCGTGCTAGCCTATCCGTAAGGACGGCTTTCTCCAGAAGGAATTTGATAGGATTCATTCGAGCAATCAAGTGGACCTCATGAGCCAAGAAGTAGTGCTTCAATTTCTGCACTACCCAAACGAGGGCAGCACAGATTTTCTCCATGACGGTGTACTTCTGCTCACAGGGATTGAGAAGTTTGGATAAGTAATAGGTTGCCCGTTCCTTGCCTTCTTCATCAGCTTGCGCGAGGACGGCTCCCACGGAGTCATCCAATACTGAGACGTAAAGGATCAGAGGTTTTTCTGGTTTGGGTGGAATGAGAACGGGTGGACTAGCCAGATATTCCTTCAACCCTTCAAAAGCTTTCTGACATTTAGAATTCCAGTGGAATTCTACTCCTGGCTTGGTCAACTCGTAGAGAGGTCTACACCTTTGTGAATGTTGAGACACAAACCGACGAATAAACTGCAACCTCCCGATTAAACCTCAGACTTCCCTCAAATTCTTGGGAGGCGGCATATCCCTGATAGCCTTAGCTTTGTCGGGATCTATCTCGATCCCTCTTTTGCTCACAATGAACCCCAGCAATTTACCTGATGACACACCAGACACACACTTCTTCGGGTTCATTTTCAGTTGGAACTCCCTTGACCTCTGCAAGACCTTAGCCAAAACTTCTAGATGTTCCATCCTAGTCCTTGATTTTACCAATAAGTCATCCACATACACTTCCAGATATATGTGCATCATGTCATGAAATATGGCCATCATCGCTCTTTGGTAAGTAGCTCCAGCATTCTTTAATCCGAACGGCATGACCACGTAACAATATGTTCCCCAAGGGGTAGTAAATGACGTCTTCTCCTGATCCTCTTCTGCCAAACGAATTTGATTATATCCTGAAAATCTATCCATGAACGAGAGGGTCTCGTAGCCTGCCGTGTTATCGATCAACACATCAATGTGAGGCAAGGGAAAATCATCCTTTGGACACGCGCGGTTAAGGTCCCGGAAGTCGATGCAAATCCTGACTTTCCCATCTTTCTTCATGACCGGGACAATGTTCGCCACCCATTGAGGATAAAGAACGACTCTAATGAACCTGGCTTTGTGGAGCTTATCGACCTCTTCTTTCATTTTCAAAGCCATTTGAGGGTGGAAACGCCTTAACCTTTGTTTTACCGAGACGGACCCTGGTTTTAGGGTTAAACGGTGTTCGACCAAGGTTGAATCCAGACCCGGCATATCCTCGTAGATCCATGCAAACGTGTCCTTATATTCCTTGAGAACCTCAATTAATGCCTCTTCTTCAGAGGGTGGTAGGTTGTCACTTATGAGGATGATCCTAGGGTCTTCCTCAGTTCCCAAGTTGACTTCTTTGGTGGATTCTTCTACGGTGGCTGACGGCTCGTCGAATCTCCTCATTCCACTAGCGTATGCGCCCGCCGCATCCTTATATTCTTCACCCTCATCTTCAGTGGGGCATTCTTCATCCATGATCTCGTAGACTCCATATCCTTCATCAAATGCAGAATCGCCCTCACATTCTATTTCTGGTAGCTGGATGGGATTTTCTAACAACTGGGGGATGGCAAGAAGGGCCTGACACCTGGCGGCCAAATCCAGAAGGAATCGACGAGGGATCTGCCTACCCTTGGATTTCTTCCTAGGTACTACCCTTGGCCTATCATTCCTAGATTGACTGACAATATTTACAGAAGAAGAGGAAGACGAAGAGGATGGTGTAGAATGTACAGAAGAAGACCCCTCAGAGGAGGGGTAGAAAAGGTCGCTCATCGGACCTTGGACGGGTGGTCCGCAAGACGGTACGCACCCGTGGGAGATATAGGAGGTTTCCTCAACGAAGATGTGTTGTTGGGGAGTTTGAAAATTGACATTTTTTTTCGTTTTCATTTTTAATGACAAAGCAGTGAAAAGAGATTGGAGGAGAGAGAAAAGTGGTTATGGCTAGAGGATTGTGAGGCTCATAGAGCAGATCATGGTTGAAGACCTGGCGCGGGTTGAAAAGCCCGCGTAGGTATGTAAACAGAGAAGGGGATCTGGGAAGATCATCAGACAATTGTCTGGCCCAGGAAGAAGATATCAGCAAAGGCTGAGACGAGTGGATGGAGAAGATGGCGGCTAATGAGCCGTCGACGACAATGTTGAGGACGGATGAAGATCCGTCGATGACAGAGTCCTTCTGGCGAGGACGAGGATAGTTTGGGACCTTGGCAAGAGTGGTAATATTCTCTGGTATTCCGGAGATCAATGGCGGTCCTTCAAGTTGCGGAGACGAGAACATCCTTTCTAGTGCAACAGAAATGTCCCGTATGTCGAACCATTTGTTCCACTCGAATTCCAGATCTTTGATCTTGCCTCTTTTGGTGATCCTCAGACATTTTTCAGCCAAATATACAGCATGTGATCCCCCATATGCTTCTCGTGGGTAATCTCCCATCTGAACAACGGGCCCTCTGTTGAAGTGGTTTGATAGAGTCCATGTGAGGGGGTTCCAATCCGCCCTGAACGGTCCTTTGAAGCCTAGGCCAAACCTACGGTTCAGCCTAATTTCCTTTGGCGGTTTGAGCATACCCTGTAATTGTGCACCCAGACCTTTACCCTGTTGATAGCCGATGTTCCTCATAATCTCCCAACCTTTGGAGTGAAAAGGGAGACATGATGTTGCGGTTGTCCTGACCGGCTCCTTTGGTGCTAGTGGAACGTGAGATGAATCACGTACATCCAGTAATGACAATATGGGCCGATGAGACGGCCAAACAGAGGGCAGAGAGGTGTTGATAGCATCCACTGTGTGAAGGACAGGTGTACTGACCACTTTAATAATTCTCCCATTGTAAGGAAACTTCATGCACTGATGGTTGGTGGAAGGCACAGCGTCCATGGCTTCGATGTAAGGGCGACCCAGTATAGCCTTGAATGTGGGGTCCATGCCGAGGACATGGAATTCCATGGGAATTGACATGGGGCCAAGTTCTGCCTTCAGAATAATCATCCCCTGCGGCGGCCTTTTGCTATTGTCATAGGCCGTGACCGTGATCGAGGAAGGTTTTATTTGTTCCTCGTCGATCCCACACAACTGAAGAGTGCTCATGGAGATCACATTTATGGACGCACCCGTGTCCACAAGACACGGGTTTATGGATACCCCATTGATTTTTATTGAAATGCACAATACATATTTCTGAGCTTCCTTGGGAGCGAGCTCGTAGTTGTGGAACATGATGGCCGGTTGTGTGTCCGTTGGGGTTAGGACGGTCGAAATCTTTTCCACGGGGAGGTCTTCATTAACCATGACTCTTTGAAGGTATCCATTAAGGCTGCCTGGTGGGATGTGGATCTTTGAAGAAGCTCCAGGATGGAGATCCGAGCAGGCGTCTTGTCCAAATATTTTAATAGATCATACTGTGTTCCAGGGATAACTCTTTCTGGTTGTTCTCCATCATCCTTCTCTGGCTGAGATTGCTCAGGATTCTGACTGTTGTGGGGGAAAACCCTGTGGAAAATCCTTCCACTCCGGAGCACCATTGCCTGCGGCTTTTGTACCTCTGTGGGGGTAGCAGTGGGTTTTAACAGAGGTTTGAGGGGTAGTGGTGGAGGAATGGTCGATGAAGCAGGGGTGATGACGGGAGTAGGGATTCTGATGAGGGGTTTGTTAGGTGGAGGCATGGTGAAGGTAGAGG